>OY728163.1:378793054-379993054 GCA_963277665.1 Viscum album | reverse complement strand
ATATTCAAGGATTAAATTTTCCTTTTAAAACCTCTCAAGGCTTTCAAAACCCGTGATCAACCCATAATGGATTGAAAAAACAAAACACTCCATATATATCTATCTCAAATAACCTTGGTACAACTAATAATAATATTAATGTCTTGTTATCATGACACAGATATGTAAATAGAAACGTCCAATGTTATATAGATGTATGAATTTCCTTCTAGTGGGTAATGTTTTCATACTCTTGGTATCTTAGAGATTATCTAGGAAAGCCATCTTGGTCAAAATACTCAATGTATTATGATAGCCAAACCCATAACACCCTGAGATTTTATAAAATATAAAATTTATAGAATAAATTATTAGATATCTTCTGTTACACGCAATAGGGAGTTTAAATGAAAAGTGATATTTTTTTAAAATATTATTATGTGAACGTTATAAAATATACATTAAATTATGGGTATGAATAGGATAAACTAATTTATTATATATATTAAAATACCCAACTCAATAAAAATGTATGATTAATTCTTAACAAATAAACATCCATCTTTTTTTATAAAAGTTATATTCTTCTAAAAAAGATTCCCTTCAAAATGATTTTTAATAATTTTTGTGATAAAATATTATGTATAATTTTGACACTCTGAAAAATTTGATTTCCTAAAACTATGAAATTTTGGGATTTCATCATATCAAAATTATTTTAAAGTGAATTTTATATAATTTTCAAAAAATGGATTATTTTTTAGTGAATAGTGAAAAATAAATATTTTTATTGGAAATTGAATTGTGGTTTTTGGAATATATAGAGTTTCAGTTTCTAAATTGATTTCAGATTAAAATTGGTTATATATTATTTTATATATTCCAGTTAGTTTCCTTTCAATCAATTTAGTGTTTATGTTTAGTTTTAAAAACATTTTTATATGATAAAAAGGTATTTTAGTGAAAGACTATTTTTAGGGGTGTGATGTTTTGTTATATTAATAAAATGAATTGATTAGTATTGATGAATTATTTTTATGAAATTTATAAATTATATATTCAATAAAAAAAATTTAACATTTATTTATTTTCATGCCATGGGATAATAATAATACATGTTTCGTGCTTAAAATCTCATTTTTTCTAAAAAGTAGTTTTTATCATGTGTTTCACAATAAATTTAAAATTAATTTATTAAACATATTGAAATAGAATTTTATAAAAGAGATTCAATATTTTTAATTAATAGGTTCAAATTTGTTAAATTTGTCCCTTTTCATTTTGGTCAAATGAATATAAATCATTGTAAAATTTATTACCTTTCTATTCATCACACCATATTGAGACTTATTGATTGAAAAACATATTCCAATTTATGTTATACAGTCCCCAATACATATTATAATGGTTCTGGTATTCTCAAAATACCAACCCTAGAGACCTTAAGAGGAGATCTAAATGAGTTTTTTCAATGAATAGGTAATCGCCTTAATCGATCAATTTATTTTTAATTATTATTTTACCAACTATAAATCTATTATATTTGTAACAAAATAATAAATTAAGTATAAAAAATATACTTAAATATTATTATGATTATGAAAACAACTTTATTCACTCTCATTATATCCAATGGGATGTGAAAATATCGCTAGTTCATGCATTTAACTTACCGTCTCCACATAAAGATACAATTATTTTCTCATGTGAATATTTTATGGAAGGGTAATATAATAATTTTAATGTTTATATAATATTATTATGAAATGATTATACTTCTATAATTATAATATCTTATTTGTCATCTTACCTTCCAAACCATTGAAAAATGATAACGTTGATCAAGTGTACGTGTAGACTACCACCACCACGAAGCGATGCGATTCATATTTCTTTTTTATTGTTTTACAGGGATTTTAATAAGGATGAAATTAATGAATATATAATACATAAATTATATAATAATTATTATTTGAATTTAATTTATTATTTAATGTTATTTAATTCCATCTCTTGAAAAAATGAAAATGATATCCATGTATAGGTACAACCTATCGTCTCCCTGAATATCTTAGTTCATTTTAATGTCTATACTTTTAAGAATAAATATAAAAATTTATATAATGAAAATTTATTATATTTATATCATTATTAATATTATATATATTGTTGAACCATTTTCAAAATACAAGTACCCAAACTACCAAACTAGAACATATGTGAAAAATGAAGTAGATATAACCTAGTACAATGATTTTAAAAAATACGTGTTAAACAATTGTTCATAACAGGTTATAAGTAAATAATATATGGTATTATTTATATTATTATATACATATAATATATTTATAATAAATATATATATATTATATAAGAGGATCCAACATGAACGAATTAATTCGAACCTATGGTAAGGGATTTTCATTTCACTTTTATTTTAGTGGGACACATTCTATATTCACCACTTATTTATTGGGAGTGGTGTACATACATACCATGAATTTATTTTATGATTATTATAATGAAAATAATATAATATACATATCTATGAAAGGTACTTTATTTCATGTCGATTATTAATAAAAAATTACCAATGAGGTAAGGGTTTATTGTTACAATCTCATTGTTGATCGAGATTTTTTATGATTATGTTTTCAATGTTTAAATCTCATTATTTACCACTAAATAAACACATGAATTTTATTCTAATATTTTTATTTCTTTTAAAAACATGTTTTCAATTCATTTTCTTCACCTTAAGTACTCAAGAGACCAAAAATATTTCTTCAAGGAAAATTGGAATCATTTTTCTCTTCGATTGAAAAATCCTTTTTTCCATATCCATGTTATCTGAAAAAAAAATTATATAATGTTTCTAATATTTTCATATGATTGTTTAAATTCGTTTTTACCATTTTTTAAATTTTATAAAATTGTTTTAAAGAAATATTATTTTCATTTTTTGATCAAGGAACTTTTTGAATTTGGTCCAAAAATATTTAAGGAATGTTATATTTTTACGTATATGAAATGAATGAAATTTACCATCATCATGACTGCTAACTGTATTGATGGTTACTTTATATGTTTCTGAAATTCTTTTTAAGGAAATATTTTTCAAAATTATTTTGGAAACAATTTTTTTTAAATGTTATTTTCAAAATGTAAAGTTTATTTTCCACAAGAAATATTTCAGTGATCTTTTAAAAGATTTTTTATATTTTATAAAAACAATTGTTTATAATTATGATTTACAGGGGATATGATAAAAAGAAACAGTTCAAACTATTTATTAGGATTTCTAATGTTTATTTTGATGAGATTTTTATGAAACCAATTTATCTTCCATGGGTTATGCTATAGTTAATTGATGATATATTAAGGAAACACGTTTTCCTTTCATATGATATGATGTGCTGATATGATAAATCTTTTATTATCTTCTGGAAATCATATTTTTTTATTATTTGATAGTGGTTATGTTATAAAAAAGGATTATGGTTACATTATAACTAAGGAATAAGGTTATGTTGTGGCCAAGGATGGTTCTTAACGTATAACTAAGGTCGATGGTTATGTTATAATCAAGGAAAACTATCACGTTAAAACTGTGGATAGGTGGTATAACAACCCTGCTCTTTATTACACAATTAAACATGATTTATTACATAAAATCTTCACTTGATACAACATGTAAGATCAAGAGGTCCAGTGTATTTGTGGGTTAGTATCATTACATATCAACTTAGAACATGAAATACAACATCTTTATTGAAAACATCCTTTACATGACCACTGCATTTCCTCCTACTTAGCATTGCACGAGATAACCTGAGGACCTGCATAAGAAAAGGGTGAGCTATAAAGCCTAGCAAGAGAATAAACATGGAATAATATGAGAAATAAAATAAATGTTAGACAATAGGAATATCAATGGATAATAAGATAAACATGAACATAAATGCATGATAAATCATTATATTCCTAACATGGAAATGTGGTAACAACACTTAACATGGAATTAGCATGAGCCAAGGCTCATTGCACACGGAGCATGAGTAAACCCTAATTGAACATGAAAACCAAGTAAAACCTCATTTCACTTGAATTATCATGAGTCAACACCCATTGCACATGACGTATCATTATACTATACTTTACCCAATTCATTGGAGCACTATCAAGGCACACCCTTCTAAAACTTTTCATTTCAGGCATAAGTGTGCCACATGGATCATATAACATGGAATCAATCAAAATCATAAGTTATTCCATGATTAGGTAATGTGTAATAAATAAATTAGTTTACCATTCAATATTTACATGTGTATAATGGTGAATACCCTTGATAAAGACATGGGTATGGTATTCAATAAACAATGATCTTGGCTTGAAAAAACGCATTGCAATTTCGGTAGCATAACGACGTGACATATGGATTCATGAAATCATTTGATGAGAGATAAAAGGGTTTCTCATAATATGTACACGAAATGGACAGTAATGTAGACATATAGATACATGTCTCATCAAATTTAATGGAATTTAGATGCATAATACAAAAGAATTACTTAGATGTAAAATTGGAGAGAGACATCCCTCACAGAATTTCGGCATGGTAATGACTGTATATGGGAGGCATTAATGAGATGTAAAGAGTTATAACATCATCAAAACATAAATAGGTAAGTATTTAAAAGGATATAAATCATACCATAACATTTTTAATTGAAAATAAAAGGTCATAACAATATTAAGAAACATGGATAAAAAGAGAAAGGTATGAATCCCTTAAGGAAATTTGGCCTAGTAACGACATAGGTCAGGGTCAAAACGAGGAAGGAAAAATAATTAATCATTAAAATAACATCACATAGGAAAACATAGAATTATTATAAATTAATTAACTTATAACAATTCTAAATTAAAATAACTACTTTCAAATAAGATGCTTTAATTTGAAAGGAGAGGAAAATGATGATCCCTTACTTGAAAGTGTGATCCCAATGGCTTGAGAGAGACGTGAGAGATGCTTCTTGGGAGCTTGGGGAACCATGGGAGGATTATAAAGAGTGTAGGGATGGGGTTTGTTGAATTAAAAAGGCTTTGAGTGAAGTTAAATGGGGAGCTTGGGTGGGTTTATATTGGGAAGGAAAGAGAATTCTTTATTATTTAGGTTTGGGACACCACACGTTAAACTAATCAAAACCACAATCCAGCCCACGATTTTTGACCATGGTTTTTTCCAAAGGGAATTGGAAAAAAATATTTTATAAGGCCAATATTCTAACTTCTTAAAATAATAGGGTTTATTATGTGGAGGTGAGTTACACTCTCAAGGAAAACAATTTAAAAAGACAAAATGTTTTATAAGTCTTGGAGGGTCAACAAAAGCTTTTTAAAATTAATAAAAGAAAACTAAAATCACATTATTTTATTAATAACAAATATATTTTCCGAACATAATGTTTAAAGTATTTTTTACTTCACTTTTAGGTCATTATGATGTCATAAAACATATTATATATTTAAATGGTATTTATTTTTTACACAAAAAATCAATTGTCTCAGAAAATTATGAAAAATTCACCATTGGATAATTTCGATGTCCTGATTCCAAAAATAATATTCATTTTATATAAATAATTTTATAAATATTTGAATTTTTACTTTTAAAATAAAAACCGACATTTAACAAAAATTCATGGGTTTTGACAAAAAACAGTTTTAACAAATTAATAAAAATTACAATTGAATTCATAAAATTATATGATAATTTATATTTAATAAACATAAATTTATTAATAATATTTTATTAAAATGTTATTTAATTAAAAAATCAAATAATTCATCAAAATAGATTTTTTAGTTGAATATGAACTAAAAATACTATTTGCGCTTTAAAAAATATTTACAAAGTAATAATAATAAAATGAATGAACATTATTTATACAAAAATAATATACATATTCATTGTGCTAGGGTATTGTTACATAACCCCTTATAACACCTACATATGATTGAAGGGTAAGGTGTGCGATGGTGACAGATTCTTGTGGTGGCACGGATAACATCACTCGGGTGGTAATCTCTATTAACTTTCACTTCTCCCATAGGCAGATCCGCTCAAGCTTAACATGTTCAACTTGGCTTGGGATTTGTCAAGAGTGAATCCCAATGACATCACCTCCTTTCCGAGCTCTGACAAATTGGCTTCATATGGGGAAATTATACTGAATTAGGAAATCTATTCCTTTGTTTGAGTAAATTGGATTTGTTAAAGCCCAATATTTATACTAATCATTTGATAACTGTTCAAAAACTATATTAGCAACAGCCACAGTTCATAATGGTATTTTAAAATCCAAAAACATAAAACCAATGAAGTTCACATTTTATATAACTATAATAACGCATTTAATTAGATCAAGAGGAATTTTCATTAATTAATGTTTGGGTCATTTCAATCTTCCCCCCTTAAAAACATTTGTGCCCTCGAAATTTGATTACATACAAAAAGAACACTAAAATTTAAACTTGACATCAGGGTTGCATACCCACCACCATTAAGCAATACACAACCCTCATTACCACGTCCATCATAGAGAGCTAGGGTCCACTTAGTGCAACAATAGTTTAATGCACATTCAAAGTCTCCCACATCCTTAGTCTAGACGCAGTCCGTGAAACTTGGATCATACCGATGGAATATATGATGCAATTTTAGAAAAAATATTTCTTGCGTATAGTTTCAAAACATCACCATGTTCCATGTTTTTGCAAAATAGTCTGATAGAGTCAGATTTAGAATTTTGGAAATGTGCTTCTTCTAATATATTGTCTATGTTTCCAAAAAAACATGAAGACAAAATTATATATATATAGGTTGCTCGGTGGTCTCCCTCTTCAGTAGCTATTCTAAAATCAAATAGTGCATCATACTCTCTAAATAGGGTGAAATACTTGAAAATACCCTAATGGCACCTCCCTCATCGTGAATGGTGGTAGAGTTGGGAGCATAATATTTGATCATTGGTGTGCCATGATCCTTTATGATTCCATGGTATAGAGGTTGTGTTTGGTATGTCGTAGAGTGTCATGCAAGAAAGAAGGAAATAAGAAAAGATTTTGATGCTATTAGAGCTTGACTTCGCTATAATTATAGCTAGTAAGTCCTCAAGAAGGGATAAGAGTGTTGTATGAGGTTCTTCCACTTCCATCTCGAAACGATCCTTTATCCTGCTAACAAAACATATCAAATTTTGAGTTACCCTATAGACATGATAAAATTGTGATTTAAAACTACTTGAAGTCTAATGATTTTTTATTCCTTAATGAAAGGAAAATTAGGGGTAACACATAAAGTAAAATCCAAGGAAAAAACCGATTACTTCTAAATAACTCGTATTTCCATAACTTATTAATTTATAGGTTTCAATATATGCTATTGATGATCAACTTTCTATCATATTTTCTTAGGGACATTTTTTTAATTCCCTTAATAAGGTATCATACTAAGAATGTGGATTTTCCAAATAATATCCCCCGGTATTGTCGTAACCAAGAGTAAAAAATGCCCATTGTCGTGCACCAGTTCCAAATCGAGTCTAGCTCAAAGTAATGTTTTTTGGTTTTACCCATAGGATACATCTGTGCAAGAGCCACCTCTACCTGCTTGTATCCAAACATGGATGTATTTTCATGATAAACCACTTACTCAATACTCACCAAAACTTAAGTATGTTTTTATTATACTTATTCTTTTCTCTAAGTCATCACTAGGGATTTCTGATCCAAATCCCAAAAATAACTAAACATATCCTCTGATACGAACTATAACAACCCTGTTATTCATTACACACTTAAACATGATTTATTACATAAACTATTCACTTGATACAACAAGGAAGATCGAGAGGTATAGTGTATTTGGGTATAAGTATCATTAAATAACAACTTAAAACATTAAATACAACATCATTATTGAAAACATCATTTACATGACCACTACATTCCATTGTACTTAGCATTGCATGGGATAACCTGAGGATATGTATAAGAAAAGGGTGAGATATAAAGCACAGTAAGGGAATAAACATGGAATAACATGAGGAATAAAATAAATGTTATAAAATAGGAATATCAATGGAGCACCAGAGAAACATGAACATAAAGGCATGATAAATCATGATAACCATCATATGGAAATGTGGCAACAACACTTAACATGGAATTAGCATGAGCCAAGGATCATTGCATATAAAGTATGTGTAAACCCTTATTGAACATGAATCATGAGTAAAACCTTGTTTCACTTGAATTATAATGAGTCAACACCCATTTCACATGACGTATCATGATACTATAGTTTACTGAATGCATTGGAGTGCTATTAGGGCACACCATTCTTAAACATTTCATTACATGCATAAGTGTGCCACATTGATCATATAACATGAAATCAATCAACATAAGAAGTTATTACATGATTAATTAATTTGGAAGAAATACATTAAAGTACCATTAAATATGTATATGTGCATAAAGGTGAATACCCTTGATAGATACATGGGTATGGTATTCACTACAGAATGATCATGGCATGGACAAACGCAGTGCAATTTCGGCAGCATAACGGCGTGACATAAGGATTCGTGAAAATGGTTGATGAGAGAGAAAAGTGTGTCTCATAATATGTACATGAAATGTAAAGTAATAGGGTCATATAGATACATGTCCCAACAAACATAATGGAATTTATATGCATAATACAAAATAATCACTTGAATGTCAAATAAGATAGAGAAATCCCTCACGGAATTTCGGTATTGTAATGGGTGTACATGGGAGGAATTAATGAGAATTAAAGGGGTATCTCATCATACAAACATAAATAGGGAAGTATGGGGTAGGATAGAAATCATGCCCCAACAGTTTAACTGAAAAAAGGGCATAATAATATTCAGAAACTTGGATAAAAAGAAAAAGGTAGGAATCCCTTACGGAAATTTGGCATAGTAACGGCTTAGGTAAGGGTCAAAATGAGGAAGGAAAACTAATTCCTCGCTAAAATATCATAAAATGGACACTAATAGAATGATTATAAAAGAAATAAATTAAAAAAATTCGAAATTAAAAGAAGTACTTTCAAATAAGATGCTTGAATTTGAATTGAGAGGAAAGTGAGGATCCCTTACATGGAAGTGTGATCCCAAAGGCTTGGGAGAGCCTTGAGAGAGGATTATTGGTAGAATTAAGAACCATGGGGGGATTATAGAGAGATCATTTCAGGGGTTGGTATAAGTCCAAAGGCTTGGAGTGAAGAGAAAGTGGGAGCATGGGTGGGTTTATATAGGGATTGAGAGGGAATTCATTATTATTTAGGTTTGGGACACGTCACATTAAGCTAATAAAAACCACAAACCATCCATTGGTTTTTTCCCATGGGTTTTTCCAAATGGGAGTGGAAGAAGACATTTTATAATTATAATAGTCAAATGTCTTAAAATAATAGGTTTTTTATGTGGATGTGAGTCACACACTCAAGGAAAATAATTTAAAAAGACAAAATGTTTTATATGTGTTAAAGGGTCCACTAATGCTTTGTAAAATAAATAAAAAAAATCTAAAATCTCATTATTTTATTGATAAAACATATATTGGCCAAATATAAAGTTTATAGTATTTTATTACATCACTATTGGGTCATTATGATATCATAAAACAGATAATATATTAAAAAGGCAATTGATTTTTACCCAGAAATTCGATCGTCCCTGAAAATTATGAAAAATTTATCGTTGGATAATTTTGATGACCGAATTCCAAAAATATTATTAATTTAATCTAAATAATTTTATAAATATGTGAATTTTTACTTTTAATATAAAAACAAACATTTACCGAAAATTAATGGGTTTTGACAAAAATAGTTTTCAACCCATAATAAACATTACAATTGCTCTTATAAAATTATTGGATAATTTATATGTAATAAAAATTAATTTGATAATAATATTTTATTAAAATATTATTTAATTCAAAAATCTATTAAATCATCAAAATAGATTTCTTATTTTAATATTAAATAAAAATACTATTTGTGCTTTAAAAACTATTTACAAAGTAACAATAGTAAAATGAATTCTCATTATTTATTCAAAAATAATGTACATAGTCATAGTGCTAGGGTCTGGTTACGTAACCCCTTATAAAACCTGCATAATAAGAAGGGTAAGGTGTGTGATGGTGACAAATTCTTGGTGTGGCTTAGATAACATCGCTCGAGTGGTAATCTCTATTAACATCCACTTCTCCCATAGTCGGTTCCGCTCAAGCTTAATGTTTTCATGCTTGGATTGGGCTTGATCAAGAGTGAAGCCCAATGACGCCACCTCCTTTCCGAGCTCTGAAAAATGGGATTCATATGGGGAAATTCTACTGGATGAGGCCATCGTTTCCTTTGTCTGAGTAAATTGGATTTGTTAAAGCCCGGTATTTATAATAATCATTTGATAACTGTACAATGGCAGTATTAGAAACGATCACATTTTATAATGGTATTTTAAAATCCAGAAACATAAAAACAATGAAGTTCACATTTTATATAACCATATTAAGACATTTAATTATATCAAGAAGAATTTTCATTAATGAAATTATGGGTCGTTACAGGTGGGACTGATATCTACCTCAAATGAATTTGAAAAATATTGATATCTCATGAGATAAATAGAACTATAAAGGGTGGTGATCCTAGTTTAGTAAAGGAATTTTTCATCCTTTATTTTTTTGGGTGTGAACCTTGACTTCAAAAATGGTTTTCAAAGTGAATCCATTCAACTATGATAGTCTTGGAAATGAGCCTTCTCATTAAGGAATTTTTATTATATAATTATGTGTATGGCACAATCTAATTACTTATTCCAATGTTATACTCTCATAGATCATGTTCTTTGATTCCTTTATGAATCCTATCTTATAAAATTCCATATTTTCTAACCTGAATCACAATCATGATCTATTATATTCAAGATATGTTTTTATAATTTAATTCTTATGTTCGCATACCCTTATGTTCATGTTATACTCAAGTGATCATTGATATCCCCCTTACTTACCCTTAGTGGGATTCAGAGTTCACCCTTCCTTATTTTTCAGTTCCCCAGGTTATAATGAAAGGCATTAAGTATGAAATGTCTAATAAGAGTGGTAGTTATGAAGATATTTGTGGGATATGATATATATCTTTTATAAACTACTATTTTGTGTGTAAACGTTTCTTATAGAATATGGTTTGGAGTTTTATGTTATATAATGATTATTAATCTATTAAGATGTGATATCTATGCTGGAGGAGTACTGGTTTCTATTGATGGCATTAGAGAAAGGATTAGTTAACCATTGGAATGTAGGACTAAATAGAATTAGTAAGAATATTAGGGATAAGAATAAATAAAGGATAAAATCCTAATGTTTTGGCAATAATCGTGAATTACCTAGGTTAAATATAAGGTTTCATTTAAGAAGGTGTCAAAATCTAAATATCATATAAATAATTATTCATGGTTAAATTGGTTTCCACTATGATTATTGTTTCTCAAACTTTGAATTTGAGTTTTATTTAAAGTATAGAAACCAAAGGAATCGTGTAAATGATGAATGAGATGGACAATATAATGATTCTTCTCTTAATAAGAAAAATTATAGGGGAGATGGGTTAAAAAATCTCATTGATAGTCCCACAGAATTTCCCAATATATGAATCTGGTTGATCATAAAAATTATCGGTGGAAACATATTCTATTGACTCCTTCTTGAGGTGACGCCCACATTATTTTATTGGATCTTTTGATCCACTAGTTACTGAGAAATGGATCAGTGCCATTTAAAATATATTTTCCATACTCTAGTGTTAAGAACATGAAAATTCCCTTTTGGATATCTATCATTTCAAATGATAAGTGGATAAATGGTGGAATATTATCAAGATTATGAGGCAATGGGGAGAAATTGACTCTATTGAGTGGGATGAGTTTAAGAGTATATTTTTTAATAAATACATTCTCAAAATTATTCATAAAAAATAGAGAAGGGATTCCTTGAGCTGATGTAGATGGATGATGAATCTGTTTGTACCTATGAGGTAAATTTTATAAGACTGTTGAGGTACAATTCTATCATTATAATCCAACATGAAAGTAAGGTTGATCGATTCCTTAGTGGCATAAAACAATATCTCTGAATGGTGTGAGTAATAAAGTAATTTAGTATCTATAATGAAATTGATCGATGTACCATTAGGTTGGATATGAAGATTGATGTTACCCATCAATCTCATAGTTTTTATAAGAAAAGAAATATTTAATTCCAAGGGAATTCTAAAAAACTTTGGTAGAAGAAGACGTTCCTCCAATTGTGATCAAATTGTGGAAAGAGAGATGAAGAAAATTTAAGGTAACTAGTAAATGTTTCAAGTTTAGAAAATAAGGCCAGTAGGAAATCGAATACTAATGTGATTGAAAGAATAAATCTAATGATATTAATAGATATAAATATCTATATAATGCACCACTCACATTACAGTTACATAAATGTAAGGAGTTTGGGGATTTTTAGGATCAATTTCCTATTCTAATGGATTATAATGATAATAAGCCACACCAAACATTAATGTAAAAGGATAAATGGAAATTTTATAAAATCATAATAATTGAAGTGAATAGTAAAAATTAGGGAACATTTATCCTGCACTTTAGGGTTGGGGATTACAGGTTGACATTTGAATGAATGCACCCAATGTTAATTTTATTGTTCATCCTTTGGGGAATTTTTATGTAATTATGGACATTGATTATATATATCTATATAGAATATATAAATCATATTTTACATTTTGAATCAACTTATGATCATATATTGGGGTAACAATGACCCCAAACATTTAAATGAGATGATTTTGGTTAATAAAGAAATGAATTAATGGAATAAAAGTTGAAATATCTATTAGCAGGATATATTATTTTTTTGTTACTTAATTTTTGGAAATAATTAGGTTATATAAATTTTTTATGATTCTTTATGAGTGATTAAGATTATTTAATGATAATTGTAAAGTTGATCATGAAAGGATATGAGATCAAGTCATTCTAATCTTTGGGATTCAAATTTGGCCAGTCATATTTTGAAGGATCCTTAAGGTTTACATTTTCTGGAATAGATTAAGTTAAACAATGCATATATTTTACTATACATTTATTTTGGTAAATATTTAGAGGTATAAGGAATGAATTATGGATCTTATGATTCATTAAAATCCAATTTTATTGCTTCATTCATAATCAAATTAATCATTAATCTTCATTTCTTGGAGTAGGAGATGAAGTGGAAACTAATAAAAAAACAAACAAATGGTGATATTTGATAAAATAATCTATTTGGATATAATCCAACTAAGGAAATTATAGATAAAGTCATATGCATTCTACATCACATCGAGATAGCTCCGAGTTGACATATAATTTATGATGACAATTGTAGGTGTGACCTGGAATTTGAAGTTCGCGAAAATGTTTTTCTAAGAATTTATACATGGAATAAGGTTTTGATATTTGAAAATAAGATAAATCTTAGAAAAATTAATATTGGATATTTAGAGATTTGTGATCTACTAGGGACAATAACATATTTCTTGATGCATCCACCAAACCTCTCTCAATTTCACGATGTGTTCCATATATCTCTCCTGAGGAAGTACATACCTGATCCATGACATGATATAAACTAAAAGTCCATTCCTCTAGAGCAATATATTTCTTATTAGGAACATCCAATAGAAATCATAGATTATATAGATAAATTGATTTAGAATAAGACTACTCACATGGTGAATGTTATCTAGAGAAATCACAAATTGGATGATGCAACAAGGGAACCTGAGGAAGTAATGAAACAAATATATCCTCATTCTTTGTATAATAGTGATTATTATTGAGGAATAAATTCATTTATTAGATGTAGAATTTAATACCCTATTATTTTATTAAATAATATTTTCAAATATAATTAATTTCTTTGATATCTTTTGTTATATACATCACTGAGTTTAAAAAAAGCATGATATATTATTAAACTATTATTGGGTCACAGCTATAACCTAAATGTTAATTTTATGTGTATGAATCGGATTAAATAATTTTTGAGATATATAAAAACATCTGACTCAATTTTAATCTACTGATTAATTTTTAGAAAATAAACAATCAATTTTCTAGTAGTGTTATATTATGCTTAAAAATTGGTTTCCTTTAAAATTATTTTTATTGATTTGCATAAGAAAATATTATATTTAATGTTTAAAAAAATTAAAAAAAATATTTTATAAAATCAACTAAATTATTGAAATTATTATATCAAAATTATTTTACAGTGAATATTTGAGAATTTTCTAAAAATAATGGTTTTCTAGTTTATATTGAAAAACACTAATTTTTATTAAAAACTATATTTTTTCTAGGAATTTAAAATTTTCAATTTTTTTAAAGTGGTTTAATTGTAAAAGTTTTTTTATTTTATTCTTATTAATCAAATTTAGTATTCTAGAATCAATTTTATGTTTAAATTTAGTATTAAAAAGACATTTTTATATGTAAAACGAAATTTTCCCGAAAAAAAGTTTTTCAATACACACAATGTTTATTTATCTTAATAAAATAAATTGATCAATATTTTTCAATTATTTTAAATATATTTATATATTATATATTCATTAAAACATATTAAAATTCAATTTATTTTTTTTGAGGCATGAGATAAGAATAAACCATGTTTTATGCTTAAAAATGTATTTCTCTAAAAGTGGTTTTCAATGAATGTTGGATCATTATTTTAAAAGTAATTTTTACCATTTATATAAATTGAATTGGATATAATATATATAATATTTAGAACCATTACATTCAAATTTGTTAAATAGGATCCTTTTATTTTTGGTCAAATGAAAAGTAACCATTGTAAAATTTATCACCTCAATAAGGGTAACTCTGGTTAATATAGGGTAAAAATAAGTGATAAGGCCCTAATATTTCATCCTAGTTAACATTATATGAAGGTTATTATAAATTTCTCAAATTAACCTCAAAATATATATGTTAAATGGAAACACTTCAATGAAGATGGCCAATATAATATTTAAATGAAATAAAGTTACAAATTGGAACTCTCTTAGTTTTAAATATCTCTTATGTGTTCACATAGGAAAAAAAGAAAGTTATGAATTGATATAAGTAACTATTTTAAAATAAATGATTTTATTTTCGTGATATAAATTTATTTATAATTTTTAGTAATTATATAATGACATTAAATATTTAACAAACAACGACACAATATTATCTCCAATTAATAAAAAATATAACAGAGATTTCAAAAATACCAAAATTAATATAATATTTGTGATTTAATGTGTGACACAATTTTTTAGATGAATATGAAATATTAATGTTATTTTAAATAATTATATTCTAATTAAAAACTATTGGTTATGCTTTTTAAGTCAAAATAAATAAATAATGTTTAAATTAACAAATAATGATATTTTATTAAAATAATATTTTATTAAATTACATTAAAATAATAAAAATATTAAAATAGGACAATGAATATAATATATGGTCTAATATATTACCCATGTTCCATTTATATGCCATTTTGAACCATTTTTCATGGGAATGAAATTAATATATTTTAATCATTTATGAAATTCCAATGGTGCCCATCTTCTCAATTATAAAAGGGAACCTCTCCATTCTCTTCTTAACCACACGTGGAGCATTAAATATTGACCAAAATCATCCATTTTATACTATAAACTTCACTATATACAATATATATGATGTATTATTCCCGATAGCCCAACCCTTGATCTCTTAAGAGGATATCTAAAATAAATAATTCAGAGAAGAGGTAATCACCTTAATCAACCACTTTATATTTAATTATTATTTAACCTCCACTAAATCAGTTCTATTATTTGTATCTTAATAAATTCAGTATCAAGAATTTAACTAAATATTATTATTATTATGAAACCAATTTTATTCACAATGTGTCCATCAAGTGTGAATTGAAAATATTGTTTGTGGGTATGTACCACTTATCATCTACACAAAGCGATACAACTCATTTCCATAAAAATGTTTTATAAAAGTTTATTATGATGGAATTAATGTTTATATATTATAATTATAAAATAATTATACTTTTTAAATGATGATATAATATCTATATTTTTAACAATGAAATCGTTGCAACATGATAACTTCTATCATGGGTACATGTGGACTACCACCTGGACGAAGCGATGCGATTTGATTTTCGTATTTTATTTACATGGATGGTTAATAAGGATGTATTTAATGAATATATATGATATATATTATATAATAATTATATTGTAATGTTGATTAATTATATAATTTCTTTTCATTCCATTATTCAAAAAATGGAAACAACGTTCATGCATATGTAATGCCTACTATCTCCATGAATAGTTCAATTTATCTATATATATATAATCTTATGAATTACTCTAAACATGTATATAATGAATATTTATGATATTTATATCATTATTAGAATAATTAGTATGATTGAACTTTGCTCAAAATACGTGAACCAAAACATCTGAACAAGAACATACCTAAAAAATGAAGTAGATTTCACCCGAAACAATGATTTTAATAAGTGTTAACAAATGGGTGATAAGAGGTTATAAGTAAATAATATATGGTATTATATATATTATTATTATTCATTAATATGTTTATAATACCACTATATTTATTATATATCAGGTTCCAAAGCGTATGAAGAAAGTTGTATCTAAGGTGATTGATATTCATTTCACTTTTATTTCAGTGGGACACATTCCACATTCACCACTTGTTTCTTTTATGTGGTGGTTATAAATCCCATGAATTCATTTTATGACTCATTTAATGAAAAAAAAATTTTGTATACATGTCCATCTAATTTAATTATTCCATAGGTCTTATTAATAAAAAATTTCCAAAGTGGTATGGGTTTATTCCTACAATCTCATTGTTTTTCAGGAATGTTTATGATTATGTTTCTGATGATGAAATATTAAATTTTTCATAAAAATAAACTTCAGAGTTTTATTATCCTATGGTTATTTATAGAAAATAATTTTTTTTACATTCATTTTCCTCACCTTAAGTACCCATGATACCAAAAATATTCTTTTAAGAAAAATCGGCTTCATTTCTATCATTAGAAAAAAAAAATTTCTATATCTATATTTTCTAAAAATATTTTAAAGAACGTTTCTAATATAATCATATTAATTTTTAAGTCATTTTTATCCCAGATATAATTTTTAATAAATGGTGTAAAATAAATCTCCTAATCAATTTCTGAACATGTTAATTATTTTACTTTATAGAAAAAATGTGAATGAAATATTTTCCTTTAACTCAAACGACATTAACATAATTTACCACTCCCAAGATCAATCAATTTTTTAATGGTTACTTTAAATTATTGTATTTTTAATTTATAATAAAATTTTCCATAATATTTTGGGTGTATTTTTATTTTAAAATTTATTTTCAAAATAGAAATGTTATTTTCCTCAAAAAATATTTTAGTAATATTTTAAAGAAATATTCATATATGATAATAACATTTGATGTAAATTATTATTTAATATGGACATGAAACATTAATACCATTATTAATATTTATTTAGATGGTTAATGTCTATGTTGATGAGATGTTTATGAAACCCATTTAGTTTCCATAGGTTATTCTATTGTAAATTGATGAAATGTTTAAGAAACCTATTTTCTTTTCATGGGTTAGGATGTTTTGATATGATGAATATTTTTTGATATCTAAACACACATATTTATGGTTTTCATAAAGTGACCACGATAATGTTATAACCAATTACGGTGTTTAAGTTATAACCAAGGATAGTGGTTACTTTATTACAAATGTTAGTGGTTACATTATAACCATGGATCATGGTTATGTTATAATCAAGGAAGGTGGTCAGGTTATATACAATGATAGGTGGTACCTATATATCCCTCCAATGTGTTGGGTAAATATTGTTATATCAAGAGTTAAATTGGACTAGAATAGTTATTTTTCATAGTTAAGTAAGTGAATTTTTCATTATAATAGTACTTGGTGAGAACCTTGACTACAATAATGGTTTGTAGAGTGAACCCATTTCACTATGACAGTCTTGGTAATGAGCCTTCAGTACTAGAATTTTTTGGGGAGTGAACTCATTCCACTGTGATAGTCTTATAAATGATCCTTGACTACCATGGAAATTATTTTCTATGCTTAATTTTACCAATAGACTAATGACTTATGTCGATTTTATGATCTCATGGATCGTGCTCGATGATTTATTTGTGATTAATTTCTTCTGAATAAAAATGTTTTATTCTATGACATAATATTATAATTTATGATATAAAGGGTATGATTTTCAAATCTTAAGATCATGATCTCACACCATTATGTTCATTTAATGTTAAATATATCATTGATATCTCCCTTATAAAACCTTACTCAGTATCTAAACTCACCCTTTCTTATGACTCCTTTACCTAGAATATCAATAAAGGTACTATGTATGATAGGTCTAAGTAGAGTTATAGTTATGATGAATTTAGTGGTGGATGATGAAGATCTTTATAAAATAGTTTTTTTCCCATGTCTCTAAAGAAACTAAGCATATATGATTGGAGAATGGATTTTTTATGTTATGTAAGGAGTATCAATATATTAAGATGTGATATCTATTTATGAAATTTATGGGTTTCTATAATGCACCTAATAACATGAATTATTTATGTCCAGTCATAAGATAACTTCCATCCTTAGAACAATTATTTAAAAATATTTCCATAGTACTTCAATGTTCTCATAATAGTGAGGAACAAATATAAACATTTACATTAATATTAAATACATTTAAAAAATACATGCCAAATAAACGTAAGGGTTTAGGGTCTTTGGTGACTATATACACTATATTATTATTTCATGAATGATCTCCAACATCTATGATAATTATCTTCCCATTTATTAATCTTCATAGACACCCTATGTAAAACCTTTCCCCAGAACCCAGATAAATGAAGCATTATAAAGGGTGATCTCAGATTCTCTCTATGGTTAAACATGTGAGATATCAATAAATGGTCAGATGAAAACATAAGATAAATATAAGGGTTTGATATCATGACCATAAAATAAAAAGTAAATACCCAACATATCAAACTTCATAAAAATGAGTCATAACATAAAGCTTTAACATTTCAAAATACACTAATCATTACCTTGATAAATAGTCATAAATCAATCATGAAACATACATTCATGTATTAAAAGTGTGGTACCATCATAAGTATAGAAATAATTTCATATGTGAAGGAAAACTAATGAGACCATCAAATCATACTATATTACGAATACATACTTATTAACAATGTTATAATATATTAGGCATTAATGCATGAATCCCATAGGGGATCAATCATATAGAATTTTTCCCATGGTGGATCAAGCACATATACTTTCATCCCATTATTATTCCATGGGAAATAAAAAATTACACAATTAATTGGAGGACTATATAATTTTATCCCCACCAATTAAAAAATGAAAATAATACATATGTCTACCAAAACATCAGGAAATATTAATTATATTTTAACCCATGAAAATGAAATTGGTTTCATAATAATTTCATCATACCATAACCTATGGTAAAGAAACAAATTTCATAAACATTTCATCATAACATAACCTATAGATTAGAAACTGGTTTCGTACACCTCTTTCCATCCTAATCACAAACCATATAGAAAAATAATAAGTATAGTATCATTGGAACAATTTTATATTAAATAATAAGTAACATCAAAGGATGTTATCATAATTAAAAATTATTATAAAATATCACTTGGAATACTTATTTAGGATAATTTCCTTCACTTTGGAATCACATCTTCAAAATATATAAATTTACAAATTATTATAGAATTTTTTTTATTTGAAATGAAACATAGAAACATATAATGTACGCTTAACATAATTGATTTGTTATGATGATAGGAAATTATGTTCTTGCTGTATTGGTTAAAAGAAAACATTCATTACATAATTTTGTAAAAAGTGTAAAAAATTAACATATTTGGAAAATGAAAAGAATAAAAAATTTAAATATTTTCTAAAAATTAATTCATGGTCAAAAATAACATTAAAAGTAATTTTATTATATTCCAAAAATTCTGGAAAGAGTTTTAATATAAAATATGGATATGGAAGAAAATGTTTTTTTTCTAAAGAGAGAAATGAAGTGGATTTTCAATAAAAATGTTATTTTAGTCCCTAATGATATTAATGAGATGAAAATAAAATAAAAACATGAAATATCAAAAAATAACTAGTGTTTAAGAATATTAATGATATTATTCATAGTTATATCATAATATTTCATCATTTGAAACATAATCATAAACAATCCCAATAAACAATGATATTGTAACATAAACCCCTACCACTTTGGTAACTTTTGAATCGTATTCTCCATGAAAGAATAAAATCTTATGAAACATTAAATATGATGAAAATAATTTAATTCCAGATATATCATGTGAAATGGTATGTTTATGATCCTCATAAAAGAAGATAAGTGTATAACATAACATATGTCCCAAATAAGACATTTTAAGACAATAAAACCTTAATGTATTGGTAATCCATGAATCAAAACCTCATGAAAGAGATTAAATTATATGGACTTTTAAATACACATAATTATCACGAAAATAACCATAAAATACATTCATTTTCAGTATATACACTATAAAAAAGAAGCAAGTGGTGATTATGACATATGTCTCACGGAAACAAAAGTGAGACGAGAAAACCTAACCACATGTTTCACTTTTTTTAAAGAACTCTACCATATGTATAATAATTTTAAATTTATTATAATTATATAAAATAATCATTTATGTAATTATTATATCTTATTTCTTCTACTTATAATGTTTCTACATCTATTTATTAATAATTCATATTTAAAATCATTGTTTCTAGGTGTTAACTATTTCATTTTTCATGAGAGTTTGGGTTCGGCAGTTCCTATACATGTAATTTGACCATTGTAAAATTATCTCTAGAATTTCAATAATGATATAAATATCTTATATATTCATTATTTTTATATTCATATTCCTCTCTAAAGTATAGAGATAGAAAATTAAATTACACCGTTCATGGAGATGGTAAGTCATACGCATGCATGAACGCTAGTTTCAATTTTTGAAAGAGGGGAAAAAGATGTAAAAAATAAATTCACATTCATAAAATTATTATTATATCATATATTTCTTATATATTCATTAAATATATCCATATTACCATCCATTAAAATGATAAATGAAAAACGATTCACATTTCTTCGTGGAGGTGGTAGTCCACACGTACGCACGAGCGACGTTATTGTTTTCTAAAAGATAGTAAGGTAGGATGTTAGATGTGACATTATAATTAAATAAGTATAATTATGTCATAAATATCATAAAAATACTTTGAATTCGTCATTATATCCATACCTGAGAGGCAGTGTAGGAAAACAAATTACATTGGTTCGTGAGGCGGTGGTTCATCGTATATATGATCAACAGTTTCATTTCCCATTTAATGGAAGAGGATATAAATATAGGATATAAAATTAACATTATAACATATAAGTATATGTAATATACTTATGTTATTATTTTAACATTGTTTAATAATATTTTAAGGAAGTATAAGAAGAAATTAAATCAAAACACATGGTTAAGAACTATACATATTCTTCAGAGAACCTCTTTTGGTTTATAACTAAATCCTCACTAGGAAGGTTTAATGATAAAAATTGGGAATATAGATCATGGGACTATATTTAATTAATAATATTGTCTAGGGAATGGTAGAACAAAAATTCTATTGAATCACTTAGATGAGAGGATAGGGTGTTTCCTTTCATTTGTGGGGGAGATGACGCAGTTTGAATTTTATAAAAGATTAAAATATAAAAATATTATTTTGAATGAATATGGTTTCTAATGGATAGATATTAAAATATAAGGTTGGTTTTGATTTAAATACCATTAACAAGTAATATTTATACTTTTTATATGGCGTTTTAAACCTTATTTTTTAGTTTAACCACTTAGTTAACCTATTTTAACCTTAAAGTTATTAGCAACTATTTCAGATTTTTTTTATTCAAAGTGAAGAAAGGACAAACAAGGGAACCAAAAGAGGCCATGGAAAAACCAAATTACAGAGGTCTAAAATAGTGAAGTTCGAGAGAATCCCCCCTAATATTGTTAATCCCCATTGGTTTCATACTTTGAAGAGTGTGAAAAACAAGGCCCTCCGATTCTAACAAAACCAGCAAAGCAAGGTAGTCCGCCACTTTTTTTCCTTTCCTCTAAGTATGTGATACAGTAATGTCAGAGTTAAGAAAGCCACGACACTTATGAATCACATACTCAATCGAGCAGGGGGTACTGCAAGTACCTTGAAGAGCATTAGAAACAAGATTTGAATCGGTTTCAACCTCCACTAAATCCAACCCCCTCTGCCTACACACAAAGAGACCAGCCAGCATGGACTTCACCTCTGAAAGAAGAGAAGTGTCGGGACCCATCCCAATAGAGAAGGCCAGGGTCACTGATCCATTGTTGTCATGAACAATACCTCCCCCATTCATACTATTCGCAACACATGAGCCATCGGTGTTGAGTTTAAATCCCCCCAAAATAAGGATGCCATCGAACCCAATTTCCAGGAACAGAACTGGACGCAGGGGATGGATCATACATGATAGGAAGAAGTCGTTGCAGAGTGGGGGCCTCCCTCCAAGAGTAGATAGGCCAAGCCATATCCAGGATGAGACTCTTGGTTCTTATAGAAATTGCTCGAATAGAGGAGACAACCCCATCATGGAGATAACCATTCCAAGCCTGCCACAAGCACCATCATCCAGCATGCAACACCATAGTACACGCTTGATTTTCCGGTCCCTCACCGCCCGTGCCATGGAACCAGTTGATAGGGAAGGGATGGTCCGCCATGGATGGAATGGAAAGTCCAGTGAAGTCACCAAAAGAGTTCAAAACTTCATGTGCCTATTCAATATCAAAGAACAAATGATCTGAGGTTTCCTCTTTATGCCTCTTACAACACACGCATTTAGAAGCCAGGTTCACCCCACACCGCTTGATGTTCTCATCTGTGGGTAATTCTCTGTTATAGATTCTCCATGTTAGAATGTTGAATTTTGTGGGGATATCATTATCCCACAAAGCCTCATGCCAAACATCCGCCCCTTCCTGCGAGACAGATGGGCGACGATAATCTGTAGAGGTCAATCTTAATGAGTTATGAGTGTTAAAATAAATGAACAAATGAATTATAAATGGATCATGATTGATATGTTCAACTATATTCAATTATATTCAACAAATATTCGATTTTTTGAAATTTTTTATTAGTTAATAAAATATTATTTATTATAAAATATCATTAATGTTAATTTTAAAACTATTCATTTAATTTGACTTTTAAAACAACATGAAGGCTAAGGAATTAAAAAATAACCCATTAAAAATATTTTAAAATTTTATCTATTACTAAAAAATTCCTTGAAGATAATAATTATTTTAAATTATATTACTTTTAATATTTTTTGATATCATTTATTCTATTTTTTCGTTAATTGAAGAAATATTGTGTCGGTATTACATATGAATTTAAGGTTAATATATATTTAATAAAAATGATAAAAAATTTACATCGGGAAAATAAGTACATAATACTCAAAATAACCATTAATATTCATTCAAAACATTTTGTTCCCTTATGTGACCACATAAAAGTTATTTCAAAGCAAGAGTGTCACATTTTTTCCTTTTTCTAGATAACATATTATATTTATCACATTCATGGAAAAATTCCAAAAAAAATAAATTGTGATAATATTTTAATATGGGTATAAATAACTTCATCTAAAAAGATCAAATATAAAAAATGGTGGCCTGATCACTTTTTTAACCTAGGTTAACCTGATTTACCCTTTTATTGTTGATAATTTTTTACTATTTTTACTATTAATTATGGACAAAAATTAAGTTTACCTTATTAAATAATATTAATTATTATTATTAAAAATATTTAATCTATTTATCAAATTAAATATAAATAATTTTCATAAATTAATTTTTCAAATATCCCTTAAAGCCTATTGAAAAATGTTTTTTTTTTGAAAAAACTCCTTTTTATGTCTAAAAGTATTTTTTACCATGATCACATGTAATGTTGAATCATATTTAATTATTTATATTATTTATAAATAAATTATTATTATACTAATTTAGGATTAAGCTAAAAAAATTGTGGTTCTTTTTCAATTAATGGAAATGACAGTTTTACAAAAATTGATGTTTTCACTATTCACTGAAAAATCCATATTTTTAAAAAATTAATACCAAATATTTCACCCGATGTTACTTCTAAAATTATGATTTCATAAATCATGTTAATTATATAAATTTAAAATTATAAAATTTTCAGAAATAAATTATAATGATGATGTAATAAAGTCAATAAAAATAATTATTAAATAAAATGAAATTTTGAAGCATGAAATGAATTTATTAACAATTGAGAACTTATATTCTATGAATTGATCAAAAAATGTATTTAGTAATCCCTTTATATATATATTTATGTTTTTATTATTATTCATACCATGAGACTTAACAACTTTGTCAAATCAGTCATTTTGAAATTATTATAATTTTATAGTATATTGAGGGCCATTAAAAATAGATTTATTGTGTAACATAAGATATCGATAAAATAAAATTTATTTAATGAGAAATAAATTCTAAAATTATATGGTGTTACATTATCCCCCACTTTAATAAATTTCATCCATTCCATTTGAACTTATCCTCATTAATCAATAGTTTTGATTTTGAAAATCCCTTTGTGGTAAACCCACATCATAAAAAGTGTCTATAAAACATACTCTTAAAAAGTGGGAATGGGGAGTAAAATTTACACCTGTAATAACATAAAAAGAATGCCTCCAATAAAGATAAAATTATTGGGAAGTGAAAATGCAGACATATATGAGAAATCTAATGACTAAGGAAAAATAGAGAGTGATCGAGAACAAGGTCATGGAAAGGTTTACTACCACAAAACCATAATTACGGGATTGATGAACAGACCATAAATTCATTTGAAATGAAGGTAAAAATATAAATATTTGTTAAACATCATATTTCCTAATGATGAGGTGTTATTTTAGTATCATCTTAGTTAGAATAAACAATATATACTTACATGTTTTCATTCAATATCAAAACCACAATTTCATCCTTTTATTTTATTTGATCAATTTCAGCATCATATCTTTCTTTATGAAATGAATAATAATGATGAAGTATTCATTTCTATAGCACTAAAATTAACTTTTACTAATAATAGGATTCATAAAAGAATTATAAGGCATTCCTTCCATCTCAATTTATCATCAAAACCAAAATAGTTTGAATAAGTTATCCAATATGGATAAATATAATACATTAGTCTCTAAAATATAAAAAATAAAACTCAACGTTCAATATAGATCATTGAATAAGTAACTATAAATAAAATTCATCACAAAATTCTTAACTGTGATTGAAACCAAAAGATTAAAATGATTTCAATCACATATTCTTCCATGAAAAATTTAACACTTATCTACAAATAACATCAACTAATCTTAATGTCTCATACTAAAAATTTTTTATATCCAAATAATTTAATATCCTTTATATTATAATCATTTCAATAAATAACCTAAAACCGCATAAATCATTATTAGAATCATATATGATTCAAAAAGATAATTCATCCATTATTACTGAAATAAAATACAATAATTTTCCCTTTAACTTAATCATATGAGGTTCTCGAAATAGTGAACTTCTATCAAAATAAAATTAATCACATAATCACCAAATAATGTTTTAAATAACATGGTTATCTCTATGATAAAACATTTTCCCCCAAAATAGTCATAACTTTTATCTATCAAATCATTTAAAAAAAAGTAATTTCTTACTAACCAAGACATCTTGTAGTCCAGTGGTAGGTGTTTCACCCAATTCACCCATCAGTTGTGGGTTCAAGCCGCATGAACATTCCAGATGTGATAGGTTTTACGTTCTTTAAAAAAATATTAATATAATTCTTATAACAAACCTATATATTTAATGAACATCCTTACAACTAAACATGATTTTCATATACTATTTAA
The DNA here is from genome assembly GCA_963277665.1 of Viscum album. Lineage (NCBI taxonomy): Eukaryota > Viridiplantae > Streptophyta > Magnoliopsida > Santalales > Viscaceae > Viscum > Viscum album. The sequence continues at coordinate 379,966,656 of OY728163.1, read as the reverse complement.
AACCTAATGGTTATCAATACCTTTAAATATTGAAAGGGTTATTTTCCTCAAACTCCAAACTAACTTTTTTGTTTTTTGAAAAATAAACCAATTTTAAAAGGGCATGTGGGAACTGATACAAACAAATAATACTAGCCAAAACATTCCGTAAATATATTCAAATTTCAAAATACAGAAAATGATGAGATGGAATGCATTTTTCGATGCGTCGAGCCAAGAGCCCATGTTACTAGAGGCCAACATCATCACCCTGTGCCCTTCAGCGTCTACCTACCCATGTAAAATTTCACCCAAAACACCAATGATCGAGATTCCTACCCATAAGAGTGTTCTAATTGTCATCTTCTTGAAAAACACTGATCACTAGTTGAATTCGAGTAACATTAATCCCTTTACAACCTTCAATAACCACAACTAAAAAACAAGAACAAATTCTCCACTGGAAACAACTCTTCATCATTGAACATAACAACTTCATACTTCAAGAATAGAAAAATAAAATAAAAAATTCCACAAACATAAATCTGAAACACGTTCACTGATTCATTGAGATGAAACCTTACCACCAAATTTGTTCATCTATATTGAATATGAAAAACTAAAAATCACTAAACTAAACCATCATGAAAATAAGAACAAAAAATACCCTCACAAGAAAGACCACCATTAGAAATGAAACAACCTTAGGAAAAATGAAATTCAAGATTTAACCACATTACCATGATCATAGGGACACTATAAAACATAGAAGACCTAAGACACAACCAGATAAGGAGCATTGAATCCAAAAAAACACAAACCAATGTGGACCGCAAATCTTGAAACACTAATGAACTCCCAACCAAAAAACCCAAAAAACCCAACAAAACCACTACATTATACCATAATGAATTCATGTGTAATAGACATTGTTTCTAGAGTATAAGATGATCCAAACAATACATTGAGAGTGATAAATAACTGCGGAGAGGGAACTGAAGCACCCAAAACAATGATAAAACCCTCAGACCAAAAAATATGAAACTGAAAATAAAACGACACAGGCTTGAAGTACATTGAAATTATATTTATTTTGGGTAATATTTAATAAATTATTAATGTATATTCCCAATGACTTTATTATTTTATGTCCTTGTAATCTTGGAATATAATCTTCCAACATGGTGAAATATCTTCAATATCTCCCATAAAATCTTCCCCTTTTGTTTTCCTACCTAAAACCTTTATTTATATCCCTAGGAAAATAAAACATAAAAATGGCCAGTTAAAAGTCTTAGTAATGTTAAAAATGGTGGACATAAAAAACCATTAACATAAAGACATTAAAAAACAAACAAAAAGTATAAATATAAAAATATTAAGTCATGAAATAAATCATGGTAGTACGTAAAGAATAAATCATAAAGAAACATTATCCATGATAAAAAAGCATTGGCATAAAACATGGAATTGTTTAAAAATATAACCTCATACTATTATTTCTATATTAGTGGAGTAATTTTATCCAAGACCATCATAATGGAAAAATTTCATTACTGAATCAGGTTTAATTTTCGTTCTAACCATGTATTATTGAACCAGATTTACTTGTCATTAAAGCACTATATTACTAATCAAGATTTACATTAAATTCTAATTATGTATATCTCAGGAGATATAAATCTTTAACCAATTCATTTGAGGGAGATATAGGTCCCACAAATCCCATAATTAAATTATTCATACATGTGACACAAAAATATAAATCTTTCATCATGGAATAACTCATGAAATAAAATGGGTCTCTTAAAAATCATTCCATCATAACATAATACTTATAAAATATGATTAAATGATTAACAAAATCATATAATAGTAATAATAGGGATATAAACATATCCCTCCTTTAATAGTTTCATCTTTTATGAAAAATAATTTTGATAAAACCCTTGAACTTAATTCTTTAGGGAAGTATTGTTTTTTCTTCAAAAACAATTTCATTTCTCAAAATGTAGGGCAATTTTAGAAGAAAGTAAATTTGTTGAAAATAAACATGAAATAGTGTAGAGAAAGTTTCATAGAACTATCACATTATGAAGATGTAAAAAACCATTCATGTGGTATAAATTAAAAAACATTCTTTTTGTACTCTTGCGGGAAAAGTATAAAAGTACCCCATATATAAAATGAAAGAATGATTCCTTCTATACTTCTTAATAAAAATTCACCAATGGGTCAAATTAAATATAAATAATTGTAGAATAATAGAAATAATATTAAACATTTTGGAATCATAGATGTGGTTGATAAATATAACCTTGTAAATATTTACATATTAACAATCTCATAAAATAACGAGATTATGAAATTAACCCTTACCTTAGGTCTGATATATGTTTTATATATCAGAAACTCTTGTACAATGATTTAAATAATGTTATTGACATATTCCAAAATAAAAAAATATATGATATCATATATGATCCTATTATCATTTGTTTGTTTGTAATATTTCATTGTTACTTGTTATTCAGATATTAACTACTTTATGTTATTATGCATATTTTTTCAGATAAGTTCATGTTACACTTATTCGGTTATAGTTATATCAATAAGATAATTATATAAGTATAATATATATCATATTTATTCATTTTATTCATTTATATAATTTTATTTTAATAAAGGTCATTTAGAATGAACCACATCATATCGTGGAGATGGTAGGCCCCAGATACGCATGAGTGGCAATCTTATTCACTTAATTGTTAAATGGTATGGAATTGGATGGTATATTAATTATAAATAATAATTATCATGTTATATGAATGAATTATAATTATTTTATGCATCATTATACTCATCCAAAATAATTATTTTTGAATATAAAACTACATCATGGCTTGGAAACGATTAGTCGTACGTACACACATATGGTGATATTTTTATTTATATGATTGATAAAATGATGTATAAGGGTTACCCATAATTATTAAAACATCTTATAATATATAATATTCTAGATCTTCTACTTTATTATGGAATCGACCTAATAAGACGAAGTATAATAAGAAAATAATTTTGAAAGAGGTGATAAAACAATTACCTCTTTTTCGAGTGTCCCCTTTTTATTTTTAAAAGAGGTCGGCTTATTGTGGATTTATAACCAACATGTGGAATCAAGGAGGACTAGATGGATTATGGGAGATTATTATAGGAAATTTTTTCCTGATCCATGGGGCTTGAGATGTGTGAGTAAATTGGTAGATGTGGTGGGGTTTTAAAAGAGGGAGGAGGGACACTTTAGGAAAGTCTTGAAATATTATTTAATTATAAATTGATATTTGAATTCTATTAGATCAAATGTGATATATTTAAAGGATAAGACGAGGATGGGTCTAAAAACACTCAAATAATAGGTTTTATAGAATTTTAGGTAAAAAAAATAACATTATCACTTAGCATTATCACTTAGTTAAATAATTTAACTCTTGTCGGTTTCTCAATTTTTCCTCAAAAGTGTTTGGAAAATAAAAATATCAATTTTCAGTAAAAAAAATTTAACTCTTACCATGTATTCTTGTATTTTAACACTATATGGTTAATATAGTTACTATAGAATTTCAGTAGACCCTCAAGTGGATAATTAATGAAAATTTTAACATTATATAATTCATTTTGAGGATGCATATATTTTTTTGACTATGATATCATTTAATAATATAGTATTTTTTTGAAAACTCATTTATTTCAATTTTGACACTATTTAGTAATTAATTATTGTTAAAGCTATAAAAACTTTATATATTAAAAAAAACTAAATAAAATAAAATATTACATGTTGTATTCATATAAAAAATTCTTTTATGGCTTAATATTTTTCAAATTACATTTATTTTAATATTTTTAATATCATTTATTTGCATATTTCATTAATAAGGAAATCGGTACATCATCATTGTGTCATAACTAATTTTATTTATTTATTATCCAAAATTTATAAATAAAATATCATGATTTTGGAAGTACCTCTATATTTCTAATTACTATTTATAGATTAATATATAATTTATATAAACCAAATTAATTGTTTTTTATTTATGTGATACATGTTTATGTTATATTTCCCTTTTTATTAAATTGCAAATTATAAAAGTCATTATCATACCCAAGTGGCTCCCAAATGTGAAATGTTCAGCATAAATATTATATTGGTCGATCATGACATATAAAATAAGATTATGGGATGTGTTAGAGTAGTTTAATATTATTATTATATTATTTTTACACTAAGTTACATGATTTAATATTTAACCCTGATAAATAAAAACAATTATTGAAGATAATATTCATAATTTCAAGGTAACTATTTACACAATTTGGACCTTCTGACTCCAAATAAGGAATCAATTTTTCCTAATTCAAAGCACAAAATATTCATTAATTAATTTAAAATCAATTCCCATTATCGAAACCAGAAAGTGGGTTCTTAAAAAGTAAAAACACTCAAAATATTGACATGGATTTATGTCCGATTTAAATGTGAAATTACTTAAAATGACCAAAATAGATTAAATGATAAAAATATAATAAAATTAAACATTAAAAACCAATTAAAATTATAATATATCTATATAAATAAATTAGACAAAATGGCATTTTGAAATTTAAATACTGTATTTTTCACTATTAAAATATGAAATACGTGGAAAAATACCAAATTTCATCCAAGGAAACTTTTAATGTCCTTATTACAAATAAAAAGTTAATTATGTAAAATTTTACAAATAAAATTGTTGAAAACTATATATAAAAACGTTTTTCCATCAAAAGGTGGTAAAACTGTATTTTTTTGGAAAACACTTTTTTATTTGAAAAATTGAATTTCTTCTTATATCATATCATGGAAACATATAAGAAGAATTTAAAACATTAAATTAAATATACTACAAATATATTTCACTAATAAAATCCATATCTAGTGATTTTATTATGTAATAGACTCACTTATTTTCATTTGAATAGCTTTTATAAGAAAGTTAATACTATTCATTTGTGCCATTATAATGAAAAGGTTATAATATTTAGTTATCAATTATACCCAGTCTTACATGAAATGAATTCTATAAAAATAACTTGAATTTTTTTGTAACACAATACAATAATGGTGTGACATATATTGCAAGCTAATATAGTTTTTCAAATAGTGCAAGCTAATATTAGTGTAATGTATAACAGAAGACATCAAAAATATTAAACAAAATTTATCTCATAAAATCTTGGGGTGTTGTAGAAAAAATAATAAAATCTTCCCAGCACACTATGAATAACACCAAATAAGATCAAAATTGGGGTCTTGTATGGTGGGTTTGCTTGGCTGGGCAGTCATAGTGTGTGATGGAAGTCCCAAAATTAGGAGACAGAAACTAAATTAATACAATCCATTAATTTTTCATGATTCTTATAACTAAAACAACTTTGGTAAAAATAATTCTACAACATAATTCTTGAATATTAATCGATAAATATTTCAACAATTTCACTTCAATGATTATTATAAAAAAATTAATTCTTTAGTCTATGATTTAACCTTTAAAAGAGTTCATTAAATCAGATAATTCCCATATTCCTCACAATTATGAAAATAAACTATAAATAGATATCTAGGATGAAATTTAATTCTATCTTTTGAAATAATCAATTTACCTTGACAATTAATTTCCCCGTGACCTTAATTTTCACACATAAAATATTTTTCAATTCATTTTAGACATTATTTTAGGTTTCTCTTTTGACATTTCTTACATGAAGTAAATTGAAGATTAATTCATCCATGGTCTCCACAACACAAACTCTTAGTAGACTACATCCATTACTTATTTGATGAATCCAATAGTTGGTTACGGTATAGGTTTTTAATAGAAAATCATGATAAATAAAAAGTTATAATACCAATATCTTTTACTATATCCATCATCACATTTGTTTTTTCATAATCACCTCATTTTCCACCCCATTAAGTTTTAACATCACTCGTACTGATTCTATACATTACCTAAAAACAAAAATAATGGTGTGAAAAACAATAATCATAATAATGAAAAATCATTTACAGAATTCTTAAATCATGAAACCATATTTTAAATATATGACACCTATGGTTTGAATTAAGAAATTCACGATCATTTTATATTATAATCCTTTAGGATGGATTACAAAGAACCAGGAATTGACCTATACATATCCCCTAAGAGAGTTAAACTAGGTTTGTTTTAAGGGAACACTGACCATGAACCAGAATGAAGGATGATATATACTTGAGAAAATATTTTTACTATTATTACCCCTATATGATTCTATATTTAAACCACATCCACTTGTCGTATCTAGACAGAGATGCATTTATTATAAAATTACATGATTATTTCCTTACCAAAACTTTTGGATTCTTTCCTATAATTAAACTTATCCCAATAGATTTCAATAATTTTTTCTATTTCTAATATCCAATGTCTGAATAAACTTGTTCAATGATACAAACTATATAAATACATTATTTTCCTACATACATATTGTATATTTTTGGATGAATATTCAATAAATTTAAACAAATGCATGCATGAGGCCTATAAAGGTTTAGTTTATTTAAATAATTTCTAAAAAATCCTCTAATTTCGTGAATGATATTTACTATATCCCAAAAATATATTATCATTTATTAAACATCATAATAATACACTACTTTAAAACATTATTCATAATCTATGGAAATAATTCATAAGAAAGAGTGAGTTGTGATGCTCTATAAGGTTAAACTTGGGAGATATAAATTAGTGATTATATGAAATATTTAGATAATAATAAGGTTATAAGATCATGAATATAACATAAAAAGATCCTACATAATCTATCAATTATCTTAAACATGATTCATAAAATAAATAGTTATCATTGCAAAAGAAATGAATCAAAATAGTTAGAAATCATAATAAATCAATCATCAACTTTAATATCATGTCGTAAATGTTTGGAACAATCATAAGTATAGTAAACATTTAATATATCAATGTTAACTAATAACACAATCAAATCATAGTGGATCAGGTATCCCTACCTGTTTCCTATATCACAACAAATTAGGCATCCCACCTGTGTCCATTAGTTGATCAATCACATTGACTTGTTTCCTTGATTGGACAAATAACTTTGACTAGTATCTCATAATGATCTCATGATATATAATGATTTTCCCAATTTATTGAAGAGATGTATAGTTCTGGGGCCACCCATCACATGTTTAGAATCATACAAATGTTTGACACATGATTATAAAACCATTATCATTTAATAACTTGTGAAAAAGAAATGGGTTTCATAATCATTTCAACATATCAAAACCCATGGAAAAGAAATGTGTTTCATAAGAATTTCAACATTTTATCATAGCATAACATTTTAAAAAGAAATGATTTTTAAAATAATATTTTCATAATATTAATAAAACATTCATAGGAATAATAAGGATGTTATGTTTAGATAATATCCCCATTAAATAGTAGGTAAAATCAAAGGATGTTTTGATTATTGAAAATTCCATTAAAATATCACTTCAAAAATTTCTTGAGGAAATACCCTTTTAACTGTCAAATCACATATTTAAAATATAATTTTTTTGTAAAAATATTATGGTAATATTTTATTTGAAAATAACCTTGGAAATTTATAATGTAATCTACAAATAATAGAGTTTTCATGATTATGGTAAATTATGTTCATGTCGTATAGGATAATATAAAACATGACTCATTATTTCATAAAAAAGTACCTTATTTATAAAATGTCTAGAAGATTAATTTTAAACCTTTCTTTAAAATTAAATCATGGGTAAAATTGAAATTTGAAACCCATTTTATAATATTAAAAATAATCATGAAAACTTTTTTAGTAATTATGGATATGGAATTAAAAAAAATTGAAAAAAGAGGGATAAGGCCAGTTTTACTTAAAAACATCATTTCGGTATCTTGGGACCATAAAGAGAAAAAATTTAAAATAAAATAGGTATTCTCAAAAAATAACCATATGATAATAAAATTCATGATATTATTGAGATGATGATTATAATATTTCAACATCGAGAACATAATAATAAACATTACCAATAAACAATGATATTGTAACCTAAAACTCTTAAAAATTTGGTAACTTTCGATTCATAGGCCTCATTAAAGAATAACAACAATTGAAATGTTAAATATAATTAAAAATATATATTCTTTATGAAACATGTCAAAATGTTTTTTATTCACCTCATAAAATAATACAGGTGCATAACATAACATATATCCCAAAGAATGCAACTTAAGATGATAAACCCTTACTGCTTTGGTAGACTATGAATAAATACCTCATGAAAGTGAGAAACATATAGGTGTATTTAAATCCTCATAAGTTTCATCAAAAAAATCAAAAATTAAAATCATGTGAATGATATAAACCACAAAAAGGAAAAAAATAGTGATTATGTCATATATCCCATAGAAAAAAAGTGAAACAATAAAAACTATACCCCAAGTCACACATGATCTGAAAGGAATCCATCCTCATGTAAAATAAGTTTAGTTTTTTATAATTTTATAGAAAAAATAATACAAATTCTTATTATATTACATCTGATCAAATTATAATATTTTAATATTGTAGAGACCCGAAGCTTATCGTACATGGACGTTACATTACTTTTGCGGAATACTTAGTACATAACAAAAACACACACACAAGGATCGTAATAGTTTAGTGTCTTTGGAAACTCGGAACGTAATCTTCTAATCGTGGTGAAAGATCTTCAATATCTCCCATAAAGATCTTCCCTTTTTTTACCTATAAACCTTTCTTTATATCCTGGGGAAAAGAAAACATAAAAGGGTGAGCTCAAATGCTCAGTAAGGGTAAACAAAAGAAATATCAATCACATCATAAACATAAGAACCTAGCTTTTTGGAAATCTTAACCTGCAAAAGAGCTCATAATATCATAACATGGGATAAATCATAGAAGTGAAAATGAGATCACCATAATCATAACATGAAACTTGAAACTTTGTGGCATGCACACATAATCATGGAAAATCATTTCTTGTTAGTCATGACTCATTTCCAAGACTATCTTAGTGGACAAAGTCCCTTTCTGAACTGAGTTCACTCCTCGTTTCAGTCCTGTATCACTGAATCGAAATAACCTTCCGTTCCAGCCATGTCTATCTCATGAGATATAAAATCATTACCCAATGCATTGGAGGGAGATATAGGTCCCACCCATCTTATAATGAATCCTTTCTTATGTGTGCCATATAATCATAAAACATACATCATCGCATAACACATGTAACAAAAATGGGATTCTTGAAACATCATGACATCATAAATCAATTCATATAAGATAAAGGAATTCATAAACATAATTCCATCACAACATAGTCAAATCAATGTAAAAATATGGATAGAAACAGAACCCTTTATTATCTTAGATGGAAAATAATTTTGATAAAACACTTGAATTGAATTCTTGAGGAAAATATCCTTTCTTCTTCAAAATCAATTTCTTTTCACAAAACATCATGCAATTTTAAAAGAATGATATTTTATTGAAAATAGTCAGGAAATATTTTAGAGGAAGATTCATTAAAATAAGGCTTTATAAAACAGTAGAAATCCGTTCGTGCCGTATAAGTTAAAAAAACATTCTTCGTACTTTTGTCGGAAAAGTCAAAAAGTACCTCATACGAAAAACGACAAAAGATTCCTTTCATACGTATTAATAAAAACTCACTGAAGGGTAAAAATGGATTTAAACAATTTTAGGTGGATGGAAATAATATTACATATTGAGTAAACATGGATGTGGATGATAAAATACACCCCAGTAAATACTTACGAATAAACAATCTCGGATAAAAATGAGATTGTGATATTTCCCTTACCTTAGGTCCGATTTGCTTTGTTCGTGTCCGAAGCTCCTGTATAATGGTTTAAATAATGTTATTGACTTATTCCAGAATCATACATATTGATATGATATCATATATGGTCATATTATTAGCTTCTTGTTAGTAATATTTCATTGTTACTTGTTACTCGGGTCTTTATAACTTTTTGTTCTTATGCGTCTTTTGTCGAATAAATTCTTATTCTTATATTTAGGTTATAGATAATTCATTTCCAGAATGGTATTAGTGTAGTATATACCATACTCATTCATTCAATTCATTTATATAATTATTATGAAATGAAGATCATGTAGAACGAGTCGCATCACATCGTGGAGACGGTATTCCGTACGTACGCACGAGTGATGACATCGTTCCTATGATCGTGGAATTGTATTGGAGTATATATATATATTATTTCAGTATCAATATTAATTCATAATAATCATATATAGTTACTCATTACACCATTATACCCATCCTTGTAAGGTGATGGTGGAAAATAGATTACACCACGGCGTGGAGACGGTATTCCGTACGTACGCACGCGCGGTGATTTAATTTTTCCGTAGGATGGATAGAAGGTGAATTAGGGTTGTTTCATATTTATAATAACATATCAGTATGTAAGTAATACTTATGTTATTACTTTATCATGAAACAACTAAAGAATAAGAAGTTGAAGAAGAAAGAAATTGAAAAGATCGGTAATGGATATTACCTCTTCTTTGTAACGCCTCTTTGAATCCCCCACTTAAGGAACTAAGATTGGTCTTTGGAGAAGACCAGGACCTCTAGGATTATTCTAGGGAAGTGGAGAGGAGAAAATGGCAGGGGTTTGCCGAGCTTGAGTGCTCAAATTGGTGTGAGGAGGAGGGGGAGGAGGTGTCCTTTTATAGGGGAGGAGAGTGCCACCTTAGGAATATCTCAAAATATTATTTTATATTAAAGTAAAAATCGGTTTATAATGGTTCCAAAGGGTCTTATGTCGAAGCTAAAGTGGGGATGGATCGAAATCCTATCAACCAATAAGATTTAGACAAGTTTAGGTTATTATTTTAACCTTATCAATTATATTTAACTCTAAGTTAAATAATTTATCTTTTACCGTGTCTTTTTGTTTTCTTACATTATATGGTTAATAAACTTACTATAACATGCCAAACGAACCCCAAATTATATATTATTAAAATATATATCCTTATATAAGTCATTTGGCCGAACCTTATATTTTTAGGAATAAAATAACAATTAATAATATAATATTTGATTTAAAAACTATTTTGTGTCAATTTTGACGCTATTTGATACATAATTTTTTTGAAAGTCATAACAGAATTATTTGTTCGAACCAAGTTGATTAAATCAACAATAATATATCATAGTAACCTAGAAAATTAGTGGAATTCATAAAAAGTCTCAAATTACATTTATTTTGGTGTTTATAACATCAATTATGTCAATATTTCATTAACAAGATAATTACTGCATCATCTTTGTGTCATAAATAAATTATATTATTTGATGTCTAAAAATTACAAATAAAATACCATCATGTAGTAAATATTTTTAGATTTCTAATGAATATTTACAATCGAATTTATCTTATGTATAACCCCATATTAGAAATGATTTACTTATTAAACTTTGATTTTAACTATTTTAACCCTTCTTGAAATAAATTAATAATAAATGTCCTAATCTAATCCAAGTGGGCCTAAATGGTCATATTTTATTCCTAAGTTTGTTTTTGGTCGAATTACACTTGTCCAATAGAATTAGGACATGTTTTAGGGTAATATTAATATCATATTTACCCTTAGTTACCCTATTTACTATTAACCGCGGTAAAAAAAAAGTAAAAAGTTATTATTCACCAAAAATTATTTTCATCTCATTGAACCACATTTTAGTCCTTGATATTAACCGTGTCTCTCGGATTTTCGAAATTCCATTCACAGAAGCGGTAAAATTAAGTTTTATGCAAAATTCAGTTTTTAACGTACCACTTAGTGGTTTCACTATTCATCAAAAATTGAAGTTTTTCAGAAAAATGCCAAAATTTCATCCTAAGCTATAATTGATATTCCGAATTCAAAAATGATTTCTATTTTACAAAATTCTTAACATATAAGTTGCATTAATTACTTTTATAATTAAATCCCGCTGTTAAAATAAATAGCGTGTTTTTAGGAAACAATATATACCAAAAGATTGACACTTGATTATGTCTGGTTTAAATGTGAAATTACAACCAATGACCAACATTGTATTAAATTGTAAAAATATATTCTAAATATACTTTAAAACCACTCAAATTAATAATTTATCACTATTAATTATTTCGATTAAAAAAGTTGTTTTTAATTATAATTTAGTAATTTTCACTATTCATTAGAATATGAAAGTTATCCGAAAAGTAACAAAATTTCACCTTAGGCTAAATTCGATACTCCGAATCCAAAAATGAATTCCATTTTGAGAGCTAAAATTTCTAAAATTTTAAAAAGTGGTTATTACTATTTATAACAGCTAGTTTTAATAATATTTTAATAGCATATCGTTGTTTCGTGAAACTCAGTATTGCGTACTACACACGCTATCGAGGAAGGTTGCGATTGCGTGTAATGCAAGGCAAGTCAAGGATGCGTGTTGTGTAAGCTCCTTTTGGTGTAGCGTACAACACAAGACATTAATGAAATTAAAAAGAATAATTTTCATAAAATCTCGGGGTGTTACATTCTACCCCCCTTAAAATGAATTTCGCCCTCGAAATTCGTCGGGGTTATAAATGGTTTACTATTCGAAATTTTCTTTGATAGAAACCCACATCGTAAAAAGGAATACCAAAACTTGGCTTTAAAAACTAAAGTATGAAATGTAACGATTACCCAAATAAACTAATCACTGGGTTTCCACATAGGTGAAAATATGGATATGGAAGAGAAATCTAACCATCATGTTCTGATGGGGAGTGGTAGAGAACATGGCTATGGAAAAGCCAGTAATCACAAATCCATAGATTTTTGATGATATAAGGTACCTTCTGATTCATCAGGTATAAGATCACTAGGACAACATTTTTGGTTTTCAAGATCATTTCCCTAAAGTTGAAAATTTGATTTAGAATAAATACTTACTTTATTTTGGTACAATCTCACTATTGTTCGTGCCTTGAACAATTTCCACTTCATCTCTTAAATAAATGAAGTTGAATTTGTTATTCGTGAAGTGTTAGCAGATCATGTGATAGAATGACGAGTCATTCCATCTGTCTCAAACAAAAGGTTAGTAAAAATTATATACATAAGTCGATCTATAGTGAGATTAATCACATATGGTTTCTAAAATGGACTTATACTTCATATATCATACTGCTTAATATAATAAAACTATTTTCTACTAAACAGGGACTTCCTGTAGGTCAGTGGTAGGCGATAAAGGCCAGTCGCACTTCGGTTGTGGGTTCGATTCCTACAGCCTTGTCTGAAGCGATGGGCTGTCGCCCGTCCTGCAGGTTGTCCTTTTTCTAAAACTACGTTACTATAACATACCATCAATAAAATCGAAAATCTTCTATCCTTAAACAATACTAACTTATGTCCAACATAATCCAGTCTAATCTTTAGGCTTATACATAATACTGCAGTCCACTCTCATAATATAGTGACAACGATTACTAGAGATTTAATATTGTCGTTGATCCCCACATATCATAAGATATGTCTTGTTGGTCACATTCCAAACATTTAATCGTGTATTCTCTTGAATACCTTAGTGAAAACATGGGTGCAGTTAAAAGTTAACACTTTCCACATACCAAAATCCTCAAAATTCTATATACTCAAACCATGATATCACTTAATCCTTATATCAATCATGAGCTCATGAATACTGTTAAACATTTAATTTTCTCCTTATCCCTTCATTATGCGCATATCATCTATATTCCAAAAATATCTGAATAACCTTTCATGGTTACTGGTAACATTAATCAGACAACAGTGTAATAATCCTTACATGTCTCTTTATTCCATAGTACCATGAGATTACTAATACAACATTACACATGATAAACATGTAATCATTCCACTACATTCTTAAACCATTGACCGAGCTTCAACAATTCTTTCATCTCACATATCATTTGTAGTCTCTTCATCATTATCCACATAAATACTACCCATATGACCATACTGATTCTCTTCATGAGTCTTTCCCTTAGGTCATTTGTTTGCATAATGCCCATACATTCCACATTTAAAACAGTTAACCATTTTTGATGTCGTAGCAATACCATTATCCTCATCCATGGTGTTAACCGACCCTTTTCCTTTGCACTTACTTGCTTTGTGTCCTTCTTTTCCACACCCAAAGCATCTTCCAGTTCCCTTGAAACATTCTCCTTGATGCCTCTTCCCGCATGATTTACATAGGGGAAATTGAACTTTCTTTCCTCTATGATCATCATGGAACTCCATCTTTCTCTTATTAGTCGAGTCAGGAAACTTACCAAATTTTACTTTATTGATCATGTTGTGAGATTGCTGATTCGGCATAATAATGATGTTTGGACTTCCAAATCCCATTTCATTATGAAGAATATCATTCCATTGTCCATCATATCCTCCATTATCGTGAATCATCTTGTTTCCAGCCATTTTCTAAAACCCAAAAAAAGAATAGTGTGAGAGGCAAATATCATAATAAAGGGGGAGTAACTTAAATATCTAACATCTTTGGTTTAATCTAATATCGTTACCATAGTTCTAGGACTATATCTTATACGTATACTTATCCTTAGGGGCATCCCTAGACATACCTTAGAAATATCTCTAGGGATCTCACTAACGTTTTCGCATCCTAGTTTCCAAAGGTTGACTAAACCTTTCCTCTGATACAAACTGTAGAGACCCGAAACTTATCGTACATGGACATTACATTACTTTTGCAGAATACTTAGTACATAACAAAAACACACACACAAGGATCGTAATAGTTTAGTGTCTTTGGAAACTCGGAACGTAATCTTCTAATCGTGGTGAAAGATCTTCAATATCTCTCATAAAGATCTTCCCTTTTTTTAACTATAAACCTTTCTTTATATCCTGGGGAAAAGAAAACATAAAAGGGTGAGCTCAAATGCTCAGTAAGGGTAAACAAAAGAAATATCAATCACATCATATACATAAGAACATAGCTTTTTGGAAATCTTAACCTGCAAAAGAGCTCATAATATCATAACATGGGATAAATCATAGAAGTGAAAATGAGATCACCATAATCATAACATGAAACTTGAAACTTTGTGGCATGCACACATAATCATGGAAAATCATTTCTTGTTAGTCATGACTCATTTCCAAGACTATCTTAGTGGACAAAGTCCCTTTCTGAACCGAGTTCACTCCTAGTTTCAGTCCTGTATCACTAAACCGAAATAACCTTCCGTTCCAGCCATGTCTATCTCATGAGATATAAAATCATTACCCAATGCATTGGAGGGAGATATAGGTCCCACCCATCTTATAATGAATCCTTTCTTATGTGTGCCATATAATCATAAAACATACATCATCGCATAACACATGTAACAAAAATGGGATTCTTGAAACATCATGACATCATAAATCAATTCATATAAGATAAAGGAATTCATAAACATAATTCCATCACAACATAGTCAAATCAATGTAAAAATATGGATAGAAACAGAACCCTTTATTATCTTAGATGGAAAATAATTTTGATAAAACACTTGAATTGAATTCTTGAGGAAAATATCCTTTCTTCTTCAAAATCAATTTCTTTTCACAAAACATCATGCAATTTTAAAAGAAAGAGATTTTATTGAAAATAGTCATGAAATCTTTTAGAGGAAGCTTCATTAAAATAAGGATTTATAAAACAGTAGAAATCCGTTCGTGCCGTATAAGTTAAAAAAACATTCTTCGTACTTTTGTCGGAAAAGTCAAAAAGTACCTCGTACGAAAAACGACAAAAGAATCCTTTCATACGTATTACTAAAAACTCACTGAAGGGTAAAAATGGATTTAAACAATTTTAGGTGGATGGAAATAATATTACATATTGAGTAAACATGGATGTGGATGATAAAATACACCCCAGTAAATACTTACGAATAAACAATCTCGGATAAAAATGAGATTGTGATATTTCCCTTACCTTAGGTCCGATTTGCTTTGTTCGTGTCCGAAGCTCCTGTATAATGGTTTAAATAATGTTATTGACTTATTAAAGAATCATACATATTGATATGATATCATATATGGTCATATTATTAGCTTCTTGTTAGTAATATTTCATTGTTACTTGTTACTCGGGTCTTTATAACTTTTTGTTCTTATGCGTGTTTTGTCGAATAAATTCTTATTCTTATCTTTAGGTTATAGATAATTCATTTCCAGAATGTTATTAGTGTAGTATATACCATACTCATTCATTCAATTCATTTATATAATCATTATGAAATGAAGATCATGTAGAACGAGTCGCATCACATCGTGGAGACGGTATTCCGTACGTACGCACGAGTGATGAAATCGTTCCTATGATCGTGGAATTGTATTGGAGTATATATATATATTATTTCAGTATCAATATTACTTCATAATAATCATATATAGTTACTCATTACACCATTATACCCATCCTTGTAAGGTGATGGTGGAAAATAGATTACACCACGGCGTGGAGACGGTATTCCGTACGTACGCACGCGCGGTGATTTCATTTTTCCGTAGGATGGATAGAAGGTGAATTAGGGTTGTTTCATATTTATAATAACATATCAGTATGTAAGTAATACTAATGTTATTACTTTACCATGAAACAACTAAACAATAAGAAGTTTAAGAAGAAAGAAATTGAAAAGATCGGTAATGGATATTACCTCTTCTTTGGAACGCCTCTTTGAATCCCCCACTTAAGGAACTAAGATTGGTCTTTGGAGAAGACCAGGACCTCTAGGATTATTCTAGGGAAGTGGAGAGGAGAAAATGGCAGGGGTTGGCCGAGCTTGAGTGCTCAAATTGGTGTGAGGATGAGGGGGAGGAGGTGTCCTTTTATAGGGGAGGAGAGGGGCACCTTAGGAATATCTCAAAATATTATTTTATATTAAAGTAAAAATCGGTTTATAATGGTTCCAAAGGGTCTTATTTCGAAGCTAAAGTGGGGATGGATCGAAATCCTATCAACCAATAAGATTTAGACAAGTTTAGGTTATTATTTTAACCTTATCAATTAGATTTAACTCTAAGTTAAATAATTTAACTTTTACCGTGTCTTTTTGTTTTCTTACATTATATGGTTAATAAACTTACTATAACATGCCAAACGAACCCAAAATTATATATTATTAATATATATATCCTTATCTAAGTCATTTGGCCGAACCTTAGATTTTTAGGAATAGAATAACAATTAATAATATAATATTTGATTTAAAAACTATTTTGTGTCAATTTTGACACTATTTGATACATGATTTTTTTGAAAGTCATAACAGAATTATTTGTTCGAACCAAGTTGATTAAATCAACACTAATATATCATAGTAACCTAGAAGATTAGTGGAATTCATAAAAAGTCTCAAATTACATTTATTTTGGTGTTTATAACATCAATTATGTCAATATTTCATTAACAAGATAATTACTGCATCATCTTTGTGTCATAAATAAATTAAATTATTTGATGTCTAAAAATTACAAATAAAATAACATCATGTAGTAAATCTTTTTAGATTTCTAATGAATATTTACAATCGAATTTATCTTATGTATAAACCCATATTAGAAATGATTTACTTATTAAACTTTGATTTTAACTATTTTAACCCTTCTTTAAATAAATTAATAATAAATGTCCTAATCTAATCCAAGTGGGCCTAAATGGTCATATTTTATTCCTAAGTTTGTTTTTGGTCGAATTACACTTGTCCAATAGAATTAGGACATGTGTTAGGGTAATATTAATATCATATTTACCCTTAGATACCCTATTTACTATTAACCGCGGTAAAAAAAAAGTAAAAAGTTACTATGCACCAAAAATTATTTTCATCTCATTGAACCACATTTTAGTCCTTGATATTAACTGTGTCTCTCGGATTTTCGAAATTCCATTCACAGAAGCGGTAAAATTAAGTTTTATGCAAAATTCAGTTTTTAACCTACCACTTAGTGGTTTCACTATTCATCAAAAATTGAAGTTTTTCAGAAAAATGCCAAAATTTCATCCTAAGCTATAATTGATATTCCGAATTCAAAAATGATTTCTATTTTACAAAATTCTCAACATATAAGTTGCATTAATTAATTTTATAATTAAATCCCGCTGTTAAAATAAATAGCGTGTTTTTAGGAAACAATATATACCAAAAGATTGACACTTGATTATGTCTGGTTTAAATGTGAAATTACAACCAATGACCAATATTGTATTAAATTGTAAAAATATATTCTAAATATACTTTAAAACCACTCAAATTAATAATTTATCACTATTAATTATTTCGATTAAAAAAGTTGTTTTTAATTATAATTTAGTAATTTTCACTATTCATTAGAATATGAAAGTTATCCGAAAAGTAACAAAATTTCACCTTAGGCAAAATTCGATACTCCGAATCCAAAAATGAAGTCCATTTTGAGAGCTAAAATTTCTAAAATTTTAAAAAGTGGTTATTACTATTTATAACGGCTAGTTTTAATAATATTTTAATAGTATATCGTTGTTTCGTGAAACTCAGTATTGCGTACTACACACGCTATCGAGGAAGGTTGCGATTGCGTGTAATGCAAGGCAAGTCAAGGATGCGTGTTGTGTAAGCTCCTTTTGGTGTAGCGTACAACACAAGACATTAATGAAATTAAAAAGAATAATTTTCATAAAATCTCGGGGTGTTACAAATATCATATTTTAATAATTCCTTATTAAAATAATCCTTTCTTGGTTTTATCGGTTTTGTTTTTTCTTGAGAGATTTGGTTTAGTAGAATTGATCTTATAAATTTACCATGATTCCATTATAAAAAATAATCTTAATTATGATATAATATAATATATATTCATTAATTATATATTTATTGTCATCCATTAAGGATAGAGTTAGAAAAATGAATTACACTCTTCCTAGAGACAATACATTGTACGTACTCATGAATGTTGTTTTATCTTTTTTATGGACGGAAATAATTAAAGGTAAATAATAATTCACCATTAAAAAATAATTATAATATTATATATATATAATATATATTCATTAAATACATATTTATTAATATCCATGTAAATCAAAAATGACAAACGAACAACAATACTTTGTAGTGGCAGTAGTCCACAATTATGCGTGAACAACGTTATCGTTTTCCAATGAATTGGATAGTGGGAGGGAAGATATGTTATTATAGTTAAATAATTATAATTATTTAATAATTATCATAAATATACATTAAATCTATAAATATATATATCCATGAGAAGAGGTGATGGAAGACAAATTACATCTGTTCACGAGGCGGTAGTCCACTTTACACACAATTAACATTTTCACTTGCCATTTGATAGAGGTGTATATGGATTTATGTTATTACATTAACATAATAACATCAAATATATGGAATATGTTCATAAATAATTTATTTTTATTTGAATCTGATTTGAATGAGGTATTCAAAGAAATAAAATAGGAATACATGGTTAAGAACTATACCTCTTTGTTGGACAACCTCATCAAGTTTATACCTAATGCATGACTAGGATAGTTTTATGATAAATCCATGGACTCTAGTTCATGAGGAGGTATTTAAGGATTTTATTTTTGAAATAATTGGCTAATACAAAAGGATATTGAATTATGGATAGAAGATAAGAGGGGTTTTCCTTCTATAAGTAGGGGAGAGGACCCACTAGGAATTTCTTAAAAGATAAAAATTTGAAAAAGGTAATTATATTGAAATATGATTTAAAATGGGTATATATTATAATATAAGGTATGACATGGTTTAAATAACATCGACTAATAAAATTTGGACAGGTTTATGTGCTATTTTAAAACATATGTTTTGGTTTAACCTCACAGTTAACCAATTTTAACCTTAACCATGGTAACAACTATTTCTATATTAAAGGGTTATAAATGTCACAATATATTTAAAAATAACAACTAAATTTACCCTGGTGGATATTTTAAACTATATTACATTCATGTTTCCAAATATAATATTTTAGGAATTTTATATTATTTAATAAAATATTATTTATTATAAAATATCATAATTGACAATTTTGGAACTGTTCATTTAATTTACACGGAATTAAAAATGAAAAATATGGAATTAAATATATTAAATTAGCACACATTTAACATTTTATATTTATCTAAAAAATAATATAACATAATATTTCTTTCAAATTATATTTCTTTAAACATTTTGAAATTAATTTATTTTATTTTTCTAATAATTCATGAAATAACGTATCGGTCTTGCTCATGCATATATGGTTAATATATAATTACTAAAAATTATAAATATATTATCATTAGGAAAATAATTTAATTATTCTCAAAATAACCATTAATGTTGTTTCATAACTTTCTTTTTTACCTATGTGAACACAAAATAGGTACTTAATATCTTGAAAGTGACATTATGTCTTTTTATTTACTTAACATATTATATAGGTCACTTTCATGGAATGTGTTCTATAAAAAAAATAAATATTGATAATAAGGTGATAAGTTACGAGATAACTTCATCCTATAATATTTCAAATGAATAATGGTGTCTATTTCATTTAGTTTTAACATAGGTTATTATAATATACCCTTTTACCACATAGATTTTTTTACTACGTTTACTATTTATTATGACCAATAAATTAAGTTAACCTTATTATTTAATATTAATTATTATAATTAAAAATAAGTATCCCATTTTACCAAATTAAATATATATAAGTTTCATAAATTCATTTTGTTAGTATCCTGCGAAGCATGATGAAATATAGGTTCATAAAAAGACTACTTTTTATTTCAAGAAGTATTTTTCTACCATGATCACATATAATGTTGATTCATATTTAATTATTTATATTATTTATATACAAAGGATAATTATATTAATCAAGGATAAAATTCAAAATATTATGGGTTTTTTAATGAAAAAAGTTCCAGTTTCAAAAAATCAGTATTACAGAGACCCATGATTCTCATACATAGATATTACATCATTTTTTAGGAATATTCAATTCATTACAAAAAAAACTTATGAGTACCAAAATATTTTAGTGACTTTGGAAACATGGAACACAGTATTCTAATTTGGTGAATGTTATTCAATGTTTTCCATATAGATCTTCCAAGTCAATACTCTTCATAGACTTACCCTATATAAAACCTTTCTTCATAACTTGGTGAATGGAAACATAAGAAAATTTAATATTAGATACTAAGTAATTATAAAAAGGGGAGATATGTAATCATAAAATGATAATAAACATATGATAACATGATTATAAAATTTTAAAACCATACCCTTTATAACAAATATAATAATCTAAAGTCATTGAAAAAAGATTAGCATTTCATAAGACATGATTCATATGATAATCAAAGTACATGATCCATGAGAGAATAATATTGGAAAAAGACATAGATATTTAGAATACTCATAATCATAGAAAATAATTTCATTATTATTATAGGCTCGCTACCCAAACCATCATAGTAGACAACGCCCTTTACTGATCCAGGTTCACCCCCCGTTTCTACCATATCTTACTGAACTGGGTTATATCACTGTTGCAACCCTTCATTATTGAGATTGGTTCACTCACCATTCAATACCTCTCTGTCTAATGAGATAGGAATATTTACCCAATTAATTTTATAGATATGTAGTTCAAACACGTAACATAATGACCACCATTATTTTGTGTTCCATAAGATCATAAAAATCATCATATCATAACCCATGAAATAAAATAGGTATCATAAATATTTCATCATATCAAAACCTATATAAAATATATAGGTTTCATAATCATTTCATCATAGAATAATTCATTAAAATAATTAGATTTGATAAGAATTTACTCATGGTATAACCCATGGAAGTGAAATGTTTTTCATAAATATCATGCCAACAAAACATAAACCCATAAATCAAATAATTTTAATGGTTTATAAAGATCATATACATACTAAGGAATATATAACACCAAAAAATGTCATCTTAGATGGAAAATAATTCTGAAAGATCATTTAAAACATTTCTTCAAGAAAATAAAATTTATTTGAAAATCGTTTTTAAAACATTAAATATTTTAAATAGCCATTTCTTTGAAAATAACCTTTAATAATTATAAAAGTATATTGTAAAAATTATTTAAAACATTTATTTATGAAAATAAAAATTATTTGAAAATAATTTTGAAAATCAATTTCTTTGAAAATAAGATTGGAATATTATAAAGGAATAATTTTTAATAAATTTAAGAAATTTCTTTAAGAAAATAAATTTTTTTAAACCCTTTTTAAAAACCATTTATCTAAAATTATGCTTAAATTACAATAACTAAAACATTTAAAAACTATTTAAATAATTTCTTGATGAAAATAACTTTTTCTCTCTGTGGAAAAATTTTTAAAAAATAATATCTTTTAAACCAATTTCCATGAAAATTACGTTGAAAACTAATAAAGGAATATTTGAAAATAATGTTAAACACTTTTTAAATATAAATATTTTTAAAATTAATTTTCTTTAAAACTTACCATTGAAACATATAAAATTAGTTTTGAAAATAATTTGAAATAACTTATAAAACATAAAATATTTTCAAAATACTTTTCCATGAAAATAGATTAAAATATCATTTAAAATTTTGATAACCTTTTTAGAAAACATGGATTTTTTGGAAAATAGATTTCCAACCGAAGAGAGAAATAAAGTCATATTTTCTTAAAACTATTTTCATAATTATCCTAATTAATAAAGAAGAGATAAATAATAACATTATATGAAAATATAATGAATAAATTTATTAAAAGATAATTCATCAAAATTATTGTTAGTAATATCATTATACTTCAATATTGGATGCTTAATAATAGGGAATCCCGATAAATGACGATATTTTGACATAAAATCTTTACCACTTTGATAACATTGAATCATAATCCCCATGGGGAAATAACATAAAATGAAACATAAAATATCATGAGGATGATTAAATTCATGATATTACATGTAAATGGGTATGTATATACACCTCATGAATAAAAATATGTTCATCTCATAACATACGTCTCAAAGAAGGCAAATTGAGAAAAAAACCTTACAAATTTGTTATCTTTTGAACTTTAAACCTTATGAAAGATATATCCTAAAATAGATATGTCAAGCCAAATAATTTTCATGATAATTTTCATAAAATACATTCATGGGAATTATATACACCACATCAATGAAATATGCGTTGAATATAGCTTGTTCCTCAAAGAATATAAAGGCGAGATATAAATCCCTTACCTTAAGTCTTGAATTTCATTTTATTTATTCTGACTTCTTGTAAAATAAATATAAGTTAATTATACATATATTACATAACTATATTCATATATATATCATACCATGTAATATTTTTATGACTTTTTATTACCCTCATATTAAAGATTTAATGTTAAAGTTATTTCTGGAGGAATAACCGATTTGTTTCTCGTATTTATTTTGATTTTTTATTTTTGGTCCTATTACATTGATCAATATTTAATCATATCTAGAATGATAAAAATTATTTAAAAATAAAATATATTCAGCATTTATGTATTTTGAGTAATCTAAAATATTTAGTGATAGAAAATCAAATACATTGTCCATGAAGGGTAGGTTGTCCGTACACATGAACATTGTTTCATTTTTATTATCATATTGACAGAATGAAAAGTAAATGATATATATTATAATTATATAAGAATTTATATGTCATATATATCACATATTTTATTTATCCTATCCTTAAATTCATTCCATGTTAATCTTGAATGAATCAAATTGCTTCGTGAGGTGGTAGTCCACTACACACACGAACGAAAAAATCTTATTCCCATAAAATGGGATGAATAAATGTATGACTGATATAACTATTATAGAGGTATAATAAAATCATATATATCTCATATATCAAGCATAAACTTTATATACTTCATTATTACCGACCATTAAATGTGTTAATGGAATAAACGAACGACATCGGTTTGCGAGGTTGTAGTCCGCTGTACACACAAACGATGATTCTGTAACCCATTTTATAGAAGGTTGTGTGAGGTTGTAGGTAATACCTTAAACATAAAAATAATTATTATATTGAATATACTGATTTCATTATATAATCATGGTATAATAATAATTCAATGGGTGGAGGAAGAAATAAAATAAAAATGCTCGTTGATGAACGTTACCTCTTATTCCACTATCCTCTATAGATTTGTACTAAAGCGTTTCTTGGTTAGATTTATGTTGAAACTAAGTATTATAGGATGAGGGTAGGTAAATATAAAATTTATTCAGATATATACTGGTCAATAAAAATGGTTTGAGAGGTGTGAATAAGTTGTAAGAGCATTCTCTTTTATAGCAGAAGAGAAGTGTCATCCTTGTAAATAATGAAAGATATTCAATATTAGGAGGTAAATATTTCCTCAATTGTATCCATATATGATAATAAATGTATTTTTTGGATTATATTGTTGATCCATACCTCCAACACAAAATGAAACCCATTTTTTCAACATTTAATTTCTTAACTTCTATATTTCCCTATTTTTACTATTTTTGTTTTTCACAACGATAACTAGTTTTCTAACCTTGATAATACATCCTTTAATATACTTCACTATTAATAATTTTATTATCCTTTATTTAACAAAATTATATATTAAATAATTATTGTTTTGGCATTTGATAAGAATTTAAATAATTATTCCATATCAAAAAATGATAATAATTTATCGTGATAAAAGAAAGTCATTTATCTCCCAAATTAATACTTATAACTGAATATATGATCTTTTTGTCCCCATTTTAAATATTTATTGATATTAATATAACAAAATGTGTTTTTTTCATTTTCTTTACATAACTTATCATATGGTTCATATTCAATGGAAAGAGGAAATAAATTACTATATTCTAGATAATTTGATGTAAATTCCCTAACTAAATGAATTAAATAACATTAATATCATATTTCAGACTATTGTATCTCATTTCATTTTAGTTTTACCCCTCGAGAAAACCAATTTTACTTTAACAAATACAATTAATTTTTACTACGTTTACTATTTATTTTGGTCAAAAATTAAGTTGACCGTATTATAAATTATAAATTATTGTGATTCGTATTATTTAATCCACTTTTATAAATTCAACCTAATTATGTGTAATATTTTAATTTAAAATTAACCCCACAGACGTGATGAGAAATCATGTTTTTAAATAGAAAATGATCAAAAGATTACAAAGTTTTTATATCCAATTTAAAAATGAAATTGATTAAAATGACCTAAATTATATTAATAGATATGTAATAGAAAAAATTACACTATAAATCAAAATTATAATATAATTTATCTTTTTAAATAAATTAAACAAAAAATTTAGTTTTTAATTAAAATTTAGTATTCTTATTATTCATAAGAAAATGAAGCTCTTCATAAAAATACCAAAAATTAACCCTAATATAATTTTGATATTATTATTTAGAAAATTGTTCTTATTTTACCAATTTCATCTTCTAAAATTGAAACAAATAAAAATAAGTCCACCATAAAATGGTGACAAAACTACTTTTTAGAAAAATATAAAATTTAAGTGTAAAATTAGATTTATTCTTATATATTTTCTTTAAAACATATAAGATTAATGTTAAAATAATTCACTGAAAATTTAATATAAAAACATTCATAAAATAATCAACCAAAATTTATTTCTTTAATATATTGAGATAAAACAAACTTGTGAACCTAAAAATTGATCTTCAAAAAAATATTTCATTTTATTTCAAAAGGGTTTTTATTTTTATTTCTATTTAATAGGTCACCAAAAAATTACATAAATATGTTTCAACCATATTTTCATAATTTATTTAATAATATTCATACCCTCCATTCCAAGGGGTAGTTAATAACTATCATATTATATAATAATATTAAAATAGAACGTCATGTTTATTTTAAACTTGGTGTTACATATAACGTGATCTAAACTCAGAATTGTGTGTAACAAAACGCAAACATAGTATTATGTGTAACAGAAGATAGACTCATTATCTCATGTAATCTAAAATACCCTAAATATTAAATATATTCAAATAAATATTTCACAAAATATCATGGTGTTACATTCTACCCCACTTAAATTGAATTTCACCCAAAAAATTATTCTTATTCATAAAAGGTTTATCTTTTGAAAATTACCTCATAGAAACCCACATCTTAAAAATAAATAATAAAACATACTTGAAAAAGGGAAAGTAATAAACATAATGGTTACCTAATGTAACTTATTAATTTTTTCCCACATAGTAGAACAAAATTGGGAAGTGAATATTTTGACATGGAAGAAAGGAATAAATAATTTTAGAGTGATAAAGATCGCTAATCACAAGAAAGTGAGTGATCTATAGAAAGTTAATGACCATAGAACCATAATCAAAATTCTTGTGAAAAGTTCATTGATATAAAAAATTATAATAGGATAACATTTTATTTTAAGTCCTTTTCCCTAAATATGAAGAATATTCATAAGAATATATATGTGATTTTATTCCATTTCATTTCCACAATCTCACCCTTGGGTTTTTTCTTGATCTATTTACACTTCATCACTTACTCTTAGAAATTAAGGATAATTTTATGTGCCTAACCCACTAATGGATTATATGATCCATAAATATAATGATAAGTCATTATTTCTATAATTAGTTATAATCAAAACAAAATGGTTAGAATTGGTTATCCGATATGAATAAATAATTATATGGAGAAATAATAAATTAATATTTAAAACCACATTCAAAGTTCAACATAAACCATTTCGTAAATGGTTAACTTTTTAACCCTTCTAAGAGATAAAAATATAAAAGATTAGGGATAAGGTCACTAAATTTCTCAAAATCAAATTATCATTGAACCCACATATATCATAAAGGTTTTCCTGATTATCACATACCAAAAATGTAAATACCTTAATAATGTATTCTTTTGAAACATGGTAATGACATGAATTATTATAAAACCATATTTAAAATATACATGATTCTTCATTACTTATATAGAACACATATAATTGGATATATTTCTTAAATTAAAATATTCTATAAACCTCATCCTTGATAGTATAACCCACTTTTTCAAATAATCATTAATTTGTTCCATGGTAATCAGAACTATCCAATTTACTTTATTCTTATACAATATTTCATTATCCAAACTAAGAACTATTTTATCAACATTAGAAAAATATTAAGTGTTACCTTCCCTTAATCATTTTTTTCATAAAATATAACTTTCCATTAAATCAATTTTCATGGTCATCTTCATCATTCAAAATATTCTTTCAAATCCTTAACGAGAAACTTATACTGAATAATCCTTGTATATTTTGTAATTATTGAATCCAAATACAGAATACTTTAATCATACCCCTTCCTTCTTAAACTATTTACGAAGATTCATCATCTTATTCATTAAAACCCCTGTCCTTTCATATGTAATCTATAGAATCAGTATCATTAACAGAAAAAACATAACTCATACAACCTTGCTGATTCACTTCATGATCCTTCCCAATAGAAAAACAATTTTTATATTTCCCATTCTTCCATGTTTTAAACATTCCACAATTGATGATTACTTTAGAATAAAATTATTCTTATCTATTGAGTTGACCAAACATTTCATTTTTCCTTTGAAATTACTTGATATCTATCCTTTTACAAACTCAAAATATTTTCCCATCTCTCTAATCCATTCCCTTGAGTGATTATTCCCACACTATTGACATATAAGAAATTAAATCTTCATTCCTCCATGGTCTCCATTACTTGAATTATCATCGAACTCCATCCTCCTCTTATTTATCAAGTCTGAGACTTGGTTAAGTGCACATTGTAAATCATGTTCCATGAAAACTGATTAGAAATAATCAAAACATTATTTACTCCATTAATCATCCAATTTGACTAATCATTAGAAAATTTTCTATCACACACAGTATTAATATGGTTCCTTCATGTCCCAAACATATACTAAAAGAAAAATTATAGTGTTATAAATATTAATCATTATGGTGAACCACATAATAAATCTAAATAATGAAACTGTATTTAATCTTTAATATATGTGGTCGTTAATAGTCATTTGTTGAAATCCTTCATGATGTTTTTTAAAGAGTCTGTGTGTTTCCAAAGTATGTCCCCTAGGAATGTTGAACCATGGGTGTAGCAAGGCCTATTGTCTTGTACTAATCTCCAATTCATTCTATCTCAATATTGTGTTTTTTGGGATTCTACCCCTAGATATATCAGTGTGAGAGCCACATCCGCTTATTGTATCTAGACATGGATGTAATTTCGTGGTGTCAACTAACTCTCTCATTCAACAAAATTCCAATACATTTTCATATACTTTAACTAGTATTTAGACTTATCCTTAGATTATTTCATAGAAATATCCTTAGAAATATATGTAGGTATCTCAATAATTTATTCTCATCATTGTTTCCCAATGTTATCTAAACCTTCCCTTTGACACAAACAATAGATACCCCTGATTTTCATAAATGGTTATAATCAAAATAATTATGAATAATAATTTCATTAAAAACACACACACCTGACGTCCAATATAGTTTATATACTTTGGAAACATATAACACAATATTCTAATTTGAGGAAAGATATTCAATTTTTTCCTAACAGATATTCCCTCTATCTCATGTCAGCTTCGAATCCTCTCTTCAGTGATCCTTCTCGCCGATCTCATGGTGGTGGTTCCACTATCAGTGGTGAAGTATAGGTTACATCATGGGCTTGGCCATATCAGAATTTCCCACCATGTGTTGGCATGATCTTGCTCTTTCCAACCATCGCTTGGTAGGGATTCATTTGGTTTCATGGTGAAGCCAGTAGTCAAAGATCAAGTTTATCCTATCAAAGGGTTTGCTCAATGGTTTCAGTGTCATCTGGTAGTGTGTGGGGTGGTCATTGTGGTCTTCGAGAGAGATCATGACGGTGATGTTGTGATTTGGATCTGGATTGTGGCAAGGCATCTTCTGGTTTTTTAGCATTCTAGCTCCCACCATCGTGGTGATTGTTTTTTAATCCATTATTTTTTGACCTCATGATTTGGTTTTGGGTGTGGGTGAACCATTCAAGGTTGATTCTTTCTTGGGGGTTGGGGCTTATGGTTTGGTTCCAGATCAATGGTGTTCAGCTAGCCTCCAATATAGAGATGGACTTAGATATTGTATTTTTTGACTTCTTGATTTGGATTAATGTGTGTTTATCTTCATTGTAGTAGGTTATGTGTTAAATAGTATGTTCATTGATGATTTGATGGAGTTGATAATGGTGATTGGAAGGTGTCGTGATGGTGGTGTTTGAATTTTTCACCAGTGGTCGTTGAATTCTGAAATGGGGGGTTTTTGGATTCTGTAATGGGCCAATCAGTAGGAATCAATTGGTTTTTGGTTTGTTTTGATTTTTTATTATGGAAGATATAGCCACTCTACATAGACCATCTCCAAATGATGATTCAAAGAATGAAACATCCACCCGAGCAATGAATTTAGATTTGGATGATGAGTGGGTATGGCTTTTCCTTTTATATCAGGAATGTGCAACTCTTCATGTGACAGCTAGAAAAGTGGTCATAAAAATTTGAAGATTTAACATATCATTATAGCCACTATGGAAGGTCAGTTCTTAGTAGTTTGTTCTGGTATTTCTTCTTGTATGTTTTAATCAGTTGAATTGTACATGTTCACACATACCGTTTAAAAGATTCATTTAAAAATGCAAATTTTTTTGATTTGGTATAAACTGGGTAAAGGAAACATAAGAAAGAATGATATTATATTCTTATTATGGGTAAACAAGGTATATATGTAAGCATAACATAAGAATAAGTGTATGATAACATTATTATAACATTTCAAAATCATACCTACATATCAAAGATAACAATATTTATTTATTGAATAAATATTCGCAGTTCATAAGTCATAAATCATATATCAATCAAATAATATTATCCATGAGAGTGTAACATTAGAATAAGAAATAGATTTGTGTCATACACGTAAGAATAGAAAATCATTTTCATATTAGTCAACCCTCAATACCAAGACCATCATAGTAGAAAAATTCCTTTACTGAATCGGGTTCACTCACCATCCCAACCATGTACTAATGAATTTGGTTCACTCCCCATTTTAACCATGTCTTATTGAACCTGAGTTACTCATCATTCTATAACACACTCTCTCTCTCATGAAATATAAATATTTAGACAATGCATTAGAGGGAAATATAGATCCCATCCATCATATAATGAAAACCATATTTATTTTTGACACAATACCATAAACATTCATCATATCATATCCCAAGAAATAAAATGGGTAGCATAATCATTTCATCATATCATAAACTCTGGAAAAGAGACAGTTTTCATAATCATTTCATCAAGAATTACCAATAAAAAGATGTGGCTTTTATAACAATTTTCTCATGGTATAACCTGGGGAACATAAATGGGTTTCAAAAATATCAATCCATCTAATTTCATACCATTCAAAGAAATAATATGAATGGTATCCATAGATCACATCCCAATTAAGGCCTAGGTAACACCAAAAGATGACATCTTAGATGGAAAATAATTTTGAAATATCCTTTAGAACATTTATTAAGAAAAATAAATTTAATTTTGAAATCATTTTTAAAACATAAAACATTTTTTAAATCGATTTCTTTAAAAAAAACATTGAAATCTAATAAAGGAAGACATTAAAAATCATTTACAACATTTCGTTAGGAAAATAAATTTTATTTGAAAATAATTTTCATAATCCATTTCTTTGAAAATAAACTAGAAATATTATAAAAGAATCATTTCAAAATCATTTGATACATTTTTTAGGAAGATAATTTTTATATGAAAATAATTATGAAAATAAATTTCTTTAAAAATAAACATTAAAGAATATGAAAGAATATTTTTAAAAACATTTTACAATTTTCATCATGAAATCATCCTTTCCAAATTAAAAAACAAATTTTAAAATAAAAAACACTGAAAATATTATTCTTTGAATAAAACATTGAAAAAATATAATTTATTTTTTGAAAATCATTTATAACACCTTTTAAACATAAAAACTTTTTGAAATCATTGTCTATGAAAATTACCTTTTGAAACATATAAGGGAACCATTTAAAATCATTTAAAACAGTTTTTAAAACATAAAAAAATTTCAAAATCCATTTCCATGTGAATGAAATTAAAATACTTTTTAATTATTATTTGAATAATTTTTTGAAAAACATTGTTTTTATGGAAAAAAAAATTCCAACAAAATATAAAAATAAAGTACAATTTTCATAAAAACGGTTTATTGGTTATCTTAAGTACCAAAGAGTGGATAAATGGTAACATTACATGAATATATAATGAATAAACATATGATAATAAAATTAATGAGAATTCATGAGATGTATATCATGATATTTCAACGTTGGAGACACAATCATAAACCATCCTGATAAATGATGAGATTTTACCATAAAATCATTCCCACTTTGATAAATTTGAATTGTAAGCCCCGTGAAGAAATAACATAAAAAACATAAAATATCATTATGACGAATAAATTACTGATGTTATTTTTAAAAGGTGTTTTATATGAACCTAAAATAATAATATTGGTGCATAAAATAATGTATGCATCAATGATTGAAAATTGAGACAAAAAATGACCTTACAGTTTTGTTAAATTTTGAACAGTAAACCTCTTGAAAGGGTGATACTAAAATGGAAATGTAAACTCCAATTATTTTCATGATATTTTTTTTAAATACATTCATGGGAATTATATTCGCACATCATTGAAATATGTGGTGAATATGGGTTGCACCTCACTGAATATAAATGTGAGATTGAAATACCTTACCTTTAGTCTTGACTTCCATTGTACTCATTAAATGTTCTTGTATAATAAATATACTTTATTATGAATATATTATAAAAAAATATCAATATAAACCATGTGATATATCATTTTATTATGTCCTTTTATGACCTGTATATTAACGATTTCATGCTATAGTTACATTTCACAGAATAACTGCTCTTTTTCACTTATATGTTTTGATTTGTTATTTTTTTCCTTCTAAATTTGATCCGGATTTAATCATCTCTCGAATGATAAAAATTATATAAACATAATTTATATTCAGTATATATTTGAATGACCCTTGAACACCCTAAGAGGGGAGGGGTGAATCAGGCTGTTAATTTGTTTTCTAAACTATTGGATATTGTTCCCACGTTGATAGTAACCTATTAAACCTATCTTAAGAGAAAGTGAAAAAAATATACAATCACATGCAAACAAATTTCAAAAAACTTTTTTTGGTTCACCACTAAGGGATACGTCCATGGAGCATACACCGACAGTGTTTCATTCATACCTAATAACCAATAATCTTTACAAGTTGTGAACCACAAGAGTTTATCACTATCACTTTGCACTAGGCACACTGCCTTTACAAGGATTTAGTGAAAGCACATTGTCTTCCTCATATAACTTCAATGACTCCACCTTGCTCACTGTGTTGGAAGATCCTTCACTGAGTTTATTAACATGAAGATCATGTCAATAGAGTATCATTGAATAATTCAAACTAAACTATAAATGGATGCTCTTTTGAAGTCTTGTTTTCATAAAATTCTATAATTCACATTCCCACATACTAATGTAATTAATTTCAAAAACTAATTTGGTCCAAAAAAATTCATGCTTCCTTGGGTGTTATGAGTACCAATATACCTTCTCTGTGTACTGATTAGTGGGTATAGTTCGCATGATCACCTCTTCTATGTACCACTTCTATTTCCATGTACCACCTAGAACTCTAAGAACTGCCCCACCCTATGTACTTACTTACTCTGCGTACTGCTCAGCTTCTCAGCGTACATCCCTTCTTCACGTACTACCTTGCTTTATCGCGTACTGCGAGTGCCTCTTCTGTAAACTACACTATCTTCTGTGGACATTTTGCCTTATATAGGCCTTACTCTCCATATACCATCTTCTTCTTCGTGAACCTCTTTGGACTCCACCGGATCTCTTCCCAAAATTTTTATCTCTAATCTAGCTGCCCAACAAGAATATTAATGCTCCCTAAATAGGCACATTACTCTACAAATATTTCTAATCCAATTTACCTATATTTTTAATGTGGGACAATCTTCACACTATATTGAACAATATCCATGTTCTATCAGCCTCCAACGTGTACCAATCATATTGTGAGAACCACAGAAATACCATAAACCTTCAATATTCCACGTACCATACACCTTCACCACAAAACATCACTGTAAACCATTATTGGTTCAACGCACCGCTCTGTATACTATTCCCTCATTTAGGTATGGGATCATGAACAATTCTCGGAAGATGGTACGTCGTCCATCTTCCAAGTTATTCAGTTCCCTTATTTTTATGATTTTATTTTTGTTTTCTCATAACATTCACTCCTATGCGATAAACCTTCATTTTCCAACATTAAACTCCAGATTTTAAGGCCCAAACATTTTTAAAACAATAGGAAACTATGACACCTTCAATATTTCTTATGTCTTGAACTGTATGATAGATTTCCATTCAATATCCCTGGTCATCCATGTGTAGATTGACAAAAAAAACAAACCATACTCCATTATTATCAACGAACATCCTTAGTTACAAAACTCTCCCCCTTTTGGATTGTTGGAAATCTCTAGATAAATTCACTGAAATACCATACATAATCAAAAGATGAACCTTCAGGAAACAACATGGACATCACTCTAAGTCTAAGTTTGCACATCTTAATGTAAAAAACAAGAGAGTCGACATGAATTGAGTTCACATTCATTTTTTTCTCCTCTATTATTTAATATTTGGGATTTTTATATTCACCATATTCCCTGTTTCCAAAAAAATAGATCACTCTCCATTGAATTTATCCATTCTCCCTCATTGGAAAAAAACATAATAGACCAAATATTTACTTGAAGAGATCAAAAAAATTCCCCTAGATCTTATCTCCCCCATAAACCTATATCACATCCACAAAGAGATTAACATAGTTAAAACAATTATGGAGCGTGGAATTTTGTGACCTCCTTATACACTGGGAGGTGGGTTAACATTGAGGTTCATCTAATGTTTCTCAAAACTAGCCGCTGATAGTGGCTTGGTAATAATGTCGGCCACTTGCTCATGGGTTCTCACATGGTCCATTTTTATCAATCAATTTTCAACTTTTTCATTGATGAAGTGACATCTGATTTTAATACCATTACTATGAGAATTCTGAATAGGATTATTCATAAGATCAATTGCACACTTTTTCTCAAATAAATCACCATTTTTTTTTCACCTCTTCACCTATATCAGTCAGTTGGTGCTTCATCCAAAGTAACTGACTGCATGCCTTGGTTAAGTATATATATTAAGCTTCAACAGTACTAATTGAAGTACATTCTTGTTTCTTTATTAACCTACCCACACTTTTCTCCCCAATATAGAATACTATACCACGGGTAGACTTTCTATCCACTATATCTCTAGCCCAATCAGCATCATAAGAAGCTGATAGTTCACTATGTCTTCCTAAAGAAAATTATATCCCATATTTACGTGTACCTTGAATATATCTCATAATTATTTTCAATTCATCTATATGTTCTTCCTTCAGATTACTATGTAAGTGGGAAACAAGGAAATTTGAAAATATAATATCTAATCATGTCACCATCTAGTATAGTAGGCTTCCAATGATTCTTCTGTATATTGTGGGATCCATAGAAGTCCCTTCCTCATTATTTTTGATCTTTTATCCAATTGAAATCGGAGATGACATTGGTTTGGAATCATGCATATTTAATTTCTTCTGTAGCTCTCTTTTAAACTTTTACTAATAAATTAATGTTTAATTCTTCTTCTAAAGTATCTAATGCCCTAAAAAGTATATAAGTTCACCAATCATAGACATTTAAAATTATAATTTCTTGTGATTGGAAAATTCATCCATTAATCCATGTCGGATTGCACCAAAAATAATATATTCCACACATACCAATACAATGAACTAATCATTTTTAAAATTCTTCACATAGATATTGTGATCAACTACTCCTATTTTAAACTCATGCTTTCTCAGATAAGAGTCCATCCAATAGTACCATGGTCATGGTGCCTATTTCAGGCCCTAAAGATATTTCTTTAATTTTCAAACCTTTAGTTCATCATTTCCAAGAATAAACCCCATGGGTTGTTCAATGTAGACTTATTCTTCCAATAATCCATTTAAAAATACTATCGGGACATCCACTTGATACACTTTATAATCTCTTTGGATTTCCATGGAAAAAAATATTCTGATTGAATCCAGTCTCACAAATGGAGAAAATGTCTCCTCAACATCAATGCCTTCAATTTGTGAATATCTATTACTGACCAACCACGCCTTATTTTTTATCACATTCCCATTTTCTTCAATTTTTTATTGAAAATACACTTCATACCAATCACATTATGATCATCAATTCTTTTAACAAGATCCCATGTCTAATTTGTTTCAATCTGATATAACTCTTCTTTCATTGTTTTCACCCATGACTCATCCTTTGAAGCCTTTTCTACTAAAGATGGTTCCAAAACTAATAGAAATTCATATTTTTCATTATTAATCATTTTCTTATCTGTGTAGGTGTATTATGATCCCCGATAATGCTGGATTGATAAATATATTCTCTTCGATTTCTTTTTTGTGGTTCGACTAAATTCTCTCGAGCTATGGTTTCTTCTTCTGATTCTTCATCAAAGTCAACATCGTGATGGGACTCTTGGGAGTTTCGTACACCTTCCTCTACCTCTATATTATGATTTTCTCTATGTTTTCATTCTTCCTCATATTTTATCACATCAGCATAAGAATTCATTGAAGCATTGTTATTTTTTTATTAAATAATCTTAACAACACTACTTTCCACAAATCATCGCAAGTTCTTATTGAAACACTTGTATTATTTTCTGTTCATTGAGTATCTAAGAAATATTCCATCATATATATTGTCTCCACACTTCCCTTGATTAATTTCATTGTTTAGGATGATACATTTTCTTTTGAAAACACAATAATATTTCAAATAGGGCTTCCTTCCAAGCCAAAATTCATATGGTGTCTTTTTCTCACCCATATATAGCCTTTTTCAATTTCTTAATCTCTAAAGTTTCTACCTCTGTACTTCCACTTCCTTTGATCTTCAAAGAACCATCATTACCAAACCTTACTATTTTATCGACCTTTTTCTAGAAAAATATCAATAGGTCTGAATTTCCTATAATATGGGACAAACATCCACTATCAAAAATCCAATTTATACTATTCTTGGTAGCTTTTAGAGATACTAATTCAATGTTATATTTCTCAATTTTCTTCTTTTCATTCCATGTGATATTGGATTGAGTGTAGTACATGGATAGCCATTCAATTCTCTCTTCCAAGTACACAAGTTCTTCATATTTAGGATAAAATATTTTGTAAATAGAAACACAAACTATTTGAAGAGTGTTGACCTATCTCTGAGCATTGTAAGATTCTATCCTATCATACGTTTTCCTAAAATAAATATATTTATGACCAAAGTTAGAACCATGAAAAAAATATCCATAGAAATAATTTTTTTTGTAAGAAATAGGATATGAATCTATTCTACTTTATTGAACTCCTATCACTTCCCCATTCATATAGATAGTTGAATCTTCACAATATGTCATGGTATATCCTAGATATCCATATAATTAACATTTAATAAGTGGAAATGTATTCTCATTATGATTCCTTCTCATGTCTCATTCCTTGGGCACAATGTTTTATTGCCAAAAATTTCTGGATACCTGAGGATAGTCTGTTGCTCTTCTTTCATACTAAATTGAGGATTTTTTTTAGTCCTTTAGGTGATTTTTTCAACATGAACCACTTTCAAAATTCTTTTATTCTGGCCATCTTTATTTGAAGCATTTGATATTTCAACATCAAAACCGATTTCACTATTTCCCATGCATGCAGTTAGTTATTCAAGCACAACCCATTTCACTGTTTCACATACATATACCTAAGTTACACATTCCAGATCCAACTATCGAGCCCAAGCACAACCCATTCCACAAAGGAAGTAAGTCAAACATCTCGATAATATCGACTGAAAGTCAAGACTCAGCTCACGCAAGTATACATCTTTTGTAGAGTGATAGATATGGTCAAATGTAGTCACTGATTCATATAAGTTGTCAGACCCACACAGGATATAGGACCATCTTAGTTGTCGGACCCACACCGGATACAAGACCAGCTATTTTCTAGGACCCACAAAGGATCCAGGAACCGATGTTAGAACTGTCGGCCCCACAGAGGATTCTAGTACTGTAGTCATCACTGTCGAACCCACGGAGGATTCCGGTACAGCAGTAATTGTTGTCGAACCCATGGAGTATTCTGGTATAGAGGTCTT
This sequence comes from Viscum album, assembly GCA_963277665.1. Classification (NCBI taxonomy): domain Eukaryota; kingdom Viridiplantae; phylum Streptophyta; class Magnoliopsida; order Santalales; family Viscaceae; genus Viscum; species Viscum album. The sequence continues at coordinate 379,928,816 of OY728163.1, read as the reverse complement.
CATTATAGAACCCACAGAGTATTCCGGTATAGAAGTCATCACAGTCACAGCCAGCCCTAGGGTTCCCTCACACAGCACGCTGGATTCCGGGAGGGTCCTCTCCTTGAGCCAAGTGTCGATACATCAGCTACCAAAACATATCAAATTGATTGTGTCCCGTAGTTGTGTCTCATCATAAGGAACCCAACGCGACAGACATCGCGTCAATCAGACACTCGGTCCGAGAGTGATTGGTATTTCCACTAGTACAAAAACTATTTTTAATGTCACCATTTTTCACATCGGTTTTTAGAATCGACGTCAATATCTCTAAAAATCAATTTATACCTTCGGTTATTATATAAACGACGTGAAAATACATTTTATTTAATTTTTCACGTCAGGTATATATGAACCGATGTGAAAAAATCCATTTTTGTTCATTTTCACATCGGTTATTATATAACCGACGTGAAAAATATATTTTCCTGACTTTGTATCGTCGGTTCTGAATAACTGACGTGAAAAATTTATTTTCATGGCTTTTTCAAGTCGGTTATTAAATAACCAATGTGAAAAATGTTTACAAAAATGTAGTTCATTTCTCAAGCTTCGATTTGATAGGTCACGGAAGACGGGCGTCGCGGAAGATGGGCGTCGCGGAAGACGGACGTTGTTTCGTCAACATCATAGGGAGTAGAGCTCAGTGAAGTTGAGTCAAGACGACGCCCTCGGTGTACTTAATGGGTGGTGGTGCTTCACTTACTTGCTCCGGTTGAAGAAGATAGAAGATAATTCCATCGTATATCGTTGGAGCGAAAGGGCGTTCTTCGTGTTCTTCACGTTCCTCATTGGATGAATGATTCTCCTCCTCTCCTTAGTTCTCCCAACCAAGCTTATGCCAACCATACTAAAAATAAAATAATAGCCTCCATGTATTTTAATGATTCCATGCATTTCAAAAGAATTCAAAAGAATTCATAACACCACAAATTAATTAATTAAGGCATTAATTAATCCTTGTGTGGGCACCATTATGAAGGAAGGTGGAAAGTTTCCACCATAAAGTGGGAGTTCAAGAGTTAAAAGGGGGTTCAAGGGGAGTTGAGGATTTTGGTGCTCATGTGGGCCCCACCACATAATATCCTCCCATGGGAGGTTATGTGGGGGTGGGCCCCACCTCCAACTTTCAGATGGAGGATAAAACCACCACTTATATGAAATTATGTCACACATAATTTTTATTTAATTTATTTAGAATCCCCAAAAATTAACTTCCACTCCAGATAAAACGCAACTGCAGTTAAGGTCGCCTTAAGAGAATATCGGCGCTGTGAGTTCATCGGTGTCCTTGGATTTTAATTCTGAGCCCCGGTTCAAAAGATATAAAATCTTTTATATACATTTACTGAATATACCTGAACAAAACTTTAGAAATTGATTCCTGGAACACCGGGCCACGGAATCAAGCGCCGTCAGAAACTACAGTCTCATAAAATTCCCATGTATTTAAGAAAATATTTCCACTAGATTACCAGGTCTTTAAATTCTCCCCATTTCAGGGCTTTACATCCTCGTTAGCTACATCACACACTAAGGGAAAAATGGGGGTACTGAGCATGCATCTAAACCTCCCGCTCCCATGTAATCTCCAGGAGGATCCCGTGCTGCCAGCGAATGCGCACCAGAAGAATCGACCGTCCATGTGGGACCTGCTCCTGCTGATCCTCAATCTCAACTAGAACCTCCGTGAATGTTTCACTATCATCGATGTCCAGCTCCCCATGGTCGATGATTTGGGACGGGTCGTGCATGTATCTCATCATCTGAGATACGTAGAAGACATTGTGCACCTGGTGAAACTGAGGTGGAAGGGCCAGGCGGTAAGCCACCTCGCTTACTCTGATGAGGACCTGAAAAGGTCCGATGAACCACGAAGATAACTTTCTGCCTTGGCCAAATCTCCATAGACCTCGTCAATGTGAGACCTGTAGGAAGACGTGGTCTCCATCCTCGAACTCTAGTGGTCTCCGTCTTTTATCAGCATTGGGATTCTGTCTTCTTGGTGATGTCTTCATCCACTCCTGGATGATATGAACCTTCTCCGTCATAGCCTGTACCAGCTTCGGTCCTACATGTGTTGACTCCCCTGGGTCATTCCAGCACAGTGGTGATCTGCAAGGTTGGCCATACAGTTCCTCGTAAGGTGTCATCCCGATGGTGGAGTGGTAGCTGCTGTTGTACACAAACTCCACCAGGGGTAAGTGATCCTCCCAACTGCGACCAAAGTCAAGGAAATATCCACATAGCATATCCTTGAGAGTCTGAATGGTCCTCTCAGTCTGACCATCCATCTGAGGATGGAAGGAATTGTGCAAGTGAAGTTACGTCCCAAAAGCCTCCTACAACCCCTTCCATAGCCGGGAAGTGAAATGAGCCTCCTGATCAGAGACGATCGTTGATGGAACACCATGAAGCTGTACAATCTCTTGTACGTAGATGCGTCCCAAGCTCTCTACCGGGACCTGCTATCTGATCGATAGAAAGTGGGATGACATGGGGAGTCGGTCGACAATCCCCTAGATAGAGTCGTGTCCTCTGGATGTATGTGGAAGTCCCATCATGAAATCCATGGATATCCCATCCCACTTCCACTCTGGGACCTATAAGGGATGAACCAAGCCTGCTGGAACCTGGTGCTCCGCCTTCACTTGCTGACAAGTGAGGCATCGCGAGACAAACTCTGCTACCGCCTTCTTCATACCTAGACACCAGTGCTATCTTCTGAGGTCCTGATACATCTTCTCCACTATTGTATGTACCACTATAGGGGAAGTGTGGAAATCCCTCAACACATCCTCTTTTAGTGAAATGGGTACCATGGTACGTCCTCTGAAAAGGATGATGTTCTCCCCACCTTCAGAAAACCCATCAGGTTCCTGCCCTGAGGATATCTAAGCTCATCACGTCTCACAGTAGACATCCCCACGCTGTGCCTATCTGACTCACTGAAGAAGTGGAGGAGTGACTGTGATCGACTGTAGAAAGGCTACTCCATCTCTATCCATAAAGGATATCTGCAACGCAGCCAGCTACATTTTCGCCTCTCGTAGTAGATGAATGCTTGATCTCTTGCTGAACGAATCTGCTACAACGTTCCCCTTCCCAGGATTATAGACTATATCAAAGTCATAGTCCTAGAGGAACTCGATCCATCGTCGTTGTCTCAGGTTTAGGTCCTTCTACGAGATGAAATAACTGAGACTCTGGTGATCAGAGTAGACTGTAAAACCCTCGCCCATCAGATAGTGCTGCCACATCTTCAAGGCGATGACTGGTGCTGCTAACTACAGGTCATGGGTAGTGTAGTTCTGCTCATGCTATATCAATTGTCATGAACCATACGTGATCACTTCTCACTCCTACATCAAGACACACCCGAGTCTGGTCCATGATGTGTCACAGTAAACTGTGTACCCTACACCCTCCTCCGGTAGCCTCGCGATGGGCGCACTGGTCAACCTAGGCCTCAACTCCTAAAATATCTACTGGCATCTATCTGACCACACGAAGGGTTGCCCAATCTTTGTCAATTCTGAAAGTGGTGCTGCAAATCTAGAAAAGTCTGGCACAAATCTCTGATAGTACCCAGCCAGTCCCAGGAAACTTAGCACCTCTGTCACACTCCTGTGTGGCTCCCAAGCAAATACTGACTCGATCTTTGCTGGATCCACTGCAACTCTAGCCTCCGAGATGACGTGTACCAGAAAGTGAACCTCTCGAATCCAGAACTGGCACTTCAAGAGTTTACCATATAGCTGGTGCTCTTGGAGTGTATCCAGTACTACTAAAAAATGGTAGGCATGCTCCTCCTCAGTAGTCGATTAAATCAGTATGTCGTCGATGAAGACTACGACAAATAGATTTAGGTAAGGATAGAAGACCATGTTCATGAGACTCATGAACAAGGCTGGATCATTGGTTACACCTAAGGGAATAACCAAGAACTCGTAGTGGCCATACCGACACCTGATGTTTGTCTTATGCACATCCTCATCTTGAAATATGAGCTGGTGATAGCCTGACTTGAGGTCTATCTTCGAGAACCATAGTGCTCCCTTGAGCTGATCAAAGAGGCCGTCAATCCTCGGGAGTGGGTACTTCTTCTTCACGGTCACTAGATTCAGGCGACGGTAGTCAACACACAGTCTCAATCTCCCATCCGCCTTCATGGCGAACAAAATCGGAGATTCCCATGGTGAAACACTGGGTTGGAAAAATCCCTTCCCATACAAGTCCTCCAGTCACTACTGGAAAATGTACCTATCCCCACGGTTTTCACCAAAACCGTGGGGATAGACCCCCCCTATACCCACGGTTTTGTAAAACCGTGGGTATAGTTGAATTTTCATGACCTATACCCACGGTTTTCCAAAACCGTGGGTATAGGGGGCTCTGTCCCCACGGTTTTGGGAAACCGTGGGGATAGGTCCTGAAAAGTCACCTATACCCACGGTTTCCCAAAACCGTGGGTATAGGGGGGGTCTATCCCCACGGTTTTGGGGAAAACCGTGGGGATAGGTCTGGGATAAAATACCTATACCCACGGATATGAAAAACCGTGGGTATAGGTCAATTTTGTGTGCGCGGGAAATTTTTTTTTCCGCGGGAAGGAATTTTTTTTTGGCGGGAACCCTATACCCACGGTTCTTCCCTCTATACCCACGGTTTTTATAACTATATTTAACTAAATATATATATATATATATACATATATGTGAAGTTAGGGTAGTGGTTAGACGCGGTGTTTACAGCGAAGAGGTTGCGGGATCGAAACTCGGCGCCTGCATTTTTTTTAGGACCTATACCCACGGTTTTGAAACCGTGGGTATAGGTCGTTGAAACCGTGGAAATTGTCTAAGTTTCGGTGACACGGTGGCAGGACACCTATACCCACGTTTTTCCAAAACCGTGGGTATAGGCTGGGGACCTATACCGACGGCATTCCAGCCCACGGTTCCCAAAACCGTGGGTATAGGCTATACCCACGGTTTTGGGGGCTATACCCACAGTTTTGAACCGTGGGTATAGGCCATTTTTCCAGTAGTGAGATGTACTCGCAGCTCATGAAGCTCGACGGGAGCCATCTGATATACTAGAGTAGATATCAGTGCTGTCTTGGAGTACAAGTCAATATAGAAGTATACCTCTCTGAGGTGGTTGTCCTGGAACATCATCAGGGAAAACATCCGCATACTGATCCACCACAATAGGACAATTCGGACTCCGCGCATCAACCGCTCCGAGGTTGAGACTAGCCAACTGATGTGTGATCGGATGCCCCTTCCTCTATGTAAGTCTATCCTGCGTTGCAAAGGCTCCCTTCTCACCAGTGAAGGTGAACTTGGTCCCATTCGTGTGGATACACTGCACTTTTCACCTAATACAATCAATATGAGAATGAACTGTGGATAACCAGTCCATTCCCAAGATGACGTCGTAAGGCTTCGACGCCGCTAAAAGAATATCTCAATCGAATCTCTTGCCTCCTAGAGTAACCTCGCACTATCGGCACCAGTGCATAATCGTTGATTCTGCTCCTGTAGGTGTCTCTAGCCATAAGGATCGAGCCAAAAGATTCTTCAGAATCTTTGAACTCCGAATGAGGGCAGTGGAAATAAAAGAATGACTCACACCTTTGTCTATAAGTACTACAGAAAGGGTGTAGTATACACAGATAGTACCGCGAATCATCTCAGATGCACCTTGGTGGTAGGCCGTAGCTACCTGGAGTTGATCCATTCTCTGTCCGCCTACTCCCTGTGGTCGGGGTGGACCTCCTGGTGGTGGGGGTGGTGGTAGAGCCTCGAAACATCTTCTACCACCCGATGTTCGGCTAGCTCCTTTTCCACATCCGCCTTCTCCCGGTGGACCACCACAGTCGAACCTATGCCTCTTCCTGGGAGGTCCCTCTACTGTCTGCTGCTCATCTGCATGATGGGTCAGGCAGTCAGGAGCCCTGTGGCCCTGCCTGCCACATGCATAACACTGTCTGATCCTCGTATAGTTGGCTCTGTCTCGTGTGCCCCGCACAACCGAACCTGTATCCTGGGGTCTCCCACCTGATGGTCTGGTCCTCTTGGACCACTGCATAATCTTTCTACTGTCGGTTGTAGAAGACTCCACTACATGTCGCCATGTTCTGGGTCTCTCCACTGGTGACTGCTCGATGATAAAACTCTCCACTAAAAGGGCTCGCTCCAGCACCCCCTCTTGTGTCGGGATGATGAGGGGAATCATTGGAGCCCTGATATCATTCCTGAGCCCATACTTGAAGGTCCAGGCCCTAAATAATGGGTCCCATACTCTATTTGTGGAGTGGCGCGAGAGGTCGGTGAACCTCGCTGAGTACTGATCTACTGTCATGCTGCCTTCTGCAGATGAAGTAACTCCTGAATCTGCACCGCACGAAGGGTGGCTGGAACAATCTCTGAGAAAAAGAGACTGTTGAAGTCTTTCCAGAGTAATGATGCCTCGTCATTCACCTGGAGTATTACGCTCTACCATCTGCCTACTGCTGCATGCAGGAGACTCACTACAAGGATCACCATGAGGTCGACTAGTGTTCCTACCAATATGAAAACTCTCACGACAGCCTCCAGCCAATCCTCAACTGCCTGTGGGTCCATCTATCCCCATAACATGGAAGGCCTCTAGCGTAGAAACTCGTGCAACGCACTCAGGTGGCGTGCACTCTCTACTGCTAGAGCTGGTGGTATCAGTGGCCCAGCGGGTAGTGGTACCACTACTACCTCCGCTATGATGGGGCCCTGCAACGAGGCCTCATCGCTCGGTGGGCTACCATCTCATATGAAACATAGAACCCCAGTTGGCTGCCTTCGTGGGGAAATCCTAAAAAGAAACAGGTGTTCCACGGTTAAAATAGTATACCTGGTGAGCTGACACAAAGTAATCATGAAGAAACCCTTTTCAGGGAAACACACACGTAATCATTGTTTTCGTGCACTGAGTCGGAGAGCAGAAGTCAGTGTCCTAGTGTTTGGATACGCTGGCTGCCACACCATCACCGGTTTCCCTAAAATGATAACCACACCCAAAACACCTAAAACTATTTCCATTAAAAGAATCAGAGTCCATGTTCGGCAGTAGAACCGACTCCTCTGATACCAATTTTTCACGACTCGTCCTCGGGGCCCGTGCCGTGACTACCCCAAGCCCGCCTTCCATAGGCTAGGGGCTGGTGACTAGAACCAAAGGCATAATCCCGATAAAAAAGAGAAGGAATTTCCTTTTTACCTATAACACACACATAGTCTAAACATAAGAAGTAGAGGAAACAAGTACTAAAATATAAAAGTTAGGTGTGCTGAAATTAAGTGGGCCAATATACAAACCCAACTGAACAACAAGTACAAGTAAAAAAAGGGAAAATAGCTCCTAGATTGTCCGCCAGGAAATCCTACCTGAAGGGTAGGTATAGAAATCGAACAACTCTTCCCTGCGGTACATCCCGTCTTCTCCTGCTCCGAGCAGCCTCTTGTCCATCACCCTCATCATCGATCATTGTTGTCTGTCATCTGCAAAGAACACAACAAGGTGCGGGTGAAGCCCGTGCAGGGGTGAGTATAACAATACTCAAAAGGGGGCCCTGAGACCCCCAAAGGTCTCCCAGAATCCAGAAAGGATAAACCATAGTAGAAATTTACAAACACAAAGTATCAAAAAATTCTACTTAGGTATATCCCCATACATATACCTAAGTTACCAGTCACAGTCTCGGCTCCAACACTCGATCCCAAACACAACCCATTCCACAAAGGAAGTAAAGTCAATCACCACAATGATAATGGTTGAAAGACATGACTCATATCACATAGGTATACATATTTCATTGAGTGATAGAGATGATCAGATGTAGTCACTTATTCATCTAAGCTGTCAGACCCACACAGGATACAAGACCAGCTAAGCTATCGGGCCCACATAGGATTCAGGACCAGCTATTTTGTCAGACCCACACAGGATATAGGAATAGAAGTCATAACTTTCAGACCCACAGAGGATCCCGGTATAGTAGTCATCACTGTATAACCCACTTAGGATTCTGGTACAATAGTCATCACTGTCAAACCCATATAGGATTCCGGTACAGTAGTCATCGCAGCTAGTTCTAGGGTTCCCGCACACAGAACGCTCGATTACAGGAGGGTCCACTCCTAGAGTCAAGTGTTGATACATAAACTATCACAAAGTCCTAGGTTGAGGTATCTCGTAGTTCCGTATCATCAATAGGAACCCAATGCGACAGACGACGCGTTAATCAGACACCCGGTCTGAGAGTTATTGGCATTACCATTCCAGGGGTCTGGTTGGATTTACGCTCGATCCAAACCCGACCATTTTCAAAATATGTCCAAAACTCACTTAGAGTATAGTAAAATGATATCCTCTTTGTGAGGGTCCCAGTTCTGTAGATGGCTCGTCGATCAGACACGCGGTCTAGGAGATATTCGCATTGAAGCGAAGACGGGCCGGACCGGTCAAGCCCAGTGGGCTGGCGAGTCGGCCCGACCCGGCTCAGCTGGTTCGACCCGGCTTGGAGGGTCAGCCTAGCCTAGTGGGGTGCGGCCCACCTGCAAACCCGGACCATGCTGTGGGCCGATTAGTTCTTCCCGACACACACGGCCCGCACAGCGGGCCGCTGTTCTTTCCACGCTGCCCCTGCGGGCGCCGCGATTGTCCAGCCTGGCCAGCCGTAGCCGGCCGGTTCCACCAGCCGAGCGGCCCGCGGTTGCGGGCGGCGGTCTCCTCCGCGTGGCGCCTATGGGCCCCATGGGTTTCCAGCCCGGCCGTCAGGTGGCCGGCCCATTCTTCCAGCCCGGCTGGCAGGTGGCTAGCTGGTTCTTCAAGCTGAGCGGCCCGCAGATGTGTGTCGTAGTCTCCCTCCACGCGGCGCCTTCGTGCGCTGCAGCTCATATATGCGGACCGGCCGAATCGGCCGGCTAGTTGTCCCATGGTTTGACTGGCCTGAGCGGTCTTCAGTCTCCCTCCATGCGGCTGGTGGGCAGCCGCTGCCTCTGATTTATGACATCGTCGCCTCCTTCGTCTCGTGCTTCTTCTCTTGCACAGTGCGATGGCACCGCGCCCTTTTGGCTTCGCCTCCGACGTCAATCAAAAATATCCAACGGAGGGGCATCAGGCCGTTTTGGTTTGGCCCGCATCCTCGGCATTGGGTGATATCCATTGGCCAATGATGAACCAAAGCATTCATCGAAGAATGAGGCTATAATTTTATTAATTTAGAAATGATCAAATCCTCATACCTCGTATTTTTCATTGTATGTTGACGTGTTGTGTAAGATGGGCGTCGAGGAAGACGGCCGTCATTCCGTCAATGTCAGAGGGAGTAGATCTCGATGAAGTCAAGTCGAGAAGATTCCCTTAGTGTACTTCATGGGCGGCGTTGCTTCCCTTACTTGCTCCAGTTGAAGAATATAGAAGAGAAGTTCATCGTTTTTCATTGGAGAGAAAGGGTGTTCTTCGTGTTCTTCACGTTCCTCGTTTGATGAATGATCTCCTCCTCTCCTTAGTTTTCCCAACCAAGATTATTCCAACCAAACTAAAAATAAAATAATAACCTACATATATTTTAATGATGCCATGCAGTTCAAAAGAATTTAAAAGAATTCATAACACCACAAATTAATTAAGGCATTAATTAATCCTTGTGTTGGAACCATTATGATGTAAGGTGGAAAGGCTCCCCCATAAAGTGGGAGTTCAAGAGTTAAAAGGGGGGTTCAAGGGGAGTTGAGGAGTTTGGAGATTGTGTGGGCCCCACCACATAATATCCTCCCATGAGTGGTTATGTGGGGGTAGACCCCACCTCAAACTTCCCCTTTGAGGATAAAACCACGAATTAAATAAAATTATGTCACACATAATTTCTATTTAATTTATTAAGAATTTCAAAAAATTAACATCCACTACCGATAAAATGAAACTGCGGTAAATGTTTCCTTAAGAGAATACTAGCCATACAAGTTCATCAGTGTCCTCAGATTTCAATTCCAAGCATCGGTTCAAAAGATATAAAATCCCACACATACGTTTACTGAACGTACCCGAACAAAACATCAGAAATTGTTTCCGGGCACACCAGGCCTCGAAATCATGCACCGTCAGAAACTGCGGTCTTGTATAATTCCTATGTATTTACGAAAAAAATTTCCAAAGGATTTCCAGGTCTTTACAGATTCAAAATTAGAAAGCATTACCCTTTGATACCACATGAAATACCCTGAAACACCCTAAGAGGGGAGGGGTGAATCAGGGTGTCAACTGTTTTTTTCTAAACTGACGGATCTTGTTCCTGTGTTTATAGGAACTTGTTAATCCTATTTGAAGAGGAGGTATAGAAAAAAACAGTAACATGAAAAATAATAACATAGTAATTTTACTTGTTTCACCACTAAGGGCAATGTCCAAAGAGTATATTCTAATAGTGTGTCGGTCATACCCAATAACCATTAATATTCCCTAGTTGTGGATTACAAGAGTTTATCACTAACACTCTACACCAAGGACACTATATTTATATGGTTTTAGGAAAATAAAACGGTGTCCCTCTAATCAATTCCACTGACTCACCCTTTCCCATTGTGTTGGAAGAATATTCACTCAGTTTGTTGACTTGAAGCTTTCTTCAATTGAGTAACATTAAATCTTGCATCCTCAAATATAAATGAATTATCTTTTTAATTCCTATTTTAATCTTAAGATGTAATTTACTTTCCCATACACTAATGTGCTTAATTTTCACAAACTAATTTTGGGAATGTTTTCAGGGTTCCTTTGGTGTTACACATAACACTTTACCTCCTCCCTATACATATTAGCGGGTATGGTTCACGAGTCCACTCCTCTACATTCCAATATTGTTTCCTCGTACCACCCATCACCTCTGCGAACTTCCCTTCCCTGCGTACTTCCTTACTCCATGTACTTCATAGCTTCTCTGACTACCTCCCTGCTCCGTGTACTGCCTTGCTCCATCGTATACAAGAAGATCTTCCTCCACAAACTGCACTCTTTTCCTCATATAGTTTTCCTTACACAAATGGTTCCCTCCACATATTGTCTTCTACTGCACAAATATCTTTGGACATCACCATATGTATTCCTATAATTTTAATATCCAACCTTGATACCCAAAAAAATAAATTACTACTCTTTTTATTGTAACATTACTCCACAAATTTCATTAATTTGATTTACCCAAATTTTCTATGTGGACAACCTTCCCTGTATAATGGACTCCATCCACATACTGTTAGACTTCACTGCATACCTCTATTGTTTATCGAACCACAATAATACCTTTAACCTTCACTATTCTTCATACTGCATGCCTTCAGCAAGAATCATCTCTACAGACCATTTTCAGTTCTATGCACTGCATTGAGTATCGTTCCTGTAGCCAAGTACGTTATTTCAATCCATTCTCAGAACATGGTATGTGGTCCTTGTTTTGAGGTATGTGGTTCCCTTATTATTCTGATTTTCTTTTTACTTTCACATACCATTCACTCTTATGAGATAAAACATTGTCTTCCAACATCAAAATCTCGATTTTCAGGCCAAAAATTTGGAAAACTCTTGGAAACTGCACCACCTTCAATATTGCTTATGGATTGAACTATATGATCCATTCCCTTACAATCTCCCTGATCATCCTTGAGAAAATTGACAACAAAAACAAACCATAATCCATTATTATCGACGAATAGCCTTGGATCCAACAATATAAATTACATATTTATTTAGATTAATCAATAATATTTAGTTATATGAAATAAAATATACCATTCATGGAGACGGTAGGTCGTACGTATGGATGAATGTTGATTCCATTTTCTTATCATATTGAATGAAAGAAAAGTAAATGATATCAATATAAGTTATAATTATAGTAGAATTTTTGTTATATATATATATCACATCTATTTTTTGAAACCACACATAATACTTTCCTTATATTGTTTGAATGAATAAAATTTCTTTACGAGGTGGTAGTCTACCATAAACACGAACGAAGTTATTGTATTACCAAAAAATGTAAAGCCGGAAGGTATGTTTGACATAATATTTCTAAATCATAATAAAATAATAAAATAATAAATATCATATATAAATTATAATTCTATCCTTATTACCTACCTTGAGAGGTGGTAATGGAAAAATCAAACAATATTGATTCGTGAGGCGGTAATCTTCCATACACAAAAATGAAGATTTCTTAACCCATTTTACGGAAGGGCATGTGTGGTTTTAGGTCTTAACATGAATATAATAACAAATCACTATATTTAAGAAAATTATTTTATTATATAATAATGGTATAATAATAATTTAAGGGGTGCAAGAAGAAATAAAACTAAAATACTCATTGATGAACTTTAACTCTTTTTTGGGTATTGTCTTTAGATTTGAAATAAAGTATTTATTAGGGGGATTTATGTAAAAATAATGATTATATTATAAGGGATGGATGTTGATATTTTATTTTGTCATAAATATTTTATTCTAAATAGAATGAGATGTGTGAATAAGTGGGGGGGGGGTGAGATCCATTTTATAGTTGAGGAGAAGTGACCTTCTTGTAAATAATCATAATTAGTCACTATTGGGAGGTCAATATTACATTCAGTGGATCATAATATGATAATTTAAGGTTTTTAAGGATGTTATGGTTTATCCACACTTCCAATACACAATTAAAAACATTTTTTAAACATTTTGTTCCTTCACACCTAATTATCCCTATTTTTACCATTGTTTCACTACAATAATGACTTTTTTAACCTAGGTGATTTATCCTTTAAGAATAAATTATAGTGAGACTTACAAGATAATTTAGACCACTTGATTAAAATATTATATAAAGTTATTAATATATAAATACTTTGTGTGTTGAAAATAACTTTTATCATAGTCGCAAGCAACGTGCAGAATCGCCATTTTAACGGTAACCACACTAAATAACTTTTTACTATTTAATAGTCAATATAGCCATTATAATAGCCAATTTTGTCCATGAATAGACCATAGAAGATATATATTAATTTTAAAATTTCACTTGGTATAATAGTGAGTTTTTAGTAATTTTAAATCATTTAATAAAATATATATTATTATATAATAACATTAATGTTAATTTTAACATTATTTATTTAAATTGAATTTAAAATATTAAGATTATGATTAAATTACAATATATTAGTTTATAACCTATGTAAAAATATATATATTCATCTAAAAAATTAATTTAACGCAATTATTAATTCAATAAACTTCACTTTAAATATTTTTAGTATCATTTATTTTATTTTATTCTAAACTAAATAATTATTGTGTTGGTGTTTCTTAAAATTTTTTATATTTATTCAATATAAAAATATATAAATAAATTATCTTGATAAAAATAATCATTTAAATTCAAAATTAATAATTATAACAAAACATATGTTTTATTTTTCCCTATCACCAAGAATTATAGATATTAAAAGTTAGAAAAGCATTATTTTTCTTTTTAATTACATAACTTATTATATGGGTCATATTCAATCAAAGTGGAAATAAATTTCCATAATTAATATAAATTTATAGAAACAAATTGATATAAATTAATTAAATTAAATTATGATTATATTTTAGTTCTTTTTCACTCTTATCGTTATAGTTTAACCACTCGTAAACCTATTTTTTACATTAACCATGATAATTAAATTTTTATGTATTCACTATTAAATGTGGTAAAAATAATATTAAAATATCCTGGATTAAAATTAATATGATTCAAAATATAGAATCTATTTTCAATAATTCAAATCATAAATGTGTAAAATATTAATTTAAATGTAATTTTTTCGATGTTATGAGAAATCGAGTTTTAAAGGAGAAAATGATCATAATTTTACAATGTTTTTATATCCAATTTCTATATTAAATTGATTCCAATGACCCAAATTTTATTAATATATGTATAATGTAACTAATTATACTTTAAAACTAATTTAAAATACTAGTTATTATGTAAATAAATTAAACTAAAAGACAGTTTTTGGTTAAAATTCGGTATTTTTCACTATTCATCAGAAAATGAAACTCTTCATAAACTATCAAAAATTAAACCTAATATTATTTTGATATTATTATTTTATAAATTTATTTTATTTTATTATATTAATTTGGTAAATTTATAAAAAAAATTAAACAAGTGTGGCATAAGGAGACATAATTATTTTTTAGAAAAATGATGCTTTTAAGCATAAAATTATTATTATTTATTTTTCCTTGAAAATTTATAACATGAATTATAAATATTTATATATAAAATTTATTAAAATAATTACAAAAAATTTATTTTGTTAATTAGTTGATATAAAATACAATTGTGCGTATAAAAATAGTTTTATATCAAAAAATTCTATTATTTTAAAAAGTTTTTTATTTTTAATTATAAATAATTTCTCACCATATTATAATTTAAACATGTTTCAACCATATTTAAATAATTTAGATAATCATATTCATATTTTCCATTCCAACATCTAGTTGATAACAGTCATATTAAATAATAATATTAAAATAGTATGTCATATTTGGTTTACACTCGATGTTGTGTGTACCGCAAGCTAAACTCAGAATTGTGTGTAACACATGATGAATGTAGTATACCATGTAAAAAATCTAAAATCCATAATGTAACATAAAATATGAAAAAATAAAAATATATTTTAGAAATTTTTTTACAAAATCTCGATGTGTTACAGTTATTTTTCACTATTTATTGGAAAATAAATATTTTCTAAAAAATCCAAAAAAAACACCATAAGTTAATTTTGACATGATAATCATGAAAACTAAGAACATTTTGTAAAATAAAATTTGTTAAATTTTTAGAAATTAATTATCATTTTAATGCAAAAATTAAGTAAAAAACATTTTTGAAGAAAATGCAATTTTTAACTATAAAATCTGTTTAATAAAAAACAAGAACATATTCCCTAATAATTATTCAAATAATTTTTTATTTAGTAGGACACAGACACACACACAGAAATATATATATATATATATATATATATATCATAATGTGTTTATTATTATTAATACCATCAAATTTAACAGCTAGGTTATAATGGTCATGTTTAAATAATAATATTTTAATAGTATAGTGATGTTTGTTAAAACTCAATGTTGTGTGTAACACGTGATATCAATAAAATAGTATTTTATTAAAGAGAAATATATTCTAAAATATTTGGTTATACACATATAAAACCTTAATCATCGAAGGAAACTTTGAATCTCAATCATGTTCCTAGTATTAGACCAAAACATTACTGCTTTCAATTTATTTGGATTGACTAAAATCCCTACCTCAAAGATCATGTGTCTAAGAATGTACACCTCTTTAATTCAAAAGTGACACTTTGAGTACTTGGTATAAATCTGATGTTACAATATTATACACTATATTATCTCAAGGTTCCTAGTATGTGACTCCTATGTCCATGAATATACAAATATTTCATCGAAGAACAACATGAAAAATAATTCTAGGTAGGAATTGGAAATTCAACTCATAAGAACCATGAATACCATTGGGGAATTAGTAAAAATGAATGGCATTGGAAAATATTCATATAACACATACATACTCCTATGTTCCTTCTTTGGTATATCATATACTCTGACCCATAACAAATGATAACCCCATCATAAATGAATCATGGAAAAAACATCAAACTTCTATTAGGAGGTCGATTAGGTTATCAATTCTCACCAACAAATATTATTTCTACATGATATCCTAATTTTACATTAGAAATATACAAAAATATTGATGCCACCATTATCCTTCATGGTGATTTGAGGAGGATAACCATAAGGAGATGTACTCAAGTGGATAAAACCCTTAACCTTAAGATCCATGACATGTGCCTTAAGGTCCCTCATCTTGTTTGGTGCCATATGATAATAAGGAATGGATATGGGATTTGGACCCAATAAAAGATTAATAAAAAAACATATCCCTCTCTGGATGATTCCATAAAAAATACTCTAAAAATATATCATGGAATTGGTCTAACACATGCAGAAAAATTGCAAGAATATTCCCCATGTTTGCCATAAGAACTATACCTATGACCTATGCTATAATGGATTCTTCTTAACAAAAAAGTGGTCCAACTCTAGATGGATAAACATCTTATTCCAACACTATAACATAATCTTCCTCTAATTGGTGATATAGGATTCCCATATCTAGGAACAATCATTGTGATATCGGATGTACTTCGGCCAATCGATCAAGAAAATGACCTTGAAACCCATTATATTTAAGACTAAGAAATCCCAAAAATGCTCGAAGCCTCTAATCACTGCAACAAATGAGAGACGCCTCTAAACAAAATCCAACCTATTTCCAAGGGGTGAATTATGAACCAATAACCCAAGAGAAAACTCTATATATAACACTAAATCCAATACAACTTGAGTGAAAAAATTAAATGAGAATCCCTAGTATCAAAAAAATCTACATAAGGCATCAATGCAATAAGAATCCTATGTATTGAAATAAAAGGGCCCGGAGATCCATAAACTAAGACCATATTTATTGTATAATCTTATCTTACCTTATATCCATATCTATACCCCTATTATCACTAAATCTACTAAGGGGTCGACCTATGAGGTGTCTGCTAATGTGTCTTCCCCTAAGACTCATGAACTGATCTAGTTGGGATCACCAAAAAATAACAAAAATATTTATATTGGGTCAACATGTACAAGATCTTGAGTCATATATCAGCCTTGATCCTATGCCTACGCCGGATTGGGATAACCTCAAACAAAAGCATTGATGATTTCTAACTCTGCAACATGAATATAACTCCCTCGTCGAATTTGCACACATCCTAAAATAATGCGGAAAATTAGTTTGATGAAAACACATGGAAGGTGTCCCCATTAGAGCTGGAATAGATGTACCCATGCCCTGACTTGACTACCTATTACCTCCTTGGGGCATCTCATTATAGCTCCTCTTTTTTCACTAGAAGAGGCATCAAAATACCAACTAAGAAGGCCTCCAATTATCCAAATGAATAAGGGAGTAATCCATGATGCACTATCCTCAAATTACCCCCTCTAAATGATTAAATCCTTACAAAACACATCTAAATATATGTTCCTAAAAACATTACAGAACAATAAGATCATCTTCAGATGACGGGTGATCTCAAATATTCTGGTGTTCTTCTCCTCATTCTCCCCCAACAGTGCAATAAATATATTAACTCGTCAAAATGAGTCACATAACTAACCACAGATGTCATCACATACAAAAGCTCCATAAACACTTAAGATATATCCAAGAATAAAGTATATATAAATAAATTCCAAAAAATAGGTCCTTGAATGTTTCATATGACAAACCATCATATATCAGAGTCTAGATCTTCAATACCAACCACCTCCTTATAGTTCCCTGTAAAATATTCACCATTAACTTCACCCAATAGTCTTAAAGCATCCATACAATCTCAAATATCCCCGTAGGGATCTCAATATATTTTTCAATATCCTATGGATGAAACATTCTATATAATTATGGATGGTTATGTAACAAGAAATCCTTAGATAAATCCCTCATATTCAGCCCTCCTCGATGGAAACCTCCACCTCCCATCAAAATTATGTTGAAAAAATCCATCTCAAGAGGCTATGCTACGTGAACCATGTGATAAGATTTAGGTTTATGTGCATCAAGACCCTATTTATCCTCTATAGGTACAACATGAGTATTACCTTATTCAATAAAATCCTCACTCTAGTCCTTAATGACACTGTGTGATTTTGATGGGGTATAATTATCTTAAATTCCAAACTGATGCACATAAATACCTTTAAAATATTAATTATTAAAAATAATTTTCAAATTAATATGCACACATGATCATAATGACATTCAGAAACACATCAGGAAGCCTACCCACAACCATTAGGCATAACCCCCTTATAAAATACCCATGGAATAAGTCAAAATAAATTGTTCATACATTTTATTCACAATTATAATAAGTCAAAACATAGGCATGATCAGGTTAAATAAATTTTGTTCCAAAGATTATGTTTTTGGGAAAACACATAATATATTATTCATGTAGTTTAATTAATTTAAAAATATTCAAATCATTGACAATAAAGTAAATGACATGTGAACCTATGTGCCTACAAATGATGCAGGGACACACTCACTCATTCTTATATATACATGATAAAATCCTATAAATTATTAAAATACAATAATAAATAATGAACAGTATAAAACAATAACATCACATCCAATAAAAAATATAACATTACGTCTAATTCAATTTTCCACTATATAGGAATTGTTAAGACATAATCATATATTATCACCACATTTTCTACTATCCACTCTACATTCTATCGAGTCCCAAATAGTATGTTAGAAGAAACAAGGGGATCTTATAACATTTTGTAATGCCTTGACAAGAATTAGTGAGTCTGATCTAGTGGGACACATGTTCTCATGCATGACTCAATGTATGCATGAGGTCGTCGACTAGTGGTGAGGGCCTAGATTAAACTATGGGGATACTATTCCCTTAGTATCATATGATCATTAGAGTAACATAATAATGGATGAAATAATAATATATGAGTAAGCAGAAAAATATGAATAGTAGATAAAATAATGACATCATCCATGAGATATCAAAATGGAAGGCAATATCTAGTTCATAACATCAAAAATTGATTCCCACAACTAGAAAATAAATTTTTATGAAACAAACAAAAAATATCAACAACAAAATATGAATCTTCACAAAATATCACAAAACATATCTCGATATCACCTCCATCCCTTCACCCAGTATCTAATTTGTTTCCTGTTACAAGTCATTTAACTTTACAAGATCTCCTACCATAATTTTTTCACACACATCAATGTTCCAATTAATTTTATGTGAATAAATTTAATAAGGAACCACCCGTATGCCCTTTAAATAAGTGAAACAATATTATAAAAATGGTTTCACTGAAAAAAAATAAAAATAAATCAATGAATAAATGAAACACCCACCGGGTCGTCATGTTCTAACATAGCCTCCATGAACTCTTCAATGGACCATATTAGCCCCATGATAGATATAAGAGTCTATCAGAAACTTAGTATTCAAAAACACACAATTCATGAATTATCACTCAAGAAATTAAATTAACGTGGGCACCCAATCCATCTACTATCACTCAACTAAGGTCATGTAATAAACACTTGAACAATACCTAATCACTCAAGGGAGGTAAAATCTTGTCTCAACACACACCTTATCACTCAATGTGGACCCATACATCAATAATAATAAGGAAGGAAAAATGTTACAATGCCTATCATGACCCATGAAATCAAAGGGAATCATCACCTGAACCACTACACCTTCCCTCTTGGATTTCCTAGTCATAACCAAGCCTGAAAATTCCTAGATGGTAAAAATTATTGTCTGTAAAACCCTAGGATCTCCCATGTAATAAGATAATATTACCACTCAACCAAGCCAAAAACCCATCGCCTCCCCTCTAAATGTCCCACCCCACCTTCAAGGACATACCCAGTAACATTGATACCAAAAATAGAGTTCTCAATGGACCACACACACAAACACACCCTCAAATTAAAATTGAGACATACAACTTCACATATAATCCATTAAAGTTTAAGGGAATTATACATCATTCCTAACATAGTGTACTTACCAAGACACAATGCCTAATTCAAACCCAAAATTAAGAAAACCTATAACCAACCACTAAATAACCACATTTAGGGTTTAAATGTTTAGAAAAAATAAACAAATAAATAAATACATACCTATGGATTAAATTGTTCTATACTCAGTAAAAAACATTCTCCAAAATAAACAAAAATTAAAAGATACAAGAGATGAGGTGGAGGTATCTAGAATCGCCAAATGAAGGAACCTCACATTTCATAAGTTGAAAATGGATTGTGGGGATGATAAGGGAATTAAAAGGGGGATCTGAGTGAAATTACATTGATGCCCCTAAAACCCACCTCAAATCACATATGAAATGTTACCTAGGTGTCTAATGGCATAAAATGATAAAAACACATGGGTTTCCTCTAAGATTATTCAGTTGTGGTGTGACCCCAAGTGTCTCATCCTGGATTAAACATTTAATAGAATCTCACCTATTGGGATAATCCAATTCCCTAAAAATAAATCCCAAGTCACTCTAAACTCCTGAAGAAACAAAGAATCATCAAGATTCTTTATTAATAAATGATATTTAAAACATAATGCACATTGAAAATTATAGGGGAATTAAAACAAGTTAATTATTAAACTAAGATTTAAGTTTAATAACGGAGAAGATGAACTTCATACATTGATATGAATTTCATAATGTGAAGGAGTCTAAGTATGAGATAATAATTGAAGTTGTTTTTTGGAAATTTAGATATATCCACATCATGGATATAACATATATAACATAGTGATTATGAAATGGGATGACGATGAATGCCACACTAGGGATGAAATAATTCCATTTTACCTTTTTTCCTAAGAGATATTTTTTGACTCATTTACGCTAGGGTTGAATCCATTGTGGCTCACATAGAGTTTAATTGAATAAATTTAGGATTTATTATAAGTTTATACATTCTGATGATATTCCCTCATGAAAATGTTTACTCAAAGACTTTAGTTTTTTTATAATATTTTTAGAATACTAATCTTGAGTCTCTTGAAAAATTAAATGTAGATATAATTAACCATAATTGAATGAGAATAAAAAATGGATGTATTATGTAATGAATTAAATAATAAGACTATTCTATCATAAATGAAGATATATTTCTAAATTTGAATATGGAAAATAGATTCACATGTTTTTTAAAATAAAAGTATAAAGAAGAAATAAATTTAGTAGTCAGTATAATATTTCATTTTCGTGAGATGACTCTCTATGTATCAAATATAGGTAATATAAAAATAGAATCTTGGAAGAAAAGGACCTATATATCAAATAAGAATAAAAAATGGAGAAAATTAGGTTTGATGATCTTTTTTATGATATACCTCTATTTTAAAAAGATAATTGAGAGAGAGACTGAAAAGTGTTATTTTTAGGGTCTATATTTTTATCAAGACTCATGGATGTTATAGAGAATCTGTAATTGAAGATCACAGTGTGAAAAAATTATAGAATAAATATTGTGTTAATGAAACTATTTTAGAAAATATATTAGAATAAGAAAAATTATTCATGAAAAAGAATAATTTATTTCAATGGTACGGTGAAATTTGGAGCATCTTAGGGATATTATTCAGTAGTTATTGGGAGAAACCATTATACAGTAGCAAGATACAGTATACGAAACATTTTAGGATATTGTAAACATATGAGATCCAGTATAAAGAAAATATCAGGAGACATTAAATGGATTTAATGGTATGGAACATTTTTATTCACAAACATAATATTGTAAATTTCCATGTATCAATGGTAACTAGACATAATAAGGAGTAGATTCCCAAATTGGGGTTGAACCTTGTAAAAATACATTTACCTCTATTTATTTTATTTTTAATTCATTTAATGTGGGTTTTGGTGATGAGATAACATTAATATATCCATATATATTTACCCAAAACTGGTTTTTAAATAAATAGGTTATAATTAAAATTAATAAAATAGTTTAGTAAAGAGTGTCACCAAATTAACCACATCTCAGTTGACTACAAAATCGTACTAGGAATAAAAAGTGGTATTATTTTTAGTAATAATTCCCTTGAATAGATCTATATTTACATTACTAGTTTTTACTTTATATATATGATATAAAGGCTTGAAGATTGTTTAGAATTTAGCTGATGGAAAACACAATTTCAATCCTTATCGAAGATAAAATGAAGGTTTCATCCAAATCGTTGAAAAATTGAGAAAAGGGAAAGCCCAATAAGTTAATAATTTATTCATGTGATAATTAGGAACAAAAAATTCTTAAATATAGTGAAAGTGTTTAGCAGTAAATTAAATATATTTATTATTATCCTCAATAAGAACCATGTTCAAGCTTTGATTAGTTTTT
This sequence comes from Viscum album, assembly GCA_963277665.1. Lineage (NCBI taxonomy): Eukaryota > Viridiplantae > Streptophyta > Magnoliopsida > Santalales > Viscaceae > Viscum > Viscum album. The sequence goes on along the minus strand of OY728163.1, from coordinate 379,906,603 downwards.
GTTTAGTGAATAATTCATTATTTTTTATTCTAAAATTATAGATTATTTTTAAAATTATTATTAGGGAATTGATAAAATATATATTTGAGTGTTTTAAATATATTTAGGATGATAAATCACATCAAGAAATAGAATAATATTTTATAGGTAAGATAATGGTTGTGAAGTTTTCGATGTAAAAAAATATCATCAATGATGTGCAATACAATGAAAAAATTTTATTTTCCATGAATGTAAAATTAACCCTAGTAAAATAAAACATTAAAAAATTAATTGGTGATAAATATTAGACCAAAATATTTTCTAAATAATGGACCCATTCTTTAGAATAAACCCACAAAAATATTATTCATGTCAAGGGTTCCTACTTAGAAGTCAATTCCAAAAGAATAAAAAATTAGTAAAATTATTGGTATGAATGTAACTGGAAGAATGAACATTGATTTCAAATGATTAAGATATAATAATAACAAAATTTTATACCATTTTATGATGAAAATAATACCCTCAACATTAAGTGTCTTGAATGTTTAGTTAAATAGAAAAATATGGAAGTTGTTTAACTATAATCTTCCAAAACAACTAAAATAATAAGTGTTTCAATAAATATATTAAATATAATTATTCTATATTAAAATAATAATATGACTAAAAATAAGATCTTGAGATCATCTAATGATCAATATACAACAAACTCATAGAAAAAGGTAACTATTATACTAGAAAATATTTTTTACACTAATATTGTTTCATCTACCAGTATATGCAAAAAATCAAGATCCTGTTAAAAATGAGTAAAATACTAATAAATACACGAAAACATTAATGGAGTATATAATTTTTTTTGAAAAATAATGTCTCCCCAACTTTATCCAACAAAATATTTGTTTTTTAAAAAATGATAAGGGTTCATAAAATAGACAAACTATAAAAAAAGGGAGTAGAAAGGGTTTATTGGCCATTATTGGGTCTATTAAAAGTTTGGACACATGGATATTAAGTTTATTAAGAATTTAAATTTATTTATATTATAAAAGTACTTTAATAATTACATGTAATGATTAATAGAGGAAAACCATAAAGAATAATATAAACCAATTCACTAAAAAAATTGAATGTCTCAAGATGTTATATGAGAATTGAAAAAAAGTTTGACATACTATTTAAGTTTCCTATTATATTTTTATTGATCATGTTACATAAGATTTCATTAGAATAAGTCCACAAAATATGATGTAACAAACGATAAATAGAGATGAATCTAACTTGAGTTATGTAAAAAATCAATTTATTAAGAATATCATTTCTATGAAGAAATATAAAAAGGATTTCATACAAAATAAGAAATGCTTCTTTTTTGGAAGACAGTGTATAATGCACCAAGATTATGTTTTTTAATTATTATTTTACATTTTAATTTAATAAGTTGGTTCCTTTTGGGTACTAGATGAATTGGAGGGGTGGTGGGTAAAGTATGTAGTGTTTGGGGTTTCTAGGCTTCACTAAGGGCTACACCACATCAAGAGACCAGATATGGTCCCAAATGTCATGGACTTTATAGGGTTGGAGTCATCTTGGCCAGAGGAAAATTAGCATACCCAAGATACTGCTTTATTTTGGGCACGGTTATTGGAAGACTCGCCTATGGGAAAAAGATAGACTAAAATGGTGTAGGTGGTAAGCATGGTTAGTGAAAATGGCATAAAAAATGCACCACGCCATTTTTCAATGTGTAGTTCTGGTTGAAGTGGCCTTATGTGGTCCACTCGACATAGTTTGGGTGACAACAACATATTGGGGTCTAGGGCTTTGTTCTGATTATTGGGGTTTTAAATATAATATTTTACCTACATATTTTTCTGGGAAATAGTGTTACATAATGGGGAAGCACATGTGGAATTTTTAGGGGACCTTTTAATGATATTTTTACTCAATTACTCTAAGAGATAACACCCCCTAATTATTTTTCCCTCAATTTTGGATCTTAAACTGGCACTTTCAAAGGATATTTTCAAAAATTACTTTGATAATGATGTTCTTATTATTGAATTGTGGTGTTTTACTAGACTCAAGGTATATGTATTATCTCTATCTATATCCACACTCTCTATAACTTTAAGGATTTAGATTTATAGAATAAAATTCATATACATTTCAATAGAAACCCCCAGTAGCTTCGTGGATTTAAATTTTGAATTGTTGGTGATTCCCATGACGTGTTTCACACAGTTATAAAAATAAGTTTTTCATTGAAATAAATATTTTAATGTGAGAAGTTGGAAGACACATGGGTAATGTGTGTCTATATTGAATTTTTTTTGGATTGGTTGGTTTAGAATCAGAAATTAATGCCAGTTTGGGGAACACATGGTTACATATCAAAGTAAAGACTCGAGTCTAAAAGGATAGGCTTTCAAATCATAATTAAGTTCTTTTTAAATGAAGTTTTCATTCATGTTTGTATGAGTTATGAGCTGGGTATGCCTTATAGAGAGAATTTTTTACACCACATAATTAAATAAATCTTTGGTAAAAACTATTTTGATATTAATTTTCCAGTTTTGTTGAAATATATAAGGTAATAGGTTCTTCTCTTATTGGGGTGCATGTGATGTATTGTGAAATTCCTTCTAATTTTATATACACACCCCTACATATTCACCATAATGTATATGGAAGTAATATTTTATCATGATAAAGGTATGGGGAAGATCTCATACATCACTAGTAGAGAACCATGATGATTTATTCATGGTTTATTGAGATAGATCTTGATAGTCAGTTGGATCCTAGTGTCTAGAGTTGTGCCACCTTTCTACCCTATGTCTTGTATTTTCTGGGTTTTTTATTTCTTATTTTTTATTTTATTTAGCTTCTACTCTAACATTGTTCAATTATTTTGGATATTGAGTTGTATTGGTTTAATTCCAAGCATACTATAGTGTCATGCATTTATTTTCCCTGTATTATATTAGAATTTGTGTATGTGTGTAAGGAAAAATCATCACCCAAAATTCTATCATGCCCTTGGACTTTATTTATTGACTTTGGTGTTTGGGGGAATGACACCTAAGGTCAATGGCACCTTAGCTTTGCCCAAGCCAAAGGGATGAGGTCATGATGTAACAAATTGTATTAGTCTATTTTGGGTTGTTAGTTGGGATAGTAAGAATGTAGATAATATGTGTCGGGACTTGAAATATAGATCATGAAAATGTGTAGCTAAACACTATACTCTTAACTTCAAGTAATCATGGTGGCTCAGGTATGAATAGTGTTGTTAAATACTTAAAGGTTTGTGTTAATCTCATCATTGTGAGTTTTTTTATGAGATTTTTGTATCATGTATTATTAATAACACTACCCCTAGGATTTAAACATTAATGTGATACTTATGTTTTTCTGATTTGGAAAATAGTTGCATGGGGTCCTTATTTTCTAAACTGGTTGATTTCTCTTATGGATGAAATTGAGAGTTTATGAGGAATAGTTTTAAGAAAATTGAGAAATATATTAACTAAAATTGATTTTTGTTTATGTACCCCTAATGTTTTATTATTACAAATAATAAGAAAAATGTAATGAATATGAACTTAAATTAGTAATGATACCAATTAGAATTTATTGATTAAATGTAAATTTTAATCCAATCTATTTTAAGATATTGTTAACAATTTCAAGATGAGTACTAAAAATATTAATCCCATGCTTATTATCATCCTTGATTAAGGGTTGTGTCTATACCTATATTGTTGAAAAATATTACAAATTATTGAGTTATACTATTTTAACTTAATGTTTTCATTTTTATAATACTTCCTAAAATGACTCAAACCATATAATTTAAAATTATGTTGGATGGTTACTATAATTATGAAAAAACATGATAAATGTTTGGTTATTTATGTTTCAATTAAATTGAAAATATAATATAGAATAATGTGTCATTTAATGTTATGTTCATAGTTACCGAATCATGTTTCGTATAATTAGTAAAATATCATATTAAACTATTATAAGAGATTTGTAAATATTTCAAATAATAGTTCATTTGTTATATAAGTATTTTGAAATCTACGATGTGTGAAATTTTGGGTTATTTAAATTTGTTAATTAGTTGAGAATAATTAATTGGTAAAATAATTTTTTCACTAACATTTTTAACATTGAAACATAATAGAATATAATATTTCAGTACTATATGTTTCACATTAATTTTATTACTTTTTTGTTGAATTTAATTTCACATGTTTAATATTTTTTAACATAAAAAATAGTCTCTATATAAACTGATTTATTAACCATGTTATTTTAATGAACTTAATAACCTTTTATAATATTTTAAATTTTCAAGGTATATTTTTCCATAATAATTAATTGGTATTTTCATGATTTTATGTGGTATTTTTGTGATTTGGTAAATATAACTTGTTTGGTTGATAAAAACTGTTTTCAAATTGTTTACATTTCCATTCAAATATTGTTTTATAAAATTATTTCTGAATTTTTTTGTGAAATAATTTCTATTATTTTGGATCTATGATGGATTTAAGTAGTTATATTTGTTGGGAAATTTTGGAAAAATATGTCCTTAACTGAAATATTTTATTATTTTTAAATTTATAATCATCCAATTTTTATTATTTTTTAATGTATTGAATTTTTTATTCCATTTTAAAAATATATTTTATAAAATAAATTTAAAAATAGTTTTACTACGGTAAAAGTTTTAGAATGAAGTTCATTTTATGGGATTTATAAATGGATGTGTTTACCAAAAATATTGTCATGGTTTTCAAAAATTGGTAATTTATTCTGTGGTATTTGGGAATGTTATAATATGGTGAATTGTTGAATTGGAATGTTATGGTGGCTTGCTGGAATGGGATATAAATTTGTATGGTTCTTGGAAATTAAAATGACGAATATTCCCCTGCTGGAGTTGGGGTGTTTTTTTGGTTAATGTACTAGTTATAATTGTGAAATTGTTCTGCTATTTGTGTTTTCACATTGGTGTACTTGTGATGATTGATGTATTGGTTATGGTTGTGTGTTTCTTATACTTGTTCTTTTCCTTGTTTTGAAGGTTATTTTTTGTTCAATTATATATATAGTACAAGGAAAGGAAATAATTTTTTAATTGATAATTGATGCATCATGGAATGATCATAAAGACATCTTGTGGGTAGCGGGATATTATGGTATCTAAATTGGTCACCATGATTAATTAAAATTGACACGGTATAACATCAAAGGAATAAAATTCCTTAGATATTTATATTTATGGTCTTGTAAATATGTTGGTTCTTTGAATTAAATTTCTTCTAGATTTATATGCCTGGTGAGTAACTCCCACATATTTAAATGAGGTTGTTTATCCATGTAATTGGTTTGGGGAGAAAATATGGCGTGAGCAGAGTCTTTATGACTATTATTGAGAGAAACACTTTGTCACTCACCAGCTGAACTCTATGAACTATTGCTTCTATTCGAGGAATTGTGGTTCAAGGTTCAATTTACACTCAACGAACTAACCTTGTTTAAATATTTTGTTTAGGTTTGGTTTTTAGGATTATTATTAGGATAGGTAAACCCCATTTCATGTTTTTTGGGTATGGGTGTGTAAACAGTCTTGTCCCAAGCTTTAGAAATGAGCATATTTTTTATACAATTCCTCGAGGAATATTAACCTTCATGATTAGTGGTTTAATTTTAGTTACATGATCATGTCTTATCATCACTAGTCTCATTATGTACTACTCTGACTAGATCCTAAAATTTTTGATTTATGAAGTAGGTAATATCTTATCCCATAAGTCTTTGGGTTCCAGGTTACTAAAATATTTGATCAAGAATGGTTCATGGAATTAACAATTGAAATGAACTTGAATCACAAGGACCTAAATGAATTCATGGTCTTCTTATGAGGAGGATCACATTACTAACTTTTGTATACAATTACAAGGACGATAAGTTATTTAATTTACATTATCATACCATTATGTTAAACCCTAATTATGAGGAGTAATTAATGGGTGGAGAAATGAGGAATTGTTTTCTGTAGCAACCAGGTTTCAATTCTAGTTCTTCCTTATGTTAGGATGGTCCAAAGTGGATTGTACATTAAAATATTGGTAATGTAAAAAAGTTAGTGAATGATTAACACCAACCAATTGGCATGTTAAGATTGTTACATGTACCCTTCAAATGGGCGGGGGAGTGAATTATCTTGGACTTTCACATATGTGGTCTAAAATACTCTAGAGGCATAATGTCACTATGGTGGTGGTTGGTTAACTCTTTTGTTCAGAACTTTTCATTCATGTATATTTATGGTGTCTATAAGGGTTAGGTATCATTTATGTTTGAGAAGTGTTGACATTGTTTTATATACTAACTATTACCATATTGGGGTGAAACCTACTTTCTATTAGGAGTAAGTAGTTAATGATTTTATGTTGAGACCGAGGTTGTCTATGACTATGGTATAGTATACTCTATCAAAATGGAAATATGAGGTAATATTTAGATTAGGAGGAATTGTGTGTTAAACTTTGGTACATCATGGATGGTTCGTTACCTTTCACAAAGCATTCATAGGTTTCCATGTTATCTATAGATTCTTTTTGTGACCCTATTTTGAGCCTTATACTAGAATCTATAAATATTTCAAGTTTTCTTAATTATTTTTTGAATGCAATCTATAATTTATAGTGTAAAATAATGTGTGCTTCACATATTATTTATTGGGTTGATTATGGGGTAACATTTAATTTATCATTCAATATAGTGCATGTCATAACTTTATCTCATTATATTTAGAATCTGATTTTAATTCCAATTATTATTATATTATGCTCATGTCACTCTTAATATGAATATTCCAGTCATTTCACACCATATTTTGTATCTTGGGATGTGAATGATATGATCATTCTTGGTTGACACATTCCTTTGGTATGTCTGTTGTACCATAATCAATGAATCTCTGAGTAATGCGGAAGGAAACATACAAATATTCTTGACTAGTGGTTAAAATTTTATCTAGAAACTGAAAACCTATAAATTTAAAAGGAAAGAATTATTAATGGTGGGTGAATGAAATTCCCATGGTTTTAGGTATGTAATTATTATTTTCTATTTTAAGGGAATCAGTTGGTTACTTTTGGATACATGATGAGTTAGATAGATGTTTTATGAATGAATTATTGTTTATGCCTTTAGGGATTCACAACGATATACACTATACAGTGGAAATTAATTTTATGAATTTCATTGTTGTGAAAATTTGGGTCCTCTGGGAGAGGGAGTCCGTCCGGCCATAGGGACATTGTCATGCCCTAGAGCTTACCATTTTTTAGGTATGGGGGCTAGAGACTCACCTATGGGAAATGGATATACCAAAATGGTATGGGGATTGGGAATTATATGTCAAAATGAATAAGGAAAATTCATCATTCCATATTACAAGGTGTGGTTCTGGTTGAAGTGGCCTTGTGAGTCCTGCTTATAATTACTTGGTAGATCGCATCATGTCGTGGTCTTGGGTGATGTGTCAGTCATTAGGGATTTTTAATGTTTCATTTTAGCCTCCATTTTTTTGGGTTAATAATATTACTTTATTGGAATAATCTGTGAACTTTATTGTGGGTTTTTAATACTATATTGACAATATTTATATTAAAGAAAACCCACATTAGTTCTCCCTAAATTTGAGATCTCAAACTCTGAACTTTTAAAGATCATTATAGATGATTTATTTACTAATGAGTTTCTTCTTCATGGGTAGTGGTGTGAGATTGGACTTTAGGTGGGTGGATTTTCTCCCCCTCTATCTCTATATATTCTTTATAACTTAAAATATTTTTATTTCTTGAATAAACTTCTTGTTATTTTCAATGGAAATACCTTGTTGTTTAATGGAAATAAATTTTGGATTTTGGGTGATGAGCACAACATATTAAATATAATGATAAAAAGGAATCATGGTTTTAAAATACTTTTTTGAGTGTGATAACATGTCATACACATGGGTTACGGGTCTTCAAAATGAATTCTACATGTCATTTTTGGTTCATACTTGGCCATCGGTTCCAGCTTAGGGAACACATGGGTACATATCCAAATGACAACATGAGTATTGAAAGATGGGTTCTCAACTCACAAGTTAGGACTATTCAATGGAAGGTTTCATGCATAAGTGTGTGATTTCTGAAATATTTATTCCCTTTGGAAATAATTTTTTTACAATTCTTATTTTAATTCAAATTTTGTAAAAACCTATTTGATATTATTCATCATGTTTTAAAAAAAATGAGAAAATTTGTTCTTATTCTAGTTGTGTGTATGGGATGTCTTGGGAATTTCCTTCAAAGTCATTATACTCACTAACTTCATATTTATATTCATTCTTATTCAGATAATATTTATCATGATACACTCATGGGGAAGATATCATGCTTCACTAGTGGAGAATCATGACATTGCAGTCATTATTGAAGGAGATAAACATTATCAGTTATTTAAATCAAGGTGTCTGTAATGGTGACACCATGGTACCCTATGTATTGAATGTGTTGGATTTTTTCTTTCCTAGGATGTATCACATTTTACTATTACTTTTATATTGAATAGTTATATTGGATGTTTAGTTATATTGGTTTCATTTCATGCAATATATTGTGACTTGTTATTATTTTCACTATTGTATTTTATAAGTTGGTTTATGTGTAAGCTAAAACCATCCCGAAATTTTCTATTATTCACATTAAATTTATTTCTAGCCTTTTTTGTTTGAGATAATGTCACCTATGGTCAATGGAACCTCATCCCTGCCCAGGCCAATGATATGTGGTTGGAATGTTAAAAACAAGTACATCATTTAATATTTTAAATTATCCATCAACATCAACATAGAAGGAAGCCTGATGGAATTAAATAATGAATAAATCTTAGTAGGAAATAAGATTATTGGTTTGGTGGAATGTATCCCATAATATAAATAATATATTTTTTATGAAAAATGTGACTTGATGGTTTCTATAAACCTTTGTTTATTTCAAGAAAGATGAGCTTCTAAAAAAATAATTCTTGACTATTTGACCAACTCAATTAGAATTATCTATAATGACAGTGAAATTATAAGTGAACTAAATTTATAATTGGAAAAGTTATTTCCACATAAAAATTACATAAAATTTCTTGGGGGTTTCCCAAGATAGGATAAACCAATTTTTCTGAATAAACTATGTCAGAGGTGCAAGAAAACGGGTCATATTATAAAGGACACTATAATAGTCTTACCTATTTATGAATAAATCCAAAATAAGGTGAAAACCCATCCATGAGACACATTTTTCTTATTGGATTATATTTATAACAAGATTTCGCACATGGAAACATTTGTGATATTAAATTTGACTGTGCTCTATATGGAGACTCTTGAAAATATATTAAAACATTCAACCATGATGTTTTCTTAGAATGATAGATATAGAAATAAAGGATAATCATGGTCGAGAAGATAACATCTACCTTTTTATCTCGCTAAAAAGTAATTGAATTATATCATATTCCCATACTAATATTTTTTTGTGTTTATGTGTAAGGAATTGATGTTGATCAATTAAAAGGGATAACTTGATGAGGGATATAATTACTATAAAACGTGAAGATCCATAGTAATAAAATTCACTCCAGTAACCCATATTCAATGGTTAAAATATTAAATTGGAATAATATAAAAGATATTAAATCTCATATGATTTAATATTTTTGTATTCTTGAGAGACTTGATACATACGTGATTCTCATAGTACATTCGAGAACATAATACACAAGTTAAATTCCAATGATTAAATTATTATTTCTTCTATTATTTCCCTAAAAGCATTGAAAGTTAACCTCAGAGTACCCTTGGGAGAAGAAAAAAATAAAAGGTTGAGATCATATGCTTAGTATAGGATATAATATAGCTAAATCTTCCATATAATGAATAATACATCAATAATATGATAGAGATAAAAAATAATCCAATATTCAATATAACTAATATCATGAATGATAAATATATCCTTCTCTAACATAGAAACATAAATAATTACATGGATAACAATTATTGGTTTCATAGTGATAAAATACACAATATCATATCATAATCATACTGTCATGGCCACATGACAAGGCATCTTACAGAAATTGGTAAGGCATACACCGAATACCCAAGCTAGTTTTTTCCATGATACCAAATGATGCATAAGGGGGTATCTAATATTGGTCCCCACCCATTACGTAATAAGTCTAATACATTTATCATATTAAATTATTTAATAAGTAATATAATATATAATCAAACTTCCATGGTAATAATTATTTGTATTTGAAAACAAACATATAAAAATTTAATATCTTTCTCGTACAAAAAAGAAAAAAATGATCATAATATACCTAAATAAATATGGTGTATGGAAGAGTTTTACTATTTCACATATTAATAATTGGATACATTAAACTATGGTGAAATATGAAAAAAATCATCTTTATAGAGACATTTGCAGTCTCTTAGAAAAAAATAATAAATATATATTTTTTGGATTTTTTTAAAAACGAACAACAAAAATGTGATTTTATTAAAACCCATTAGAAATTGATAAGAAATTACAGTCATGGTAGTTCGAAAACACACTCGATTCATAAATTTTAAAATAAAACATATTTTCAAGGAGATGGGCACAATAATTCCTAATGGTCAGCCTCTTATTCCTTATGCTTCCTGCTTCTGAGATTCTGCTTCTCTATGGAGGGAAGTCGATCCTATATGAGCCGATAGATAAAATGGATGGCTCATGTTATAGGGATTAAATTAAATGTGGATGTATATTGTATATTATGAAGGATAAATGGATGTGTTCTGGTGCACGACACCAATATAACAGTGGTGTTCGGTTTTAGTTCTTTCTACGGGGAAGGCTATTCCATTAAATAAGAGGTCAGAGCATTGATTTCTGGTCTCCTTCTTTACTAGCGTTATGGGATTTTGATCTTAGAAATTGAATATGACTTGGATATATTGGATATATTAATCTAATGTAAGATCAGTTATCAATGGGAACTTTTTTACCTTATAATAAAATGTAAAAGTCTAGTAAATATGGAGAGTCGTGTCATGCATACTTTTATAGAAGGGAATGGTGCGGCAGATAGTCTCGCCAGTAAGGGGAGGGTAGATGGTTGCCTCATTTTATACACTGGTCAGGGTCTCATACAGATGATTGTAAAATTATTGTATAAGGGGATTCTCATGGAATTCACTATTTCCGACCTCCGTGAGTAGAGTGTGTTATCATATTTTCTAGTTTTTTAATGTAATAAAATGTTAACTTTAAATTAGTTAACCTGAACTTCTCAAGTAACAATTATTTCAGTTGATTTTTGAAGAATAGGGAAAGGAAATTATATGAAGAAATTTAAACCCTATAATAAATATAAGAGAATAAAATATTTGGGTTTAATATAGAAAGAGTATATTATTCTTCCAATGTAAACTTAGACGTAAATAATCCTGAATAAATGCGAGATTATAAAATAGACCCTCATGTTAAATTCCTTCTTTGAAAGACACATTTCAACATACCAAATAAAAAAATGTAACTCAAGTATTCATCAAAATAAAATCCATATTTATATATTTATTTATTTATATTAGCTATTCATAACATCATTTCAAATAATTAGACATAAATATCCTTAAAAATGAATTTTTTATATGTTAACTATTTTTTTATTCTGTTTGTTTGGATTTTGTTATTCTTGTACTCGAACCATGGGCATGCATTGATCACCTGTATAATTTTAATAATTATATATGTATATATATATCATATTTATACATTAAATACACTTTTATAAGTATCTTTGATTGAATGTTATGAAAAATGAATGACATTGCTTCGTGGAGGAAATAATATGCACGTACACACAAGCAATGTTTCCATTTTCCAATAGATGGGAGGGAAATTAGTCATAAAATATATTGTATTTAAATAATTATAATTATTTTACAAATATAATATATACTCATTGAATCCATATTTTTATCCATCCATGTTATCTGGTGAAGAAAAATAAAACATGTCTCTTCATAGAGGTGGTAGTTCACACATATGCACGAGAGACACTTTTATTTTAGATTGGATGGATATGAGATATAAAATGGTTATAAGATTAATATAAAACCTTTAAATATAGTAAATATATTTATTTAATCATGTTTATATGGTTTTATAATATGTGAATGAGGTTTAAAAAGAAACTGATTCAGAAGGTCTTGGTATGAACATATACCTCGTCCTTGGATAATCTCATTCTAAGAAAACCTTAAATATTTTATTATGGGTATTTATGGAATAAAAGAACCTATAGGTAATATATTAGGGTCTTTAAAGGTAATTTTATAGATAATAGTCTATCCAAGGGTCTCAAAATGTGTGGGTAAGTGGGGATACCAGGTTCCCTTTTATAAGTGAGGGGAGTGACACTCTTTTAAATAATAATAACATTGAAATATAATAAATTAGTGTCTCATGGAAGGTGGATCCAATTTAGTCCAACATAGAATATAAGATATTTTAAAATTTTACTTCCCTCAATCAATGAAAATTTTAAAATTTTACTGATATAAAAACCTTATCTCTTAGTTTATCACCTCATTTAACACTTTTTACCTATAACCACATTTAAATTTTTTTTACCATGTAACACATTTTTTGCACAAAATTTAAGTTGAACTTATTTAATTGTTATTATTATGATAATTAAAAATATTGAATAAAATTTAAAATTTAAATTTTTAGATGTGGTAAAAATTAAATTTAATAAGTACACAACACACAATAGAAAACATTTTTTTGGAAAATTTTTTTTACCATAAAAATGATTTTATAGAAAAATCATGTATAAAATTTAAATCTTTTAAATTTATTTACTTATGGATAAATATAATATTTTTATTTCATTAAAGGAAATAAAAACACAAATGGATCATTGTGAATAATTAATTAATGAATGAATACTAGAATAGTTTTTTATTATATTGAAATGTAACTTAGGTTCCAAAAAGTCAAGCATGAGTTTCCAAATCAACATAATAGTATTAAACGATTTATTTTACTCATTAAACACATATTTGGTGAAGCCAAATGTTTTATATGTAATTGTATGTCATGATTATATCATAATGATATCATAAAAGTTGCAGTATTTGTAAAATCAGTATTTATCACTATTCACCTAAAAATGAATTATTTCAAAAAAAATCCCAAAAAATAACCCAAAGAAAAATTTGAACATGTGAAATAAAAATGGATATTTATTTCATCAAATTAAAATTATATAATTTTGAAATTTTAACATTTCAAAAAACATGAACTATTTCAATTATAATATCAAAATAATAGAATGTGTATTGCGAAATATTTTATAGATGTTGTAACTCCATGTCCTGAGTTACCCAGAGTCAGTGAATTATTACATAACATTGGCATGATATAAGGAATAATTTCCAGAAAGACCGAACAGTTTATTATCCTTGGAAGTACTAGATACATACATATATTTTACATTACATTATGAATTGAAAAAAAAACCGCATTATGTCTCCAAAGAACCCACTCATATCCCTTAGTATATCCCCATTGGTCAGTTATAATATACTTCATCAAATCCTGGTATAAATAAAACATATGAAAGGTAGTGAGATCAGATGCTCAGTTAGGATAACAATATATGGGAAACTTTCATAAATGAGCATTAAAATTTATGACAATGTATAAGACTAAAACACAAGACTTTTAAACATAAACATCAGTATAATATGGCAAAGATAAATCAAATAATTCTTTTTACTTATTCACATGGATATTCTACTAGTCGAATAATCCAATGTAATATCAATATCCAATTTTATAGTGATAGAATGCATAATGTCGGACATCATAAGCACATAGTCAAGGCCTCGTGCCAAGACTACAAATAATATTTTTTCATGGCCTTGTGCCAAGACACTTGTCTGAATCATAATACCTACTGATTCATCGAGGAGCAATAGAGGGCACCACCCGTCACTTACTAAGTCCAATGCATTCCTCATATGAAAAGGTTGAAACATAACATAAACATTCATATAAATATTAGCATACAAAATGTTAATACATTAAACATAAACCATAAATGGTATAAAAATGACACATCCAAATTCCAACATATCACAAAACATTCAAGGCAATAAGGAATATTTTATCATAATAAATTAACATCAAACAAGTGAAAAATCCATCAAAGGATATTGACATAGATGAAATCAAAACTATTTGAGAGAAATATCTCTTTTTATTTTGAAAACATTTAAAATTAACATAATTATAAAAGAAAACATTTGTTTTGAAAATATTCTTATAATATTTTAAGGTAATCTTCGAATGTTTTATAATGGCGGAAAATAGACGCACACGCCGTATAACTCAAAAAAATCATTCTTTCCTTGAATTTTTTGAAAAGGTCATAAAAGACCTTATTTAGAAAATGACATAATGATTTCATTATAAAAATTTTAAAAAAAGTAAATAAAGGGTATAAATGACATTAATACATAGTCTAATAAATAGTAAAAAAAATTAAATACATTGTTAAGAACATGAATGTGGATGATAAAGAGGTCCCAGTAGATACTAACATAAAAGAAACCTCGGATAATGAAGAGATTGTAGAATTAACCCTTACCTTGTATTTTTACTTGATTGAGGGTATTTTAACATCATTTATAGTAGTTAAAATAGTATTATTAAATTATACAATAAGCACATACATAAATATGATATCATATATGATCTTCTAATACTGTTTTATTAATAATTATTTTGTAGTATCATTGTTTCGGGTGTTAACTAATTCATTTTCCTTTATATGATTTGTTACGTAAGACATGTTTGTTATGGATGGGATGTATTTGATTCATATACATAATTATGTTAAATTATTAAACATTATTTTTAATTATAAAATGAAAATTATTCTTGAAAGGTTATGATGGGGAATTAAGCTCATCGTGTTCGTAGAGATAGTAATCCGTACGTACGCACGAGCGACAATATCATTCTATTTACGATGAAATTGTATGTAATTGGATGGTATATAACTTATAAATAATAATTAAAATATTATATTTATTATTTACAACATTTATACTCATTATTATACCTATCCAAATAATGAATTGTTGAATAACAAACTACGCCACGACTTGGAGACGGTAAGCCGTATGTACGAACGTATGGTGACTTATCATTCATAAGATGGATAGAATAATGAATATGGTTGTAATATATTCATAATAACATCACAATATGTATAAGGTACTGGATTTATTATTTTGGTTCAGAAACAATGAATAAAAATGAAGTGGAAGAAGAAGAAAAAACATTGAACGTGGTGGTGAAATTATTACCTCTTCTTAGGGTGCTTCCTTTTGATTATGTAAAAAGGGCTCCTTAGGTTAGATTCTGATCAAAGTAAGTCATCTTGGATTATGTGAGGCTAGTTGGGAGGATATTTGATCTGGGTATGGCCAAGCCAAATGGATTTGGAGATTGATTTTGAGAGAAAGAGATGTACCCTTTTATAAGAGAGGTGAGGGTCACTTTAGGAAAAGATCGAAATATTATGTTATTATACAATCATATTTAGTTTAAAATGGATCAAAAAATATTTATTTCAAGGATAAGGTGGTTATATGTCTAGAACCTTTCAACCAATAGGTTTTGGAAAGGTTTAGGTCACCATATTAACCTTATATTTTAGATCTAACTCTTAGTTAAATAGTTTAACTTTTACCATGTATTCTTGTATTATTGTAATAAATGGTTAATAAACATAATATAAAATGCCAAAATAACCCCAAGTGGTTCATTATTGACATATCTAAACTTATTTATGTCTTTTGGATGATCCATAGATATTTATGAGTAATATATCAATTAATTATATTGTATTTGTTTAAAAAAATCATTTATGTCAGTTTTGAGACTGTTTAGTATTTGGTTTTTATGGAAGCCATAAAAATTTTATCAATTAGGAAAAAAATTATTCAATCAACCCTAACATGTCATATTATCCTATAAAATTCGATCAATACATAAAAAGTCTCAATTTACAATTATATTAATATTTATATTATTAATTATTTTAATCTTTCAATAATAAGGTAATTACTACATCATCATTGTGTCATAAATAAATTTAATTATTTAATGTATAAAAATTATAAATAAAATACCCTTATGTAATAAATATTATTATATTTCTAATAAATATATATTTGAATTTATATAATTAATAACAATATATTAAAATGTTTTTAGTTATTAAACTTTGAATTTAACACTTTTAACTCTTCTTTAAATAAAATAATAATAAATGTCCAAATCTATTCCAATAAGACTAAAAGGGTTATAATTTATTCATAAGGTTGATTTTGGTCGAAATTCATGTATCCAATAGAATTAGGACATGTTTCAGTTTATTTATAATATCATTTTTACCTTTAATTTCCCTTTTTTACTTTAAATTGTGGTAAATAAAATTGAAAATTACTATTCATCAATATTATTTTCATTCTATTGAACCAAATTTTACATATTGATGTCAACGGTCTCTCTTGGATTTTTAAAATTCTATTTAAAGAAGTGGTAAAATTACATTTTGTACAATTTTTCTAAGGTGCCTAGAAGGTGGGTAAAAGATGTTAAAATGTTCAATAAATTTTTATACATCTAATTTTTTTTGTAAAATGACTCTAATAAATTGCATTGAACTAATATAGTTATTATGTATCTATTTGGACTTAAAACTTTTAAATAAAATAAATAATTATTTGAATAAAAACTCAGTTTTAAACAATTACGATGTTTTTCACTGTTCATCAAATATTGAATGTTTCATAAAAATACCAGAAATTCACCCTAAGCTAAATTTGATATTCCAAATCCAAAAATGAAGTCCATTTTTAAAAACTAAAATTTGTAAAATTTTAAAAAGTGGTTATTACTATTCATACTGGCTTGTCTGATTGGTCGTGGTATGCTAGAACTCGAAGTTCCGTATAGTGCATGTTATTTCATTATTAAAAGAGAAGCGCATCGTGGATGCTTGGGGTGTTACATTCTTCCCCCCTTAAAATAATTTCGTCCTTGAAATTTCTAGAATACTAGTTCATAAAAATATATGGGTGGTGCTTCATCATTAGTTCCTCAGGTTCCCATATTGCCTCTTCCTTCTTATGGTTTCTCCATAGAACTTTTACCACACGAGTTGTCTGGTTTCTCAGCACTTGTTCTCTGGTATCAAGAATCATGAAAGGATCTTCACAATAAAACAAATCAGGTTCCAGTTCTATTTTTTCGTAGGTGAGTACATGTGTTGGGTCCGGAATTTATTTTCTTAGCATTGATACGTGGAACACATCATGAACTTGGGAGAGACTTGGTAGCATTTCCAAATGGTAAGCTACAACTCCAATTTGTTCTAGTGTTTCGAAAGGTCTGTTGTACCAGGGACATAATTTTTCCATCTTACTAAATCTTATAACACCCTTCCACGTAGATACCTTCAAGAAAACATTATGTCCAACATGAAATTCCAAATCCTTCCTTCAGTTATCGGCATAACTCTTTTGCTTACTTTGATCTGTTTGATGTGGGTTTGGATAATCGTTACCTTTTACATTGTCTCCTCAACAAATATGGGTCATACAGGTTTTCTTTCACCAAAACCATCCCAACAGGTTGGTGTGCGATATCTCTTTCTATATAACGCTTTATATGGTGCCATCAAAATAATTGAATGGAAGCTATTGTTATAGGAAAATTCTACCATAGGTAAATATTGGTCCCAAATACCTTGAAATTCAAGGGAGAAATATCTCAACAAGTCTTCTAAGGTTGGAATAGTCTGTTCTGATTTTACATCAGTTTTAGGGTGGTAGGCAGTGCTCAAATGATGTTTAGTATCTAGGGCATTCTGATGATTTTTCCAGAATCTTGATGTATGACAGGGATAACGATCAGAAACAATCGATAGGGGTACTCCATGAAGTCTTACAACATCATTAATATAGATTATTTCTAAAAGTTCAAGTGGTAAATCCTCTCTTATATCATGAAAATGTGCTAACTTGGTAAGACGATCAACAATGACCCATATTGCATCATTCCTTCTAGGAGTCTTTGGTTTCCCCATAATAAAGACCATCATAATATCATCTCATTTCCACTAAGGTATAATAAGAGGTTGCATGACTCTTCTATGATGATGTCTTCCAGCCTTAACATGTTGAAAAACCATACATCTTGACACATAATTAGAAATATCCCACTTCATGTTATCCCACCAAAAACGTTCCTTCAAATCACTATACATCTTAGTACTATCAGGATGTATAACGAAGTTGGAGCTATGAGCATCATACAATAATTCCATTATTATATTAGGTATGTTAGTAAGACAAATTCTATTCACAAATTTCAAAATTTCATCTTCATATATGAATTTGATCAATCTCCCTTCGTTCACAGCTTTAATTTTCTTTTGAAACTCCTCATCATCAGTCTGAAAACTTTTTAGCCATTCTAGTAAATATTTTTTGGAAACCATTTGAAAAAGTATTGATGTTTTACCTTTTATGATTATTCCCATATCCATATTTACTAGATCCGTTATCATAGGATCCCTTTCAACTCTCTTCTTGTTCAAAACATCACGATGCTTTCTGCTTAAAGCATCTGCCACCTTATTTGCCTTCCCCGAGTGGTAGTGTATAGTGTAATAATAATCCTTGAGTAGTTCAAGCCATCATCATTGCCCCGTGTTGAGTTCTTTCTGTGAGAAAATATACCTCAAACTCTTCATATCAATATATATATCATATTTTAAATTATAGAGATAGTATCTCTATATCTTCAAAACAAAAATTACAATTGCTAACTGAATATCATGAGTGGGATAGTTTTTTTCATGAATTGTTAGATGTCATTATGCATAGGAAATGACCTTATCATTCTGCATAAAGACACAACCATGTCCTTTCTTGGAAGAATCACTATAAATAAAAACCCCATCCTTCCGTGATGGTATATTTAATATAGTATAATTGACTAATCATCTCTTCAGTTCATCAAAAAAAATTTCACACTATTTTTTTCAAACAAATTTAACTCCTTTACGTGTGACCATGGTTAATGGGTCTTCCAATCGGGCTAAATTCTAGATGAAAAGTTGATAATAACCTATTAAACCAACAAAACTATGTACCTCATTTATTCTTTTCGGTGCAGGATATTCTTGTATTTTTCAAATCTTTAAAGGATCAATAGAGATTCCATCCATATAGAAAATATGACCAAGAAAAGAAATCTCCTGAATCTATAATTCACACATTTTAAACTTCCCATATAATTCATTTCTTCTATGAGTCATTATAATAGTGCACAAGATATTTCAGGATCTTTGTAGCTTTTGGATTATACCAAGATATCATCAATAAATACCACTACAAATTTATCATAATATTCCTTAAAACACTATTCATTAGACCCATGAAAACTGAGAGTGTATTAGTTAGTCCAAAAGGCATTACTGTAAACTCGTAATGCATGTACTTGGTTTGGATTATTTTTTTCATAATGTCTTCCTTCTTCACACACAACTAATGATATCTAGATCTAAGTTCAATATTTTAAAAATATTGAGCTCCATGAAGTTGATTGAATAAATCATCAATGTGAGGTAGGGGATACTTGTTCTTTATTGTTATATCATTGATCTCCCTATAGTCAATGCACGACCTCATAGATCCATCTTTTTTATTAACAAATAGAACAGGGGATCCCCATGGAGAAACACTAGGGAGTATAAATCCTTTATTACTCAATTCGTCTAGTTGTTTCTTTAGTTCCACTAATTAACAGTTGAAATTCTATAAGGGGTCTTTGATATGGTCCTTGAACCAGGAATTTAATCAACGGAAAACTCAATTTCTCATTCTAGAGGATGTCTAGGTAAATCCTTTGGAAACACATCAACATATTCTTGCACAATATACATGTCCTCTATTTTAAAATTCCTTTCCTCACCCATTGTTATTTCACTCTCCTCCTCCCCAATAATTTAATTTAGTAGTGCTACTGGGGGTGGATCTAGATAATAATCATATGGTAACGTTTCTTCTCTAAAGATAAGGAACTTCTTATCATCATCAAAAATTGTAACCTCTATCTTCTTACGATAAATTTTCACATCATGTCCTAAAAGAAAATACATACCAATGATTATATCAAATTAAATCATGGGTATGGCGATGAGATCAGCAGATAAAGGACGTTTATATGCCCTAATTGGAACTGATTCACAAACAATTATTGTGATGATACTTCCATTATGAGTTTTGACTAACAAATCCCTTGTTAAATCAAATTGAAAATATATAATTTTCATAAAAAATAGAGAATATATAAAATAATGTGATGATCTAGAAATCAAATAAATCATTGGATAAATTTTAGGAAACTATTAAATTACCTGCCACCATGTCATTTGGAGCTTTAACCTCAGCAGTAGTAATCGCATAAGCATGGACTTGTTCCCTTGGACTTTTCTAAGGTATATTTACTTGGTGATTAGGGTATTAATTTGCACAATTCCCCATTCAAAACTGACGTCCTCTTTCTTTCCCATGAAATCACAAGCTTGGTGTCCATTTTCACCGCACTTGTAAGGAACTCTCATTCCCTTCAGGAAAGTACCGTGGTGTTTCTTCCTACATTTACTACCAGATGAAAATT
Source organism: Viscum album (assembly GCA_963277665.1). NCBI lineage: Eukaryota > Viridiplantae > Streptophyta > Magnoliopsida > Santalales > Viscaceae > Viscum > Viscum album. The sequence continues at coordinate 379,885,715 of OY728163.1, read as the reverse complement.
CAAATTTTCCCTTCTTCCCCTTACTTCTATTTCCAATTTTTTTATAAGATAACTTCTTCTCTTTCTTTTCTTTAATTTTTGAAGACATAGGGAATTCTTTTTATGTCTACATAGCTCATGAGACATATATTCCAATGATGAGAAGGATTGTGACACTAATTCTTGATAAAGAAATGGTTTTAACCCATCAATGAATCGATCAGTATTACTCCTTAGGTTATGTATCTAATCTGTTGGATTCTTTACTAACCTCATAATGTTAGCCGCATACTTTGTGACATTCTCATCCTCCTTTTTCCACAGACTCCGAAATTGTATTTCCATATCTGCTCGATGGTTATGCGGATATTATTTTTCTATGAAATTTTCTTTAAACTCTCACCTTTCCATAATTGATTCTTCTTCACCCTCCTTTTTGTTTTGAATTAATGACCACCATTGATCTGCATCTCCCATGAGGTGATAAACTACCATGAAAATTTTTACCTTTCTATACTCCCAAAGTATGTAATATTTTCTCTAAGGAACATATCCATTTCTTAGCTATAAATGTATTTATTGTCCCATTGAATGTTGGTTATTGTTTCCTCTTGATGTGGTATAACATTGATCCTCTGTGTTGTGGATTGGGGTGCTCCATATGGGTAAGGTTATTATTCATAACCTGAGTGATTTTTCCCAGCATGGTTATAAGTTTTCCATCACCAGTTGCATCGCCATATCTACTATAATTATCTTTAGTATGAGTTAAATACCTACATGGATTACATGCATTGATACAGTTTCCATACCTTACACTAGGATCCATTTCTAAATAATGGAATACACAAGATTAGTTTATGAATCACAATACATAATTCTAATTTTGTAAAATACCTAACATAAATTGAACATTTTATGCATATAGTCAAAAATCATAAAAAAAGTTTTCTTTGAGGTAGTATTTACTCATAAATAATTCATAATGGTTTTTAAATAAAATGTGAATTATCCTAAGCATATCCCTCCAGGAGTGTCATAACCAAGAGTTAAGCAAGGCCCGTTGTCGTGTACCATGATACCCCAGGACTAGCATGAAACTCCTTTTCATAGTTTTCACTACTTGGTACATCTGTTCCAGAGCATCCTCTGCCTGCTCATATCCAGAAAGAGATGTATTTCCTATAAAATTCACAGAATATCTACATTACCAAAATTCTAGAAAGTTCTTCGATACTAATCCTCAAAGTCAATCTTAGGGTAATGTTCTCTAATCAGAGTTCTTCTAAATCTAGTTTCAAATGTTTTTACTAAAGTTCCTCTGATACTAACTATAACACCTCGACCCTAGTTACCTAGAGTCGGTGCATTATTACATAACATTGGCATGATAGAAGGAATTATGTCCCGAATGAGTGAATAGTTTAGTATCCTTGGAAGAACTAGACACAAATATATGTTTTACATGACATTATTAATTGAAAAAAAAATTATTGTGTCTCTGTAGAACACACTCATATACCATATCCTATACATCTAGGGAAGTCATAATATACTTCTTCACATTCTAGGAAAAATAAAACATAAGAAAAGGGTGATCTTAGATTCTCATTAAGGATAACAATATAGAGGAAACATTAAAAAATAAGCACAAACATTTAAGACAATTTATAGGACTAAAACACAAGCCTTTTAAACATAAAATTCAGCATAATATGGAAAAGATAAATCAAATAATTCCATTTAGTTATTCCCATGGATATTATAACAGCTCAATAATCACATATAATATCAATTACCAATTTTATAATGATGCCGGAAATCATAACTACATAGTCAAGGTCTCTTGCCAAGACTAAAAATAAGATTTTTTCAAGGCCTTGTGCCAAGACAAGAGTTTGTCTCATGAGACTACTGATGCATTGAGGAGCCAGAGCGGTCCCCACCCATCACTTACTATGTCCAATGCATTCCTCATATGAAAATGCTGAAACATAATATAAAAATTCGTATTAAAACTCGTATACGAAATGTTAATAGTTTAACCATAAACCATAAATGGCATAAAAATAACACATCTATAGTAAATCCTATCACAAAACCTTGAATATAATATGGCAGATGGTATCATAAAAAATCAACTTCAAATAAGATAAAAATCCATCAAAGGATGTTGACATAGATGAAATCAAAACTATTTGAGAGAAACATGTCTTTCTACTATTAAATCATTTAAAAGACGCATAATTATAAAATAAAACATTTATTTTGAAAATATTCTTATAATATTTTATGGGAATCTTCCACGGTGTTATAATTGTGGAAAATAGCTGCACTCTCCATATAAGGTAAAAATGTATTCTTTCTTTAATTTTTTTGAAAAGGTCATAAAGGGCCTTTTTTGAAAATGACGGAAAGATTACTTTATAAAAATTTTATAAAAAAGAAAAAAAATGGTATAAATAAATTTAACCCACAGTCTATGATATAGTAAAAAAATTTTGAAATACACTTTTTTGAAACATGGATTTGGAACATAAAGAGGTCCGAGTATATACTCATGTAAAAACAACCTTAGATAATGAAGAGATTGTAGAGTTAACCCCTAACTTATACTTTTACTTGATTAAGGGTACGTTAACCTCTTGTAAAATTGTTAAATTATTTTTATTAAATTATAAAATAACCACATACATAAATATGATATCATATATGATCTTATAATATTGATTATTTAATAATTCTTCAGTAGTCTCATTATTTTGGGTGTTAACTAATTCGTTTTCCATTATACGCTTTGTTACATAAAACATGATTGTTATAGATATGATATATTTGATTCATATATAAATGATATTATGTTCTTAAACATTATTTTTAATCATAAAATAAAAATTATTCTTGAATTTTAATGTTGGGGAATGAATCTAATCGCGTTCGTGGAGAGGGTAATCCGTACGTACGCACGAGAAACGATATCATTTTATTGATGGTGAAATCATATGGAATTGGATGGTATATAATATATAATGAATAATTAACAAGTTATATTTATTATTTACATCATTTATACTCATTATTATACCCCTCAAAATAATTAAGTGTTGAATAACAAACTACCCCACGATGTGGAGATGGTAAGCCGTATGTACGCACATATGGTGACTTATCATTCATAGGATGGATAGAATAATGAATATGTTGGTACCATATTTATAATAACATTAAAATATGTATAAGGTACTCAATTAATTATTTTGGTATGGAAACAACAAATAAAGAGAAAGTGGAAGTAGAAAATAACTTTGAAAGAGATGGTGGAATTATTACCTCTTCTTCAGGTGCTTCCTTTTGATTTGGTCAAAAGGGATCCTTATGTAGGATTATGATCAATGTAAGGACAATAGGTTTAAGTGAGGGTAGTTTTGAGGATATTTGAGTAAGGTTGGCTGATCCAAATGGATTTGGAGGTGTGATTTTGAGAGAAGGAGAAGTACCCTTTTATAAGAGATGTGAGGGTAACTTTTTGAAATGTTTGAAATATTATTTTATTATAAAGAAATACTAGGTTTATAATGGAATGAAAAGAATTTATTTAGAGGATAATGGGTTGTGTGTTGAAAACCTCTAAGAAAATAGGTTTTAGACAGGTTTATATCACCATATTAACCTTATATTTTATATTTAACTCTTACTTAAATAGTTTATCTTTTTCCATGAATTCTTGTATTATTATAATAAATGGTTAATAAAATTACGATAAAAATCCAAGAGAATCCCAAGTGGTTAAATATTGATATATCTAATCTTATATAAGTCATTTGGATGAACATTATATTTTTATACGTTTTATATCAATTAATAATATTGTATTAGTTTTAAAAACACATTATGTCAATTTTGACACTATTTAGTATTTGGTTTTTTTGAAATACAAAAAAACTTTATCACTTTGAAAAAAAATTATTGAATAAAACTTAACATGTCAGGTTAACCTAGAAAATTCATGGAATATATAAGAAGACTCAATTTACAATTATATTAATATTTATAATATCAATTATTTTAATCATTCAATAATATGGTTATTACTGCATCCTCAGTGCGTCATAAATAAATTTATTTATTTAATGTCTAAAAATTATAAATAAAATATCATTATTTAGGAAATATTTTTATATTTCTAATGAATATTTATATTAAAATTTATCATATTTATTATCCTATATTAAAAATGGTTTAGTAATTAAACATTGAATTTACCAGTTTTAACTCTTCTTTAAATAAAATAATTATAAATGTCCTAATCTAATCCAAGTGGACCAAAAGGATCATATTTTATTCCTAAGGTTTATTTTGGTCTATATAATCTTATACATGCGAATTAGGACATGTTTTATGGTAATTATAATATCATTTTTACCTTTAATTACCCTTTTTTACTTTTAACTGTGGTAAATAAAATTTAAATGTTACTATTCACCAAGAATTATTTTCATTCTATTGAACCATATTTTAAATATTGATGTAAACTATGTCCCTATGATATTTTAAATTCTATTCATAGAAGAGGTAAAATTATGTTTTATGGAAATTTGCTAACATGCCTCTAAGGTGGGTAAAAGATGTTAAAAGTTCAATAAAAGTTTATACAAATAATTTTATTATAAAATGAATCCAATGAATTACATTGAAATAATATAGGTATTATGTATATATTTTGAATTAAAATAAATAATTATTTAAATAAAAAGTCATTTTTAGACAATAGCGCAATGTTTTTCACTATTCATAAAAATTGAATGTTTTCAGAAAAAATACCAAAAAATCACCCTAAGCTAATTTTGATATTCCAAATCAAAAAATGAAGTCCATTTTTAAAAAATAAATTTTTAAAAATATCAGAATGTGGGTATTAATATTCATAATGGCAAGTTTGATTGGACGTGGTGTGCTTGAACTCAAAGTTGCGTACATCACAAACTATTTCTTTGTTCAAAGAGAAGTGTAGTGTGGATGCTTGGGGTGTTACAGATGTAGTGTTTACCAGCTATAGTAGGACTACATGTATTACAATATCCTCCCTTAAATAATTTTATCATTACTTTTTTAATATGTTTATGTTCATAAATAAATTTTGGTAATCATTTCTCATCGATTATTGTGCTCCCATGTTTCCTCCACTAGTTTTTGATTTCTCAAAATAACATTCAGTAGACGAGTTGTCCAATTATGTTACACATGATCTCTAGTCTAAGAATCTAGATTGTATATTAATTATAAGACATTTCAAGTTCAGAATCAATTATATTAGAGGTGAGTATATGCATTATATCTAGCTTGTACTTCCTTAAAAATTAAAAAAATAAGACGTCATTTAGTTTAGTGATGTTGGATGTCATAGCTCATTAGTAATGAGAAAACTATATTCTCACTAAAATTTAAAAAGTTACAATGTAACTAAGGCTTGAAGATTCCTTTTTACCAAATATTATAACTCCCTTCTGTAGAGAAACCATTAAAAATACATGATCCCCACTTGAAATTATTAGTCTTTACATAGATTATTAGTATATATATTTTATTTTCCTTGACGTGATTAGATATATTTATAAATATTCCATAATTTCAAGATTGTCTCCTCCATAAATTATATTAATACTTTCTTCCTTTCTCCAACTTCATCCTAACAAGTTGGAGTACTACCTCTTTTCCCTTAAAACTCTTCATACGGTACTATCTAGATGCTTGAATGTAAGCTATTATTTCAAAAAACATTCCACCATAAGTAGATAATGATACAACATACCTTGAAAGTCAAATGAAAATGATTCCAGTATGTCTTATAATGCTTGAATTTTCCTTTCAGACTTCCCATCTGTTTAAGGATGATAGGTTGTTCTGAAATGCATTTCGATGTTTAGATTCTTTTGAATAAACTTTTAGAATTTTTATGTCAATAAAGTTTCACTATTATATACAATTGATATAGGTGAACCAGGAAGCCTCAATAATTAACTAATATATGTTTGTTTAATTTTCTCAAGCGGTAGAGATTCCCAATCTTTTAAGAACTGTGTAGACGTGGTTAGAAAATAAACAATAACGCATATAACATCATTCCTCTAATAAATATTTGGAAGTCTAGTGAAAAATTCCATTACAACATTTTCCCAATTATATATTTTTATAGGAATAGGTTGTATGAAATTTCTAGGAAGTTGTATCTCCAACTTTAACTAATGGAACACTATGTATATAGAGACGTAGTTTTTCTCATGGATCCCTACTTGGTTGGACGCATTCCTAACTCCAATATAATAAATTTACATTATTTTATTTAACTACATCAAATCCATAATTATAAATATCAATTTTTATATCATTTATTAATAAATATGATTACCAATTTAATTATAATTATTTATTAAAATGAATTATTTATATGGTTACTATATTGTTTCTTTTGCTAGTTTTGATTTCTGGTTTTGATAATTGAACCATAGACAAGGTTTCATTACCTTAATAAATTTAAATATTTAGTATATATCTTAATTATTGATAAAATATAATTTTATTAACCTCTGTATAAGTTAGTTATGAAAAATGAATTGCATCACTTCTTAGAGGCGGTAGTTTGTACATACACACAAGCAACATTAACATTTTCGAACAGATGATACAGAATAAAATGAAAAAATATTATATTTTTATGGAATAATAATTATTTTATAAATATAATATATATTCATAAAATCCATATATATAACTATCCTTTTGAGACAGTGATGAAAAATAGAATACATCGCTTCATGGAGGTGGTAGCCTCCATATACACACAAGCGATGATCATAGTTTCCATTGGCTGGAAATGAGATAGAAAATGGTTGTACCATTATCATAAAAATATTTATATATAGTAAATATAATTATTAAATTATCTTAATATGGTTATAGAATATTTTGAGGATTTTTATGAATAAAAAAACATGAAATGGATTGGAAATAACATAAACCTCTTCCTTGGATAATCATCTTTGAAAAACACATTAAGGCTTCTTAGATGGGTATTTTGGTAATAAAAAACAAATATGTCATTTATAAGTTAATTAGGAAGTTATTTTTATGTATATATGTTGAGATAAATGGATATATGTATGTGGATTAGTGAGGAGAATAAATACCCTTTTATATGAGATAGGAGTGAAACTCTTGTAAATGTTATGAACTTTTAAATATAGTAAATGTATTTCTCATTGAAAGTGACTCCAGTGTAGTTCAATTTCAAATATTGGATAAGTTAATTTAAAAATACACTCAAAAAATCAAATTCATATGCATTTTATAGAAAATCGAAACCTTATCTTTTTAGTTTATCCCTTTTTAACCTATTTTATCGCTAACCATGGTGGATTGTTTTACAATGGTAATTTATTTTTATACCAAATAATTAAGATTAAATGGGTGTCTAATATTTATTATTATTATTATTATTATGGAATCCATTTTATAAGAGTCAGTTTCTGTTGGTTTTAAAATTTTATTTTAATATAATGATGAAAAACACAATGAAAAACTATTGTTTTTTAAAATGACTTTTTAAGAATAAAAATGACTTTACACCAAATTAATGATTAGAATTGATATACATAATATTTTTTGATTATGAATTAAAAAATAATATTTTTATGTATTTTAAATTCTATGAAAATTTAATGGATCAATATGAATACTTAATTAAAGAAAAATCACATAAATAGTTTTTTATTAGAATAAAATATAAATTTTGTTTCATAAAGTCAATCATGGGTTTCAAAATAAAGCATAATAATTTTAAATGATTAAATTTACTCATTAAACACATATTAATTCAAAATAAATGATTAATATTGATGTTTCTTAAATATTGTAGGATCACAGGGGGTGAATCAGGGATCTCTTTTTCTTTTTATAAGAAAATATTCTTAGCTTGGTTAGGAAAAATATATTATCCTATGGAACTTTTTAGAGTTATGATCTATTTATGTATAAATCTAAAACTCTCCTTTTATATGAAAAAAATATAAATAGATACTATCACTTGATATTTATTGGTTTCAGTAAAAATTATGACTTCATACTATGTTGTTTGTCCCCACCAATGTGTATTCTTTTACTATCATATTTCCTGATTACAAAGGTATAGAAAAAATAGTTCTACACCCTTGTAATCATTCCTCTAGATAAACCTAGTTATTTACCCCCAACAATTAGTTATTTCTATACACTATTTTATACCCCTAACGATCCTTCTCATATCCACTTTCTTCACATCTGGTTATACACCCCAATAATGAACCTTTTCAAAAACTTATTATACCCACCAAAATACAAGTTATTCCCTTCCACATATTTGATCCACTATAGAAAGATCTTCCCTTTCTCCACAATGATTTTTGATCAGCTTCACCTGTATGCAATCATTAGGATACTCAACCACACTCTTAATATTTTGTTGGCCTTGAAAATTCCTCCCTATCATTTATAGACCTTAATATTCTCACATTTTACTTTTTAGAACATGTCTAAAAAACATTCTAATGTAAAGTCCATCTGATTAAATCAGTCTGGTAACAAACTATTTGATGGGTCTTTCTAGTTTTCCTCATTTAAATTATTTTCACCTCACTTTGATTCAGTCGGATGAGGTTTGTTCAACATAGTTCCATCTGAGGACTCTATCTTTTGATTCTCTATCTAATGAATCAGGTTAGGTTAATTTCACTTCCTTCTTCCTAATTTGACTGATGAAACTTGGACTGATGTTCTTCTTCTCAATGATCCTTGGTCAGATGTTCTTTTTTACATTGTTTTCAGCCTAATACTTCTCTATTTGATGAAGCAAGCTTAGTCTGATGTACTCTTCCTCAACTAGGTATGGAACTTGGTTAGATTCTCATGACTCAATATCATCAATACATACACTCCTCTTCTAGTATGAAGTCTGTTCATACTACCATTTCCTATACCATTGCACCCCTTTATATATGTGTGTTAGTAGAATTTTGTAGGGGGACACTAATTCTTTTTCCCATTCATCTAAAATTCATTGGGTGCTTCTAATATTTTTTGGAACTTGTTTAAGTATTCTTAAATATTATTGTATGTTTCCTATTTCTTAAATATTTCTTAAGCTCGGTATTAAAGATGTTTGTAAAGATTATTTAACTAAATCGAGATAAAATATTTGGATCATCTAGCTCAGAATTTTCTTATGTTAAGGACTATACAAAATGTTTTTAAAGCTCCATAGAACTCATTTTTTCATTGGAATGGATCCAGCTTCATCCATTCGATGAAACATTGTTTATTTTTTCATTTCTAGGAGATTTCCATTCTATTTACTCGATATATGTTTGTCTGATTACCTTCTCATGCATCATTTGTCTAATATATTCATATGAAATGATATGTTTGATGATTCTCTATATCTATATTTGATCATCCTTCATACCATCTTCATAAAATCATGCGTCTAATTTAAATAGACATTATTTTTTCAATTTTTATCTATATGATAGAATTAAATATCATATAAAACATTGTATACCATTCACTACATGAATCACCTTCACATTTCTCCATCAATTGAAAATTTGTATCTATTCATTAGATCTTTGAAGTGTCTATCTAATGGAGCTTTGGTCATTGAAACTTTTTTATCAATCTGGTGATTTATATGGATTTAGTCCATCAAATATCCTTAATGACCTATCCCCCATCTGGTAACTTTATATATATCTCTTCATCCAATAAACATCATTGTGATTATTTATATGATTATCTTTGTTAGCATCGGTGCACACTTAACTTATTTTTGAGTGACCTTCATACCGGAAATGGAATGACCTTTACATAACCCAGTGTACCCTTGCATAGGCTCACCTACCCATAAGTGGAATTTGAAATATTCCATCAATCCTTATGTAATAAGTCTTATACCTTTAAATAGAAATTATTTTTTTATATTTTATCTCAAACATTGCCTTTTTATTTATCTCCATTTTCTAATCATTCACTTTGTTCAGATGCATGATAACTCAGTAATATGGAATTCATGAATTTATCCTTCTATTCATTATGAATGGTTAACTATTTCTAGTAAACATGATCCATTTATATGAATTAAAATAACCTTGAGTATGATCACCTAAAAATTTTTATAGATTTATATAACCTACAGATCACACCCACTTGGTATTTTTTTAAAACACAATTCATATTGGGTGATCTATGTTCAGTGATATGCATCCTTTGATCTATGACTACTGAAATTGTTGTACTTCAATCACCATGTAAAAAATAAACCTGGATAATGAAAATATTTATGATGTTAATAACTTTTAATAATGTCTTATACTTTTCTAACTTTGTATGAAACTATCATATACTCTATATGGAAAGTTCCTAAAATTTACTTAAGTATATTTATTTTGATATATTATAAACAAATGAAACCAGAGAAACTTTGGCATAACACTCTCCCCCATTTTTATTATTTTCAATATCCACATACAACCCCAAACATCTTCAAATTCAATATGAATGCTCAATTATTTAACATCATATGATGTTTTAATTTTCTTACTCCCCCTATATCACTTATCCCCCTTATTGAAAATCAAATTCAAAGGAACCATCTATACAATTCATTCCTTTTCTTGGAATCTTGAGAATTTTAATCAAAATAAAAGTAGTATCATATGAGTTTCTTAGAAAATATATTTTAACTAAATAAATCTACAAATATGAAGGCGAACTCGTTGTAGAAAAAGGAGTAAATAATGAAGGTAGACAATTTTGTCTATAACACTTCTTTTATGAAATAATCTCCTCATGTTTCATTAAACCTATGTATATTTGGTGAAATCTGAGAATGTTTATTAAAATAAATATTGTACACATATCAACAAACAAATCAATAAAAATTCATGTATAAAAATTGATTACCCAAAATATCTCATATTTCTTTAAATTACACATATTTTTAAGAAATGTGTGATACTCATAATTAAAATTTAACTTATCTACTCCATAAGGGTGTAATTCCATTCCTCACCATTGGTTGTAACTATGATCCATGATATATATCTCTTTTTTGGTAAAATATTCTACAACACTCAACCACTTTTTTACATCATCTCCTATATTTCCTTGATTTTTAGTAAAAATAAGAATGTATATATGGAATAAGGAGGAACCTAATTTTTCCTTAGAAGTAAATTTCATACTAATATTTTTGTCTTATTCTCTTCATCATCATATTATTTTATGATTTATCCTATGATATAATTTCTTTTTTCTCATCTATAGAATCTTTAGATGGAGCTTTAATATTTCTTTTAGCTTTCATAACACGTCTATTACCTGGATTTTCCAACATCCTTTTCATGCTTTATTATTGGGTTTATTGGATATTCACACATGTTTTTGTAACATGTCTACCTTGATCACACCTCTTTTATTTCTATGAATTTTTAACATTCTATTTATTGATAAATATTTATGAACATTAATCTCATTTTCCAAAAGATATCTGTATCTTTTTTCTTCATTATATTTGTGTGCTTCCTCTATATTTCCATCCATGGCTATTTATTGTGGACATATAACCAAGAAATAATTCTTTCCCTTATCATTATTTGTAACATACTAAAAATTCTTCAACTACTTTCCTTGTTTACATTTCTTAAGCTTTTCATTTTGTCCATTGATGCTTGAATATTATTCACCTTTTGAACATTTTTTTATCTTCACCATACCATATATAAATTCTTATTCTTATTTTCTCATTTAATCTCTCCCTTATTTCATAAATTTTTCTCGATAGAGACATTTTTACCATTATAAATATACTTTAAGATAAAAAACATCACAATATCATCAATTTTCTATGAATACTCTCTTATTTTCTGATATATTCTATCAATATTTCATAGGTTTTATACCATGCTATTTTTCTCTTAAAATACCACTTTTTTAGAAACATATTGGTGAATAGTTTTTCCTACATCTTTCTTAAACAACACATGATGTGGTGAGTATATAATAATTTTTCAATGTCCATAATTTTCCATAATTTGGTGTAAAATTGGTACTAATCATTGAAAAAATAATAGTTTAATTATCTGTTTTGAGTTATGGGATACATTCTTCTTGGATTATGTTTCAACTTTAAAATAGGAAGGTATTAGGCTCTATTTTATACATAAAATGAGTCTTATTTGGTGTCTTGGTTCTGAATTAAAATGTATGGGGAAAATAAATTTTTTTAGAAACTTGGGAAGTCTAATTTGATGGAAATTCTCCATCCTTAAAAATTACCTTCAACTCAAAACAATTATTATTGTGGAAGTTATTTTAATACTCAAAAAATCTCATACATCCTTCACAATACTTATTTATCTTATTTATCTATTGTTAATTAATTCTAATTCATTCTTGTTATAAATTTTCAGGATCCTTCATACTTTGTTCCTTAAATTCTAATTTAGTTGTTTTGACATCCAAATACTCTTTGTTCAATTTTTAAATTCATGTGAAGATTATAAAAAATGGTATCAAATTCATCATTCTTTAAATTATAACATTTCATTATTTATTCAACAAGAATAATATGCTACACCCCAACTTCCAATATTTTTGTGAGAGTGATATACTTTTGAAAATAATTACATAGTGTATATGACATTTCTTTATCTTCTTTTTATACTTGTGATTTATCACAAAAAAATTCCTTAAAAATAATTAACATTTATCTAGTATCATTCTTTTGATATTATCTAAATTCAAAATGAATACCTTTGAGTTAAATATCAGCACAACAGCTAGAACTATTATTGTAAGAAGAATCACAATAAAAACAATTATTACAATATATACCGCTATGATTACCTTTATGTACTTGTGTTCTCCATTTAATTAGGGATGATTCTTCAATACCCTAACATTAATCTTAGTTATGGTTCTATAATTATTAACAAAAAATCTATATTTGTATCCTCTTAAGGAACTTCATTTTTCTCCATCCTTAGTATATAGTTAAATATTATAGAGGGAACCTACCCTTTTATAATAATTTATGTTCCTTATATTATACATGATTTCTAATAGGGGCAGGGTGAATCAGTGATCTCTTTATCTTTTTATAAGAAAACTATATTAGCTTGGTTAGGATAATTTTAATGATCATAAATTTTTTTTATAGTTATGATCCATTGAAATATATATCTTTTCCTTACATTTCCTATGATGAAAATATTATGAGATATCAACACATGATATTTAAATGGATTATAAAAAATACTTACTACATTCCATATTGGTAATCCACACCAACATGGATTATTTTTATAACTTATTTCAAGATTATAATGGTGGGTATACAAACTATTTCAACAACCCTGTAATCATTCCTCTAGCTAACCCAATTTCCTCCCCCCATCAATGATATCATCTTGCATAGTTGGTTATACCCACAAACTATATTTATCATATGCACTTTTTTCATATGTTGTTATACACCCCAGAAATGATCCATTTCAAAAACTGGTTATACCCTAAACTATAATCTTTCACCTTCATCTTTTCTGAGTCACTGTTGAAATATCTTCTCTTTCCCCTCAAGAAAGTTGGGCTACCATTACAAGTGTACAATCTTAAATATCTTGAAAAACTCTCTTTAGGTTTTATTATCCTTGAATCATCTGTCTAATCATTAGTACACTTAGATATTCTCAAACTAAGATTTTAAAAAATATTTTGAAAAAATGGATTATATAATGTCTATTTGATTGAATCTGTCTACTAAACCTCTATCTAGTGGTTCTACCCAGTTTTTCTCTAACAAAATATTCAATTCTCACTATGCTTTGGTCCAATAGGCTTTTTTCAACATAGCTTCAACCAATAAATCCATTTGTTACTTCTCTATCAAATGAATCAGGTTCTTTTTATTATAATTCCTTTTTTCTATTTTTATATACAAAACTTGGTCTGATGTTCTTCTACATGATTCTCCTCATTATAATTTTCCTCTATGTTTTGTTCTCAGTATGATGTTTCTCTATCCGATAAATTAGGTTTGGTCATATGAACTCTTGTTCAACTAGGTAAGGAACATGGTTGGATTATGTTAATTAATATATTTAGTACTTACACTCCTCCCCACATGTATGAATTATGTTAGTACCACCTTTTGCATTCTATTTCATCCATTTATAGAGGTTTATTAGTGGGGGTTTGGGTGGGAATAAAAAATCATTTTACCGCTTATCTAAAATTCACTGGGTACTTCTAAAATCATCCAGAACATTCTCAAATATTCAATAATATTTTTATAGGAATCCATTTATTTACATTTTCTTAATATTTTTGTTATGGGAATTTGATTATCTTCCTTAACATCATCAATATAAAAAAGTATTTATCGACCATCTAATAGTCATCATATGTTATGAACTTTACAAAGTCATCCTATATCTATTGGAATAGCTGTAGATTCATGAATTTGATGAAATTCCATTCACTTTACCAATGATAGGAAATCTATATATGATATACCCTATATACATACGTATGATGATTTTCATAGGTATCCTCTCTCTAACACGTTATTCCAACAAGATATTTATGATGTGTTATCAAAGCTCTTCTCGATCATCCTTATGTAATATTCATATAATCATACATATGTTGACCTCAACAATATTTTTTTTATTCAATAAAACTCAATATTATCTCAAAATTTTATACCCTTCTAATATTAGAACATCATTAAATTTCCATATCTATTTCAACTTTATCTCTGTCGATTGGATCTTTTAAGGTTTCCATCAATTGGACCTTTATTCATTTAAAATTATATACATATGATTATTTATACAGATTTAATCCATTAGATATCTTTTATAAGATATCCTATATACTATAACTTTGTATATCTCTTTATATGATACACTTCCTTGTGCATTTTCATCTGATGATCATTGTTCGTTTTTATATGAACTCACCTTCTCTTTCAATGAACATTATGCAGGTCATGGAATGAACTTTAAATAACTAGGTGTACCCAATATTTGGCTCAATCCTATGCATATTTATAATTTTATATCATATGGATACCCTTACATAAGAAATATTTTACCATTTCATAACACATAGTTTTTTTACCGCCACTCGAAAAGTAGATTTGTATTTATTCTCCCTTTTTCTTCATTCATTTGTTTGGAACCATGAGAACTCATTACTATATACTTATTGAATTTTTCAATCTAATTATTCTATCTAGTGAAAAATTTCTAGAAAATATTATCCATTTGCATTAGTTCAGTAAAATCAAGTATGTTAATCTGATAACATTCATAACTTCATACAACATGTAGCTCAAACCCACTTCTCATTTTTTACAAACTATCTATCTGGTGATGTATGTCTGATGATCTATTTATAGTGATTTGTTTCTAGTGAGATTTTTTTACTTAACTAAAATTATAAACAAATATCTTGGATCATAATGATCTTCATGATGTATAAAACATTGAAGAATAGATTGGCATAATCTATCTATTTTAAGAGACCTTTTCTACTCAATAAGGAATATTTATGCAACTTCTTTAAGAAAAATTATTAAATAACCTTCACTTAAACAAATATTGATATCTTTAATAAGATGAAACTAAACTCACATGCATAAACATATATATTTAAGTCATGGTTATATTATTATTAATTCAAAAAAGTTACAGTATTTTTAAAATCGGTATTTTTCACTAAACACAAAAAAATAAATTATTTCGGAAAATCCCCAAAATTTACCCTAATATAAATTCAACTTTATAAACATAAAAATTAAAAGAATTTTTCAAATCAAAATTAATAAATTATGGAATATTACTTTTAAATATATCCAATAAAAATTTCTTTTATAATTATAAAATAATAAAATGTGCATTGTGAAATTGTTTAGGGGTGTAGTTTTAGTATACTCTATTAGGATCTTGGGTATTACAACTATTAATCTTGGAATACAATAAGTGGTATATAGTTACTCGTAATAAAAATTAAAATGGAATC
Source organism: Viscum album (assembly GCA_963277665.1). Classification (NCBI taxonomy): domain Eukaryota; kingdom Viridiplantae; phylum Streptophyta; class Magnoliopsida; order Santalales; family Viscaceae; genus Viscum; species Viscum album. Next base: position 379,869,623 of record OY728163.1, on the reverse strand, counting down.
ATAATGGATATACATACAGTAAATTATAATGAAGAGTAACCATGATGATGAAGGATGTATTGTGTCCCTTGAGGAGTTTAAAAGATGAAAATTGTTAATTTGTTATTATTTCATATGAATATATTTTTTCTGAAAATGTTAAAGATGAATTATAATAATTGCTTTTCCTATTTATTCTTTGAACTGAGAAAATTATTTTTATTGATGGTTTGTTATTATTGTTCATGGAAAGTATCTTGAAGGGGGAGGGTCATTTTTCACATTAATTGTTTTAGTATGTTTGTTGAAGATTAGTGCATAATTATTATTTAAAACTTCTTGAATGGACCCTAGGAAGAGTTAGTTTTTATTCATATTACATGTTGTGGAATTTCATATAAAAAATTGATTTATAGTTTAATCAATATTGTTTTTTTACAACAATCTACCTCATGTAGAGTAAGAGTTAATTAATTGATGATTCATTTTTAAGTGTATTGGGATGTCATCCTTATATCATTTATTTAATTAGACCATGCATTATAACATGGGTAAAATAAATAGGAATAGATTTAATTAAAAATCATGGATGAAGAATAAATATGAGAGATATTTTTCCATACACATATACCTTTGCATTTATTATCAATAAGAAGGATAATAATAATGACTTCATAAGTTAATGAGTGTTAATAATAAATCCAAAGGACCATATTGAAGAAACCGATTATATTATAATGAAGAAAGATTCATTTTTTTTTGTTTGTTGTCAATGTTATAATTTGGAGTAAAGTAAACTTATGATAATATTGGGTGATTTGGAAGAGACCAAGGCTTGAATGAGTTTAATGATGTAAGATAGAACTTGGAATAATTTTTCTTCCATAGTACTTACTGATAGAGGATAATTCATATGTTTAAAAATAAAAAGGATATGAAATTGTCGCACGTTTGAATTCAAATATAAATAAATTCAAGATAACAAAATTTACATTGTAATATTGTATAAAAAATCTTTTTATTAATCAATGAAAATTTCAATTTGGATAATGGAAAAGGTATCTACAAAAACATTGAGAAGTTTGAAGTTATAGCTATGATTGATGAAAAATAGGGCTTATGGATTATAATGCTTAATAATGACCTAAGGGTATTTGAATATAATTTACAAATATTTAAATATGTTATAGAATTCTAATTTAATGAAAGAATATTGAAAGAGGAATTACATACCTAATATTTTCCAATAACCATAAGATTTTTTAATTCTCGAACTCATTATGTATGTAAGATATATTCTAGAGTTCACTAAAAAATTGAAAATTATCGAAGTGCAAGAAATTTAAAAATGGTATGTAAAATTTTCATACTAATGTGAGTAATGTTATATGGAAAATTAAACTATCATACATTACTCTTACGATATTTACATTCATAAAAAATATATTTTATTATATTCATATAAATTTATAGTAAATGAAAAAACCTTACAGAAATACCAAAGTATTCTAAAGAATATTTAATAAACATTAATACATAAACATCCAAGTTAAAAAACAGTTATGTAATACCCAAGGAATTACATCCCATGTGCAATATTCTTGGAAATCACTCTGTGATATGTAAGAAATAATGTTTCTTATGAGTTTTTTAGTAGTTGGAAAATGAAATGACCATGGAGTTCTATAAGATTACTCTAACAATGTTGTGATAAAATTAGAATGTCAATTTGGTGGGACCACTTTGTGTATAAGGATGTATTTGTTTTCAATAGTTTCCAATGAAGATACAAATGAATGAGATCAAGAATTACTCCAATGAAATGGAGGAATGGAAATTCAGACAATTGGTTTACTGATCATAAGTTCAATGAACATGTGTCAAAGGATACACATTTTTTACAACAGTGAAGAATGGTGAGGTATAATCCATCCGAGGATGATTAAATAAGAATGAGGATCTGATTAAGACCATGAAATTCTTCATTATTGCATAAGAACCATGCTAGAGCCTACTTGAAGCATTGAATCATATGTTTTGCATGATGTAGAGAATGATGGTTGAAGAAGAAGACAGTGTAGAAGTGATTGGAATTTTGAGATGGCCATGAACTTCACATTGTCTCAAAATATGATGATTCTAAAGTTGTTCTATCAAAGGATATATATCACGATAGTGGATTTTGTGATGAAAGAAGAAGAGTTATTGAAGAACCCAAATCACGGAAAGGAAGAATTCTTGAAGTGTTGTGATTGTTGACACAAAAAACAAAAGACATACAAATTTTTTGACAAAGGAGAATTCATGGTGGCATGTCAAGTTCAAGGGTTGTGATTAACGATCCATGTTTGATTCAAGAATGTCGACAAAGGAATGGATGATCTGGATGCATGTACAAAAAGAGCAGATACAAGGTGTCATCATTTTCCATTGTTTGCCAAATCTTTGGGCTTAAAAATTGAAAAATGAAGAAAAATGGTTTTTGGAAAAGATACTTGCACGTCGTTGACAAGAAAGAGAGGAAACTTGAGCGCCATATGTTTTACAAGATCAGAACATCAAAATATGGCAATAGAATAAGTGTCGTGTAGGTTTTGGGTTGGTTGCGCAGGTGACTTGCGCGCCGAGAAAGGACTTGCTCGCCGGTACCTAGGAGGATTGGAAAGCTGTGTTCCATATGTTTTTCAAGATCAGATCTTCAAAATATGGAAAAGGAAATAGGTTTGCGCGGGTATTTGTTGGGTTGTGCAAGTGAGCAGTGTAACAAAGGCTAGGGCGGATGAGTTGCGCGCCAGAACCTGTGCGCCGAGGGAAGACTTGTGCGATGATGTGAAGGGTATCTGAATTCTTATAAATAGAGATTTTTGGAGCTATCGTCGTGCAAGTGGTTGAGCCGAACAAGTGGTAGTTGGGTCACACAAGAAGAGGTTTCACGCCGGTTGTTGTCAATGCGCCCAAGGAGATTTGGGAGAGAAAGTAAGTGAGTTGCGTAGGTTTGAAGTTGAAGGATGAGGTGTCGCGCAGGTGGTTTGGTGATACCTGTGAACCAGTTAGGACTTTCACATCTAAAAATTGCGCGCCATATTAGGACTTGCGTGCCGGGATTGGAGAAGAGCTCCAGGTGTTGTTGGAGTACGCCCGTCTTTTTGGAGCTGCACGAAAGCTGAAATATTTCTCGATACCTTCAGTGAAACAGATGATGTATTCATTTGCAAAGACAGAAGAACAGTGAACAATTTTGTTTTTTGAAGAGAAGTGGTACCGCACACACATGACTAGTGTTTAACGTCCTCGTTGTGCATTTTGAAGAGAAGAAGAACGGTTCATGCATCTAAACTCAGATCTGCACAAAAAGAGGGGAATATATCAATACACTCAGGTGTTAGTATTGGGAATCAAATGAAGAGAAGAATAATATTTAGTGCATTCAGTTATTACAATAAAGAAGAAGCTTGAATACAAAAGAGAATCAACTCAGTACTCTGATGCAAGCATTGTCTCATGTTGAACAGGAGACAAAGACTTCAATGCAAATCTATTGAAGAGACCTTCACGTCTATAAACTGAGTGGGACTTCACCAAAGGCAGTGAGCCAGGGGGGGTCAACGGGAGTGACCCGAGGGAAGCAGTGAGCTATCCATGAACCTTTGTAAAGGCAGTAAGCCTGGGACAGAGTGATTATTCCCAAACCATTGTAATCCATAACAAGTGAAGAATAGTTTAATTTGGTACGACTGACAACTTATCGGCGTATGCTCCTTGGACGTAGCACTTAGCGGTGAACCAAGTAAAAAAATTTGTGTCATCTTTTTCAATGTGAATGTTTCATTGCTGATCATATCAATCATACAGGTTTAAGTAGTTCCTACAAACATGGGAACAAGATCCACAATATTTAAAAGATAAATTTGACACCCTGATTCACCCCACCCCTCTCAGGGTGTCCTGGGGTCCTACAAGTTGTATCAAAGGGAAAGGTTAACTTATGTTTGATACTCTACATTAATTCTATTCACAAGAGGATTTGAGTCTCTTTCCTAAAGTCAACAATGAAGTGCAGTCTTATTGAAGATTCATTCATTTCTGAGTAGAAGCCTTCATCCAGCAAGTCCATGAAAAACAGGGAAAAGAAAGAGAAGAAGCAATTGAAGAAGTCCCTCGTGTCAAAAGAAGATACAATGTCTTGTTCTCTATGCCCTTCCAATAATAATGAAATATCAGGCTTGGAAAGTATCGAGCAGGTGGCCCAGGTTCCTACCATAGGAAAGGGAGACACTTCTATCTCAAGTGATCAGGAGAAATTAACAAGTTATCTACATGATATTCCAGAAGAAAGAGTTGCTTCTCTTTTCAGAATATTTCAATGCATGCGGGTGGAGATCAATCGATTGGAAAGAGAAGCTGGTAATTTGGAAAAGGTCTTGGAAGGAAAAATTCTTGAGTGCTTAAAGCTCACCAAACATATTAAATTCATTGAAGAAACAGGGAGTCAATAAGACTCTAAAAAAAAGAACCATGCACTTGAAGTTGAGCTGAAGAAGAGCACTGAAGTCAAGAGTTTTGGTTTGGAAGAAACTTCAAAGAGATTGAGAGAGCTTGACACTTTGTTATAGAACAATGTTAAGATGCATGAATATGAGGTTGAAATATTGAATAAGTCTTGTGAAGAGAAGACGATCATGATTGAAGATCAGAATATCATTCTCAATATTGAATGTCAAAAATTGGAAGCCAAATTGAAAAATATTGAGAATACACATATTGAGATTTCACAAAATAATGAAACAGGTGACGCTTGTACTCAATGCTCAATGGAGGATTCTAAAGCTGAAATACCTCCATCATGTGACAAAAAGATTATGACAACCCTTGATTATCCATCTCAAGAATCAGTTTTTGCTGGTACTCAATGCTCACTGGATGATTCTACTGTCAAAATACCTCCAACATGAGATAAGAAGATCATGGCTTCACTCATTGATATATCACAAGCAGCTATAAAAGTGAAGGTACTGCCCATAGAAACTTGTACTATTGTTTCCAAATATGTTCCTTCAAAAAGTGCAGGTTGGAAGAAAAATTCTAAACAAGAATGGTTAAGGAAAGAGGAGGATAAGAAACTTACCACTGTGGATAGGATGGATGGGAAGAAAAAAGAGGAAGTTGGTTCCTCAAATAGTGAAAAAAATATTAAGAAGATGGACCAACAACCTCATACATAAGATACAAAGAAGAAAAGATTTGTGGGTCAATATTGGTGCTGCAACAGATTTGGGCATTGTGCATTGTATTGTTGGTGAATTCCCATTAATGAAAAGGCACAAAGAAAGCCTATATCAAAGGGATGAAATCCAGAGAAGAAGAAGTAACATATGCAGGTCCAGAAGCATCTGTTTACAGCAAACAGATTTGGAATGCTTGATAACATATGTGATGTATGCAATGGAAGTGGTCACAAGGTAGGCACATTTCCATCTCAACATGATTTCACTATTGATAATAAAAGAACACCTCTAATGCAATCTAATTATAAAGCAAGTAACGTGGGAAGAAATCAGAAGAATAGCGTGAACACACATTTCCCCAAGAAGATATCAAGTAGGGAAGCTGAGAAGACCTAGGATTTTAGATCCATGAAATTGAAGGTTCATTCATCCAAAAGAAAAACTAAGTGGGATGAAACTCAGATGAACCCATGTGGAAGATCCAAACCAGCTGCAATAGTACCAAATGACATATTGGTCATCTGGCCAAAAGATTTGAAAATAATCAGGAAACTTGAAGATGAAAAGGCCAAGGCTGGTGACAAAGGAAAAGAAAAACTTTCATGTGATGAAGACAAAGTGCAGGAGAGATTTCAAACCAAGAGAAACACATGTGTCAAAGAAGTTATGTGTGAGAGATTCAAGAAATCTAGTCACATTGAAAAAGTTTGTCTAACCTTAATACTAGAATAAGAAGTAGTCCTCAAAATGAGCAATAATGAATCATTAAAATGGTTATTAAGCAGAATAATTCTCTATACCACACAAAAGAAAATGTAAAGGCAACCATGCCACATCAACACATATCAGAACATATGTACAAATGTGCATGCATGAAGACTGGGGTGAACAGAAAAACTTGGTTGAGAAAAGAACCTCAACTATACAACTCATGTGTATGAACCAATGAGAAACCACCTTATTCCCTTAATCATTTGGGTATTGAATTTGAGCTAATAATATAGGGAATTGAAGGTGAAGCATGCTCTCAGGGGGATAACCTAAGAAGTAATGAATGTTGTTAACTCTTGATACCTAATCTAAAGAAGTTTCCATCCTTGGAATATTATTCAATTGATATTAAAATGTTATGATGATGAAGGATCACTCTTGATGAAGATGAGGAGGAGTGTTTCCCTTGAGCGGGAGAAAAATTAAGAAGCTTCAAAAATCATTGTTTCAATTAGTATCAACTCCAGCTGGTATTAAATGTAATTACTCTGTAAATTTCATAAAGATCATGTCATTAGAAAAGGCATGCCATTTCTCAATCTCTCAATCTTTGGTTACTCAGAACAGAGATCATTCTACAAAGAGAGAGTAACTGAATTGATCAGTAAAATATGATGAATTGAAGTGACCTAAAGCCACTTATCCTGCCGATTGCACTTGATTGATTTTGATCTATTTGCTGATGTGAGTGAAGCAGTTTCCCGTTGATTATTCCCTATCACATTTGATTTATTTAACCTGAAATTAATGTGGAAAACCCTTGAAGACAAAATACATGAGTTCTCATCTCATGTGGTATCATAATCTGTTAATAATGGACAACCTTGTTGCCTAAATAAAATCCTCTTGTTTTCTACATCGAGCATTGCTCAAGTATAATTAGAGTTAAATCATTAATAAAACATTGCTTAAGTATAGATTGATACCCTCCCTACCATGATATTTGTATTTCTTGTCAATAAGGGGGAGAGAAAGTGAAATGAATGTCTCAAAAGAAAATTATATTGAAGAGAAGATTCTTATTTTGACCTTGACGAATTCATTTTAGAAGATATGGAAGGTATTGACAAGAAAATAAAAAGGGGGAGATAGTTGGGACCACTTTGTGTATAAGGTTATATTTTTTTTCAATAGTTGTCAATGAAGATAAAAATTATGGAGATCAATAATTACTCCAATGAAATGGAGGAATGGAAATTCAGATGATTGTTGTACTGATCATAAGATCAAAGAACATATTTCAAAGGTGACACATTGTTTATAATAGTGAAGAATGGTGAGGTATAATCCATCTGAGGATGATTAAAGAAGAATGAGTATATGATGAAGACCATGCAATTCTTCATGATTTCATAAGTACCATGATAGAGCCTACCAAAATAATTGAATCATATGTTTTTCATGAAGTAGAGAATGATGGTTGAAGAAGAAGACAGTGTGGAAGGGATTGGAATTCTGAGATGGTCATGCACTTCACATTTTCTCAAAATATGATGATACTAAAGTTGTTCTATCAAATAATATATATCATGATAGTGGAGTTTGTGATGAAATCAGAAGAGTTGTTGAAGAAGCCAAATCAGAAAAAGGAAGCATTCTTGAAGTGTTGTGATTGTTGAAAAAGAAAATAAAAGACATAAAAAAATTTTGACAAAGGAGATTCCATGCTGTCATGTCGAGTTCAAGGGCTATGAATAATGATACATGTTTGATTCAAGAATTTAGAGAAAGGAACGGATGATCTGGAGGTACGTACGAAAAGTGTAGATACAAGGTGTCACCATTTTCTAGTGTTTGCCAAATCTTTGGGCCTGAAAATTGGCGAATGAAGAAAAATGGTTTTAAAAAAGAGAATTGCATTCCATTGACCAAATAGATAGGAAACTTGTGCACCATATGTTTTTCATGATCATAACATCAAAATATGGCAAAGGGATAAGTGACGCGCAGGTTTTGGTTTGGTCGCACAGGTGACTTGAGCGCGCGAGAAAGGACTTGCACGCCAATACCTTGGAGGATTTGAAAGCTGCGCGCCAGAAGTTTTTCAAGATCAGATCTTCAAAATATGGAAAAGGATATAGGTTTCCACAGGTATTGGTAGGGTTGTGCAAGTGAGAAGCTTGACAGAGGCTAGGGCGAATCAGCTACGCGCCGGAACCTGTGCATCGAGGGAAGACTTGTGCGCTGCCGCGTAGGGTATCTAAATGCCTATAAATAGAGGAACACCCCTCCTCATTTGGGACGGATTTCGAGACTTAGAGATTGTTCGAGCTCTCGTTGTGCTGGTGGTTTATACGTGCAAGTTGTAGTTGGGTCTCACAAGTAGAGGTTGCGTGCTGATTTTTGGCTGTGCACCCAAGGCGGGTTGGGAGAGAAAAGAAGTGAGTCGTGCATGTTTGATGTTGAAGGAGGTGGTGTTGCACAGGTGGTTTGGTGATACCTACGCGCCAGTTTGGACTTGCACGCCAAAGACTTGTGCGTCATATTGGTACTTACGTGCCATGCTTAGAGAAGAGAGCCAGGTGTTGTTGGAGTATGCCCGTCTTTTTGGAGCTGCACGAAAGGTGAATGATTGCTCGATACCTTCAGTGCAACAGATTATGTATTCATTTGCAAAGATAGAAGAATAGTGAACAATTTGGTTTTATGAAGAGAAGTGGTACTGCACACACATGACTGGTGTTCAACATCCTCATTGTGCTTTGCGAAGAGAAGAAGAACGGTTCGTTCAACTAAACTCAGATCTGCACAGAAAAAGGAGAATTTATCAATACACTCAGGTGTTAGTATTGGGAATCAAAGTAAGATAAGAAGATGATTTAGTGAATTTAGGTATTTCTCTAAAGAATAAGCTTGAATAAAAAATAGCATCAACGCAGTACTCTAATGTAAGCATTGTCTCATGCTGAACAGGAGACAAAGACTTCAATGAAAATCTATTGAAGAGACCTGCACGTCTATAAACTGAGTGGGACTTCACCAAAGGCAGTGAGCAAGGGGGAGTCAACGGGAGTGACCCAAGGGAAGCAGTGATCTATCCCTCAATCTTTGTAATGGCATTGAGCCTAGAACAGAGTGACTATTCCCAAAACTTTGTAATCCACAGCAGGTGAAGTATAGTGGAATTTGGTAAGACTAGAAACCTATCGGTGTATGCTCCTTGGACGTAGCCCTTAGTAGTGAACCAAGTAAAAAATTGATGTGTTATCTCTTTGAATATGAATGTTTCATTGCTGATCATATCAATCATACAGGTTTAAGTAGTTCCTACCAACTTGGGAACATGATCGAAAACCTTGAAAAGAAAAAGTTGACACCCTGATTCACCCCTCCCCTCTCAGGGTGTCCTAGGGCCCTACACAATTATCACTGGCTATAGATTAATCTATGATTCAAAATGAATAATCTAAAAGGTTGTATTAAATATATATATAATAATTTATCACCGTTTAGGAGTTTAATATTGAGATAATATTTAAATTTGGTTCTAATAATTGAGATAAAACTACACCATGGAGAAGAAGTAACATAATGATTGTGAAATGGGAAAAAGATAAAGACAATAATGTTGTTTATGGGATTTAATTTGATATATTTCTTTATGATAAATGATGAGACTCATTAATTATTTGGTTGAAATCATAGTGTCTTGCACATGATTTATCTAATGAGTGTCATGTACTATAATGATTTGTCAAACCATGATGACATTATTACTCAAAAACACTGATCTAAGGCCTTTGGTGTTGATTGAAAATATAAAAAAGGATAATTTCATTTCTCTTCAAAAATTAAATGGAGATATATTTGATTAGGATTTAATGAGAATAAAAGGATCAATATATTATTGAATACCATATATTTGATGATTTTTTTATCGCAAATCTAGGGATATATCCATATTCAAATGTGGAAAATATATTCATGTGGTTCTAAATATAAGAGGGAGGATAAGAAATAGAATAATTAGTTGATCTAAAACTATATTTTCTTGAATATATTCAATGTATTTCGAACAGTGTAAATGTGGATACATATTAGAAGAGAAGGATATTCAAATACATAAAAAAGAAAGTGAACATGAAAAATTGGGTTTGAATATCTTCTCTCTGATATACCTATATCATAAAAGCTAAATTACGAGAGAGACTGACTTGTGTTTTTTTGTCTGTCTCTCCATTGTTTCAATACTCTATAATTTTAAGATCTATTATGATTAAATATCATACTGATATATATTTGAATAAATATTTTCATGTACATAATACATTTTTAGAACACCTAATTGTAGTCAAATACCAATTCATGAGGGAAAAAATATTATTTTGGTGATACAGGGACATCTGGAATAGCTTAAAGATATTTTTTTAGTTGTTGGATACAACCATGGTATAATGGTTTTAGATAATATAAATAACTAGTTAGTAGAATATAAACTAGTGGAATCCATTCTAAATAATCTCTCAAGAGACAATGATTTATTTTCATAAGATAACCAATATATATACACTTTTGTAATGTAGTTAATAATAGTGTTTCGATGGGAACTAAACACAGCATGAAGTAGATTCCCATATTGGGTTTGAACATTGTAAAAATATTATATGTTGTTAACTTTTATCTACTTAAATTATTGCATGTGGTTTTGGGTGATAATATCACATTAACATATTCACTCATCTTAAATAGAGAAAAGATTCAAATATCAAGAGGGGATAATTAAGAAGTGTAAAAGAATTTTGTAAAAAGGGTTATGAGATGCACCTTCGAATTTTAGGTGACTACATAATCCTACTTGGAATAACAAGCATTTTCAAGTTAAAATAAGTTGAGTATTTATTTTCGAATAAATAAATATTATTTTAAATATTAAAATAATTTGAATATGTAATATAAATATTAATTCAAGTAATTTTTGTTAAATTTCCATATAAAATTTTGAATTTCTTATTGATGTATTTTTAACATTTGTATTTAAAACAATTATTTCATTTAATTTTTTATTCAAGTAATAAATAGCTACAATACAAGAATTAATATGAATACGTAATATTTTAAAGAATAAATAAATGGAATAAAATAATTATTTTGAATTATGGACCTTTTTTATATATTTTAATATATTCTATTAATTTAATTTTTTTTAAAAGTGTATAACTTGATTAAAATATAGTAAGTATTTAAAAAAATTAAAATATTCACAACATTTAAATTTTTATTCAAGTTATTATTTTAAAATATGCACTTAATTTTGAAATTTCAAAAGTTATTTATTTATTTTAAAATATTCAAATTGATTAAAAAAATATTTTGAATAAAATATGAAAAATATTTTATTTTTTCAAGTTGAGTTATTTATTAAATTATTTTAAAATATTTCTATTACCTAATTTTTTATTCATGTTATTTATTTTAAAAATATCTATGTTAATTTTAAATAATTGAAGTAAAATTATTTAATTTATTGTTCTTAAAATTTTTATATTAATATTTAAAAAATGTATAGTATGGTCTTAGAACACATCTAAATGAAGATATTTATCATAAAGACATAGTCTTAGAGCATACCTTTTATATTAAATAACAATAAAGGCCTAGTTTAATATCACACCTTCATGGGGATTATTCTCTATCACAACCCCTCCCCTAGGAATTATTTTTCTAAATAGTGGGGTGGGGAATCATTATGTTAAGTTGTTCAATTTTTTAATTGATTTAAAAAATTAATATCATGTGATAGCTCACTCGCCTCCTCATCATAATTTCACAATAATGATGTCAATGTAAAAGACCATCATAAAATCTACTAACCCTATATGTGCCAACACAAGACAAACCCACACTAAAAACTCACTAAAAGGGGTGTGAGTGAAATATTATGGTTCAATTTTATTAAAAACCAATCCAAACATCAAATTGCGGTTTTATTTTAATATATAAAATCCACACCATTTTTTTGTGATTAGAAAATTTATAAACCATTAATCTGAGGTTCATTTCAATTCATATTATAGATTAAACTATATTTTTATGCGAGTATATTGATGATATCCCATAATGGTTGGAAGGTAATTTAGATAACATTTATCTATATTAATCAAACATTATTTATAAAATATTTATGAACTAAGAAAAACATCCAAAATTGAAGGTAATTCCCAAAGAATGATATCAAATTATCACACCAAAAAAGAAAAAATATAATACTTCACCAACGAATAGATAATGCATGGTTCAAAAAAAATAGTGTATTGTTTTAAAAATAATTTTCAAAAAGAACATGAAAATATTTAAGAAAAACAATTTACCAAATAAAACTAAACTAAAAAAATAGATAGTGGGTAGTTTCATTTGGATTTCAAGTAACTGGCCAAAAAAAACTCGTCATCCAAAAATACTATTTTATTTCATTTTAATAGTTATGTGATAATGATAAAAAATAAAGGTAAGGTGTAACAGCCCAAGATTTTATAAAAAAATATTCTTTTTAATTTTATTAAAGTCTTGTGTTGTACGCTACACCAAAAGGAGCTTGCACAACACACATCCTTGACCTGCCTTGCATTACACGCAATCGCGACCTTCCTCGATAGCGTGTGTAATACGCAATACCGAGTTTCACTAAACAACGATATACTATTAAAATATTATTAAAACTAGCCGGTATGAATAGTAATAACAACTTTTTAAAATTCTGTAAATCTTATTTTTCAAAATGAACTTCATTTTTGGATTCAGAGTATCGAATTTAGCCTAAGGTGAAATTTTGGTACATTTCGGATAACTTTCATATTCTGATGAATAGTGAAAATTACTAAATTATAATAAAAAACAACTTTTTTAATCGAAATAATTAATAGTGATAAATCATTAATTTGAGTGGTTTTAAAGTATATTTAGAATATATTTTAACAATTTAATACAATGTTGGTCCTTGTATGTAATTTCACATTTAAACTAGACATAAACAAGTGTCAATCTTTTGATAGATATTGTTTCTTAAAAACACGCTATTTGTTTTAACAGCGGGATTTAATTATAAAATTAATTAATGCAAATTTTATGTTATGAATTTGGTAAAATAGACTTCATTTTTAAATTCGGAATATGAAATATAGCTTGGGATGAAATTTTGGCATTGTTCTGAAAAATATCAATTTTTGATGAATAGTGAAACTACTAAGTGGTAGGTTAAAAACTGAATTTTGCATAAAACTTAATTTTACCGCTTCTGTGAATGGAATTTCGAAAATCCGAGAGACACGGTTAATATGAAGGACTAAAATGTGGTTCAATGAGATGAAAATAATTTTTTGGTGAATAGTAACTTTTTACTTTTTTACCGCGGTTAATAGTAAATAGGGTAACTAAGGGTAAATATGATATTACTATTACCCTAACACATGTCCTAATTCTATTGGACAAGTGTAATTCGACCAAAAACAAACTTAGGAATAAAATTTGACCATTTAGGCCCACTTGGATTAGATTAGGACATTTATTATTAAGAAATGTTAAAATAGTTAAAATCAAAGTTTAATAAGTAAATCATTTTTAATATGGGGTTATACATAAGATAAATTCGATTGTAAATATTAATTAGAAAGCTAAAAAGATTTCCTACATGATGGTATTTTATTTGTAATTTTTAGACATCAAATAATTTAATTTATTTATGACACAACGATGATGCAGTAATTATCTTATTAATGAAATATTGACATAATTGATGTTATAAACACCAAAATAAATGTAATTTGAGATTTTTTATGAATTCCACTAATTTTCTAGGTTACTATGATATATTAATGTTTATTTAATCAACTTTTTTCGAACATTTAATTCTGTTACGACTTTCACAAAAATCATATATCAAATAGTGTCAAAATTGACACAAAATAGTTTTTAAATCAAATATTATATTATTAATTGTTATTTTATTCCTAAAAATCTAAGGTTCGGCCAAATGACTTAGATAAGGATATATATATTAATAATAAACAATTTGGGGTTCGTTTGGCATGTTATAGTAAGTGTATTAACCATATAGTGAAAGAAAACAAAAAGACACGGTAAAAGTTAAATAATTTAACTTAGAGTTAAATCTAATTGATAAGGTTTAAAATAAGATCCAAACATGTCTAAATTTGATTGGTTGATGAGATTACAACCCTATCTCATCTAAGCTTCGAATATCAGTCATTTTTGGAGGTTTTGAAGTGGGGTTAGATTTATTATAAATTAATAAATTTAAGAATTCCTAAGGTGCCCCTCTCCTCCCCTATAAAAGGACACCTCCTCCCCCTCCTCCTCACACCAAATTGAGCACTCAAGCTCGGCCAACCCCTGCCATTTTCTCCTCTACACTTCCCTAGCAACATCCTAGAGGTTCTGGTCTTCCTCAAAGACCAATTTTAGTGCCCTAAGAGGAGGTCTCAAAGAGGCACTTCAAAGAAGAGGAGGTTCGGACACTTACAAAGCAAGTCGGACCTAAGGTAAGGGAAATATCACAATCTCATTTTTATCCGAGTTTGTTTATTCGTAAGTATTTACTGGGGTGTATTTTATCATCCACATCCATGTTCCCTCAATATGAAATATTGTTTCCATCCACTTTCAATATTTTAAATCCAATTTTACCCTTAGGTGAGTTTTTAGTAAAGAATATGAAAGGAATCTTTTGTCGTTTTTCCGTACGAGGTACTTTTTGAATTTTCCGACAAAAGTACGAAAAATGTTTTTTTTAACCTATACGGCATGAATGGATTTTTAAAACATTAGTTCCAAGAAGCTTCCTTTACAAGTTTTCAAGTTTATTTTTAATCAACTTCTTTTATTTTAAAGTTGTATGACATGTTATGAAAGGAAAAATGTTTTTCGAAGAAGAAAGGATATTTTCCTCAAGAATGGAGTTCAAGTGTTTTATCAAAATTATTTTCCATCTAAGATAATAAAGGGTTCTGTTTTTATCCCTATTATTAAATTGATTTGATCATGTTGTGATGGAATTATTTTTATAAATTCCTTTATCTTATATGAATGGTTTTATGATGTCATGTTGTTTTAAGAATCCCATTTTTATTACATGGGTTATGAAATGATGTATGATTTATGATTTTGTGGCACACATAAGAATGGTATCATTAAGAGATGGGTGGGACCTATATCTCCCTCCAATGCATTGGGTAAAGATTTCATATCTCATGAGATAGACATGGCTGGAATGGTAGGTTATACCGGTTCAGTGAAACAGGACTGAAACGAGGATTACTCGATTCAGAAAGGGACTTTGTCCACTAAGATAGTCTTGGCATTGAGTATTGACTAATAAGAAATGATTCTCTATGATTATGTGTGTATGCCACAAAGTTTCATGTTTTAAGTTATGATTATTGGGATTACATTTCACTTCTATGATTTATCCCATGTTATGATATTATAAGCTTTTTTTTGCAGGTTAAGATTTCCAAAAGCTATGTTCTTATATATATGATGTGATTGATATTTCTTTTGTTTACCCTTACTGAGCATTTGAGCTCACCCTTTTATGTTTTCTTTTCCCCAGGATATAATTAAAAGTTTTAGGTAAAAAAAGGGAAGATCTTTATGGGAGATATTGAAGATCTTTCACCACGATTAGAAGATTACGTTCCGAGTTTCCAAACACACTAAACTATTACGATCCTTTAGTGTGTGTTTTTGTTATGTACTAAGTATTCCGCAAATGTAATGTAATGTCCATGTACGTCAGGATACGGGCCTCTACAGTTGGTATCAGAGGAAAGGTTTAGTCAACCTTTGGAAACTAGGATGCGAAAACGTTAGTGAGATCCCTAGAGATATTTCTAAGGTATGTCTAGGGATGTCCCTAGGGATAAGTATACGTATAGGTTATAGTACTAGAATTACGCTAACGATCATAGAATTAAACCTAAGATGTTGGATATTGAAGGTACTCCGCCTTTATTATGTTGTTTTCCCTAGCATGATTTTTGCCTCTCACACTATTCTTTTTGGGTTTTAGACGATGGCTGGAACCCGAAGGAACCGTGTTGATCAATGCAATGGACAATGCAATGATTTCCCTCCTGAACAAACAAATGTTATGGGAGATGGAGTACAAAATCTTATTGCTATACTTACACAAGCTATGAATCATTCTGGACTTCCAAATGAGCAGAGAAGGGAACAATATTCTATTGAGTGCTTCATGAGGCAACGTCCACCTTCTTTCAGTGGGTCTACTGATCCATTAGTTGCTGAACAATGGATTAGTACTACTGAAAAGATATTTTCAGTTCTTCAATGTTCTGAAAATGATAAAGTCATCTTAGCAGTATATCGTTTGGAAGGTGAAGCTGATCAATGGTGGAATCTTATCAAGAATACGAGGCCAAGAGATGAAATTGAGTCCATGGAATGGGACGAGTTCGAGAACTTGTTTTTCAGTAAGTACTTCCCTCGTATTCTTCGAACAAAGATGGAGAAAGAGTTTCTTGAACTGAAGCAATGGGACGATGAATCTGTTGGTACCTATGAAGCAAATTTTACAAGACTTGCAAGGTATGCTTCTGGAATTATCATCCAACCTGAAAGTAAAGTTGATCGATTTTTCAGTGGCTTAAAACCAAGTCTTCGAAGGGCATTAGCTATAAGAGACTTCAGTAGCTATGAAGAAATTGTGCGTTGTGCTATCAAGGTAGAAATGGAAGTTGGTGTTACATATCCATCTCATGGTTTTGACAAGAAACGAATGATGGAGTTCAAGGGAAAATCTCAGAATAATGATGAAAAGAAGATGAATGTCTCCTTATGCACAAAGTGTGGAAAGAAGCATGGTGGAGATTGTCTTAAAGGGACTAGAAAATGTTTTATGTGTGGAAAAGAAGGTCATCGAGCAGCTGAGTGTCGAAGTAATGGAAAAAGGGTTTCTAATGATGTGAATAAAGCAAACACTGCAGAGAACGCACCACCAACACTTCAATGCTTCAAGTGCAAGGAAATGGGGCATTATGCTAATAATTGCCCTAATCCAAGGGTTAGTGATGATAAACATGAGCAACCACTGAAGGCAAAGGACAAAGGGAAGTCACATGCGATCACTATTGGCGATGTTGAATATGATAACGATGTGTTGGAATGATTAAGCGTTTATGTAATGGGATTCCAAAATAATGTTGTATCATTGAGTATTGCAATATTTATTGATGTGGTATTCAAAGTGATTGAGATATTTTTTTTTTGAAATAAGATGATATGCGCATAATGAAGACGAGAAAATGAAATGTTTAGTAGTATTCATGAGCTCATGATTGATATAAGGACTAAGTGATATCATGGTTTGAGTATATAGAATTTTGAGGATTTTGGTATGTGGAAAGTGTTAACTTTTAACTGCACTCATGTTTTCACTAAGGTATTCAAGAGAATACACGATTAAGGACTTTGAATGTTTGGAATGTGACCAACAAGACATATCTTATGATATGTGGGGATCAACGACAGTATTAAATCTCTGGTAATCGTTGTCACTATATTATGAGAGGGGACTGCAGTATTATGTATAAGCCTAAAGATTAGACTAGATTATGTTGGACATAAGTTAGGATAGAAGATTTTCGATATTATTGATGGGATGTTATAGTAATATAGTTTTATAAAAAGGACAACCTGCAGGACGGGCGACAGCCCATCGCTTCGGACAAGGCTGTAGGAATCGAACCCACAACCGAAGTGCGACTGGCCTTTATCGCCTACCACTGACCTACAGGAAGTCCCTGTTTAGTAGAAACTAGTTTTATTATATTAAGCAGTATGATATATGAAGCATAAGTCCATTTTAGGTACTATATATGATTAATCTCACTATAGAATGACTTATGTATATTTAATAACTTTTGCTTACCTTTCGTTTGAGACAGATGGAATGACCCGTCATTCTATCACATGATCTGCTAACACTTCACGAATAACAAATTCAACTTCATTTATTTAAGAGATGAAGTAGAAATTGTTCAAGGCACGAACAAAAGTGAGATTGTACCAAAATAAAGTAAGTATTTATTCTAAGAAAATTTTCAACTATAGGGAAATGATCTTGAAAACCAAAAATGTTGTCCTAGTGATCTTATACCTGATGAATCAGATGGTACCTTATATCATCACAAATCTATGGATTTGTGATTACTGGCTTTTCCATAACCATGTTCTCTACCACTCTCTATCAGAACATGATGGTTAGATTTCTCTTCCATATCCATATTTTCACCTATGTGGAAACCCAGTGATTAGTTTATTTGGGTAATCGTTACATTTCATACTTTAGTTTTTAAAGCCAAGTTTTGGTATTCCCTTTTACGATGTGGGTTTCTATTAAAGAAACTTTCGAATAGTAAACCATTTATAACCCCGACGAATTTCGAGGGCGAAATTCATTTTAAGGGGGGTAGAATGTAACAGCCCAAGATTTTATAAAAAAATATTCTTTTTAATTTAATTAAAGTCTTGTGTTGTACGCTACACCAAAAGGAGCTTGCACAACACACATCCTTGACTTGCCTTGCATTACACGCAATCGCGACCTTCCTCGATAGCGTGTGTAATACGCAATACCGAGTTTCACTAAACAACGATATGCTATTAAAATATTATTAAAACTAGCCGGTATGAATAGTAATAACAACTTTTTAAAATTCTGTAAATCTTATTTTTCAAAATGAACTTCATTTTTGGATTCAGAGTATCGAATTTACCCTAAGGTGAAATTTTGGTACATTTCGGATAACTTTCATATTCTGATGAATAGTGAAAATTACTAAATTATAATAAAAAACAACTTTTTTAATCGAAATAATTAATAGTGATAAATCATTAATTTGAGTGGTTTTAAAGTATATTTAGAATATATTTTAACAATTTAATACAATGTTGGTCCTTGTATGTAATTTCACATTTAAACTAGACATAAACAAGTGTCAATCTTTTGATAGATATTGTTTCTTAAAAACACGCTATTTGTTTTAACATCGGGATTTAATTATATAATTAATTAATGCAACTTTTATGTTATGAATTTGGTAAAATAGACTTCATTTTTAAATTCGGAATATGAAATATAGCTTGGGATGAAATTTTGGCATTGTTCTGAAAAATATCAATTTTTGATGAATAGTGAAACTACTAAGTGGTAGGTTAAAAACTGAATTTTGCATAAAACTTAATTTTACCGCTTCTGTGAATGGAATTTCGAAAATCCGAGAGACACGGTTAATATGAAGGACTAAAATGTGGTTCAATGAGATGAAAATAATTTTTGGTGAATAGTAACTTT
Source organism: Viscum album (assembly GCA_963277665.1). Lineage (NCBI taxonomy): Eukaryota > Viridiplantae > Streptophyta > Magnoliopsida > Santalales > Viscaceae > Viscum > Viscum album. The sequence continues at coordinate 379,850,318 of OY728163.1, read as the reverse complement.
TTACTTTTTTACCGCGGTTAATAGTAAATAGGGTAACTAAGGGTAAATATGATATTACTATTACCCTAACACATGTCCTAATTCTATTGGACAAGTGTAATTCGACCAAAAACAAACTTAGGAATAAAATATGACCATTTAGGCCCACTTGGATTAGATTAGGACATTTATTATTAAGAAAGGTTAAAATAGTTAAAATCAAAGTTTAATAAGTAAATCATTTTTAATATGGGGTTATACATAAGATAAATTCGATTGTAAATATTAATTAGAAAGCTAAAAGGATTTCCTACATGATGGTATTTTATTTGTAATTTTTAGACATCAAATAATTTAATTTATTTATGACACAACGATGATGCAGTAATTATCTTATTAATGAAATATTGACATAATTGATGTTATAAACACCAAAATAAATGTAATTTGAGATTTTTTATGAATTCCACTAATTTTCTAGGTTACTATGATATATTAATGTTCATTTAATCAACTTTGTTCGAACATTTAATTCTATTATGACTTTCACAAAAATCATATATCAAATAGTGTCAAAATTGACACAAAATAGTTTTTAAATCAAATATTATATTATTAATTGTTATTTTATTCCTAAAAATCTAAGGTTCGGCCAAATGACTTAGATAAGGATATATATATATTAATAATAAACAATTTGGGGTTCGTTTGGCATGTTATAGTAAGTGTATTAACCATATAGTGAAAGAAAACAAAAAGACACGGTAAAAGTTAAATAATTTAACTTAGAGTTAAATCTAATTGATAAGGTTTAAAATAAGATCCAAACATGTCTAAATTTAATTGGTTGATGAGATTACAACCCTATCTCATCTAAGCTTCGAATATCAGTCATTTTTGGAGGTTTTGAAGTGGGGTTAGATTTATTATAAATTAATAATTTTAAGAATTCCTAAGGTGCCCCTCTCCTCCCCTATAAAAGGACACCTCCTCCCCCTCCTCCTCACACCAAATTGAGCACTCAAGCTCGGCCAACCCCTGCCATTTTCTCCTCTCCACTTCCCTAGCAACATCCTAGAGGTTCTGGTCTTCCTCAAAGACCAATTTTAGTGCCCTAAGAGGAGGTCTCAAAGAGGCACTTCAAAGAAGAGGAGGTTCAGACACTTACAAAGCAAGTCGGACCTAAGGTAAGGGAAATATCACAATCTCATTTTTATCCGAGATTGTTTATTCGTAAGTATTTACTGGGGTGTATTTTATCATCCACATCCATGTTCCCTCAATATGAAATATTTTTTCCATCCAATTTCAATAGTTTAAATCCAATTTTACCCTTAGGTGAGTTTTTAGTAAAGAATATGAAAGGAATCTTTTGTCGTTTTTCCGTACGAGGTACTTTTTGACTTTTCTGACAAAAGTACGAAAAATGTTTTTTTTAACATATACGGCATGAATGGATTTTTAAAACATTAGTTCCAAGAAGCTTCCTTTACAAGTTTTCAAGTTTATTTTTAATCAACTTCTTTTATTTTAATGTTGTATGACATGTTATGAAAGGAAAAATGTTTTTCGAAGAAGAAAGGATATTTTCCTCAAGAATGGAGTTCAAGTGTTTTATCAAAATTATTTTCCATCTAAGATAATAAAGGGTTCTGTTTTTATCCCTATTATTAAATTGATTTGATCATGTTGTGATGGAATTATTTTTATAAATTCGATTATCTTATATGAATGGTTTTATGATGTCATGTTGTTTTAAGAATCCCATTTTTATTACATGGGTTATGAAATGATGTATGATTTATGATTTTGTGGCACACATAAGAATGGTATCATTAAGAGATGGGTGGGACCTATATCTCCCTCCAATGCATTGGGTAAAGATTTCATATCTCATGAGATAGACATGGCTGGAATGGTAGGTTATACCGGTTCAGTGAAACAGGACTGAAACGAGGATTACTCGATTCAGAAAGGGACTTTGTCCACTAAGATAGTCTTGGCATTGAGTCTTGACTAACAAGAAATGATTCTCTATGATTATGTGTGTATGCCACAAAGTTTCATGTTTTAAGTTATGATTATTGGGATTACATTTCACTTCTATGATTTATCCCATGTTATGATATTATAAGCTTTTTTTTGCAGGTTAAGATTTCCAAAAGCTATGTTCTTATATATATGATGTGATTGATATTTCTTTTGTTTACCCTTACTGAGCATTTGAGCTCACCCTTTTATGTTTTCTTTTCCCCAGGATATAAATAAAAGTTTTAGGTAAAAAAAAAGGGAAGATCTTTATGGGAGATATTGAAGATCTTTCACCACGATTAGAAGATTACGTTCCGAGTTTCCAAAGACACTAAACTATTACGATCCTTTAGTGTGTGTTTTTGTTATGTACTAAGTATTCCGCAAATGTAATGTAATGTCCATGTACGTCAGGATACAGGCCTCTACATAAGGGAACTTGATGTTTAGGCCTTTAGCATAGGTTCGAACATATTTTTCGACTATATGTATCAGATTGGGCTTGGGATCTTTAGGAAATTATAGTGACGAGATGATTATTATATTCTAATCCCCCAAAAATGTTCATGTCATGTCTTATCACTATGTTATTATCAAAATATCTCACACAAAATCACAAAATTGATGATGTTTTTAAATTATGAAACTGAAAAATCATAAATAGGTTGTGATACTAAGCCAAAAAATTAAACAATATATAGATTTTCATCAAATATCCAACATATATAACATCTAATGTTTAGATATTCACATTCACAATATATAATCTAGAATATACCCTAATAAAATCATACACAAAAGATAAATGACACTCTCACAACACGTCTAATAAAGTAATTTTTATTCTATATAGAACCAAAACATAGTGAATCATTTCAATACATATATTCAACCAAATATATATGTAGATTCAGGTTTGATTAAGATAAATGAACAACATGGCCGTTCCATTGGTGTGAAGAATGGTAAATATAATCGTATATGTGTATGGAGTTGATTCACATGGATACAAAATATGTCAAGGACACTATTGGATTACAATATATTAGTATGGGTTCTATTATTATTCATTGCATATATTTGGCTAACGCTATAGATAAGAGAGTGGATTATAAATAGACTTTATGACTAAATGATATAATTATATATCCTAATTTTGGACCTTTGGATCGTCTGTTTTTCTTTTCAAACATTCATTGTATTTTCTTATGTGATTATTTTACCCTATGATCTCATGATCCGTCAATAAAGTGAAAATTTATTGTGAAAATTGAGGTAGTATAATCCTAGATTGATTTAATTTATATTCAAATACTTATTATTTCTTCGTAAACTATTTTTATTTTTAGAAGGTTACAAGCGTATTTAAACTAGTGAAAAAACCCTTACATAGAACATGAAAATATAAAAAAAATAAACATTAAAAAAGAAGAAAAACATGATAACAAAAAAATTCAAAAAATATTTAAATAGATAGAAAATTGTATATAAAAAATTATAACATTATATAGTAAATTATATAGAAACACATATTTTATAATAGTTTAGACATAAAAATTCATGTTAATTAGAATTTTAAATAAAATATTGATTCAATAAAAATCCATAATATAATAGTTAATAAAATAAAATACATATAATAGTGAATAAAATTTTTTATTTTATCTAGAAAGGAAAAATTAATATTTTATTCAGGATAACTAGTTTTTTTTATTTGAATAAATTTACATGCCAAACTTTTTACTTTTGTATTACTTTATTTAATTTAAAAACATTAGATGTTTTCAAATAAAGATTCCATATTATTAAGTGGGAAGAAAATAACTGAATACATGACCAACCATGTTGAACCATGCTCCCACCCCATGACCACACACAAAAACATTTTCATAAAAATAAAATAAGTTAATTATATTTTAAAATTACTACTAATATCTCTGGATTATTAACCATCCATGATATTATCTATATCATGCAAAGGACTCAAAATGGGCTAAATGTAAATATAATGAGGTAAAAATAAACCCCAAAAAAGTAATTTATCAACATAAAAACCTTGACATTTGAGTATACTGACCAAAATATGTTTTCACCTCTATTGAATATCTAATAAGAATGTAAGTGTTAGAGAGTAGGAATCGATTTCCCTTCGGGCGGTTAGATGTAGTATTTTTCTTATAGAAATTAGGTGCAAAGGAGGGATGTAGTGTTTGATAATTAGTTAGGACTAGTGGGAAGGTGGGACTAATAATGAGAAGTGAACTATGAATTTATCTCAGAATGGAGAGGGGTATCAGAATGAGGACATCATAATGGTGAGATCATATTGAAATGCAATAGGGAGGATGATACACATGGGGGAGATAACATTGAGTAGGTATTGAGGCATCGAGATAAGTGAGGGATGGCATGGTACGTATTAGAGGATAGAATAACAAGGGGTTATAGATTTATAGGGATACATGTGTAATGCATTTTTATTGGGGAGGGGTTTTGTGGGTTGGGTGTGATGAATAGATGATGGGATTGTGTCTGGGTCAATCCCAATTCAAAAAAAATTGTTTTTTTTTAAATTGATGTAATTAAACTAATAATTATGTTTCTAAACTAAAATTATTTTTTATACTTAAATATGGATTTCTAAATAATTATTTTTAAATTGGAATAGTTTTGTGTAATAGATATGGTTCAGTTTGGATAGTAAAACAAATCCTAAAATTCAAGGTCTTATCCAATTCAAACCAAAAACCGCAATGTATAAAAAATCACCATTTAAATTTGACTTCGTTTGGTTTGATATTTTCTCTGATTTATTGTTATTTTCCCAGACCTATCCACTATGTGTGAGAATCCAATAACACCCAAAGAATTCTAGAAATAGAAGTCATGAAGATTAAAATCTCCCTAAATGACGAGGAGTAGAGTATTAATGGGAATTTGATCCATCGATGACCAGGACGGTTGACGAACCCCCTTTTTTTAAGGGTAATGTTCAATTCCCAAATATCAATCATATAAAACATGTATATATATATATTTATATCACTACAGGTTTTTACTTTCAAATATTTATTATGTATATATTATTTATCAATTTTTTATAAAATTTATAAGACACACACATGGACGCACACACATCTACTCACCCACGACTGCACACACACACACACATTTACACACCCACCCACACACCTACACAAAAATGTATGAACCTGAACGTGGACAGACACAAAAGTGGAAAAAGGGGTTTCATAATTAATTTTTTGGTTTTTAATTTCTGTTAAATAGCTATGTTATTATAAGATACATCGTAAATTGGGGTTTTCAAGCTAATTATTTTTAACTAAATTTAGAAAATCTTTGGACTCTAGTTTTCAAATAAACAATCATATAAGATAGGTTAAGTGTTGAATATAAGGAATTTTTCATTCTAGTTATTTTATAAACAATGTTAAATACTATTTATAACATTTATTATTAAAAATTATGGATATAAGGGATAACGTTTTTTCAATTTTTTACATCAGTTATAAAATTACGGAAGTAACATGTTTTCTTTTTAATTTTTTTAAATAAAGGACAATATTAGTACAATAAGAGTAGACCAATCCAAAAAAAAGCACAAAAAAGAGAAAAAAACATAATAAATATTGTATCGATATAAAAATTTACATCTCACATTTTTTCAGATCATTTCTGCTTTAAAATATCATATTTAAACATCCAAATATATATCAAAAATAAACTAAAACAAAAAATATATATAAATTAGTCCATATATTCCCCATTAAAGAGATTAAGGTATTTTTTTATAATAAGAATGAGGTCATCATAAAGCTTTAAATTAAATGGAAATCATTTAACATGTATTCACAAAATGATTATAAAATAAATATAGTAAATATTATAACAAAATTTGACCTTATGGAATTATGTAACCATCCCAATTTAAATTATTTTATACATTTTTCTTAAAATATAATATCCATTTTCCTTTACTCCTCGTTAAAAACTGAATACATGATTCAAAAAAAAATTTGATTTCAAAATAACATTATATGTACTTTCAGCCAAGATATGGTAATTATAAATAAGAAGTCATCTTTGCACACACATATTTGAAATTTTATTTCCTTTTTCCTATTAATTATCTTAAGTTATGACATTACCTATTTCAAAATTATATGTTTGAAAAAATAATAAGTTGTTATAGTATATTTGTTTTCAATTAATAAAACCTACATATTCTATAATTTGCTAAATGTTTCTTACACATCACCATGTATAGATCATAATAGGTAAGGAATATTATATTTTAGAAAATACTACAACCAATGACAACTAATATAAAAATAATATAATGTAAGTTGTTATTTAGTTAAGAGGATTAACACTTTTTGAAATATGTCTTTTGTACCAATATATATAAGGAAACATCCAACACTGAATTACATTATTTTTACGTATTTCAAAAATATATAAACTTCTTTCTGTATCGTTAACTGTATTCGTTATTGGTGGAAAGTTGAGGGTAAAAATTCCATATACCAATGAAATATCATAATGAATATTAAGTGTATAAATATAAATAATACAATACAAACTTAATTATTATGTTTTATTAAATTAAAATAATTGAAATAAATATGATTACCAAATTACATGTAGAAAACATGCATCCCATTAACGCTAAACAAACTCCACTTATCTGATCCATGATATCTCTATTTAATATCATCACAATCATATCATCCCAAAAAAAAATTATCATCCATTGGAAGATCAATAAAATCCAACAAAAAATATGAATATATTAATAATATATCAAGTTATGAATAAGTAGTATTTGAAATCGTAATAGCTTGTACTTGTTTTTTATATATAGTGTTTCCATTCCTTAAAAGTACTCCTATAATATATATATATATATTAAATTGTTAAAAACAATTTCACCTATGTGAAATAAATAATTTAATATATACATACATGAGTGGTAATGTTTTAGACATTTCAAGATAGATAAAGTAAAAATTGGGAAAACTTTTTCAAACTACAGTGACCTTATCAGTGGGAAATGTTACTCCTGCTAATATGAAAATAATATATTTTACAAACCACCCTATATTGATCCATGTCCATATAGAGATTATGTGTGGCACCCCTAGTATAATATAATATCCCATATGCAACAATACGACACTAGGGATGATCTGAAAATAACTCACAATATATGGGAAGATGTGGAGGATGAGGTGTAGAAGTTGGATATAAAATAATATTGGGAGGAGTGGGATTTTTATATGAAGTTAGTGGACTGTGATATTAATATTGAAACTGTCTTTGAATTGATGTAAATATAGACTGTACTGATATCTTTAATCATATCCTCTATCATCTCACACATATCGAAAAATTTATTTTCTAAAGATTACATTTTTCCATTATATACATCTTCCTCTGAAGATGATCTAGAATTACTAAACACATTTTTAACTAATACATTCATCTTGTATCCTCATACACAACCCAGGTGCTCATTTTTTACAATATTATTGCCAAAATATTATTTTTACCATCTGGTATAAAGGTATCATATGTTATTTACTGCTATAAGGATTACATAATAAAATATTATAAAATTTAGTTTTCTAATAAGAATACATAAATATTTTAAATAACTTAAATAACACATATAACTTAAATAACTAATTATAATACTTTCAGCTATAACCCTCAACTCTTTGGTGGGATATGTTCCCATTTTTCTCATTCAGGAATTCTTCTATTTTTCATGTCTATCTATGGAGAGAAATTGAATCAATAATATTTAAGAATTTTTTTTATAAAAAATAATATATTGGATATAATGTGGTATCCAAAATATTGATCTTAAATGAACCAAAATATAATTATTATTATTTCAATATGAATGTTCTAACATAACCATTGATTTAGAAAGTATGAATAATAATAAACATATTATGAAATATATGTAGGAATTTTTTCCATAATTAAATAAATAATAAATAATACCTTGATTATCAATTATTTCGAAATAGAGACATAATCATTGTAAGTTAGAAGGTTATATTTTTCATAAAACTGTTTTTATACAGGTAAATTCATTTTTAGGGATTAATTTAATCCACATTGATAAATGATTCTTAAAAAATAATTATATTATATATATTTATATCCAATTTAATATATTAATATTAATTTAATTATGTATATTAGACATATAATCTTAGTAAATTCATTTGTGATTCATAAATGATTTTTCATTAAAAATTTATTTTATAGCATTTTGTGAAAAACTACTATATATAATTTATAAAAAAAATTATAATTTTTATTTGAAAAAATGGTCAAAATTTATTAAATTATAATTTAAAAATTAAAATAGAGTTAATTCTTGGTATTTTTATGAAAATATCAATTTTTTAATAAGTGAAAAAACAATTTTTTTAAAACTGTCATTTCATTTTTTTAAATCAAGTTATTTAAAAGATTCATTATATTTTTGTATTTTTTTTAAAGTTACATTAGTTACCTTTGAATAAAAATATTCTAATTTATTACATATAGATCAAAATTACATTTTATTTTTGAATAATCCCATTTTATGCTTAAAAAATATTTTTCTGATAAATATTTTTCCTTGTGTTTTTTACAATCATATTAAAAGTGTTTTATATCATTTCTATAAAATGAATATTCAAAATTGGATTTCATATTGAAAATAATAATGTTCAAATTTATTAGTTTTTTCAATTTTATTTTTTGGCATTATTCATAGTATCCTTGGTAAATATTTTTCACCATAGTAAAGTGTAATTCAGGTAATTATCATTAAAATAATGTGATACGACTTTAAAAATAAATCTAAATATCTAATTTATTGAATTTTATGATTGTTTTTGGACAATAATCATCCAATTATAGAATATATATAATATTTGTTCAATTTTTATTATATAATGTCCAATATATTATTTTATGTAATGAATAATTACAAAATTTCACTATCGTTCTTTAAATTTCTATAATAGATTATCATAGAGACAAAAAGAAGTTAATACAGGATTTAAGTTTTTATTGAGGATATTAATAAACTATTTTTTGATAGTAAATTATCTTTAATTTTTATTAATGATATAATTTCCCATAATTCATATCCAACACTGACACATTCCTTGTGCAGGCATTAGAAAAATCATTTAAATCATTTTAGAAACAAGAAAAGTGATACTATTTTGATGAATTATGGTGTTACATGAGTATCATGGATATTTATTTTATATTATTTATTGAATAATTTCTTATTTTCAAATTAATGTTTTATCTTTATTCCTTTATATTTATTTTTGTGAATAATCCTTTGAAATACATTTAATGGTATTTAATGTTTGAAAATTATTTTTAAATAATTATAAAATAAAAAAACTATATAATTACTGAATTGAATGGTAAATTTTTTATTATATCATTAATGTTCTATTTATTTACATATTTTAAATTTTAAATTTACTTTCATGACCATTATATTGTGAAATCTTTGTTATCATGGTAATTGTAAAAATGAGCTAATGAGGGGTTAAACTGAAGAGATAATGGAAAAATGAAACATAAACTAGTATAAATATTAATTTTTGAATATAATTTGACCTTATAATACTTTAACAACGAATTTATTTCCATTTGGTTCCACTTGAATAATAAAATGAATTTATATTATTTAAATCATTTCACCAATTCAATGTGTGCCCCTCCCCTAACTTATTAAAGGGAACCTATTCACTTCCATATTCACAAATATTATACAGTCTCGATCAATGAATCCCACACCATAAAAATTATTAACCACCTTACCTTAATTCTCCATATTTGTTTCTTCTTATAATACCATCCTAAGAAAAATTAAGGTGAAATCCAAATGTGACATCTTAGTGAAGAGGTAATCATCTTTACCGACTGTTTCAATATTTATTTTTCTTATAATTTCTCCAAATATATTATATCTATCATATAATGTTTAATCTTGTATTATCAATATACATAGATGTTATTATGAACCTGGGGAAGCTAATTTAAACAAACTTTTCGTCAAACGAGAAATGAAATTATGACTTGTGGGTACGTATGAACTACCATCAATGTGAGTGATATATTTCATTCTCAATATCCAAATTTTATGGATACTTTTAAAATTATAGAAACATACTATATATAATACTTATTAAATGAATAATATTCTATAAATATGATATTAAGATTATCTTTTTTCATGTTTTATTTATTTTGTCTTTAAAACACACTTATATTTAGGAAATTGTTTCCACCTACATGAGTGTTGTTAATGTTTATGTTATGAAGGATTAAGGCATGTTTCATACTGGTGATATTATTTAACAATAATTTAAACATTCAATTATTAAAATGATGAATATTTTTAAACCATGATCATATTAAAATGACCATAACTTCCAAACCGAAACATTTATGGGGAAAAACAATTGTCACCTAAAATATTATTTTAATAATTAATTATTAATAAATGAGTGATAAGATGTTTTAAATGGATAATATATGGTATTATAATATTAATATGAATTTTTTATATATTTATGATAAATTCTAATTTATTACACAAGATATCAAATACACTTTTGAAGTATATCAAATTTGATGCAACATTTTCTCTTCTCGCTTTGTTTTTGTGATACATATGTCATTTCAATACTTGTTTCTTTTATGCGTTGTATATACCCCTATTTTATATGTAATATAATGAAAATATTTCTATTTATGGTATTTAATTTTTCATTTTATGTTATTTATTTCATGGGTTTTTTGATTCAAAAGTTACCAATGATTTAAGGTTTTATTTCATAATCATCTAAAGTATAAATTTTTAATTGAGTCAAAAACACAGGTGTCAAACAAATTCATGCAGGATAGGAATAATGTATTAAAATAGAATTAACCCAAATAGGATCTCAATATTTAGAATAATTTGAACCCATGATAAAAAATAATGATAAATGTAGTATCTTAAGTGTCCCAAGAAGCACATAAATCCACAACCTTGTGTCCTTCATGTCATGTGTGGAGCCCCTAAACCTCGTTATTCATGAGGATATTTATTATCATAATATGATAGATATTGGGCTATAGTATAGATGGATACTCCAAAAATTAATTGTGTATAATCAAGGAATCCTCTCCAACTGACTCTAACATGATATTCTTATTAAGGAAACACAAATTTTGTTTAGCAGTGTATGAGCCTCTATGATAAGGGATTCACAATGACCATAAGAACCAGAAAAATCATATTTAATGATCCCATGTACTCATGAAAAACAACTCATCCCTACATCATAAAATGAATACATGATCCATTAGTGTAAATTTTGATGAAATTGGTTGGTGGAATCCATTTAACCCAACTACCCAGAGAATATGAACATAATGTGGGAGGATGATTCATCCAGCCAAGAACATTCATAATGAAGGGTCATTATCCTTCTATTTTATAATAATTCTAAGGACATATTCCAGGCTATGATATCTTTCCACCAAATTCATCTAAGAAACATAGGCCCCTCATGTTGTGCCTTGTTTTTGGTATTCCAAATTAACCAACAACATGTATCTAGTAAAATAATCATCACTTTCTATTATTACATATACCCTCTAACTACGTGGATATAGTTACAAATAAAATAATAAATCTATAAATCTGGAAAAATAAAATAAAGAGCTCACCAAATTTACTCTAAATTGAAGCCACCCATTCCCCATGGAAGAAAACATGATAGGATGATTCTACCTTGGAGCTTTTGTAACACATGATCATAGATGTGATATAAAACCCTTTAAGCATGACCTTATTATTCATAGATATGTAATGGGATCTAATTTGTTATGTAAGGAAACTATATTTCACTGGGATATCATGAATAAGTAAGGATTATTTAAAAAATGTATCCTTGTTCAATATTTTTCATGTTTATGTTATTGTTGGAGTAATTTTATAATATTTATATCTTAAATCCAATATATTTTCTTCTCCTCTAGTTATTTATAGAAATTAAAAGGTTTCTTTTGATTTTCTTCTCTATAAGAACTTAAATTCTTGAACGAATTCTTCTAAAGAAATCCAACATTGTTTTTCTATTGAAACAAGAATATTTTTTCTTTTATATCCATATTTTCTTTAAATAATTTTCAAGAATATTTTTAATATCATATAATGATTCATTAAATTAATTTTTACCCTTTTTTAATTTATAAAAAAATGGTTTAAAAGGAATCTTTCGGTCATATTTCGAATGAGGAGCTTTTTTCCAATGTGATTGTAAAAAATATTTGTTTTAGCATTTACTGAAAAAATGACTTTTCCCACCATAATAACTATTATTTTACATGAATAATATCTTATAATATTCCATTTATCTTTTTAACGAAGATATTTTTCCTAATATTATTCAATTCTTATGATTTTAAATAGGTGTCTTTAAAATGAAAAGTGTATTTTCCCCAAGAAATGATCCAATTTTTTTAAAATATTTTTTTATTTGTGTAAATATATTTTGATAAATCATATTATCTACTTGATAATACAATAATGATACCTTCCACCATACTACTCGGTATGAATTATGAACATGTTACTCTTATGAATAATTGGGAAACATATTAACATTTCATATGATAATTTTTAAAAATGAGTGTTTTTGTTGATTATTTATTTAATTATTATTAATTTATTTCATATGATGAATGAATTATACATAGTAATGGATGTTAAGATCATGTTATATCCCCTAAAATAATCAGTGGGTCTAATGCTAAAAAATAGTTTGGGTAGTTGGAATTCTCCATGCCTATTTATATATGATGACTTAGAACAAGGTCTTGACAGTAAGATTATGATATCTGACATTATAAATTCTATCATTTTGATTCTATTTAGTGTTATAAATGTTATTATTTATGTTATTATTTGATCCATGGATATAATTGACTTTTATAAAATTAGTAATTTGAAATATCTGATTATTTTTTATCTCTTACACATTATTCATTCATTATTGTTTCTATGATAGCTTCTTTTTTACACTTTTTTTCACAACGAATCCAAGCTAACCCTTTATTATGTTTTACTTTACATAGGATACAGATAATATTTCTATGAATTATTTTAGGGATATAACTTAATAAATATTAAATTCGACATAATAATTTTATGTTTTATTCCATTCTTTCAAATGTAATGTGAGAATCATGTATTTGTCTTGTCTCATATGACTACTAAAAAGTTTGATATTTCATGATTTCATCCCTTTTAAAATGAACCAATGTAGTAAAATAACCAATGTATTTGGGATACTAGATTTAGGGTCTTACAATTAGTATCATAGAATGATAAGTGGACCCTGAGGAAAAATATTTTGTAAAACATTTATTAGAGAACATAACCCAGTGAAAAAAATTAGAGATAGGTATAAGTATAGTATAAAATACTAAAATTTTGGTAATGTGTAGATTTTTTTGTTTTCTAGAAATGAAATTTCTATCTTGTTACTTGAAGGTGAATGTCGCTATGGCCTAGATGCACCTTGGTGTAAACACCGTAAAAAGGATGGTAGAGTGTCAACTCAATCTTCACTCAATGCATGATGAGTTGACCTAATGTTTCAAAAATGGATAGACACTCATGAGGGATATGATTTGGTTAATTAGAATTTTATCTATAATATAATATTATTAATTTATATGATAGAATATAATACTAGCTATTATTAGTTGAAATTTATATTTTCCAGACATAAAACTGTTTTAGGATGATAAAAAGGTTTCATAATTAATGAATTATCACGGAATATTTTCAGGATTATATAACTAATCACTCTAATTATTGTATCTTGATGCATACACTATGTTTTTTTATTTTATTTAATAGCTAGAACTATAAAAAGTTCTCATAATAATTAATGTGATATATAATTAAATGAGAAATCAAATTTGATAACAGTTGGAGTTAAAACGCTTTTGGTTATGTCTAATTATCTATATAAAAATACGATTTAATAAAATTATCCTATGTTATTTTTATAACACAGATAATAAAATAAAAATGAATTTTCATTGAAAATCAGGTGATAATTACCATGAAGGTTATTTTGGAATAATGGATTTTTATATCACAGATAAAAGCTATTAGGTTAGGATAACCTTTAAGGTTAATATAATCTTTAATATTTAGGTAATTTTGGTTATTATAATTTTTTAATATATTTTTTATCATATAGATAAACATGGTGTTGAAAATTTATTTGGTGACTAAGTGGTGAATGTTTTTTCAAAATAAGTTCACTATACTTTTGGGAATAGTATATGATTAAGGAAAATGAAATATTTTTTTCTAGGATGAGATTTCATTTTAGGTATAATGAACGAGTTAACTTGTGAAAGCAGATATATGTTTTCTAATATTTTAATGGTAATTTAGGTTATTTTCTATAAATGATTAGTACATTTTAAAACATATATGCTTATGGTATATGCACTTTTGTATGTGAGTTTAGGGATGATTAATATTTTTGGAGATAATTATTATGTTGATTTTTGGAATAATATGTGATCAAATCATTTTAATATTTGGGTTCCAATATGGTGTTGAAAATTTTGAATAGTTTTAAGATTAGTTATTTATAGAATAATTCATGTTGATCTTTGGGTGTTTTTGTTGAGGATTTGGAGACTAAAACCATATTTCTTTATATGAATGTTTATTTATATTATATATTATACCATATTATCCTTTTCATTTTGAATAATGTTAATAAATAAAAATAAGAGGAATAGTTTTCCATCCCTTGGTGAATAATATTATTCATTACAAGTTAACTTTAGGGCCTCAAATATGAAAATTTCATCTTGAATATTCATTTCACAGAGAAAGTGATGTGATAAAAGTGGGAATTAATATAATCATAATTTAATAATGAAATTTTCTTATTAAATGGAAAGAAATCATGCATGTAAACTTACTCATGTTCACTATCTTGATAGTAAAATAATCTCTCCACTCTAGGAATTAACCTTGAAATACAAATTTTATTATTTGTACTTAATTTCTGAGGAATTGATGGTATTCAATATACATTACTATTTTATGGTTTTTGGGTAACAAATTTATCATGATCATATTCTCTATCACTCTCTTTTATTCTTAGGATGATATTTTTCTCCCCTGTGTATATATTTTCATTTCCCACCAATGTTATTCCTATTTTCAAACATAGTTAATTGTTATTCTAAGTGACCTTAATATTTTATAAAATTCTATTTTACTATCTATTTTTATGATTTGGGTTTTCAAAAAATGAATTTTGAAATCTTAAAATGTTTTTCCTTTCATGATCATTTGATTTATCTTCCACTCCTAGAATTTTGAAAAATAATAATAAGAGGAATATGTTTTTTGAACACATTTTATCGGATACAATATAAAATTTAAAAGAGACAATTTTAGTAAGGGTAGATTCCAACACAATGAGATTTTAGAAGTTATTTAATTTTAAATAAAATATTTGACAACATGTGGTATATGAAACACCAAGAATAAAAGAACAGGGAAAGAAATATTATTATTTAAATTTGAAAATCATTATTTTTCCATTTATTTTAAAATTATGAATAATAATAAATATAATATGATATGTATATAATAATTTTATCCTTAATAAAATAAATAATAAATCATACATTTATTATCAATTGGTTGTAAATGAAGATATAATATTTTGAAGGAAAAAGGGATAAATTTTATTAATTTTTTTTATGTACGCAATTATATTTTTAGAGATTAAAATAATCCCTATAGATAAATTATTTTAATGAAATAATTAGATTATATATATTCAATTTCTAGAAATAAAAATTATTTAATTATGTTTGTTATGCATGGAATGGGAATAAATTTATTTATCCTTCAAAAAAAAATTATTCAAAATTGGTTTAATTACATTTTTTTCAGGAATATTATAATTAATTTATGTCACTTTTATAAATTTTATTGGAAAAAATTTATATAGTGTCTAAAAATTTAATTTAAATCTTTTCCTGGGGATAATTGTTTTTATTTTTTCTAAAAATATTTATTTTCGAATGAATATCAAATTGATGCTCCGTTAAAAAGATATATCTGGAATAATATGTATGAATAATTTATTATATATTAATTATTAATTATTTCATATAAATTTAAAATTTTAAAAATTTCAAAAAACTATTATCCTTGGGTAAAAACCAAATTCCAAGACCAATAATGTCATAAGAAAAATTGTATGAGGTAACAATCTAGAGGGAAGTTACTATTTTACACCTTATAAGAATTTTCAAGAAACAAATTCAAATTTATGTGTAAATTCCAGTCCCAAATAAATGATTCCTTACACCATAGATCCCTTTTCTAGTAAAACTAAATCATTATGCATATGTGTAGGTAAATTAATGGGATTGACTTTAGTCAACTATTTTGTATAGAACATTACAACATCCTTATAAATACACTTCTCAATAATGGAGGATTTTGGTTGATATGGTTTCTTAATATATACCTTCAATATATTCACATACCATTAAAAATGATTCATTAAAGTTTGATATATTTGAAAAAAATCCTTATTTTGTGTACCAAATGAACCATTAAATGAACCATGATATTAAAAAATGATAGTGGAAAGTAAATTATTCAATTTTAAATGTATAGAAACACCATAATTATCCAATTTTTTAATGAATTCAGATACATCACATTGTTAAAAATAAATTTGAAAAAATAACACACCTTCATGATAATATTTCTGACACAGATGGTTAGTTTTACACCCAATGTAACTGGTAGGAGTTGTTGCATCATGGCATAAAAATGATGGGTTATTTTTGGATTTAGGGCCCCTAAACCAACTTCTACGTACTTTATAGTTACACGTATTAATGTATTTGAATATTTATAAAATATATTTTCATAGAATGATTTTTCTTCTACATAAAATATTATTTGTTGGGTAAAAACATCATGGTAACATTGCAACATTTTTGGGTTGGGTATGTTTGTTGGAAATGTGTATTTTCATGGTGATTTGTCTATTTCTAGAGATATTATTGACAATAAATTTTGAAAATGAATCATGTCAAAGGAATGGATGATCTGGATGTGGTACAAAAAGAACTTATACAAGGTGACACTGTTTTCTAGTGTTTTCCAGAATATTTTGTTCCAAAATTTGGAGTTTTTCTAGCATTGAGAAATATGGATTTCCTTGAATACCTCATCAAACTATAGAAATATAATGTTTTTCGTGAAGATGGTATTCTTGAAAAGATTATCACGAAGGATCAAATAAAGTTGACAGTGATCTCTAAGACCACTAAGAGCATCACGAATGGCATAGGTGGAGAGATTTAAAGTGGTGAAAATGTTTTGGCGGATGCTCGGTGACTACGAGAAAAGGATAATCATGATACTACAATGTCTTAGATATAAGTATTCATGATTTAAATGAGAATTGTGAACTATAATTTCTGTGAAGCTTCACAAAAAAGGGAGAATTATGATGGAAATATCATAGCTATGAAAAATGATTTGATGTGGCGCTGAAATGGCCAGAAGTTTTTGGAGATGGTGGAAAATTCCATTAAATAGAACTCTACCCCCTTGAGAATCGTAGAGAGACTTAAATAATATTGTAAGGATCTTGATTCATGATGGAGGTTCATGAAGGTAGTGAGCTTCACAAATATAAGGGAATTCACAATGGCTAATTAAGCAATGAGAAATGAAGGAACATCGCGAAGTCTGGTTGAGCTCTACAAATGATGTTTTCTTTCGAAGGCTACGTGAGCTTCACAAGAAGGTAATAGATTCATGAAGTCTAGTTTGAGCTCTGAGGTATAGTGAGTTTCGAGAAAGGATGTGAACATAGGAATGTATGGTTTGAGCTTTGTGAAAGAAGGAGCTTCACAAAGTAGTAAGCTTTTCAAAGGCTATTCATAAGGTATTTCCCAGTGTTATGTGGTGAAATGATATTCATCAGTAGATGAAATTGGTACATCTATAGAAAATATAAATATATTGGATGATTCATTCATTGGTGATAATGAAGATACCTACATGTCTATAAATTGTGACTGGATCTTCTGAAGAAGACGTGGGCACACTTCATTTGTGATAATAGTGAGCTTTCAAATTGTGATTGGTTATAAACCAGGAGGGATAATGAGTCAACTCCAAACTTTGTAAGTATTAGTGTTATTTTATTGTATTTTTTAATCATCACTGTGTTGGTGTATAATCCTTTGAAATTTCCAAGTGAGGGTGATCCTAGTAAAAAATTGTTTTGTCTCATCTATGCTTTAATTTTTGTTCCTAATTTTCTATAGGAAAGAGAGAGAATTTTTTTTTTAAAATTGATAAAATATCAAAAGTGGTATTTTTTTTAATCTTTCATTCTATGATTCACACCCCCCTCAGGTTATTTGACATAGTGGAACTAATAGTATATGATAATATCCTTATATTACTTTCTCAGTAAAAGGTCACAACGGTTTCCCTCTATGATGGGAACCTAAATGTTACATGACAATATTAATAAATATATGTTTTATGGCTAAATGATATCATTTTATAGGACACAAATGATATATAACATCAGGGGTGTATAATCATAGGGATTTGAGACATTCTCTCTTAGTGTTAACCCTTGGTAATCTCCAGTGCATAAGATTATCTGAACATTACTTTCCCATTGGAAATCCACTTTTTAGGTGTTATTGAATATTCCAATCTCAAAAATGTATAATAATCCTTAGAATTTAATAATATTAAGAATATATGTCATTATTTGCATATTTTTATGTATTGATGAAAATCATGACAATATATCCTCGCAATGAGGTAGGATATGTTTGATGCTTCACAAGTGACATTGAGTTAATTAAAAATGTGAGAAAGTATTTATACCTTATATTATTTAAAGAATGTAGATATATAATTCCCTTTCATAGAAATATAATTTCTCGATCAATTCCTTGGATATAGTGATATTTTTGGAAATTCATTTCCAAAAATTCCAAGAACAACAAATCAAGTATATCGATTGATATCACTAGCATCCAACCTTTTTGATTGAAAATATTTGAGATAAAGGTATTATATTACATGGTGTATGTTTGAAGATGTTTATATTTTGTTGCAACATTAGATTATTTATTTATGTGATACATGGTTTGTTGTAAGATTCTAACCATGGACTTTAGGTAGTTCAACTGAATTTCACTAAGAAAAGGACATAGGGATCCACAGACTATGTGTATTTAGAATCTCAGATAAATTCTATATGAATTTAACATTTTGATAAATGTTATTCTTATATGTGTTTTCATTTTTATTCTTTTTTTGTTTGATTAAAAATTTTAAATCACATGTTATTTGAGAGAATATATATGCTATTTTAATATTTAATAAATATGTATTAATTTTGAAAATATTTATTTAATTACTCGAATATAATATATATATTTATTCTAGTTTATTCCTATGGTAAAAAATATTTATTTTTGTTATGTGAAATTTTAATAAATATTTATTCACTAGTTTTTATAATTATAATATTTATATATTTACTATAGAATAGTGGAGTGATATTTATTTAGTTAAATTAATATTCATTGTTGAAATACTAATATGTATTGAAGAGGATTGGTCGTCCAAGTTTTATGATATGGTGAGAAATTTCATATTAGATATTATTTAAAGAAATATAAATTTTTTTATTCAATATAAATACTATTTTTTATCAGGGTGTTTATCACATGTCACGTAAAAAATAATAATATTATTATATAGTCCTCAGGGTTTTCGTGATTTAATATAATAATTAGAGCCCTTTTATAATTATTTATTTTCTAATATGAGCACTATATAGACCTAATTATGAAATTTTGAGATTGTTTCTAAAATGTGAGAGCCTATTCCATCATTGTGTACAATGAAATATATTGAGAACCTCTCAATCCCTAAAGAGATACCTCTCTAGAATTATCTAAATATCACTAAGCATTCCTCCTCTAAAACCAACATGAATATCTTATATCTTGAACAATTTGGTTGTGATCAACATCAATCATCTCATGTGATAGATTCTTCTGTGATAGCACATGGACAGTTCTATAATGACAATTGGTCGTTCGAGGTGCACATATTTATCACATATAGAGGGAATATATATTGATTCTTATGATATATTAATAATACAACATCAATTGCTTAATAATTCATAAACATATAAATAATTCAACATTAATTAATTCTTATAAAATATATTAATTATAAATTACATGTGAAGGATCCTATCTTCATGGATTATGAGAACAAAATTCTATCTAGTTTGGAGGATAAATATGAAGATGTTGATAGAAAAATTCTAATGCGAATAGACCCTACCTTCATCTGATAAGTCTCATAATCACCAAGTTGTCTCAAAGGGGTCACATGATAATTTTTAATTATTTATTGTTCATTGATCGATTATAAACAAATTGTGGTTAGTTTTTACTTCTAATTTATTATTTCATTAATATAGAGTTTAATTTCATGTTTTTGAAAAAAAATCATGTTTCATATAATCATAAATAATTTAAGATTTTACGAGGTACAATATGAGAATCTATTAAGAGGCATTTTGTATTTTGGCCAAAATATTGGGTTATAGAGCCTGTGATTGTTGTACACTGCTCGTACCTGAGTAAACTACACCTCGATGTGTTGTGGTATAGACAAAATTCTAAGTAGTTATAACTCATGGTGTATTTAATACACACAATGTGTTGACTAAGCCAGACTGGAATATGAGCTATTGGGTAACATGGCGTGTGGGTAGTGTACATGACCTGTAGTCTACATGGTTTGATGTTGTAATTCATGTTAACAATGTAGTCAAATACATGGTATAATTCCAAATGATATTGATCGTCATAATCATTAATGATATATAGGGAATTTAATTAGAATACATATTAGGTAACTCATTAATTCCCATGTCACTAGAACACACCAAGATAATTTATACGTTATCTAGACTCACAGAATTGGAAACACATGATTTTTGGCACATTAGTACATGATTTTTAATCCATCCAAGATATATGTCAATTCCCTTGGAATTTATCCCAAATACAAGAAAAAAAGGGGAACATAGTGTTTAACCCTATAGTACACAATGTGTATTCTGTTTGTAAAGGAAAGAATGAGCTTAGAATAAAATAACTAATTATAGCGTTAGAAACATAATTATACAATTCACATTTAATGTGTTAAATTTTTAAAAAAGGTTTTCAAAATTAAAAATGCTCAATTCATTACACGTGATTATCTATAATTACTAGTGAAGCTATTTTTCCATATTTAATTTATGATGGGTATCTCTGATAGTGTTTGGATGGTCATTAAGATATATAAATTAATTAATTAATTAATATTTTAATTAAATAAATTTAATCACATTTTTCATAATAATATATAATGAATTCATGTGAATGTTGACTAGTGTAAAATTTTATATTCATTTCATGTTTGTGGATGAAAATGAGCTAGACCATTTTGTGTATGTGATTGGTTTATTTAATTTATTATTTCATGTTTATTGTAATAATTTATTAAAACAAATAATTTTATGTGTGTCATTTCACTCCTCTCATTATGTAAGGACCTTTATGTTCACTGTTTATTTTATGTAGACCCCTGACTAATCCTTTAGTTCACTTAACCTACATGAGACTTAAAATTATTTATTTGATAGATCTCCTAAGTGGAGGCAGTTCATGTTCATTTCCAAAGTGAAAATAATTCCAGATCTACCGAGGTGTACATATGGATTACTGTAACTCGAACAAGGCTTGATTGAAGAATTTAATTCTATGCATTCAATGGTTGGTTTATCATCTGATATATAAAACCATCCATTAGAGGCAATCATGGTTATTCCACCTAATTTATTTTATTTATTTCATTTTCATGGTTAATTATTTATTGGTTTTAAAATAATTAAATAAAATAATAAAGAAACATTAATAATGGAAGTAAAATAAATATTATAATATGTGTAAACATTATCTAATACAAGTTTAATCACTTAAGTAAAATCTACTTAATATTAATTAGTATGGGATAAGATAGAATGTAAAGTTTACACATAATGGTAAAAATATATTAAATAAAATATTAATTCAGTATATCCTTTCACTACTTGGTTAAAAATCAAACCCTGGTTCAATGTACTTGAAAAACTCCTTTGGGATGATATCAATTGTTAATGAATCGTTATCAGGTGTTTTAGTCGGATATAACCTAGCTTTCATTATGGGTTCATCATGTGCTTGAGACATCATATGACTAGTTGCAAAAGTGTTGAGGAAATCATAATTTTAGATTTCATGATTGGGGAGTCCACTCAACGGATCAATGTGATATATGCTAATATTGTTGGAAAGTAATGCCAACCTAAATTCTTTTGAGTATATTTAAATGCCTATGTATGGGTTATAAGAAAGGATAAATAGATCCTTTCCACTAGGATATTTATGTGATGGGGTATTCTGATAGCAATGTTTAGGGCTATTGGTTTTTGATAAAAATTGTTGTATATTAATAAATTAAATTAAATTTATTATCAAAATTATAATATAGTTGAAGTAATAAAATTATACTCTAATTTATTATAGAAATGGAAATTCACATGACATTAATAATGACACTATGATCTATTCTAGAGAAGGATGACCTTATTACTAGCTTAAATTTTTAAGAATGGTTAAGATTCCTACATGGTATATCATGCCATGAACATAAATTATATGTGTTAGAAAACCTTATTCCAATGGTGATTGGAAATAGACCAATGATATTGAATTTAATTTCTATATAAATCTTTTGGATGAATCCATATATGTCCAATGTTTAATGCTATATTTTTCATCCTATGAGAATCTAAAGAAACACAAGGATATTGATGCCTATAGAATTGTGTCCCAACTTTGGTATCCTTATAAAAAATTTGATATAAGAGATACATGTAGCAAAAAATGCATTTTTTACATGAAATTGTGGATATTCAATTCAATATGGGACTCATATAGTCTAGATGATTTTCTAGATTGTGATCTTAAATGTCTTGGTGTTTATGATCCCTAATGAGTTGTGCACAGATCAAATTCTATCCTCATAACTAAGTGTTTCTCTACTTTTCTAATTAATTATATTATGATAAATAGAGACAAAAATATTAGAAATTTTCTTCCATTTATTCTCTACGTTGATAAGGACACAGGTTGTGAAAACCCTACATTCTTTATCGTGAATAAGAAAAGGATGAATAAATAAAAGGTTTTGAAGACTCATTCCAAGTAAATGTCTATTGAGCCCCATTAATACATGAAAAAAATCCAAATACATGAAAATGAAAAGGATAAGATATGTTATTCATAATTTTATCTACCTGAAAAAAAAATTGAACCTAGTTAAAGAAGAAAGGAGAATCTTTTGGTGCATTCATTATCAAGGGAAATATTTTTATATATGCACATTGGGTATTAGATACATATTGTAGTGCTAAAATCGATATTATAATATAGAAACCAAGTAAATTTGGAAATATTGATAGATTAGATGTGGATTTGTGTAATTAAAATTGTATTAATATGGATTCTATGGCTATTCGAGACTACCACGTTTTGTTTCCAGCATGGATTATCATGGTTTAAAATATTGTTATTATTTACCGACTATTAAAAAAATATAGTTTATGTATCATTCCTGAATAAATATGGTTTTATGATCATATTTGGTAATTAAATAGGTTTCTTTTATAAATAAATCATATGTTATGATATAGAACATTTAAATAATGGTGTTTTTGTAATAAATTATGAAAATAAAGTATTATAAATTTATAATGTATCAATATCACATGACTCATTTCACACCCAACTTTGGTATCATCATCTTGGCCAAGTAAATGAAAAATGTTTGAAAAATATCTATCCTTGGGGCTATATAAATTATTTTTATCTAAAACCACATAATATATTTTACATTGGTTTATAAGGAAAAATAACATAGAAAACATTTCGTGGAAAAGGAAAATGAGCTATAATGATTTTCAAATTTCTACAGATTAATGTGTGTTGACCATTTCTAGTAGAATATATAAGTTTATTGGTATATAATTACTTTTACTGATGACTTGAGTTGATGTATATATAAATAATTAATGAGTTATAAGATTGATTCCTTTGAGAACTACAAATAATTTAAGAATTAATTAGAGAATCAGCGTAGTAAGAAGATAAAAAAATTCTATCAAATAGAGGTGGTAGTTATCTTAACCAAGAGTTTATAAAATTTTTATAGGAGTGCATTAATGTATCTAAACTCACTTATCCATACACACCATAATATAATGATGTTAGTGAAAGGAGGAAACATACTTAGATTGACATGGTAAGGTCTATGATGAGTCATGAAAGTCTTTTATTATCCATTTAGTGATATGCATTGCATACTGAATCAGACATTCAAAACCAAGTACCAAATAAAGTGGAAAACGGAATACTGTAGGAATTAATGCTTGTAAATAAATATATGTTGTCACATACTCCTTCATGGGGTTTTAGAGAAATTGTTTAGACTAACTCAAGAAACAAACTAGCACCTTGATGCATGAAGTGTATCTTAGAGGGTATCCCAAGGAAACAAGGGAACACTATTTATATAACCCATTAGATAAGAAGTTTTTCTTCACATGAAATTCTATTTATCTTGAGATTTAGCTTAGAATCAATTTGGATAGTGGGTGAAATATTTAATTCCATAAATTTGGTACTCAACATACAAGAGAGTGGGTATAGGAATAGGTTCCATAGGTCCCTATGGAATATATTGTTCCCGAAACACAAGTACTGCGTAGCAGAACCATAGAAGTTAGAGATCCTGAAAGGTATTTTTTATAGTACTTGAATATAGAGACTTGTTATTGGTTGAAAATAATGATCCTATTTCATAAAATGAGGTCGTAAATAGATCAAAATATGCAATATGGAATAAATTCATGAATTTTAAGATTGATTCCATTTATAATAACCAAGTCCATATTCTTTTTTATTTCCCAATTGATGTAAATACAATTAGACACAAATGGGTATTCTAAAAGAAAATAGAAATGGAAGGTAAATTAACTGACTATAAAGATAAGGTAATGTATAAAGGGTTTAAATAGATTCAATTAATTGGATACAAAAAAAAATATTCCCCAGTTACCATGTTTAAATCCATCAAAATTATACATTCCGTAATAGATTTCTATGACTACGAGCTTTGGAATATGGATGTAAAAATAGTCTTCCCTAATGGTAAAATTCAAGAAGATGTCTATATGATACAACCTAAAGGGTTTGTGACTATAGAAAATTCAGATAAGAAATGAATGTTATAGAGATCTATTTATATGTAAGAACTCGGATCTTCCTTCCAGGTATATTTTTCTCTTTATAGTGTTTTTGAGAAAAATAGGTGTTTTTGGAAAATATTTAAGTATACGCCGTGTACTTATATGTACACACTATTTACTCTTTTTTCGCACATAGACATGTGCTGCTCATGTAACAACCGAGCACATAGCCATGTGTGGTGACCTGGTGACCACCTAATGTGGGGTCCAGTGAAGGTAAATACACGTTGTGTACTTATAAAGTACACGTCGTGTACTTTATTTTTATTTCATTAAAAGGATTGGGGTCACATCTGACGGACAGAACACATCTCTTCTCGACCGAGTTTTTCTAAGAGCATCTATACAATGTGGATATTCATAGAGCCCCTGATCGAGCATTCGTTCTCCGAATCCAACTATGTCGGTTGTGTTGGAATCACATCGGTGAGTTCTCTCTTCGTCTTGAACACCTTCTTCAGATTCCTTCTCTATCATGAGATATCATGGGTTATACGTTTTATACGTTTCTATAGATCTACAGTGTTATTTTATGATTCAAAGATTATGGTTCATGCATAATGATCATACAACACCAAGGTAGGTGGTTTGTGCCTTTCTGTAGTTAGTCCTTGAGTAATATTTGCAAAAGTTCCCAATACCCTTGAATGGTGTATTGTGTGTTTTTTATCCCTGATGGTTGCCTTCTATGCTTTGGTTGAATATATAGATGATATATGTTGTGAATAGGGTTTATTTTTCAATACTATTAAGGTTTTTCCCATGTTTTCTTGTTTTGAACCTTTGGTCTAGTTTTGCATGTTAGGCTGCTTCTTCATTTTCCATGCCTAGTATTGTTTGGATGGAGTGTTTTATCTGACATGTTGTTATTATGTGTATTGTTTAGCCAATTAGTTCTTGAGGTTTAATTTGTCTTCTATGTATTTCACTACTCGTTTGACTTATACAGGGCCGTGATAACCTGGTGTAGTAGACCATAGAGAGAATGGACGTGAGGGCTACTCCAGAGGGTCTGTTTTTATAGTTACGATTTGAGACTATATGGGTAATTGATATAAGTGATTCCTAAGAGTCCGTGTAGTTCCTCGACGTAGTCCACAGGGGGAATGAGACATAATTGATTCCCTATAGTGCCTTTTTGTTACCGATACGAGACTATAGGGGGAGTTGACAGTGAGTGATTCCTTAGAGAGTTTGTGTTAAAGCTGGACTAGACGGGTTAGACTACGTGTACTTCCCATAGTGTTGCTTGTGTTTTCTAGGTAGGATTAGAGGGGTTTAGGAATTGAGTACATCCCAAAGGCTTTCCTGTTTGTGATTATCTTCTTACTTGATATGTGGTGTTTGAATGCTTTGGAACTGTAGGAATGTTTACTATTGAGTAATTTCTAGTTTACTGATTCTTTTGCTTATTGCCTGCCATATTGTTGGTTGGTGTGGACACTCAAGAGGGGGGGTGAATTGAGTTCCAATTAAAATTTCTGTTTAAAAACTTTGTCTTAAAAGCCCCCAAATAAAACACTAAATTAAACTGTAGTGAATTTATATCAAAATAAAGGATCTGTTAGGTTCTCAAAGGATTGATTATTTCCCAGTTAATCAAATCATAATAATTGATTAACTTTTGAAACTAACTTACTGATTTACAACTAATATAAACACTTGTGAGTTTAATTATCAATGTGACTTTAAAACGGTTTTGGTTTTAAAGTAGTTTGCAGCGGAATAAAAAAAACTTTTAAATAAATAATCACACCAGATTTAACCAAGAGGTTCAGTATCAAGTTTAGACTTAGTCCTCTCAAGAATTTATATAAAAGTGATCCACACCCTGGATCGGGGTTTACAATAGTATATAACTATCCAGGTCCATGAACTCTTCCACTGTTATCCGTGGGAACAAAAACAATAGCTCCAGCTATCCAAGTCACACATGACCTCTACCACTATCCCAGTGGGAAATAAAGGATGTAAGAGTTTGAGTGAGGATTTACAGATCCTCTAGTTGAAGTACAGGAGACAATGTGTGTGTAAAATACAACAGATGACACACACTACTCAAAATGTAAAAATAAAATCACAGAGGCAAAGATTTAGAGTTTAGAAATGGATCCAGTGATTTCAGTGCATCTCTGAACTCCTTTGGATTGATAAAAATTGGTTTTGAATCCTCTTTTGGTGTTTGTCTAGAAAACAGAGTGTTGTCTGCTTCCTTGACTTCCAGGTTCAAAAATAATAGTCGATGAAGTTCTTGTGTGGATGTTCTCGTTCTCAGCTCTTCACTGGTATGCAGTAATTAATGAGTTCTTCGTGTAAGTTCAGTCTTCTCTTTGCATTCACACTCGGTTGTTCTTCCAGAACACCTCGTGGTATGTATATCTCTGTGTATTCGTCTATTCATTCCTCTTTCATTTAAAGCACGAGCTCTGGAAAAAGAAATGACTTCATTTTGTAGGTACAAGGTACGGTTCCCTCACATCCAACAACACACATTAAATAAATGTCAGTGTATTAAAATATACCTGATATGACCATTGGTTTGATTAAATAATGATAAAGAATTTAAAGTAGTGTCGGAGTCTCTAGAATGGTAGGTTTGGGTATCGGTAGCCTTGGTAGTGGTAGCCTTGAGTAACGGTAGCCTTGAGTAACGGTAGCCTTGAGTAACGGTAGCCTTTCAATCGGTAGAATTCATGTATTGGTAGGATTTCTTGTATCAGTAGGCTTTCACATATCAGTAGGCTTTGCATAACAGTGACCTTTCCGTATCGGTAGCCTTTTCGTATCGGTAGGCTTGTCTGACGGTAACCTTCTTATATCAGTAAGCTTAGTATCTCGGTAACCTTCCGTGTAACGGTAGACTTGTTCTATAACGGTGACCTTTTGAGTATCGGTAGACTTGTTCTGTAACGGTGACCTTTTGCCTGTTTAAGTATTCTATTGGCAGAATGAGTTAAGTTAGAATATATTCATCCAGTAACCGTATTCCTTGAAGATAATATAAATAATATAATAAATGAATATGTGCATGATGTTCATAAATACCGAAATAATTAATTTAACCATTAATCAAAATAGGAACTACCAAACTATAATTGATCATAATTGGGATTATCAAAATACGATTGAGCATAGTTGATATTATGGAAATATGAGTTCAACTAATTTTCCCAAAGGGTTCAGCACATATATATTCACTGACTCTTAGGCATCGATCTCTTGGTTGTTTCTTACTGGGATTTAGTATCACACCCTATTTGGGCCATGCTTTGGGCCCAAACAGCTTATATTGTTGCAGGTATAGATAAGGGAAAATTCCATTCTACTTCAGGAAATTGACTGCTTTGGAACTGTAGAGCATGAGACCAAGTCGAGGCTTGCGATACTGAGGATTTGTTTACTATTTTCTTTCATACTTTGCTTTAACACTGTATTTCGGATTTGTGACATGTTTGGATGCTTTCCTAGACATATTTATCATGAATAATTATATGTGTCCTCCAGCTACTTATTACTTTTAGTCTTCTATTGTTTTCTATTGTATTCCATTATTAATACTTCTTCAATTGTTATATGTTTATCTTATCTTGTGTTACTTTGCCAAAGAGGGCATAGTTTCCTCACTATCACACCAAGGCCCTCACTGCTAGTTGGAAGCCTCTAGCGTTAGGGGAAATGTTCTTGAGGCCGTTTGACCAACCAGGTACAGGTCCCCTTTGGACAGCTTCCGATACTGGGATGTTACAAAGTGGTATCCGAGAAATTTTATTTCTTCTTGACATACTGTTTGGAGCCTATATCTAGGGATAAGAAATAATAGGTACTTGGTAATAAGTTTTGGATGGGAGTAGCTAACCCATGTACATGGAAAAGCCTATCTACCTCGTTATTGCAATTATTCTGGTTTTTCAATTTTAAAGTCTGTTTGATTTCACCATTGGATGATTCACATGTTTTGTGTTGTAATTATTGTTGTTATTGAGGTTTGGATTCTGTTGCAACCCGATGAGATGAGGGTATGCCATCTCATGCATCATATAGGCACTTATTGGATATCACATGTCATGTATTCCTTCCATTCCATTTAGGGTGAATTAGTGATTTCATGTTGTTGTGATAGGTTTTGTGCTAGATATGCATGTTATTGTGATAGATTCGTTGATAGAATACCTGCTTTTGATAGGGTACTACTTTGTGAAAGGCATTGTTTAAATGAACGCCAAACTTTGGTTCTTAAGGTGTTATGGGCCCTCATGGATTATAATTTGGTGGATCATTAATCTGTTATGCTTGTATATGACATGTATAAGATTCCTAGATTTGATTCACGGGGAGTATGGGCCCTCACGAATCGTAATTTGGAACTTAAATGTTCGTTTCAGTATTTTTCTAGGCTCCGAAGTAGTTTTTAAGGATTATTGTCTGGAAAAACCCCAAATACAAACCATGTAGTGATGAATATATGTCATATGTTCTTCAGTTTTGGATGAAACTATCTTTCTTATGTACGCACCGTGTACTCTATGTACACACCGTTTTGTCTCTACATGTGTCACTGGCTATGTGGGCAGAGACCCGGGGTTGGGAAAAATCATGGTGGGACACGCCTTGTACCCGAAGTACATGTTGTGTGTTTAGATCTTGTGTCTGCCTGTGTGACTAATGACACAGATGGATAATTCTTAGTTTATACATGTCGTTTCAGTCATGGACATGCCATGTAGTGTAACACTTGAATCTGTCCGTGTAACGAACAACACGAGTCGGTGAAATCTTTTAGTACACGTTGTGTCTTGCTGGAATACACCATGTAGAGTAAGCCATGAAACCGGCTGTGTAACTAACAACATGGGTCGGTGAAGTTCATCTAGTACACGTAGTATCTGGTACCAACACGTCATGTAGTCTTGTTCTAGGAGAACCGTATGGATTATCCATGTAAAGGAACACAGGCAGGGGATGAGGATTCAAGTACACATCGTGTGCTAGGAAAACACACCATGTATGAGGTGTTACATGACCAGTTTTGGTAGTAGTAAACGCCCATGAGGAATGATAAATATACACACAATGTAGTTAAAATACATGTTGTGCAAACATGTTTTGAAAAACATGAATGCTTTATTTATCATGTTCCCTTCTTTCACTTCTAGATTTTCAGTCCTGGATAATCTTGATCTAAGGTGTGCGCTTGAACTTGCAGTTTCATGCCACTGAGACATCCTCCGGTGGTACGCCAGTTACCGGGCAGCAATCAGACACTTGACATGACCAATCAAGGACATCCATCTTATCCTCCAATTGTTCCAATCTTGGCACCAGCCGTCATTCCAGAAATAGGTGTTGAGGCACAGTGCTGAGAGGTTTTTATGAGGTTCATGCAGACCTTTCGAGGAGTACCGCATCCTGCCCCTTCTATGGATGAATTGACATGAATTTTCCCGCAGCAGAATCCTCCTGCTTTCACCAGTGAAAGAGGACCTCAGGATAAAGATTCATTGTTAGAAGCCATGGTTCTTATGTTCGGTCATCTGGAGACGCCTCTAGAGAGGAGGATCAAGCTCGTTGCGTACATGCTTCGGAACTTCTCCAATAGATGGTGGGATGGGATCTCACGAGATGGATGCCAGCAAGTTATGGTCTGGGGTGAGTTTCAATGCTCCTTCTAAGATTACTTTTATCTGGAAACCTTGAGGGCCGATCGAGCCTGAGATTTCATGAGTCTGGATTTGTGTACTCTTTCTGTTATGGATTATTCTTCTCACTTCACTGAGCTGTTGTGCTTCACGCCTATTCAAGGAGGTGATGAGTTATTTCTAGCAAGGAAATTTGAGGAGGGTCTCAAGCATGACATATGATCTTATGTGAACATCTTCAGGATGACTTCCATCACTTCAATAGTCAAACAGGCATTGATCACGAAGCACAATTTGAGGGATTCTGAAGTTGTGAGCCATGGAAGATCGACATCCGGAGTTAGTATTCCTCTTACTGATAGTATGAAGTGTCGCACGGGGTCTTCGTGTGGTGATCCAACATGGCAAGACAATTTTTCTAGTATCCATGTTGTATGATACCAGTGTGGGAAGAGTGGGCATATGAGGACATATTTCCCAAGAAACCCATTCGAGTGCTGGTCTTGCAGAAAGATGAGACATCTTTAGGATTTTTGACAGATATTCTCACCATCATCTAGTGACAGGGGTTCTTCACTAACTCCTCGTACATGAGAAACACCACTAGTTTCTCATCAGTCTTGGAACTGGACTTCTTTGGGCCGTTCAGGCCGAGGTGGAGGTCATGGTCATGGTATCCCGTCATCAGGATTTCAGCGAAAATGGGGTGGATTAGCTCAGAGTGGTTAGTCAGGGTCATAGGGCCGTGGTGCAAATTATAATTTTTCAATGGAGCAGACCCAGTAGTAGTAGGATCCCAGACCCTCTGTAGTTCAAGGTACGATCCTTGTTTCTCTAGTTTTAGTTTCATCTCTTTTCAATACAAGGGCCTCCCATTGCTTTATATGAGTTGATGTTGTGGAGATCCTTGAGCTCAGTATCTTTTATTCTACAGATATCATGATGTTAGACACTCTTTTGGGGGCTAGAACAGCTAGTGTACGTCAGTGCAAGAAGTGCCCTCTCGAGGTTATTGGGTGTCACTTATTTTGGGACCATTATGTCTTAGAGATGATAGGTTATGACGTCATTCTCAAAATAGATTGGTTAGTTCAATTCCAGGCTGTTGTGGACTGTTATCATCAT
Source organism: Viscum album (assembly GCA_963277665.1). Taxonomy (NCBI): domain Eukaryota; kingdom Viridiplantae; phylum Streptophyta; class Magnoliopsida; order Santalales; family Viscaceae; genus Viscum; species Viscum album. Next base: position 379,817,968 of record OY728163.1, on the reverse strand, counting down.
GGGGGGACATTCACATCACCAGAAGGAAAATCCTTCCTTTATAAGTGCGAATGGTATATCCATGCGAGCAGACTGGGAACCTAGCTTCATGGGTTGGGAGGAGTTACAGCCCAGATTTCTAGACTATATCTTAATGACCAGGGGACTTCACAATTCGACTTTCCTCCAGTGGTGGATCATTTCAGGGATGTATTTCTAGAGGAATTTTCAGTTTTTCTTCCAGAGTGATAGGTGGAATTTTCTTTTGAGCTCGTTCCAGGAGCGGCACAAGTGTCCATTCCTCCTTATAGGATGGATACACTAGAGTTACATGAGATTAAGAAACAGTTATAGGAGTTGCAAGAAAAGGGTTTCATCTAACCTAGTACCTCTCCTTGGGGTTTGCATGTCCTGTTTTCGAAGAATGCAGATGGTACCCTCCGACTTTATGTGGATTATTGGAAGCTGAACCAATTGACGTTCAATAATCGATATCCCTTTCCGAGGATTGATGATCTCTTTGATCAGCATCGAGGAGCCTGGTTGTTCTTGAAGATTGACTTGAGATCCGATTATCATCAGTTGTGCCTTATACCATCTAATATACCTCATACAGCATTCCAGAGAAGTTATGGTCTATACGAGTATGTGGTTATTCTATTAGGTCTCACGAATTCCCCTGCAGCTTTTATGGCACTGATGAACTGAGTGTTCCCTCCATACTTGGATTTCTTCGTGGTGGTCTTCGTGGATTCTATTTTGGTGTACTCTCACACTCGATACAACCATGCCACGCATCTTGAGATCATTTTTAGTACACTAATATGGAATCTCTTATATGATAATCTCTCAAAATGATACATTTGGATAGACCAGATTCACTTCGTCGGTCATGTTATCTCAGAGATAGGAGTATTAGTAGACCCAGAGAAAGTGAGAGCTGAAGTTTTCTTGGGGCAGGCGAAGAATTTATTTGAGGTACAAAGTTTAATAGGGCTTTATGGATACTACAGGAATTTCATAAATGCATTTTCATGGTTAGAAGCACCAATTAAGGGCCTAAATAAGAAGGGTGGAAAGTATTTGTGGACATATTCTTGTGAGTTATCCTTTCAGGAGCTGAAAGGGAGGTTGAATTCATCCCCGATACTAGTATTTTCATATCCACAAAACAGTTATACTATGTACTGTGATGCATCAGGTATCGGGCTAGGAGCAGTGCATATGTAGGTAGAAGGAGTCGTCGCCTGTGGGTCTCGGCATTTGAGGCCACATTAGAGTAATTACCCGACACACGATCTTTAATTGGCCGCAGTTGTTCATGCCTTATGTTGTTGGAGACATTATCTTTTGGGATAGCATTCTGTGGTTTTCACTGACTACAAATTTCTCATGTATATCTTCACTCAGTGTGACCTGAATTTGAGATAGTGAAGGTGGTTTGATTACCTTAAATCCTTTGACTTTTGGCATACCTACAGGCCTGGGAAAGGCAATGATGTGGATGATGCTCAGAGGTGTAGGACTTAGATACACATAGTTTAGGAGGCCAGTGGTGAGTGGTAGCCTATAGCTCTGTTCTCTGAGATGCATTTGGAGGTGCACAATAGACAGGGGTAAACGTTTCTTTCTTCTGTAACTGTTACCTCTACTCGTCTTGACCAAGTGTGAATAAGGAAGAAATCATCTTCATAAGGCCTAGTCCTATGAGAAAGTGTGTCATGAGAGGACCCTATTCCTAGATGGTCCATAGGCAATGATGAGATCTTTCATTTTCATGGGCACGTATGGGTGATAACAAACATATGTGGGCAGATTATGTGGGACATTCACTCCTTAGTTTGGGAATTTCATCTTTGTGTCACCAAGACGTTTCATGATCTACACCTGTAGTACTGGTGGCCAAGTATGAAGAGAGTTGTTTCTGGTTTTGTCATGAGGTGTTCCACCTGTCAGTAGGTGAAGGCGGATCATCAACGACTAGTAAGGCTTTTTCAGCAGTTACCCATTCCCGAGTGAAAGTGGATTTATGTCGTGATGGATTTCATGATAGGATTTTCGATGTCCCCTTGAGGAAACGATGCAGTTTGGGTTCTCATTTGAGAGATTCACAAAGGTTTCTCACTTATTTCCATTCAAGGATACTTTCAGTGTTGATTTGATGTAAATACTGTACATCTGAGAGATTTTATGTTTACATGGGGTTCCACACTCCATTGTATCATACAGTGACACCCGTTTTACTTCTCGGGTCTGGAAGGGGCTACAAAAGGCTCTAGGTACATAGGTACTTTTGAGTACAGCTTAACATCCCAAGATAGATGGCTAGTCCGAGAATCTGATTAAGGTGCTTGAGGAAATGCATCGAGCATGAAACCTTGATTTTAGAGGTTCATGGGAGAAGCACATACCTCTTGTGTAGTTTTCATACAATAATAGTTTTCAAGAAACTATTCACATTGAACCTTATCAGACTTTGTACGGTAGTCCATGAAGATCACCATTATGCTAGCTGGAGGCAGGAGAGGCAGCTATATTGGGACCTCGTCTTGTCCAGGAGACCACAGAATAAATTGAGTTGATTCGAAAGAGGATGGCTACTACACAGTCTCGACAAAAGTCTTATGTTGGTTGACAGAGACGACCTTTGGAGTTCAAGGTTGGTGATCAGGTTTTCCTAAGTGTCGCACTGAGGTTGGGACACCGGACAATTAGGATACTAGAAAAGATTTCACTAAGGTACGTCATGCTATTTGATGTATTTGAGAGAGTTGGTCTGGCCACCTATCGGCTGCAGTTACTATAGAGGTATCAGGCTATGCACGATGGCTTAAACTTTTCTCATCTTTGACATTACTTCTCATACTCATCTCATGTTTTTTCACCTGAGGAGGTTGACTTAGAGGGGGACGCCTCATTTTAGGAGCATCATATCTGGATTGTTGATCGAAGTACGAATGTTCTCCATGGCCAGTCTGTTCCTACGGTACAAGTGATATGGCAGCGTGGGCGAGTACAGGACGAGACATGGGAGAGGGAGGCCGATGTACGATCACAGTGACCAGAGATTTTCAAGGATTCTTCTTCTGCACTGCCTTTCTAGGGAAATTCAAGGACGAATTTCTTTAAGGGGGGATATATGTAAGAAACCATATCTTCCATTTAGGTATGTTTTTCTATTCTCTGGTTTTTTTGAGAAAAATATGAGTTTCTAGAAAATTTTAAAGTACACACCATGTACTTATATGTACAAGTCATGGAATCGTTTTTTGCATGTAGCTGTGTGCTTGCCATGTAACGGCCGAGCACATAGCCATGTGTGGTGACCTGGAGACTTTCTAATGTGGGGGTCGATGAAGGCAAGTACACACCGAGTACTTATAAAGTACACATCGTGTAGTTTCTTTTTATTTCATTAAATGGGCCAAGGTCACGTCTGACATACAGAACAAATCTCTTCTCGATCTAGTTTGTCCGAGAGCATCCGTACAATGCATATATTCATTGATCCTCTGATCAATCATCCGTTCTCTAAATCAAACTTCGTCAGTTGCGTTGGAATTGCATCGGTTAGTTCTCTCTTCTTATTGAACACCTTCTTCTGATTCCATCTCTATTGTGAGATATCATGGGTTAAACATTTAGAATGTTTTGTAGATATACGATGTTATTGGGAAATTCAAGGCTTGAGTTTCACGAACAACAATCCTAAAACACTGAGGTGGGTGGTTTGTGCCATTCCATAGTTATTCCATGAGTAATATGTGCAAAAGTGCCCAATACGCTTGAACCGAGTATTGTGTGTTTGTGTTTTTAGCCCTAATGGTTTCCTGTAATGCCTTCTTTGATTGGATAGAGGTTATATGTTGCGAATTTGGTTTTTTTCCATGGTATTGAGTTTTCCCCATGTTTTCTTGTTTTGACCATTTGGTTTAGTTTTTCATGTTAGGTTTCTGCTTTGTTTTCCATGAATAGTATTGTTAGGATGGAGTGTTTTATCTAACATGTTGTTATGCTGTAGATTTTTTATCCAAGTAGTTCATGAGGTTTACATTAGCTGCTATGTATTTTTATTCTCGTTTGACATACATAGAGACGTGAGAACCTAGTGTAGTAAACCTTAGGGAGAATGGAGGTGAGGGCTTTTCCAGAGGGTTTGTTTTTACTGTTATGATGTGAGGCTATAGGGGGGATTGATGTAAGTTCTTCCTCAGAGTTTCTATAGTTCGTTGATGTGAGCCATAGGGGGAATGAGATGTATGTTCTTCCCCATAGTTCCTTTTAGTTACCGTTATGAGACTATAGGGGGAATTGAACATGAGTGCTTCCTCAAAGAGTCTGTTCTAAAGCTGAACAAGAGGGGTTAGATAGTGTGTACTTCTTAGAGGGTTGCTTGTGATTTCTAGGTAGGACCAGAGGGGATTATGCTATGAGTGCATCTCATAGGGTTACCTGTTTGTGATTATCTACTTACATTATATGTGGTGTTTGAATGATTTGAAACTATATAAATGTTTACCATTGAGTGATTCCTTGTTTAATGATTCTTTTTCTTATTGCCTACCATATGTATTCACTGACTGTTAGGCATAGATCTATTAGTGGTTACCTACTAGAATTTAGTCTCACACCGTATTCAGGTTATGCTTTTGCGCTGAAACATATTTTATTTATGTAGGTATAGATAAGGTAAATCTCCCTTATACTTCAGGTACATGATTGCATTGGAGCAGGAGAGAATGTGACCAAGCTGAGGCATGCGATGCCAAGGACATGTTTACTATTTTATTTCGTACATTGTTTTAGAATTTTAGTTCATCATTGTGACGTTTTTGGATACATTCCTAGACACATGTATCATGAATCATTATATATGTGCTCCACCTTTCTATTACATTCAGTCTTCCACTGTTTACTGTTATATGCCATTATTACTGCATCCACTATTGTTATCTTTTTCTCTTCCGCTGTGTTACTCTGCCAAAGAGGTCATAGTTTCCCCACTATCACACCGAAGGCCCTCACTGCTATTATGAAGCCTCTAGCATTAGGGGAAATGCACTTGAGGCCATGTGACCAACCGGGTATGGGGAACCTCTGGGCGGATTCCAGAACCAGGATGTTACATTATATATTAAAGAAGACATCTATGTCATGAAGCATTCAGTTCTATGAATCTATATAAAAACTGGTTTCATAAATAATGGATTTAATCCAAGTATAAATATGTGGTATATTGTGGCTGTAGTTATATTACTAGTATTATATGTTTATGACATAATATATATTGGAAATGACATATTCGTCTTATAATCTATTATGGATAGGTTAAACAAGGGCTTATTTATCGACAAAGGTTAAGTAGCATATATCCTTAAGATCATGATCATCCGTTATAGATCCAAAATGATTCAGGGAATATGTCCGAGTATATACATTAATCATAAAAAAAATAAATTTAATATGAAGAAAACAATGAGTTGATTATTTCTAGTGCCACATGATACACCTCTCCCCAAATAAAGTGTGTCCTAAGACATAACAGGATAGAGTGAGAATGAGTAGTATAATATGTGCATCCCTACTAGGATCTGTCGTGTAATACATATTATATACTATAATTGATGTAGCCTTTGATTTAATCATGGAAGGAAGATATCAAACTAATCCTTGAGAATAATATTGTCTTGGTGTTAAGGCTATACTTATGTATCTAAGGCATACTAAGGATATATTCCTAGTATATGGATGAGATGACAAACTTGTCATATCATGGTATACATATTCAAGATTCAAAATATATCATAATGATCTTATATCATAATTAAGAGTTTCATTTAGTATCAATGGAAGAGTTGAGAGTTTAAAGAGTTCAATGAAACTAGTTTCCACCAATTATACAATAGCGTCTAAGTATATATCAGCTTCTCATGAATAAATACAATCTATTTGTTTTTGGAACGTTTCAAAGGGTTTTATAGGATTCATAGTAGTAATGATCCCATAATATTGTACTATGATAATACTACAGTAGTGGTTCTCACAAATGATCTAATTTGATATCAATGGTTGAATTGCATACTCTACATGTATAACATATTGAGTGATTTTTATCAAATTGGTGAAACTAATTTATGTATATTTTCCATATAATTAAATGAGTTATATCTCATGACAAAATACATATCTCAATAGAAGCATGAACACCATGTGAGAGCTTGTGGACTAAAGGTTGTTAGTAGTTGGCTCTAGTGAAAGTGGGCGTCTATTGGAGTTAGTGCCCTATACTCAACTTATAAGTACTTTATAGTTACTTATATCCATGAATTTGAATGTTTATAAAATATCTTATCACATAATGATTGTTATTATATGTGACATAGTATTTGATAATTTACAAAGTGTACTCGTCACACTAAAAGGTCATAGTGATTCCCCACAATGATGAGAACATAAAAGTGACACAATAGTATTCTTAAATATAATTTACATGAATGAATGATATCATTTTAACTGAAACCAATGATATAAGATATTAGGGGTGGAGACTCATAGGACATTGAGACACTCTTCCATGGTGTACACCCATAGTAATCTCCAATTAATAAGATGATGATAACATGAATCACAAACAGGAAATCCATTTTTTCTATTTCAAATGTTATTTTGATTTTTGTATATATTTAATGATCCTTATACCTTAATCATATTATTAAGACATGTCATGACTCACATAAATTTATATATAGAAAACATTTGTGATAATATATTCTATTATGACCCAACTATATTAAAAAATATAGAACAAGAGGCAATTCCTTTTTATAAAACCTTCTTTTAAATCCCCAAATATTCTCGTGGAAAATAAATATAATGTAAATAACCAACTATCAAAAATTAAATCACTTGAATGAGCCACTTGTGAATTTTCATAATCACGAGGAATGTGGAAACTCCATGGTTTGTGAAGAAAACTATTACTAACTCTTTCCAGTTAATACATAATGGCATAACTTTAAAAGAAAATTATTTTTAAATATTAAATGATCACATGGAATGTAATAAAAATAATTAAATAAAAAACCTATTATATTGAAACTATAATGAATCAAAACATGCCACATTAAATGATGAACTCAAAATTAAGTGAGAAGACATCCTCTATAAGCCCAAGAAACCCAAAACACCATGATTATAAATTACCTGAACTATAAAATCATCCCCTATGGGTGTTAAGGAAACCATGAAAAGAAAAAAACCATCGAGAAAGGGTGAAAGGAGAATAGGATAAGAGGAAAGAGGATATTACCTCAAGGAATCCACTTGATATTAAAGGAAACAATCTTTGAGTCAAAGGGAATGATAGAAGAGGAACTCCCCATGGAAACCCATAGTCAGTCAAATGTGAGTAGAGGGGGAAGATACTAATAATTCTTTTGAACAATCATGTGGAAAATGGAATTAAAATTTTAATTTAATCTAGGAATATTAGATGGTTTTCAAAACCATGCTCCAAACATGAAGAATCCACTATATGATACCTACAAACTCACTTGGTTTGAATGTATGATTTACCAAACAATGTGTCAAAAAGAATAACTTATAGAAAAAACTATAATACTATGGCATAGTGACTCACAAAATTTCTCCTAAACATCTTCACATCTTTAAACAACACACCAGACAAAAAAGGACTTATACAAATACAAAAAATAATCATAGGGTTTGAACCCAACTAGGCACTAACCTTGTAAACTAACTGTGTGCTAAATAAAATGAACTAAAAATATCTATTCACCAGATATTATGTATGGTTTCATCTAAACCATTCATTCTAACCATTAAATAGAACAAAATTCCCAAATTTTACAAATTTTAAACCAAAAACTTAAGGATTTAATGTACACAAAAATAATATAAAAATAAATAAAGTAAAATTGATATGTCGATTTCATAAGTAGTATGTCCTCCTCTTCCACTCCAAGTTTCCAATACCTTCAAGATTTTATTTCCATTTCTCATAGAAAATATTTTCAATTTCCTCTCATTACCCTTAAATCTATAAAAATATGGTATTAGATGAATAAAATTCTTACCTTCGTAACAATTTACAATTAAATATTTTTTCTTATCAAGTCTTTCCCTTTGGTCATTATGAAAATCATAATTGAAGTTATTATTTTCAATAATTTTATTTACTTTTCACACAAGTTGACAAAAATCATTCCCACTACCATTAAAGATGTTGTGTTTGGAATAATTATTATATTCCTTCTAATAATTATTTAAGACATTAGCACCAAAATAAACATCATCAGAAAGAATGTTATGTAGATGAAAAAAATGATCTATTATTCCTCTTTTATTTTGTAGTGACTCTTTACAATCTACAATAATATTTTATAAGAGTACCCATTAATTGATCGATACACATCGTGGAAAATATTTATTGTTATAAATGGAAGTATTCTTACACTCTCACTCCTTCAGAAGAATATCGATAACTTTTTCAACCAACAGATCATCTTACAATTCCTTCCCAATAAGTGATTTCAGACTATTCCCTGTTGTCATAAAAATATAATTCTTTTAAGAAATAGAATCTATTCCTAGAAGATATAAATATTTATTATAAACACATAGCATAACTCTCACAGTTTCAATAAATTTGGATATTCTAAAATGTGTACTATCAAAATTCATTAATGTGTGATTTTATGGTTTATAATAAGACATATGACTATATTTTTTCATCATCTTAAAATATAACAATGTATTTATCACATTATATTTATATTGAAGGAAAATATTCTCACCATTGGTAAACATAAGAAATACTTTTCATAAAATTCATATTTTCTAGTCATCATCAAATAATTTTCTTTTCCAGTATTAATCATAAATATTTTCAAACAATAATTCTTGTACTCATAATGATTTATAAAAAAATAATGATGAATAAAATTAATATTTTCAATTTATCCAAATTTATTCCTTCCATCATGAAATTTTTTTATCTACCAAAATGTTCGTCTAAGGAAACTAATATATGAAATTCCAATAAATAATCCAAAGTAATAAAAATATAAATTCCTCTTAGAACATATTAAATTTAAGATTTGATATGAAGATTTGATATTAATAAAAGTAAAATTATTCTTAGAACCCATCATAGATAATATCTGATGAAATTTTTTAGTATCAGTTAAAATGATTTGTTTCATAGAACCTAGTCAACCCAGCTTCCAATACCAAATGATGGTATCAGAAAAAATATACTAATTCTCAAATTCCAGAAGAGTTGAGCTCAAATATTAAGTTTCTTCCTAAACAAATTATGGAAAAAATATTACTGGGGGATAATTATAGAAAATAAATAACATACTATTTTCAAATAAGTTAATGTACAAGTTGGTCTAGAATTTGATCTTACAATGAAATAAATAATTATCATAGTGAAAAATTAATTGTAATAGAAACATAATTCTTTCAGATGATAATATTACCCTAATGAAATAGTAATCTAAAAAAACTCAGTTTTTTAGAATGACACAGTATCCAAAAAATATGAAACAAAAACAAAAAATTAAATATAAACATAGTGGAAAGAAACCAAAACATACAGTATTGGTCAAGAAATAAATACTAATTTAAATGGATATTATTAAATCTATATTTTATAAAACAATTATGGATAATATTTGAACTTGATCAAGGTTTACTATCATCTTGTCCCCAAAGGACCATGACTTTAATCCATTTAGAGAGTGTATCTATCTTATTATCCCTAGAGACCCTTGATCAAGCATATCAAAACATCCTACACCCCTATGTTCCTTCAATCCCTCAATCACACAGTATATTAAAATCCCATTTCTTGTTATCCATATAATCCATTATTCCTATTGGATTATAATGAAAAAATACAACAGAAAAATTATAAATTTTTTTAATGAAATCCTTACACAATGGTATCTTTTTGTAAAACACTCATAATGAAAATTACAATAATCAGAATTGTTCTCTACAACATTTAGTTGTACAAATATTAAATTAACAAAACATATCTATTGAATTACCAATCATAAATGTTTTATTTTCTTTATATCCACTAACCATTAGTCCTATTTAAATATTCTATTATACTATACACCAATTGTTAGATTCCAAATTTTTTATAGTTAGTTATAACTACAACAAAATCGCATTTTTTATCATCTATTTTATGTACAATATATCCTCACATTAAAATGAATTCATTTAAAAAAATAATATTATCCTATATCTGATGAATTTAATCTCTCATGAAATTTTATTTTTTTTAAATTTTATGTTTCAATTTAATGATATGTAATTGAAATTACTAAATTGTCATTTTTTGTAAAAAAAACTAAAATAAAACTTCAATTTATGAATTTTTTAATTAATGTTATTTTTTTATGAAAACAAATGAAGTGAATGAGCCTTTAGGTCGATACTCATACATTTAGAAGAATTAAATGTAATATATTAATCATCTCGGTCATTGTTTACTAATTTAATATATGTCGTAGATAAAGGGATCATATAAAAAATTTATAATTTTATATGATAAAACTCTTAGACACACATATAGTGATATGTGTGTTTAATAGAGATCACATAAAATTAATTTATAACTTAATTAGCATTGATAATTTTCTTGAGTCCCCACTTCTCTTATAATTTTGGATTATGGAATTCATAATAGTTGTTAATATTATAATGTATCATGAGGTCACACATTGGGGTCATGTAAATGATGATCAACATTATAAAACATTTTACGGTACCACAAATGTGTTTTTAGAGAGTATATTTATGATTTTCTAGATGGATATTTATAAGGTTGTACATATGATGTGATGCATGGTGAATTAATGATAGATTTTCCATAAAAAGTGTTTAATATACCCAAAAGTATTTTTCGATATGGTTTTATGAGTTTTTACATATGATTTAATATAAGGTGAAAGTGTACAATGTCTATGAGGATTTTAGTGAATGTGGATGATTTATAGATATATGGAATGAAATACAACCAAAATGTAGTTGTTTACCATGAAATATTTTAACCATATATACACCATGACATACTCTAAGAAACTATGCCATAATATCTATACATGATAATTATCATGTTGTAAAATTACTCTTGGTTTGGCCCCTATCTTCCACCCTATCTATAAAACATCATTACAATCATCATAAGATGATGATTATAATGACATTAACCTTTACTATTTTCTTTTAAATTATAGATGAATTTATGAAGGATCATTTTAAACAATATAATGTTATTTAATTAAATAATATTTTTATTAAACACATCCTAAATAAAGGCTCATTGTTTGAGGCCTATGGGTGCCAATATAAGTTGGACAATTCCTCATGTAAGTCATTATTATCATTAGAAATATTTATGAAAAATATCAAATTCATCTCATTATATAAAAACTTTATCTAATTTTATAGAGGACTAAAATATTGAGAGAGTTCAAATCCATGGAATGGTATATTCCCATGATCTGTAGATTCCTCTAGAGGAATTATTATTTTGGGCTGTTCTCATTGATATTGATCAAATTCTTGTGTAAATATTAGATTTTCCATATTCAAATGTTGAAAGGTGAACCTTTCTTGTTTTTAATTTTATTATTCATTCGAAATGTATATATATTATGGGATTTATTTATTTTTTATTTGTTCTTCCACCTTATTATGTATGTTATAAATCACTTCAAAAACAAAAAAAATATGTCATGTATTAGGTTGTGATCAATTAGAGTAATATATTCCATGATCAATGATAAATCTAAAAATTCAATAAAAATACATGAGAGGAAGAATAAAAAATCATGTATATGATGAAGAGGGTATGCTAGAATAAATCTAGATATCTTATTCTAACACCTGGTGCAATTCAATGACATACCAAACTTTATGGATTCGCATATGGGTATCACTTCAGGGATTCATGTTTAGATCATATTTCATTGATAAAATATAAAAACTATTGATTAATAAAATAAAATTATTTCTTTATAATTATATATTATTATACATCAATGTCTAAAGATTTTTATAGTATTTAGGACATGTGATTGCAGACTTGATAGTTTTAGACCAGATCTATATAATTTTTTGAAAATTGGTATCCAGCCAATACAATCATGAAATGAAATAATCCTTGAAATATGTCTTTGCAATTCTTCAATATACTTACCAAGAAACTCTTTGGAACCAAATAATTAAGGATCCTTCACCTTAACTAGACCCCTCGTAAAAAAATTCTACACATCCTTCAGGGTTCCAATGCAGGGTGTGTGTATAAAATCCTTTTTATTCACTACCAATAAGCCCTTAACATAATTTTGAAAATATTTGTTTGTTCATGCACTATGTTGATCCTAATTTTTATATTATTAACCTTTAGGATATTATAAATAATATTTTATTCGTGTATTATTGATTTTTTTCATCAAATGAGCATCACATATCCTCGATATAAAATATATTAAAAATAAAACAATATTTTTCTCCCGCATGTGAACGATCATGGGAAAGTAGCATACCCTCCTAAATGAAAACTCATATAGGAAATCTATTTTCACTAATTCATCTTCAATAGTGGTTTTACCCTATCATTGGTTGAAATATTATTCCATGTTGGTACCACAATATTGGACCATTAATGATGGAATTAATTAATTGGAGTAAATAATTTACTAATAAAATTTATATGTTCTCTAAAACTAATTCTCCCCATAAAATCTACCTCAATTTTTTTTTCTAGTCTTATATTAATAAAACCTATCTATAGAGGGATATGGGTAAGATTATGGGATAATCAAAGATCTATAGTTCTAATTAACAGACTTATCCAAACAGATTACCAACAAGGCTAGGGAATATATAATCATCACCATAAAACAATCAAGAATTAGGGTAGATCTCTTTCATTTTATCTTCACATTATTATTTTTTAATATAATAAAAATTATATGGTAAAATTATTTTATTTTAATTGTAGACCACTATGAATCCATAAATTTTATATGTTTTTTATCTGCCTGAATTACATGTTTCTTTTTTCATATTCTTCATTATTAGAAAATACATTACTGATTGTAGATGGATAATCCTTTTCACCAACCTCTAATGAATCTATATACAAATTTCCATTAATTTTCTTCATTTTTTTATCACTTTCACCGTCAGCCTCAACCATGGAATGTGGTTTGATGAAAATAGGCCAATATTTTTGAATGGTTGGAATCTGGGTTAACAATTAACAAATTTGAATATGGGAGTGGAAACTTATGAGTGATGGAGAATTGATTCAAAATAGAGGATGATTGAGAGGAACATTGACATGGTACGTTCAAGGTAAGTATCATGCAGAGTCATCTAAGGTTTATTAGAGTCTATTTAAAAGTATATTTCAAGAAAATAATGATGAATTAAAGTTTTAGAGATGCGAAAGAGTCAATAAAGTTTTAGGATGATGTTTATGGTAGTAAAAAAAAGGAAAAAATTGAATGTACGGATGTTTTTTCGGGATATTTTAAGAGTTATAGGTTTATGTTGTGATGATATGAAATTAACCTCTTATATGTATGTCATGTATCCCCTATGCAAGAATGGATTGGGTTTGGATTGGATTTTGAGGGAGACAAATATCTAAAAGTGTGGAATGTATTTATGTATTCCATGTATCACTAACATGTTTATCTCATTGTGTAGTAGGATTACATGCATATTTGTGCCTCATAATATACATTACATATGGGGTAGGTTAACTCACCATGTACCCTCAACTATACATGACTTGTCCACCTTAATTGTACATGGCAAGTCATTCAGATGGTGTGAAATCTCATGTAACCTCTATGGGATTAGTCATTTATTTTATACCCTATATAACATAAGATATAGTTGTAAACCTCAAGTAAACTATTTGTTATACACATAATGTATCCCATTACACATGGTATTTAGCTAGACACAAACATAGAATGTTGGTGGAATTACATGACCATACATTCCCCTATGGGATATATGCCTTCTACCCTTATTTTACATCTCGTACACTTTTCCAACCCTATAAGATTATCAACTACCCATTCATGGAACCAATATTTGGGTACATTAGTATTCCTTCATATATTTGTTTCATGTAAAACATTATTTTATACACTTCTTTAGTACTAAGGGTGAGACACATGGTGATATAGGTTATATAGTATCCTTATTTTAATATGACCATTGAAAGGGATAATGTGTGATTATCGAAGTGTTTATACTGTTTGAAACCCTAGGGAATGTATGTATTATTGATTATAGGTCCTACATATAATTGATAGATTCAGTAAATCTCTCATGCTTGGTGAGTGGGTCCTACATCACTGGGGTTTGGTATTTCCTTGTCTAAAAATATCTACTGTATTAGCTGAGGGTTATCTACTGGGGTTGGTTACTCACTTGACTAACATTTATCATTTGATGAGGTGTGGGTCCCCATTGATTATTTTTAAGTAGTTATATGGGCTTCATGAATGGTAATTCATATTCATTGGATAATTTTTGGGGACTCTTCTTCTATTTTTGGGAAGGAAAAATCTACACACTTTTCTATATCCTAAAGTTCTCTGCCTATTTGTATGTCATGTTTCTATCATTCTTTCCTAACATTATTATTTTTATCTAACCTTTATTTATTATTTATTTTTTGTGGTATTTTTTGTGTCCTACTCACTAGGTATATAGTAAACTTTTTATGGACGTTTCACACACAAGTGTCATCCCTTAGGTAGACGATTGGAAATTTATTAATGAAATTAGTGTAAACAGTGTATATGGAGCTTAGTATTACCAAGAGATGATTGTAGAATATGGAATTCATTATTATAACTAGTTATCTATATATATATTGACCTTTTTAAATTAGGATGGATTACTTTTAGGTTATTTAGCTGTTCATTTTCCAATTTACTTTACATTTCATACACTGGTTATTCTTTTAGATATAATACAATTGACTGAAAAAGTTATATATTGTAATTGGTTTTATTAATCTATCCTATATTAATTTTTAATATGTAGAGATGTATGTTTATACATATTTGAATTATTTTGAGGCTTCCCATTATGTGTGATATGCAAACTCGATTCTAGTCACCAACCCCTAACCTATTAGAGATAGGCTTGATGTAGAACAATTGGATTACTACAAGATAAGTGGGGGATTATTGAGTTAGTTCTAATTAGACAAGTATTAGAGTGGGTAAATAAAAGTGAAATGTTTAGATTTAGGTGTTATAAACCAACCTCAGTTACCCTATAACACCGATACCCAACATGATATTCCACATACTTAGAGGTAATTCTTTATCCCCATGGGTTGGAAACTAGAAATAGTGCATTAATCAATAACTAATGGGATAAATTTCACCAATATTTAAACAATATACAATGAATATATATACACAATGTAAAAGAACCAAAAAATAATAACCCGAAAGATATATTCCATAAATAGAGGAAACCAATGGAAAGTATACAACTCAGAATAATAAAATAGTACCCAATGTTATGTTTACCACAAAAATATAAAGGATAGTTAAACTAAAAATTTCAACTCCACGTCATAAATGGGAAACATCCCACAATTTTACAACCTAATACCCATACCCAGCTGACATGAACCTCGTTGGCTAAGTGCAACAACTTTCCTTTTCCACCATCTAAATACAATACAAGTTTTACACCCCATCAATGAAGGTGGGTTGGGTGTATGATAAAAAAGTTTAGTAGGATTCCAATCATGTGTTCTATATGATGTATTTGAAAAAAAATCAAGAATTCTCAACTTAATAGAAAACAAGGCATAAAAAGAAATTCAAAAATATTTATATCAGAAACATGGAAAAACATTTCCCCTTTTTGATATTTCTAACAGTCTAGGTAAAATGGTTTCAAATAATATCACATTTATAAATGTGGGTAATCAAAACTAAAGCATTACAAAATGATGCACAACTAAATCACACCAAGGATCACTATGTGTTAGGCTAGCTAGATCACTCATAACTCAACATAGACAATTGAATGCATTAAGCCCGTAGACATAGTCATTAGATCTAGTGAGAAGATGAACTCCCCAAATAGTGAACACCCTAATTGTATCTAAAAATTCCTTATGATAGTTAACCTATGGAGTAAAAGAACACCCCACAATGAGTCCCTCATTTTATCAACAAATGAAGCCTATTATTACACCTTCCACCTAAGTACCCAAGGATTCCCCTATGCCACATTTCCAAAATAATCTCACCAAAATATTTATATGAAAACCATTTAATAAAACCATTTCAAAACTATTAGAAAAAACTTTTCCTTTACCTAAACAATCATAAAACCCTCTTTTATTAAAAACCTATTTACACACAAAGAAATTAAAATATCCAGCCAATTCATTTCTAAAACTATTACAAAACTTATAAAGATAATATTTTCATAATTATTCATATGTTTTCAAATGATTTAAACCTTACCAACTAATAAATGTTAGCTTAGATGTATTATATTAGGATTTTTGGTGAGTTTTCATATTAAATGTCAAAATTGGTTAATTCTATAAATTTAATATATTTCTTTCACCTATGTATTTCACGCATAACATTTAAAATGTGGATACAAGTTGAGTGATTCTTTTTTTTTACGATTCCATGGTTCATCGGATACAAATTATTCTTCTAGACATAGATCCCATTCAAACTACCACAAGACCAAAAAACCGTTCAATGTTAAAAGTTATTCTTGTCTATAGAATGGACCCTACCTCCTTAAACGAGGTATATCTCAAGCTACTAACCATCAAATGTTATTATTATATCTGGTTTCTAAAGAAAACTTTAAGGGGATTCCTTAAAGTAAATTTAATGGAGAAAAATATTCATTAAGGTCTCCCTTGAACCGGTTAAAGTGGGGTTGGTGGAATAGTGTTCATCGGCCATAAAAAGTCAGTTCTAGTAAGGTAGACATATTATTCTTTTCAACAACTCCAAATAATTTTAAATTTTGATGGTATATAGTGAACTCAATTCCTCTCATATTATAATAAGAGACCATGGAATGATTTGACCATCTGGTGGGATGAACTAAAGCAAGCTTCTAGCGGACAGATTCTAGAAGAGAATATTTATGTTGTGTTTTTCTCTTTTCTTCTTCATGGTTTTGTAATTAATTTTTCTTCCATAGTATTATAAATTACCCCTAACATGGTGGGGTATAAATATGAGTTATTTCTGAAGGGTGGGTTTCATATTTTTTTAATTCTTGAGTCCTTAAAATTTATTAAATAAATACTGTCCCCCTTTCAGCAATGTTGTCTTCCATTACATTTAGCAGTTTTTATAATCAAGTACAATTGTATTTGGTTTTTGATTCCATTATTCATTTTCACTTTGTTAAATGATCAATTTTATCCCTCCACTAGGATCTATTCTATATTTGATAGAATATATCCAGGATTTTTGGTGATGTACTTGGTGATCACCTGTACGTGTGGGAGGGGTAGTGAACATTATTGATAGTTTGGGATAAACAATACCCAATTGGGAATTTCCAAAATCAATTTGCAGTATTAAATAAAATTATATAACACATCAGAATGTTTTTATAAAAATCTATGATTTTATGAAGGTCTATTCTTATCATAACCATTTGAACAAAGAAGTGAGTTGAAGCGATAGTGGAATCTCACTTCAATCGACTTAGTAGAAGTGGATTGAATAAAATAGAACTATGTTAGCATTGAAATTAGAAAATTGACCCAAAATTTATCACCCTTATCATATAACAATTTTTAATCACTTGAGTTGTAAATTTTTCTTGAATATATTTCATAATTTCTTCCTTTTGTATCATTTCACTCATTTTCCAAACCAAACCATTTCAAAAGCAACCAATTTTTCTTCTAATTAAAAATTCACGAACTATTTTGTGTGCACTGATCATTGGGAGACTCCCTTGGGTTAATAACTATACTATATATAGGTAATTTAAGAAACCTCCATGCCCATGATAGGAATGCGTCAAACTAGGCACTATTGTTGGGGAGGTAGTGCCTCATAACACAAAAAATAGAAAAATATTCTTTAATGAATCGTAGTTAAAATAACTATTTAATTGAGTTTGATCATGAAATTCAATGAAAAATAATCCAAATTAAAAAACAAGATTTTCAAATAGATTTTGAGGAAATACAACTCACTGATTCAAGTGACAATTTCAGTGATCACAGTGAACCTAAAATAATTGTTGAAAATCCCAACAAAACTCTACGCGATCTCTACACCCCTCAATTTTCTAATAAAAATAACCAACTAAATATACCTATCAAAGAAAATGATTATTATATGAATATTAATATAATTCATGTGATACCAAAATTTTATGGCCCTGAAGGTGGAGACCAAAATCGACACATCTAGTATTTCACCAATATCTTCTCTAGCTTCAAACCTTGAGGAGATACAGAAGGGAGGGTAAAGTGGAGGTAATTTCTCTTCTCATTTGAGGGAGTAGAAAAAGAATGGTTGTACAGTCTTAAACCAGGGGATATAAATGATTGGGAAGATCTCAAAAGAATCTTCTTGCAGAGATTCTTCCCTAAATCTAGGTGTACCACAATAAAAAAGAGATTTATGTCATTCATTAATTGACTGTAGAAAATATCTAAGAATATTGGGAATGTTTTATGAAACTATATACCTGCTTCCCATACCAAGAAATGGAAGAGAACTAATTATTTCGGTTCTTCTACCAATGATTTCTCAAAAATGATCAAAATCTTCTTGACTACTCATCTGGAGGAGCCCAGATTGACAAGTTACCTGCTAATATCAGAGGTCTTATTGAAAATATTATTCAAAACTCACAGTAATTCAGAACTATGGGTATGAGAACTAGAGGAAGACATGAGGTAGACTTCTAATTCTTCATCACCCTTACTTGAATCAGCACATAAAGAAATAACCAGTTTGATGAGAAAATTTTATGTTATCTAAGTAAAAGAGAAACAAGGCCTGACTCAGGTATGTGGTTTATGCTCTTCTAATTATCATTACACTAAAAATTGTGTACAAGGTCAAGGGATAGAAAGTTGTGTTGTAGCCTATCGGTAATGGAAATTTCAACCAAATTAGCCATGTCAGCCCCAAACATAACTAGGATATAGATTACAAAAAACCAATATAGTCCTCCTATTCAACAAAAATACAAGAAACTCGCTCTATTCCAAAAATACTATAAAAATCCCTTCCAATAACAATTATCCTTTCATTCATCACCATTCTAATGAAATACTTATGAGTAGTCTTCTATAAGTACACCAACTACTGAAGAGAAACATATACGAACCAAAGATTCAAGGTTGGAATATAAGATCGATAATCTAACAGATCAATTTAGATGTTTTATGGAAATTATGAAAAACTATCAAGGTAAACTACCAGCCCTGAAAATCCCAAACCCACTTTAGAATGTAGTCATGATAACAACAATATGTGAAAAGAGCGCGCAATACTTGAAAAAACTGAGAATAATGATTCTAAGAAAACTACAAAATCTCTACCCATCCATTCAATAGAAGGAGACAAAAACAACAAATGAGAAAAAACCAGGTTTAGGAAGGAAATTCCAAAAAAACCATTGCAAAAACAAGAAAGGGAGAAAAGGTATTTGCAAGAACCATTCCCATCTACACTAGTTAAGTCGAAAAAAGTTAAAGAAGAAAAAAATTCAATGTGAAATTCAGAAAACCTTCCATAATGTTGAGATCAACATACCACTATTAGATACAATCCAAAAAAATACAATGTTTGAAAACTTTTTGATGGTGCTATGCACAAAAAGAAAAAGATTTGATGAAAATAAGAGAATTAGAATAGGAATAAGTGTCTCACCACCAATCACACCAAATATACCAAAAAAAATCATGATCCGGGGACATTCTCTATTCCCTATACCATTATGAATTTTAATTGTAATAACACACTATGAGATCTAGAAGATTCAATAAATTTTATTCCTCGCATGATAATTTCATCCTTGCAGATCAAAGAACTAAAACCAACTTGAGTGGGGGTCCAATTATCAAACAGATCCACCCTTTTCCTGGATAGAGTCCTAGAATAAGTACGTGTGGGAGTAAGAGGATTGGTCTTTCATGATGACTTTTATATCCTTACCATGGAATAAGAAAAATCACTAGGACACTCTCCCATCATTCTAGGGATACCCATCAAGAAAACAGTGAAGACTATCATCAATGTCCATGAAAAACCACTCACAATTGAACTTGGATATAGTACAGTATGCTTCAAAATTCTAGTTATAATGAAACATCCATCTAGTAATCACTCACTTTATACAATCTTTCATGTAATAGGTATAAAACCAATTGAATATTCGTGTTTTCTTTGTGACAACTTATATTTAGGAGAACATTTTTCATTGGAAAATTCAAATTCATAATATCCTGAAAATCATGATCTTATATTATAGGAGGAGGTAAAATATGACTTTTTAAATTATTTATTAAATGAAAATGAGATGATACTAGAGATTCCATCCTTATAAGTAGGAAAACTAAATTCAATATCTTCTCCCGAACAACCCCCAAATCTAGAAGTTAAGCCATTGCAATGTGATTTGAAGTATTATTACCTAATGGAAGGAGAAATATTTCTAGAAATCATTTCCAAAAACCTATCCCATTCAAAAGAAAAAAATCTAACTGACCTTCTAAAAATAAATGTCCAAGTTATAGGATGGATTTTATGTAATATACTCAAAATCAATCCCAAATTCAGTACTCATAGAATATTTTTAGAAAGTGATTCATGACTAGGTAGACAACCTGAAAGAGGACTCAATACCACCATCATAGTGGTTTCTAAGAAATAGAGAGAGAAATTTCTAGCATATGACTTCATTAACCCAATCTATGATTCTTAGTGGGACAACCACATTCATGAATTCCCAAAATAAATTGTTCACACAACTGTTTAAAATTAATGAAACGAATTGTTACCCATAAGAATACAAAAGAGCTGGAGAGTGAATATAGATTACAAGAAGCTAAATAAAATTACCCAAAAAGGACACATACACATTCCATTAATCAATAATATTCTAGAAAGGTTAACTGAAAAAACTCATTAATATTTTTTAAAGGATTCTCAAGATACTTTCTAGTATTGATTAGACTAGAAAATCATGGTAATACAACCTTCACCTATCCATTTGTAATATTCTCCTAAAAAATTATTACATTGGGATATTCAACTCCCCATGTGATTTTAAACGGTGTATGGAAAGTATTTTCTCATATCATATTGGGGATTTCATGGAGGTATTTTTTATTATCCATAGTTTTTGTTAATTTATTTGATCATTGCATAGGAAATTTGGTAAAATAGTTGACAACATGAATTAAAAATAATCTTGTCTTAAATTTTAAAAAATTTCTTTTCATGGTTGAAATGTTTATAGCATTGGGGCACATAATTTCAAAAAAATTGATTGAGGTTGATAAATCAAGAGTTGAAGTAATAAATTTTTCCCATATGAAACTTTCTTAAAACATTTTAGATCCTTTTTAGGACATGAAGGACATTATATAAAATTCGTAAAAGATTTTAGAAAGATTTATCTCCCCCTATCATGATTACTACTAAGGGAAGCTAAATTTAATATTGATTATGCATGCAATAAGTCATTTGATGAACTAAATAAATGGTTAACCACACTTCCAATAATGCAACCACCCAACTAGGAGTCCTCTTTTGAGTTGCCTTGTGATGCATCCAACCAAGCCATTGGAGCCAATTTATCACAAATAATTGATATGAATCTTCAAGTTATATCCTTTTAATCAAGGACCTTTTATCCCACACAAATCAATTACATAGCCACCGAGAAGGAGTACATTGCAGTTGTCTTTGCACTACACAAATTATGATCACATCATCTTGGTACTAAAGTTTTTGTTTTTTCTAATCAAGCAGCACATAAGTATTTAATGAAATAGGTGGATGAAAAACTAGGGCTAGTGATATGGATTCTATTCTTACAAGAGTTCAATTTATAAATAAAAGGGAACTAAAAATCAGGTTGCTGATCATTTAGGCCGACTACCCCAAATCATTGAAGTATAAATTACAAAGTAGAACCAAAGTAATGTTGAACTTCCTAGAGAACAACTCTACATCATCAATGGTGAAGTTATATGGTATGCTAATATGGTCAATTATCTAGTAAGACCTCAGGTCCCATCTCATTTAAAATCCCACAAAAATAACAAATGAAATTTGAATCTAGATATTATATCTGGGATGATTATTTTCAATGGATGATTTTCAATTGTTAATTTATAATAATTTGTTTTATTGAAAGTGAAAATTATTTTTTCTGTGAAGTTTTTCACACCATAGCTTATAGAGGCAACTTTGGACAACAAAGGACAAAAATAAATGTTTTATTATCTGGACATTATTTTTAAACCCTGTTTAAATATTCTCATTAAATTTTTAAAAGAAGTAAACAAAGTCATTTTTCAAGAAATATTTCAAAGATACAATAAATTCCATAACATTCACTTAATTTTTTTGAAATTTTTTAAGTCCAAAAGATATATTTTATAGACTCATACTTAATATCATTTTGAAATTATTATATCTTTCTTGTAGTTTATTGTGTTTCCAAATGGGTGGAAGAAAAACCCACCAGGACTGAAGATGCTAATGCTATTTGTGATTTTGTCAAGGGTACTATATTTTGTAGGTCTGGAGTGCCTAGAGCCATCAATAGTTACCAAGGCACTCACTAATTCAATAGAATAATGGGGTCTTAACTTAAGTATAGAGAGAAAAATCTATTCTGTTCTTTGTAGGTCCCACTCCTCCAACCTATTTATTAATAAATCTAACAGGTTGTACCTCTCCTTTACACTTGCTTTTGTTTCTGTGATTTAATTTCAAATATTCTTAAATGGTAAATAAACTTGAATACATTAAGAACATTTCATCATTTTAGTGTGTGGGTGGAACCTTAGTAGTTCAGGATATTATTTATTGTTTTCTTTTCTGTTTTTTTATTATAAAAATCGATTTTTTTTATTTTTTTTATTTTTTTGTGTTTCTTTTGGATTTTCTGGTTTTTTATAAATCATTTGAGATGAAATGATTATTATTGCCATTTTTTAAACCCATGTCAAGTAGTGATATAATTTATCTTATGAAATTGATCTTAAATGAATGATGAAAATAACATTGCTTCAAGTTCAAATATTTAGGAATTTCATGAAAATTACTCTGATTTTTGAATCTCATGTAACATATAATTGTCTTTATCATTGAAATCACTTTCTCATGATGCTTCATAACAATTTTTTTCAAATTATTTTCATTCACCTCACTTCATAAGAGAACCAAACTATGCCTGTTTTAACCGGAATTTGATATTTTTCTATCAAATTATGAGCGTTTAGGGTACTTTTGTTTTAAATGATTGTGGAATTTGTTTGGTTTTAAATCCCTGTTTCTAGGAGTCCTTTTTATAATATCATACCTGGACATTTAATCTGTATAGCCATTATAATCCATTAATATCCAATTTGGTTATCCACATTGCATGCCAATTTTTCCTATCCAACCTGCTCTTGAAGTGAAATATAAAAATCTAGTAGAACTTAAGTGTGGGGGAAGATGTAATATATTACGATACCTCATTTGGTGATACATTGGGTAGAACATAAAATTTATAAGATATTATTTTTCTAATGAGAAAAATTCATTCTTTTGAAATTTGTGTATTTCTAGAGGTTTTCTGATAAAAGAAGTTGTGCCTTTCTAGAGATTCCAGTGGAGAAGGAAAGTTGGGATTATTTGGAGATTTCAAGAAAAAATATGTTTGAGAATATTGACATTGTTGTTTTTGAAATTTTTATTGGTTTGAACATTCCTTGAAATTTTAAAGATATTTTGGAGCATAATTTCTACTATGGGGAGGGAGGAGGAGACCATACTTATGTAAAAATTAGAATTATGAAATTTTTCTTCAAAAAGAGACAAACCCTCAACATTCATCCTCAGAAATTTTTCACTTCTAAATCCTACCAACTAAAATCCATAAAGAAATTATTCATGATATAAAAATGTCCTTGACTCATATCGGGTATAGATTTAGGAATTTATCAAGCCTATGGTGATCCTTGTATGAGTTTCAATGATAAATACATTGCTGAAAAAATGGAATTTGTGTGATTTGAGAAAATGAAAGCGAGGTAATGTTTTTGGTTCTATGGGAGGATAAATTAAGTGGAAATATATATAATTATAAGAATGAAGAAATTGAAATAATGGGTTTTTATTAGGAATTATATATTTTGTTTCTTGGTGGTAAATTCTTGTATCTCAATGATATGTGTTTTAAAATATGCTTTGATTTGATATTGATGTTTACTTTTCCAGGAGTCCAAGTACTAAGTGTGGGGGAATTGATAAAGATAATATTTTTATAATTATTCATATGTTTTTTAAATGATTTAATCCCTAAAAATTAATCAATGTCAGCTTATTTGAATCATTTAATTATTTTTTTGAGTTTTGAGATTAAATGTTAAAATTGGTTAATTCTGTAAATTTAACAGTTTTATTTCACCTGTGTAATTTGAATATTACATTTAAAATATATATCTAATTCATGTGATTAATTTTTTCTAGGATTCTTGGGTTCTTGTTCTACAAATTAGTTTACTATACCTAGATCCCATTCAAACTCCCACAAGCCCAAACAATTTGTTCAATGTGAAAACTTATTCTGTTCAGTAGAATGGACTCTACCTCATTCAATGAGGTATATCTCGAGATACCAACCTTCAAATGGGATGATTCCAAATATGATCAAAATAAAACTCAATGTTAAATCATCAAATTAATTTTCATATAGAAACGCTTTCATTAATTCCAACCTTGAACCGGTAAAAGCGGGGCTGTTGGAATAGAGTTTAGCATCCTGAAAAAGATGGTTTAATTATGGAGGCTATATATCCATTGAAGTGGCTCAAATTTCTTTAAAATTATATGGTATATGTCCAAATCAATTCCTAGAATACTCTAAGAATTAACTATGTTATTATTAGACCATATATTGGGCAAGCAAAAAGATATCTTCTAGTAGATAGATTCTAGAGGATAAAATTTCTGTTCTATCTTTTCTATTTTCTCTTTATTAGTTTTGTAATGATTTCTTCTTACTCGTTATTCTAAATTAACCTTACCATGGTGGGGTAAAAAACTGAGTGATTGGGGAATGATAGGTTTTCTATTTTTATAATTATTGATTCCTTTAAATTTAATGAATATAAACTCTTATTCATTCTACAAAGTTGTTTTCAATTTCATTTTGAAAATTTTATAATTAAGGGTGATTGTATTTGTTTTTTGATTCCTTTATTGATTTTAAATTTGGTAAATTATCAATTTTATCACTCTAATAAGTTCTATTCTATACACTGTAGAATAGTTTAGGTCTTAGTGGTGATGTACTTGGCAATCACGAGTACATGTGGGAGGGGTAGTGAACATTCTTTATTGTTTGGGATAAACAATACCCAATTGGGAATTGCCAAAATAAATTGGGGTATTCACTAAAACTATATTACACATCCATAGTTTACAACAATCTAAGATTCTGTTAAGGTATATTCTCATAATAAACATTTTAGGAAAGAATTGAGTTGAAATGATTGTGGAATATCACTTAAATCGACTTAGTATAAGAGGATGGAATAAAATGTAACAAAGATAGCATAGAAATTATAAAAATGACCCAGACTTGATCAATGTTCTCATATAGTAATTTTTAATCACTTGAGTTGAAAATTTTTCGTGAATATCTTTCTTAATATATTACTTTTGTTTCAATTCACTCATTTTCAAAACCAAACCAATTAAAAAACACCCAATATTTCTTCTAATTAAAAAGTGACAAACTATTTTGTGTTTACTCCTCAATAAGAGGATACCTTAGGATAATCACTAGACTATAATTTGGTAATTTTAAAAAAAAATTTCCATGCCCACAATAGGCGTGCATCAAAAACCAGATAAATAATGGATCGTCCATGATAGGATTGATACAGAACCACCTACCTCAAACTCAAGTCACACAAAAAAAAAAGAAGTGATCTACAACCACCCGATAGAATGAACAATGAAAAACAGATTCTCTATCAATGATTCCCATATCTTATAAAAAAATCAGTAATAAATATGTCTGTTAGAGAGATCAGGACACATGTACATTCATAACTACAGATGCTGCACAATAACCACTGTGAATAAAATCCTATAAAAGTATACCAAACAATGGATCTTTAAAGATTAAATAAGGATTAATAATTGATCAAAAAATTCCATAAATATATCCCTATGTCATTACCATAATAAGAGAAACTATGGAGAAAGGCTACACTCACCCTAAGAGGAGAAACACAACCAAGCCAGAGATCGAACGATGAATAAAGGGACCTGGAAGAGGGGGAGACACAAAAAATCACCTAGAAGGAACCAAGGGTTTTAGATAAATAAGAATAATCATAATGAAAAGATAGTTACATGTACAGTGTGATTAAACATACTTGACCCAAATAAATTGCATTGTAAATACGAGATTTAAAATTCGAATATCCCATAATTTTAATATGAAAAACAACATGTCACCTCCGGTTAAACAATCCTAGGTTACATATTTAGGAAGTAAAAAATGTATTTATAGTGTAATTTGTTTTATTTCATAAATTGTTTTTATAACCTCTTCCCCAAGACTTATTTACAACGTAATTCCAAGTCTTTTGATATAAAACATCCTGCAATGATCACCCAAACTAGTCTATACTGGAAAACTTCCAAATCATTTTTTGATTCCTTACAAACATTATAACCACACTCATAATCATAAGAGAGAGTGTACCTTTTATCCAATATGTTACAATATCCCCATAATTGGAAATTATCTCCTTAGTAAGTCATATGGAAGAACAGTTCTTCAAAAATAGTTGAGGAAAATTCTCCCTCACTGATGATTCATGCCACCAAGTCTTGTGACAATCCGATCCATGTCATTATAAGACATTGACCAACAAAATAGACTTACCACACAAGAATTTCTCCTGGTTATATGTGATATATTGTAGTTACAACCCAATAAAAACATATGTCCCACAAAGATCTCTTCCCAATTAAGAACATGTGACAGATCACAATGGTACTTTTAGAGATGTGATATGTGAGAAAAATCATGGATAACTATCAAATAATATTGAAATGACAACCAATAGGAAACATATCCATGTTTCTTAGTGACCTCAAATAGTCCAACATATCTCAGAGCTAATTTTCTGTATTTCCCTTACAGATATTGACCGTACTAAGGGAAAAATTCAATAAAATATTGTCATAAAAAAATCCATAGGATGATGTCAACAACCCACATATTATTTTTTCCTACTATACACTAAAAATATATATTGATGTATATCTTGAATCCTCACATATATTTATTGAATAATATTTATTCCCACAAGAGAGTCTTTTCCCACCACTGCCCAATAAATAGTTAACCTGTACAGGCAACCATACAAAGCCTTAGAGAGTGCCATTATGATCAATGACTAATAAATATTATTATAGGAAAACTCAATTAGTCCTGAATGGTTATCCCATGATCCATCAAAATCGATGATGCAATACTAAAGCATATCCTCAGGGATCTTAATAGAACACTCCATCTAACCATCCATTTATAGATAATAAGTTGTACTCAATCAAACCTGATTCCACGTCACCTCCTATAGACACCTCCCAAATCTAGAAGTAAACTTGTGATCCTTAACTAAAACAATTCAAGAGGGAACCCTTTGAATCCTTGTGATCTTCTATATATAAAATTTACCAAAATTATTAATCTTAGTGGTTCCCCTTATCAGAATGAAATGTGATGATTTTTTCAACTAATCAATACCCAACCAGATAACATTATTTCCTTGGGGAGTCCCTAGAAATCCAACAACGAAGACCACTGAAAAATCATCCCCTTTTTAAACTAAAACTAAAAGATGATGTATTAAACTAATGGTATTTAGATTCTCTGCCTTTATGTTTTGGTAGGTGTAATAGGGGGACACAAAATCAGAAATGCAATGCTTCATACCCGATCACCAGAAATGTTGTCTCTTTTCATAATACATATTTTCCTTTCTAGGGTAAATGACCCATGGAGAGATATGTCTTTAATGAAAGACTATATAAATTATAGATAGTGGGATAATGAAGTAATCCCAGAAGGATATAATACCATAAAAAGGGAGAGACAACCCAAAAACAGTCTGACTACTATAAAATGTTAACTTGATTCCTTGAAAATAATCATCCCACTATAGAACCTATAGAATAGAATCAAGAAAGGTGATAATAACTGAACATTGTTCATAAATTTTTCTGTACCATGCCATTATTACCCATATTCAATAGATTTAAGCATCGCATAGAGTTCTACTCTTCCATTGATTCCAATATAGCATGAAGTGGATCTTTTCTTCTAAGATAGTTTGTGATGATATTACCCTTCCTTGGGGTGTAGGTGATGTCTAAATCAAAAATGTGAAGGTATTCCACCCAAATACTCTTTCTAGGATTAAATTCCTTCTAACAAAATATATAGCTTGAACTATAAAAAAATACTCAAAACCCTTCTCCGAAAAGACAGTGCCATAAACAGATAAGAACATATAGAACTGTAGAAATCTATAAATCATGAGTGGGTTAATTATTCTCATGTGAAAAAAGAAGATGATAATAATAGGAAAAAAATGCGATTTCCATACATAAGGACACTACCCAGATCAATACTTAAAGTATAATCATGTACCAATACCCTATACCAGGCTCAGGTAATAATAAAATGGGAGATGATATCAGAAATTTTTTTGACTCGTCAAAATATGTTTGATATTTTTCATCCCATAAAAATTTCACCCCTCTCATGGTAAGATAATTCATAAATGACACCAAATTTTATAAATTTTTGATTAACCGAAGATATTATCCGTTAAGTTTTATGAATATCTAACTCATGAAGATGTTTTGTAGATCCTCCCATGACAAGAAAAAAATTCAATTCTCATGAAAAACTAATGGTTCATGATATAAAATCATGTTCTCCTTGAACATCACTTATTGAATCATTAAAAAAATTTCCAAATCATTCTAGAAATTATTCTCTCCTCAAATTTTGCAAATCCAAATTCTTATTATGTGCATGCTCATTCTCGAATCTCAAATAAACTAATATTTCATCTAGAAATACCACATTAAGGTATGAAGACACTGATGGAATATCCATAAAAACTGTAAGGGAATTATTCAAACCAAAAGGAATCATAAGATATTAATAATGGATATACCTTCTCATAAAAGTGGCCTTTGGAGTATCAAACTCTTAAATCATAAGAAATTGATAACCCAACGAAAGATCAATCTTCAAAAACCACTTTATCCCCATTAATTGACCTGTAAAATCATCCCTATAGAGAAAATGATTCTTATTTTTAACTATTACCTGATTCAAAATCTGATTTTCCATGGAAAAAAAGTGAACCATATTCTATCTTCTAAAAGAGAATGGGGGAGTCCCATGACAAAAAACTAAGAAAAACAAAACTATTTTCCATCAAATAAACCAATTGAAACTTAATCCCCATAATCTCATCATTTTCTGTAAGATAAGAAAAAATCAAGATCTATTGTGTTCCCTTCACTAGATTAATCATAAATCTTACCACCCTATCTAAAAGAATACATGCAAAGACATATAAGAAGACATCATAAATGTTTGGGAGAACTACATGAATATTTCCAAATGAAGAAATTTCATTGAGATCACTGAAACAATAATCCAAAAACTCCACAGATCTTAGTGTGGATGTCCTCCACAAAAATACCTCAGACCCACTCTCCCTAAAATACTAGAGAGGGCCCATCAGCAGTGGGGAACAAAACATGCTTCCAATAATGATCGATCTCAACATGGTTGTAAAGTAGAAAATACATCCTGATTATAACAGCAATAAAATCCATATTAATGACCAGAAAATTCCCGACCAAATCCACACAAGCTACTAATATAGAATAATATGAACAATGAAAACCCATATCTTTCCACGATCCAAGAGGTGATGATAACTCCTTATCAAAGGGTAAGAGCTCCATTGGATGTTTTAGGACATTACAAAAATTGGATCATATAAATGAGTGAGACACACATTTATAAATCATATAAGTTATTATATAATAAGGAATAAAAATTGTACCTCTCACTATAACTTGGCATATACCAACCTCCACTGCAAACTCATAAATTGTGTGAATGATTTTCACTCATGAGGCCTATAGATGGATTCATATAGAATTTGAATCATTTGACTATGTCATAATGGCCTTCAGATCCAAAGATCACTGACCATAACAAGGTTTAGACATGGCTTAGAGGAACCTCTATAGATGGCCATAACAGACATAGGAATTACACATATTCAGGGTTGTAGGAAACGTAAACACATTATTCCCTACCTTACTGCACTGATAGTAGGTTTGGGGAACACTATTGGTTATAACAAATAGTGTATAGGGGGTTCTCTTCTGAGAACTATCTCCACCACTCCAATGATTATCATGCCACTTCTTCTTCCTCCCCTAAGTGCTACTGAAACTGGAACCGAGTGGAAGATAAGGGGTAGAGTATAAAATATTTCCCATCATATCCATTTCTATTATTATATCCTTGTCAATTTTTTGGCATAGGTAGAAAGATTCAACATATAAACCTGATATGAGATATCTAGTATGTACTTTTTGAGCTCTCAACTGGCCATTCTTCACCAGATTTAAAGAGAAATAGACTGGATCAACTAAATTATTAGTGTACACTGATAATAATTTCTCCCCCTCTAACGAAGAGAGGAACTCTAGAGATATCTACATCGTCAAAGTCTCTAGAAAATACTACTGAAAGAATAAGGTCATGAAATCCTTCTAATCCAATCCTACATATTGATCCTCTTATGCCATGGAATCCCACCACCACTTACAAGGACCCTTGAGTCTGAATATTTCTCACTTCACATTGATTACCATAGGTATATACAGGAATATGAAGATATGATCAATATTTTCCAACCAGTCCTCCGCCCCATGGGGTTCATTCATTCCCATAAATTATGGGGGATTATCATATCAGAACTCTTTTGATTGGTCTCTATCCCCTCTAGCTCCAAATATGGCACAAAATTTAGTTTTTGAACTCATGGTACATTATGATCTATTCCATGAACTTCTCAGATGATATCCTCTATAATATTCTGATCCATATGAGAATTTAGTTGAGGAGTATCCACTTCACTCTCTCGTTGAAGCTATGGAGTACATTTTAGTGGCATTCTATTTCACCCTAAAATTGGATAGTAATTCTTAAAAAATGGAATAATCAATGTTCAAACCATAAATAAATAAGAAAAAACAAATATTAACAACAAAACTCAACACAGAAGATACACACATCCCAATATACCATGGTGACATGAGGCTCGTCATGGAAAGAGTTGTCCAGGAACTCATAATAACCTACGTATCATTTCTCAACAATACTATATCCTACATACCAACTTCACAATAATTATAATAATAATGAATTCGAAACCAACTTGTAATAAAACAACTCAGGTTAACCTATAACACTGGTACCCAATCTGACTCACCACATACCCGAAGAGTGTTCTCCATCCCCATTGGTTGACGACAAGCACTATAGAATCAAAAAATAACTATAGGGAATAATTTTACCCAACCCAAAACAAGATAAATGGAGTATATATGTATATATATATTCAATGGAAAGTAAAAGTGGATGAATAAAAAAAAGATATATTCCATAAATAGTGGAAAACAGTTGTAGTGATACAACTAGAAAGAAACAGATATAACTAAAAGGTAAGTGTCCAAAAAACCATAATAGGTAGATGAACCAACAACTACTACTCCTTGTGATAAGTGGAAAATATCCAACCATTTCACCACTATCTACCCATACCCAGATTATATAAACCTTTCCCCCACACTATAATGCCTTTCCTTTTCCATCATCAAAAGATAATTCAAGGAGTACACACTATTGAAGGGGTTGTGCAAGGCATGAGTTTAATAAGATCATTTGGATCCCAAAAATATGTTCTATATGAGGTCTCTATAAAAAATCCAAACAATCTCAGATTTAAAGGAAACAATAAATGATAATAAGTTAAATATTTAATATAACAAAAGCATGGTAAAACATTTCATATTTTTCCACTTTTCTAAGAGTTCAGGTAAAATAGTTTCAAACCATGTCACATTGATCAATGAAGGTAATCAAATATAAAATAGTTAAAACCATGAGAATTTAATTTACACCAAGGACCACAACAAGTTTTCTAGGCTGAATCACTTATAACACAATATATACCATTTTGTGCCTCAAAAACCTAGACCTATGGATCAAATCTTTGATTCTGAGGAACACCCCATAAATAGATCCCCCAACAATGTATAAAATTCCATAGAATACATAGCCTAGAGAGAGGTCAATCACCTAAGTAATGAACAACCTGATAGTATAAACAGATGAGGTATATCGCTACACCTTCCACCTATGTATCAAAGGCCTCCCATGTGTATCATCTCTCAAATCAATTCATAAAAACAATGATTTTAAAACAGTTTCACAAATCCATTTCATAATTCATTGAAAATACCATTTATTTTATCAATAAAGGGAAACAATATTTTCACAAAAAACCATTTACACACACAAAAATCAATAAATCATGGTAATGCATTTATAAAATAATTTATAAAACTAGGGAAATCAAGTTTTATCCAACATAGGCTTGAGACGGCACCACCAACCTCAATCTTACGTTTCACCACAAAATTGATTGGATCTACAACCATAGGGAGGACAACATAATGACAAAAATATTCCTAATCAATGATTCCCCTATCATATAATCGAATTCCATTGAAACAAGGGTTGGAAGAGAGGTTAGGTCACACATACCTAGATAATCACACACGTTGCACCCCAACCAATGTAGAGACCGATATATAGAAGAATATCACACAATAGATCTAGAATGATTAAACATATATCAACACATAATTAATATATTCCAAAAACATAGCTCAAATCCAATGTTGTAGTAAGAGTATCAAAGAATAATAAAGGCCTCTCTCACCTAAGAAAGATAAACATAGTTAAGCTTGCGATCAAGCACAGAAAAAAGAAATTTAGTAGAGGATGAAACACACAAAATATTCATAAAGGACCATAGGGTTCATGTAAGAGAAATATAAGAAGAATGAGAAGACAATTACATGAGTAGTGTAATAAAACATGTTGGGTCAAAAGGATTAATTTCATAAATCCTAGATTTACAACATGAATCTCCCATAATGTAGGTAGGCTTAAAAACATATATCCTTTAGTTAAATCATTCCATGTCCCATATTTATGATGAAAAACATTGATTTACATTGTAAATATATTTATGCCAAAAACCTTTTTCAAGAATTTTTCCCTATAACTTATTTACACCATCAAATATATTCTTACAATGTAAATATATCGTAGAGACAACACCCAGCCTAGTCTCCACTAAAAAACTTCCAAAAAAATTTTGATGCCCCTTGAACCATATAAACGTTCTCTTCAAAATAAAAGAGATAGTTTACTTTATCCAAGTTTTTACATTAGCTGTAATGTGAGGATTGGTTTGGTCATTTTGGGAGATTTTGTCAAGTGGTATAGAGATCATCTTTTCGGAAAGATATCCTAGTGATGGCGCTATATAAAACATATCATTTTACCATGATATTTATAAAATTGTTTTTGATTCAGATATTTGGGGAATTATGTGTAGGAAACATGTTCATGGTACCTGAATAGTACAAGTATTCTCAATAGATTTTCATGTCCTTATTATGTCTTATCCTGAAATATAATTTAATAAAAATGGAATATATTTTTAATTGAAATATTCCACCACACATATAGCTAGCTATAGTGCCAAGGTAGAGACATGGCATACCAATGAAAATTATATAGCCTCTTATTGTCAACTAGATGAGAAAAAATCTTAAATTCATGGATTGAACTATGATATATCCCTACCCGAAATACATGGAGAAATACCTATTCAGGTGAAGCAGTGAATAGAACCACTAAATGTAGTGAAATTTTATATTCCATCAAATACTAAGTAGTATATTATTTCAATGTAATGTGATGAGGAATCGTGTAGGATCAATGTATTGTGTGAGTTCTAATGATAGAAAGAACCCAATTTCTACGGTGATCCTAGACCTCAATCATATGAGAACTGACTTGAGGAAGTGATTCAAGTGTTCTAAATAGTTTAAAATCTTACTGATCGGATGGAGTTTCTAACTTCAAGCCTTATATATGGTGTAATTATTCCTTGGTATACTTTTACGATCATGTTAAATAATGAGTAACCTATTCTATGATCTCAGTTTTAGCACAACATTCATTAGGTGTATTGCCTAACAACATTGAGGTATTTACGTATCATAGAGTTATTAATGTTATAGTATTTATCATTCTTATTAAAAATTATATGTCGAGGCTCACAGAACATACTTTGAACTCTCATTAAATTTTTTTCAATGGGTTCTTCAAAGCATGGGAGTTTGAGTACGATCTCTACAGATCCATATAAGATGATGTCGTTCACTTATGTATCCCCATTTATGCTGGTGTTCTAGATATATCCTGGGTAATCAAGAGATTTTTGTAGAGGAACATCATGTATTAGGTTCTAATTATTTTCATCCAATAGTAGATTCATTAGCTTCAGCTAACTGATGGTAGAAGTTTGTGTCATGATACGGGAGTTCTAACCATGTGTAAACCCTACTATGGTGATCAACATTATTGGAGTCTCATTGAGGATTTATTTAACTAGGAGATAGGAATTTCTATACATATGTATGATGAGTTTACATGGCTAGTTTATTATTGAACGGATGTGTAGATAATGGTAGTTAGGCAGTTGATGAGATACCACATCAAAGGTATCAACGTGATCAAGGAAATCACCAAGATGGGTAGGGTGGTCCTCTGAGAGGTAGATATAGTAGAGGAGATGGTGGTTCTAAATGTGGAGGATCTATAGATGGACATCGATATGATTCACTTCTTATACTACCACACATTGGAGGTCCATGATATGTTTAGAGAGCTGCATCTACGTACATGTCCAAATACTGGTGATGGAGGTCTATGGCCATGTAGTTCCTAACTTGATCTAAGGTACAATATATGTATATATATACTATGAAACATAGTAAAAGATACTTACATGTTATATTAAATTATTTATGAATCCCTAGTTGAGGATATATAATTCATTATTGATCCCCACCTAAAACCTTTCATTTAGAGACTCCTAGTAGAAATGATCACACACTCACCCACATATGTTAATGATGCAAGAATGAACTTAATTCAGAGGGATTTTTGTTGGTCCTTATAGTGTCAAGGATGAATAAATATGATTTCATCCTTGGTATGGACTATATATCCTTTTATAATACATATATTTACTGTTATCATCTGAGAGTGATGTGATTCTAAGAGGATTAACTAAAAATCTTATTCAGGTCTGAGTTAGACCCTCAATTTAGCTGCATAGGTCATCTTTGTGGAAAATAACAACCAATAACCTCTCAAATGGAGATTTTGACTCTTTTTTGTGGAGGATTATTTGGATATAAAACTTTTCATAGTCTTGGAGGATTATAAAAATGCCTTTCTTAAGGATGCATCTAGATTAACCCATCACCGAGAGATATACTTATATATTTATCTATACCATGTGAATACTCTCATATCATCTACTGACAATTTAATGGGCCTAGTAAGAATATAGATCTAAATGTACTTTTTGAAGATCATGTAGAAATGGGTTTCATCAATCCCATTATATATCTCTATGTAGCTCATATGTTTTTCACCAAAAAGGAGGATGAGATCATGAGGCCTTATATTGAAAATATCTACCATAATAAGGTGGGGTTCCATAATAAATACCATCTTCCATGGATAAATAACCTATTAGACTATCTAAATGGAGTGAA
The DNA here is from genome assembly GCA_963277665.1 of Viscum album. Classification (NCBI taxonomy): domain Eukaryota; kingdom Viridiplantae; phylum Streptophyta; class Magnoliopsida; order Santalales; family Viscaceae; genus Viscum; species Viscum album. The sequence goes on along the minus strand of OY728163.1, from coordinate 379,781,651 downwards.
TTGGTTCTTGAAGATTGATCATTTACCCTTCTATGAACATCTTCAGGTACTTGAGGAGGATATCCTGAAGATGACCTTATTGTGTCACTACTTCAATTTTTATTTTCAAGTCACTTCCATTAGAATGAAAAATTACCATCCTATGGCGATGAGACTCATGAATAGGATATTGTATACCATCTTGGACATATTTATAGAAATATTCATCAACAACATCTTTATTTATCTAGTATTATAGAATTATCATATAAATCATTGAGTTTTTTTTTTGAAATTTCTCTGAGAGAAATAGTTTTATTAAGAACTCTCAAAGTGTTAGTCCTTGATTTGGTAGGTCCAATTCTGAGGGAATGTTATTATAGAGGGTATAATAGTTGTGGACCCTATGAATATTGAGTTAGTTATTACATGGTAAACATCCAAGTGCATGTTTTAGGTATAGATTTTCCCTGGTTTAGGAGGTTAATACCAAGGATTAGCTATATACTTTTATAGGACTGCATTTCCCATAGATTCCCTTACCCATGTGGGGTATCCCTTCATTTAATATAAGTTATATCATCAATATTATAAGTATATCTAGTGGATTTTGATGATTTTTCTTCTTCTGAGGATTCTGGATAAAGATTCAAGTATGTGGTGTTCAGTGATGCTACTAGAGATTCGCTTGACAATGTAAAAATATAGAGGCTGCTGGTGGTTTCTTATGGGTCTAGAAAATTGAGACTTCATGAGCCAAAATAGATGATCAAAAATTAGTATCTATTAAAAATATTATTTTCCTTGAAGTCATGGAAACATTACCTTGTTGGAGAGCGGTTCATATTTTATGTGGCCCATTAGAGATTCAAATTCAACATCACATATAGTGCTCTTAACTTGGGGAAGAGTTCTTTTATGGAAATTATATACGACTATGACCATAATACTATCAGTAATCTAGGAAATAGAAACATGGTAGATAATTTCCTTAGATAGAAAATTTTAATCTCTATTGATGGAGAAATATTTTGAATAGTCATGGTGAATCATTTTTTCTTTATTGGATAAGAGATAAGTGGTGTTGTAGCCTGAGACACCTTGAGATGGGAGGAGTGTATCAGTGTATAAAATTTCACAAAATATTTTTTCTTAATTAAGCTCCTTGTTTCTATGTTGTTAAGAACTCATTAAACTAATTTAAATCAGTTTCACATTCAGCACAATCACATATAAAGAAATTAAAAACACTAATTAACCAATTTTACTTCATTCAAAATTGGGGTATAGTCCATGGATCACACACTGATGATGTTCATACATACCAAAATCCAATATCCCTTACTAAATTGGTTCATTTCTAATTTTGTCATGGGTACTTCATTCTATCTTCACTACCATTAAAATGATTTTAGGGATTAATGAAATTACGACATTATATAACTTCTATAAAATCCAATTTTTCCACTACTATAGAATTTTTTTACATATTTTAATAACCCTAAGGTCAACATCAAATTGGTATGAGCGTTTATTTAAAATTTAATTATTAATTTTTGAGTTTTATGATCAAATTAATGCTTCAATTTCTACTTCAATATTTTCCCAGCTCCTTGTCATATCCTTGGTATGCTTTCCCTGAGTATGCAATGCCTTTGTCCCTTGGTGAAACATTGGTTCCCTCGGTTCAATTCGTTCATGTTCTTTTTATGAAATTCCTTTTATCTCAAGTGAGTTTTCTCATGTATGTTTTCACTACTACCATTGTCTTCCCTATTCATAAAACCGCATTTGTTTAGGTCCTTCACTGTACCTCCTTCACTTTTCCATTTTATCTATTCTATCCTCACATAACTCTTTCACCCAAATTATTCTCTTTGGAAATGTTCACTGAAGTGAGACCCATGTGATGAGTGATACAATCAATCCTTCTACTAATTTTTTTTAACTTTAAATGATAGTATTATACTTGAATTTATAAGAAAAACACCAAACATCACTTGTCATTATGCTCCAGATTTAATGGTATATCACTCAACATGCTCCACATACAGGATGAACAAAAAGAATGAGACACATGTGGCACACCACTTCTCTTGTGTATAATTCTTATATATAGCATCATCCATAAAATTAAATGTAAAGTATGCAACCTCACTATTTAATGGTGACTAGTATGAAATTGACTAGACTAGAAAACATATCAACTAAAACCCATATTCGGTTTCTTTAAAATATTTCATCAACCAAAAAATGGGTAGAAGACAAACAATAAATCAATCACAATCTTGAATAACCTTGATTCCAACATTATCCACCCTTGGGTATTTTGGAAATCCAAACTGAAATTCATTTTGGAACAGGATTATTAGTTATCCCAAATGACAAAAAAAAAATAACTCAAATTTCACTCTACTAATAAGTGAGTATTGGGAAAAAATCCTTCAAGGTATCATTGAAGCATTTTTGAGGTGATTGTGTTTGTTGACAAAGTGGACATCTGAGGGGTGATTGTTGACAAACCAAAACAATGACATACAAACTTGTTGAAAAATGGGATTTCATGATGGAATGTCGTGATCAAGAGCTACGGTCAACGATCCATGTTTTATTCAAGAACTTCGACAAGAGGAATGGATGATCTCGAGGCGGTACAAAATAACAGATACAAGGTGGCACCATTTTCTAGTGTTTGCCAAATTTTTGGGCCTAAAAATCGTCAAATGATGAAAAGTGATTTTTGGAAAAGGGACTTGCATGTCGTGTACTTAAAGTCTTGGAAACTTGTGCACCATATTTTTTTCAAGATCAGATCATCAAAATGTGGAAAATGGAAAAGTGTCGCGCAAGTATTGGTGGTGTCATGCAAGTGACTAGCGCGCCATGAAAGAGACTTGCGCGCCGATGCCTTGGAAGCTTGAGAACTTGCGTGCATGTGGTTTTTCAAGATCAGAAGATCAAAATATGGAAAAGGAATGATGTTCGAGAAATTTTGGAAATAGGTTGCGCATGTGACTTACAGGAGAAGAGACCTGCAAGCCGAGACTTGCGTGTCGAGGAGAGACTTGTGTTCCATCGCGTAGGGGTGACCAAATGCCTATAAATACTGGACCACCCCTCTTCATTCTTTTCCGGAGTTCAATACTTTGAGAAATCAGATCTCCTGTCACGTAGGTGTGGTGGTCGTGCAAGTGGTGGTGTGTCGCGCAAGTGGGACTTGCGCGCCAGATTTGAAGAAGGGCGATTGTTGGCAGTTTCACGCAAATATTGGATTGGGCGTAAAAGGAAGTGAGTCATGCATGTTTGGAGTTTAAGAAGATTGTTTCGCGCAAGTGTTTGAGGTAGAATTGTGCGCCAGGTGTGACCTGCACGCCGATACTTGCGCGCCACGATAGACTTGCATGCCAAGTAAAGGTTTATTTCCTGCAGTGATTTTCGGGCTACGTGGAAACTAGACGTTTGCCCGATACCTTTGGTGCAAAGAGATATTCATCTACAAGTGAAATTTAGGCTCCAATTGAGCATCTACTTATAGAGGAAGATGCATTCCTTCAAGAAAATGAAGAGACTTATAGGTCTATAAACTATGAGTGGATCCTTTCCGACGTAGTGAGCAAAGGAAGGTGAAGAAGGTGATCCTCTCCACCGGCAGTGAGCCAGAGAGAGAAATAGGGAGTGACCCTTGGGAAAGCAGTGAGCTGACCCTAAATCTCGTAAAGGCAGTGATCCTGGTACAGAGTGACTGTACCCAAACCTTTTAATCCACATCTAGTGAATTTTAGTGGAATTTGGTTCGACCGAAAACTTGTCGGTGTATTCTCCTTGGATGTAACCCAGTGCGGGTGAACCAAGTAAAAATCATTGGGTCATGTGTATGATTTACTTTCTGTTTACATTGTGCAATAGGAAAGAGAGAGAAGATTGTTTTTCTTAACAGCGAAACAAGATTAGAACGGGCATTAATTTTAAATTAGTCATACCCTGATTCACCCCCCCCCCCCTCAGGGTATTCAGCCTTGTGGACCTAACAATTGATATCATATGGAAAGGTTGATAGTAGTTCTTCTCTCAATGGAGGTCACTAATCACAAAGGGATTCCGATCATCAATGGAAACAAATTTCAGCTATGGAATAATCGGATGCAGCACTACTTCTGATCTTTAGGAATGGATGTGTTCACAGCAGCAATGCATGGTATAACTGCGACATCAACAGTGGTGCATTATTATAAGCTGAGCATAGAGAGATGGATTATGATTCCAACGAAATAAATCCCTTAGGGGAGCCCTATCCAATCCTACATATACAAAGTTGATGTATTTAAAAACGTTACATGCCATGTGGGAAAAACTATTGAATATATATGAAGGGGATACAAAGGTGACAGGGGAAAAGCTGCAAGTGTTGCGGAACAAGTATGAAGATCTGAGAATGAACCCGAATGAGTCTGTTGATTCATTATTTGACAGGGTAAATATTGTGGTAGAAGACATGCGGGGTCTTGGAGAAATTATCAAAGATATAAAAATTGTGAAGCGAATATTGAGAAAACTTCCACCTCAGTTCAATCCGAATGGTTTTGTTTTTTAAGATAAAGACCCAAAAGAACTGACATTGGATAACCTTCACAACACTATTGTTTCATATGAAATGAGAAATGATGATAACGATGCTGTGGAAAAATGGAAATCCAACGAAATGGCCTTAAAGGCCCTGAAGAAGCTCACCATTTAAGATTCTCAAGAAGAAGAGACAGATGAGGTGATTTCATTCCTTTCTTCAAATCTGCAAAGATGAAGAGGAAAGTTTAAAGGGAAACTTCCACTAGCATGCTTTCGATGTGGAAAGGTTGGTCATCTTGAGGCAAGATGCCCCAAGAAGTTTCAAGATAAAGATAATGGTGATGATGAAGTTGAAATTCCAAAGAAGAAGACTTCAGCTTTTGTGAAAGCGAAGAAAAAATTCAAGAGAAATTTCTTCAAGAAGAAGAATCTTCTTTCACAAGAATTTGAAAGTTCAGATGATTCTGAGGGTGAAGCGGCTAAGGAGATAGAAAATTGCATAGATCGTAGGGTAAATGACTTGGTGGCGATTGTTGGTAGTTATCAGAAAAAGGAATAAGCTTACGCTGAAGAAGAAGAAGAAATTGAAGGGAGAGTTGACATGGAAGCTGAATTAGAAGCATCTCTTAAAGAGATAGATGTTTGGAGAGAAAAAACAAAGAAATCCAACAAGGTGGTACATGATTCCAAACTCTACATGACACAATAGGAAGAATAGAAGTCTGAGTTGATGGAAGAAATTAAAAATCTCAAGTTATCAACACCAGATAACTCAGAATCAGTTAGTGAATATAAGCTCAAGACTGAAGAACAGAAAATGGAGATTGATGGCTTGAACAAAAAATTGAAAGATCATGTCAAGCATATCGAAGAGCTTGAAAAAGAAGTTCTAGGTCTACGGAGAAAAGTTAAAGACCAGGAAAAACCCTTGATTCCAAATACATTCATGGGAAAGAAGGTCATTATGAATACTGAAAAGATGAAAGTGGAGCCTAGTAGTTCATCAGGAATAAAGCAGCAATTGAGCTCAAACATTAAGGCTGATTCAGGGCTTGATCAGAAGAAAAAATCTGTAACAATTGAAGTCAGACTGCAAGCACCAGTCCCAAGATTGAAAGTTTATTTGGGAACAAAGAAGAATCAAAATATTCAGAGATCCCAAGGGGAAACTCGAAGTGCTGAAGTATCATGAAGGAATGCACCTTATATCAGGTGTAATTGTTGTGGTAAGGTGGGACATTCACAATATGTGTGTTCCATAGCCAAAAGATACAGAAGGGAACAAGAACAGAGGTGGCATCCAAACAGAGAGAGGTTTTCTAGAACATATTTTGAAGGAAACTATTTTTGGTGTGGAGGATTTGGGCACATGTCTAGGTACTGCACTTCGAGCATTCAGAGAAATGTCCCAAAGAAGAATCAAAATGTTCACAAGCAGTAGATCAATAAACCGACAAGTGAGTGAAAAGTTCATAATAGATTTGCAGCTCTGCAAGATGAAGCTGGTCCATCGTACTCTGAGAATTATCATGAGTCTCAATCTATACTGAGTATGGAGACAAAGATTTGGACCAAGAAGAAGAGAGCATAGAAGGAAGTAGTTTTCAAAATTGCCCTTAAAGCATCAGATCATTCTGGTGTGTGAATTCTTGATAGTGGTTGTACGTCTCACATGACAGGAAACAAGGATCGGGTTATAGGCATAAAATACGATAAAGAAGGAGTTTTCAAGTTTTGAAATGATGAAGGCCTAAATATAATTGGATCAGGAAAGGCTAGGTTTGGGGAAAAAGAAATCAGATGTGCGGATGTCTTGGTTGTAGATGGTCTCAGTCACAATTTTCTCAGTGTCAGTCAATTGTGTTAATCAGGACATTCTATATGGTTTACCAAGAAGACCTGTACTATCACTGGAAAATATGGGGCAGTTGTTCTGCAAGGAAAAACGATAAAGGGAAATCTTTACCTTGTATGTGGGGAAGAAGATTTATGTCTTTTATCCAGAGAGGAAGAAAACCAGCTGTGGCATAAGTGACTTAGTCATCTATGCCAACCATCTATGGAAGATCTGGTAAAGTGTGATACTGGTAGAGACCTTCCCAAACTATCACGTGATCGTACTCATACATGCGATGCTTGTCAACAAGGGAAGATCATCATAAAAACATACAGGACAAAGGAATATAAATCATCTAGAGTGCTCGAATTGGTACATGCTGATGTATGTGGACCTATTTCACCATGAGCTATAAATGGGAAAATGTACTATGTCCTTTTCATTGATGATTATAGCAGAATGTCCTGGGTATTCATCATTACCCATAATACAGAGGTGTTCAGTTGCATAAAGAAGTATAGGAGGGAATCAGAAAAGATGCTTGGGCAGAAAATTCTTAAGTTTCTTACTGCTAACAGTATGGAATTCACAAAGTGTCAAGTTAAAAACTATCTCGAGAAACATGGGATAAGGCATAAAGTTTCATCAGTAAGAACTCCCCAACAGAATGGAGTGTTTTAAAGGAGAAATCGAATCATCGACAACATGGCCATAATGATGCTTATTGATAAAGACCTACTAGATAAATTTTGGAAGGAAGTAGTTTTGACATTAGTCTATGTTTTAAAAAAGTATCTGTTGTGTCCGAAGCAAGGGAAGACTCTGTATGAACTGTGGTATGGAAAGAAGCCAAAGTTGAAATACTTTCCAATATTTAGTAGTAAGTGTTTCATTCTCAACAAATAAAATCAAGGACGTTTGAGGCACAAGGAGATGAGGTGATATTCCATGGATACTTAGGGAAAATCAAAGCATATAAATGCTTCAAAAAGAGGCTGGGAAAAATTATTGAGAACAATGATGTCACTATAGTCGAAAATGCAAAGAATACTCAACGACCTGGTGAACAGTTTTTGGATGAAAGTGATGATGAGGTAAGCGGCACAGGGGGAGTAGAAGTGGCAGAGGCTGACTCAGAAGAAGATACTGATGATGAACAAGAATGTTTCAAGTCTATGTCTGCAAGGAAGCCAAAGAGTCGAGCTGAAATTGATAGGCAGAATATCATTGGTGATCAGACAGCTTCAGTTCAGACAAGAAGCATGAAGTCATTACAAAAAACATCATTTTTATCTCAGGTGGAGCCGAAATTTTCTTCTGATGCAGCTGAAGATGAAAACTGGGTTCAGGCTATGAATGAAGAGATTGATCAAATCGAGAAGAACCAAACATGGGAGATTGTTTCGAGGCCAGCAGACAAGAATGTCATTGGGACTAAATGGGTTTATCGCAACAAGATGAATGAAGATGGAACTGTGATTAGAAACAATGCACGGATAGTGTGCAAGAGATACTCCCAGATAGAGGGAATAGATGCAGATAATAAATTTACACCGGTTGCAAGGCCGGAGACAATCAAATTATTTTTGGCCATATAAGTGCAAAGAAAGTTCAAAGTGTTTTAGATTGACGCCAAATCTGCATTTCTAAATGGGGTTCTGGAAGAAGAGGTGTACATTGAGAAGCCATTTGGTTTTCTCATTCATGAGGATGAGAACAAATTTTGTAGGCTGGAGAAGGTGTTGTATGGGATGAAACAAGCACCAAGAGCATGGTACTCAAGGCTTGATCAATACTTGAAGAAGCTTGGTTTCCAGCGTGGTGGAGTTGATTACCATATCTATTTAAACAACAATAGTAATCAAAGGATGATGGTGCTTGTCTATGTAGATGACATAATATTTGGTGGATCAGATGAAGCTCAGTGCAGATAGTTTTCCGAATTTATGAAAATTGAGTTTGAAATGTCAATGATTGGAGAGCTAACGTTTTTCTTGGTCTACATGTGACACAAGGAAGGAATGGAACATTCATTTCTCAATCCAAATATGCCAACGAGGTGTTAAGAAGGTCTGGCACGGGAAATTCCAAGGAGATGAAAACTCAGGTTTCTACCCAGATGAAATTATCAAAAGTTGAGGATGGTAAGGCAGTTAAGATCACTGAATAAAAGAAAATTATTGGAAGTTTGTTACAATTGACCACTATAAGGCCTGATATTGTTTTCGCCACATGGCAAGAAGTGAGATATCAGAGTAATCCCAAGGAAAGTCACATGATCACAGTGAAAAAAATACTTCGGTATATCAAGGGAATGGTGGACTTAGGCTTGACATATAACGACAAATCTCAGACAGAGTGAGTGGGATATACTGATGCAGACTGGGCCGGTTCAGCAGATAATAAGAATTCAAAATCTGGAGGAGCATTCTATCTTGGAGGACTATGTATTGCTTGGTTAAGAAAGAAGCAGGATTGCATTTCATTAAGCACCACAGAAGCTGAGTATATTGCAGCCACTCAAGCATGCACACAGTTATTATGGATGAAGCAGCAGCTCGACGATATGGGAGTTGAAGTGAAGTCTCCGATTGGAATCCAGTGTGATAACTCAAGTGCTATCGATCATAGAAAAAAATATATTTCATCACTCAAGGACAATGCACATTGAGATCAAATATCATTTTATCAAGGAGAAAGTGGAGCAAAGGCTTGTGAAGTTGGAGTATGTTCCTACAGAGTTACAGGTTGCAGAAATTCTGACAAAGGCCTTACCCAAGGAAGCATTCGAAAGGCATCGACTGGCTCTGGGAGTTCAGTCAATTCTTTTCACTTAAAATCATGTGGATGTGAAATCCCCCTCTCCCAAAGGTATGATGTGTTTTTCTCTAATGTGGTTATATGTGTTCTCTACTATGGTACAAACTACAAAGGAGTGTCCTTTGGGTTCGTTGACAAAGGGGGAGAAAATACTGATTATTCAAGGGGGAGACAGTGTGGCTATTTGAGAAATCATGACAGATATGGGGAGAATCTGACCAGTGGAGCAGCCAGATAGGGGGAGAAATGTGAAAGGGGGATAATTTTTTAAATGTGACGATTCTAGAAGTGATCGATCAAAGAATAGATATCACAACAGCTGAGGATCATGATAAAAGCAGAAGAGAATAGTGCTGTTGGAATGTGGTATGAATGTTTCCAAAAATTGGTATCAGTGAAGTATCAAAAATTGGTATCAATTTGGCAATTGGTATCAGTTTGGTGTCAACAGTGGATGTCAAAGTTGAAGTGATTCATTGATGAACTTTTCATTTACTCTTGTTTCTCACGTCGATCATTGCTCATGTGGGCTTAGAGTATGTGTTGAGTAAATCCTTTATTTCTATTAGAATCGAAATGAGGTGAATGGTGTATGAATATTCAAAGATGTATCTTTTTATGGAAGAGTTATCAATAAACCCAAAGGGGGATATTATTGGGAAAAAATCCCTCAAGGTATTATTGAAGCATTTTTTAGGTGATTGTGTTTGTTGACAAAGTGGACATCTGAGTGGTGATTGTTGAAAAACCAAAACAATGACATAAAAACTTGTTGACAAAGCGAATTTCATGATGGAATGTCGAGTTCAAGAGATTAGGTCAATGATCCATGTTTTATTCAAGAACGTCGACAGCAGGAATGGATGATCTGGATGCAGTACAAAAGAACAGATACAAGGTGGTGCCGTTTTCCAGTGTGTACCAAATTTTTGGGCCTGAAAATCATCAAATGATGAAAAGTGGTTTTTGGAAAAACTTGAAGGCTTGGAAACTTGGGCGCCATATGTTTTTCAAGATCAGATCATCAAAATGTGGTAATGGGACATGTTTCGTGCATGTATTGACGGTGTCGCGCAAGTGACTTGCGCGCCGTGAAAGAGACTTGTGTGCTGATGCCTTGGAAGCTTGAGAAATTTCACTCCTGTGGTTTTTCAAGATCAGAAGATCAAAATATGGAAAAGGAAAGAGGTTCGTCCAAGTATTGAATTAGGTTACGGAAGTGACTTGCAGGAGAAGAGAACTTCACGATGAGACTTGCACGCCGAGGAGAGACTTGCGCGCCGTCGCACAGGGGTGACCAAATGCCTATAAATACTAGACCACCCCTCTTCATTCTTTACCGGAGTTCAACACTTTGAGAAATCAGAGCTCCCATCGCGCAGGTGTGGTGGTCTCACAAGTGGTGGTGTGTCGCACAAGTGGGACTTGCGCGCCAGATTTGAAGAAGGGAGATTGTTGGTAGTTGCGTGCCAATATTGGATTGGGCGTAAAAGGAAGTGAGTCATGCAAGTTTGGAGTTGAAGAATCTTGTGTCGCGCAAGTATTTGAGGTGGAATTGCGCGCCAGTTGTGACTTGTGTGTCAATACTTGCGTGCCGAGATAGACTTGCATGCCAAGTAATGGTTTATTTTCAGTAGTGATTTTCGGTGTTGTGTGGAAACTGGAAGTTTTCCCGATACATTCGGTTGAAAGAGAGATTAATCTATGAGTTAAATTTGGGATTTAACAGAGCATCTACATATAGAGGAAGATGCATTCTTTCATGCAAATGAAGAGACCTACAGGTCTATAAACTATGAGTGGATCCTTTCCGACGCAGTGAGCAAAAGAAGAGGAAGAAGGTAATCCTCTCCACCGACAGTGAGCGAGAGAGAGAGAAAGAGGGAGTGACCCTTTGGAAAGTAGTGATCTGACCCTAAATCTTGTAAATGTAGTGAACCTGGGAAACAGTGACTGTACCCGAACCTTGTAATCCACAGTTAGTGAAGTTTAGTGGAATTTGGTACGACTGAAAACTTGTTGGCGTATGCTCCTTGGCCGTAGCTCAGTGTGGGTGAACCAAGTAAAAATCATTATGTCAGGTTCATGCTTTACGTTCTGTTTACATTGTGCAACAGGAAAGAGAGAGAAGAGTGTTTTACTTAACAGAGAAACAATATTAGAACGGGCGTTAATTTTAAATTAGTCATACCCTGATTCACCCCCCCTCTCAGGGTATTCAGCCTTATGGACCTAATGAGAAAATCACAATTATAATACAACAGTTAAAGAGATAATACTCATCCTCAGGTAATTTCTCATTACCAAACACCCTATATCTACCATCTTATTCAATGTTCAGTCCGCTATTCTGTATGGATTTTATCACCCATGTCTTTCATTCCACATACTACCATTGATTGTCCGTCTCTAAGGCCATGTGTTGAACACTTGAATTTGAGGTATTTTCGATTGGACATAATTTTAATTTATCCAATTTGTAAATAAATCCAAATAGGTTTATTATTTCCTCTTTACACTCACTATACCCCCTAGATTATATCACTCATTCAATCCTCATCATGATTAGAGAGACAGTTGAATGCCAGAGTTCAACTAGTGTTTCTCAATTATTAGATTGACAAATGGATTAATCATGATATAGTATATATACTCATTTTTTACAACATGATTTATCTTTATTATTCATTGATCCACACTTTCTTTAATTAAGTGATACCAAATCTCAATATATTTTGTTTGAGAGTGTTGAATATGAGTTTTTGTGATCTTGATCACTAATTTGTTCTATTGTTTTGTACTTTTCCATATCCTTTTTAGTAATTAATTAATTATTTTATATGAAAATATGCTGAAAATGGTTAATTTTTTATTACTGGTTAATATAATTTTTTATCTTAAATTATTTGAAAATTAGAATAATAATGAGTGGTTTTGGTTCATAATTTTTGTGAGATAATTTCTCCTTTATTTTATATAGTTTAAGAGCTAATATTCGTATTGGTATTAATGGAATTCTAAATATCATTTTGAATTACATTTTTAATGTGATTTATGTTGAAAATATTAATTTCATTATTCCGTTATTTTGTTTTGAAAATAAATTATTGGAATTAATTTCTTTGTTTATAAATTATTAAAAAAGACGATCTAGAATTTATTTTCATTTAACTTATTGGTTATTTTATTCTAACATTATTCTCACTTCTTATGACTTTTTAAAACAAAAACCATAATATTAATAATCTAAAATCAAAATCTATGTGAAATTGAAGGTAAAAGGTAAGATGATCTTGAAACTAAGGAGATTTACTATATGTTTTGAAATATTTTTTGAAGATATTAGAAGATTGAACCAATTTAAAAGTTTTAAATCCTACCCATGTGCCGGATAAGCACAATCGGTTAGGATATTTGGTTGAGTAATGTGAAGAGGATGATAATAAGTGACTTGAATTCTATGTGGAACCTTAGGATATAAACATGTAGTAGCCAACTATGAGCTTGAAGAATTAAATTTATGCATGAATGGTTTTAAAGCTAAATTATGGGGGAAATAAGGTGATGAGTATAAAATTCTAGCTTGATACTAGATACTATAATATCAGGAGGGATGATTAAGGCTGATCATAATATAGGAGAGGGATCTTGGAGAAGATGAAAATAAACTCAACAAAAAAAATATTTTACTTCTTTTTGATAAGTTATTAATCTATTTTCTTTCCTTAAATTTTTCATTCTTCATAAAGAACCCCTATTTTGAGGATTTAATTTATGGTCACATAGTGTTGTTGAAAATATGAATGTAATTATTAAATTGTTTTGTGATGGGTGGTGAATTTAAATATCCACCCAAATTATGAGGAAGGTGCTTCCCATACTTTTTAGGTAATATATTTTGAGTTACTGCTGATTAATGATATATATAAATAGTGTGGTGTAGTAGAATAAAAATCAGATAATTGTTGAACTAGAATTTATGTTAATAAAAAGTGATACCGTATGTGAAATATCTTTCTCTGAAAATTCCAAAAGAAGTGAAGTGGGTGAAGCCATCCTAATGTACTTCTTTAATTTAATTCTGAAATAATTTTTCTACAAAACTTATATGATGGTTTATTAACTCTAAACTAAAGTTGTAATAGTGCATATTGTGGAAGTACTAGAAACACTCACACTAAAGTGTTTAATATATCACATGAACTTAGAAATGGATCTAAGAAGACTTATCAAGTTTTAATAATTCCCAAATTTCATTTGAGAAATTTACAAGTGGTTGGAGTTTAGTTGATGAAAACCTAGAGAGAGATAAAATAAATTGGAGAAGAATTTTGATGTTGTGTAAAGGTAACCAATTAATTTCAATGGCTATATAAGGGTAGACAAGCATGCTGAGTAAAGGTAAACAACTAGTTTCAGTACCTATGTAAATGTTGAATGATCTTTTTAAGATACATAAAGGTATTTGAAAAGAAATATATGGGACATATATGAAATAAGAGAACTATTTAATGGTAACCCATATTGTTTTTAGAATTTATATTTTGGTAGAGAAGTGACCTCGGTAAAGGTAGAATGACTTTTATAAAGGTATATAAAGTTATATTTTACTTATATTAACATAATTAAAACAATCATAAACTATATCAAGGTCGTCTATGACCTAAATACTAGAAATGAGGGCTCATAGAAAGGATACACCAATTTTTTTGAGGACTATGTAACGGTAATAAATAATGAATAGGTGTTGTGTAAAGATAATTATGGAAGAGTTTCATGTGGCTGATCAATCGACTGCTTGCCTTGTAGTCAATCAGAAGGTTACTCTCATAGTTGATTCACTGACCATTTACAACAAGGTCAGTCATGGAACAACATAGATGAATGGTTGAATAGTGCATAATAAATTGATTATAATGTGTGGTCTATATGTCTTTACATTGTCAATCATATTTTACTACCACATTTCATGAAAACTATGGTCGAACAACTATATGCCTTCATAGTTGATCTATTGAGTGAAACATAATCAATGTAAGATAATCCATAAAAAATGAAAGTGGTTATATGAAAGCTAATACTATAATGGATGATAAGATACTCATTCATGAAGAATTTTTGTTCTTGTAAGGAAGAATATGGGAGATACTAGAACTCAAAAAGGTAATGATTTTGAATTTTTCAATATAATTATTGAATCCTGTAAGGATGATGAATAGAAACACTCTATGGTGATAATTATGTGTTCATGTTGAAAAATAAGATGATACTAGGTATGATATTCTTAGAAGAAAGTAAATATCGTGATTCTTATCACGATACATGAAGGTTGTCAATTAATAGATGAAGACAAAATTATAATTATATAAGCATGAAATTACACATGATTAAATTATTGTGATTATCATTAATAGATAAATAAATAAGATGATAGGTATAAATAAAGTAGACTTAAAATGTTTACATGGATATGGAAAATCTTGGAAACATGAGATTTCAATATTGATTTTTTGATGATGTAATCAAATGAGATATTTCTTGTGTTTCCAATTAATGATCAAAATTTCCTTATATGAATATTATTCAATCCATGAATGTTGAAAATTATAATTTTAAAATAGTTGTGATGAAGATCAAAGGAAATAGGAAGTACTAGAATATTTACATAAATGATAACTTATTTTAAATTGTAGAATTAAGAGTAATTAATATGGAGATGATAAAGTATTGCTATATGGTTCTGAATATCATAAGTAATGTAATTAATAAATGATTTGAAGTTAAATGAGGGATATGATAACAATGTAGTAATGTTAAAATATTTGTTAATATAAGGAAGTTTTATTATATATTTCTATAGGTTTAAGATAATGTGTTTGAACTAGTTTAGTAATAAAGAGTGGAATAATGTTTTCTAAGCTACCAAAAGAAGAAATGAAGGATGATCTCAATCCTATTGAAAAAATTTAAAATACTTTTTATTTTTATGGAATGAAATTAGTAAAATGATAAATATGTGAGAAAGTGAAATGAATGTTCAATCTTATAATTTCACACTATAAAAACATTAGAGGAAAATTGAATATGATTATAATAGGGGAATGCCTCATACAAAAAAGTGATAAGTTAAATAAGATTGTGGGAACTAAATTTTTTGGGGATATTATTCATTCCGAAATAAATAAAATATGATTTAGGTGACCTAGATATATTACTAAAAATAATGATTCAAGTTTTAGTATTTTAAATATGATAATATGAGTGATGATAAGTTCTGCTATATTTTGAAGAAATCTATCTCTCTAGATAATAAGGATATGATTCTATGATGAAGAGTTAAATTGAGTGTATTGAAACTAAATGAATAATAATTGATTATTAAAATTTCTACATGAAGAAGCTTGAGAAGAATAAAAATAAATTATGGATGAGCTGCTATGTATTATTTTATTTATTATTATTGATCAATTGAAGAGTTTAAAGGATCTACTAGTTTGAAGATTTGAGGATCTCAGAGAAGAATGATAATTATAGTGAGTAGTTTCTAAATAAGACCCATGAACTATGCTTCTTGTATAAACTAAGGCACATATCATATTTCGAAGAGCTCAAATCATTTGAATATACTATGCGGAAATAAGGAGAGAAATATTATTAATACTGAATCATCATATTTGTAACTGTTAATTGATTTCTGAGGAGGATATTAAAAGAAATACTATTATATATATGTTGGGATTCCATGGAACCTGAGGGATTCGAGGAATTAAATTAGATCATAGTGGTATGTTATGAATACAATGTGAATCTATATAAATAATTACAATTGGAAGAATATAATATAATTTATGTGGTAGGGAAACATTATTGTTGTGGGAAACATCAAACCCATCATTGTCACCTTGATTGTAGTAGATAATCCTTGATTTGGGTGAGAAACCAATCAAGGAAAAGAGTAGAAATTATTATATATCCTTGAAAAAATATCATTTTCTTTATTATCTTCAAGTGTTGAATTAAATTTGGGACTTTTAGTTAAACATATAATAGTTCTATATGAAATAATTAATAATAAAGGTTAAATTACAAATTGATTTTAGGATAATTTTAATTTTTGTAAAAATAGGCCACACTTAGTTCACCCCTAACAAGTGTCCACACCGGTCCTTTGGAAATTTAAATTGGTAACATAGGAAAGGTTATCCTTTGATTGGATTTATTTTAAGGACCCACTAAATTTCATTTGGATTAATGAAGTTATTATTTTAGATTTTTTAAGAATAATTTCAAAATAAGATATCAATATTTATTCTTATTGATACAAAATCAGAAGTCATATACCAGCCTTTCTTTTTTTACACACAAAAATTTGATTTATTACATAAAATATTCCATTTATGAAACATAAAATATCGAAAGATATAGTGTCTTTTGGGGTTAGTAACATTACATAACAACTTAAAATAAGAAACACAATATCTTTATTGAAAAATCCATTTACATTACCACTATATTCCCTCGTACTTAGCATTGTTGTGGATAACCTAAAAACATTCATAAGAATAGGGTGAGATATAAAGCCCAATAATTGAGTAAATGAGAAATAACATGAAGAATAAAACACATTTTAGGAAATAATCATATCAATGGATAATAATATAAATATGAACATAAAGGCATGATATAGCATGATTATCATAACATAGAATTGTAGTAACGACACTTAACATGGTATTAGCATGAGCCAAGGATCATTGCACATATATCATGAGTAAAAAATCATTGCACTTGAATTATGATGATTAAACCCTCATTTCAATTGACGTATCATGATACTAATCTCTATCCAATGCACTGGAGCACTATCAGGGCACACCCTTTTTAATCATTTAATTTAATGCATAAGTGTGTCACACGGATCATACAACATGGAATAATTGAAGATAATAATCTATTCCATGATAATGGAATTTTTAATTCATACATGAAACTATATAATAAATAATTAAATGTGAATAATGGTGAATACCCTTGATATATATATGGGCATCGTATTCACTACACAATGACTTTGTCTTGGAAAATCACGGTGCAATTTCGGCAGCATAACGGTGTGACAAAAAAAATATAAAAATGGTTTATGAGTGAGAAAGGGGTGTATAATCATATATACATGAAATATACATTAATGTGATCATATAGATACATGTCCTGAGAAACTTAATGGAAATTGGTTTCATAATACAAAATAATTTCTTGAATGGGAATGAGAAGAGAAAAATTCCTAACAGAATTTTGACATGGTAATAGGTGTACATGGGAGGAATTAATGAGAGAGAAATAAGTATATCATAATTTCAAACATAGGTAGGGGAATATGAGGGAGTTTTTAAATGATACCTCAATATTATTAATTGAATTAAAAGAGGTATTACAACATAAAGAAACTTGGATAAATATAAGAAAGGAAGGAATACCTTACTTGGAAGTGTGATCCCAAAGGCTTGGGAGAGGCTTGAGAGAGGCTTCTTGGGAGAATGGGGAGCCTTGGTAGAATTATAGAGAGAGGAGTGTAGAGTTTGGTCGATCTCAAAAGGCTTTGAGGGAAGAGGGAGTGAGATCATGGGCGGGTTTATATATGAAAAGAGATTGTATTCTTTATTATTTAGGTTTGGGACACCACACATTAAACTAATCAAAACCACAAAATAGACTGTGTTTTTTGGCAATAGATTTTTCTAAATGTTATGGGAAACCATTATTGAATAAGTACAGTGGCTGAACATCTTGAAATATTTGGTTTTCTTATGTGGAGGTGAGTCACACTCCCAAGAAAATCAATTTAAAAAGATAAAATGTTTTATAACTCTGGGAGGCTCCATTAATGTTTTTTAAAATAACTAAAACAAACAGAGAATCACATTGGTTTAATGTTAAAACATATATTGGTCGAAAATAAGGTTTATATTATTTTATTACATCACTATTGGGTCATTATGATGTCATAAAACACCTTTTATATTTACATGATACTTAATTTTTACCCAAAAATTCGACTATCTCAGAAAATTAGGAAAAAAAACCACGATATAATTTTGACATCTTGATTACAAAAAAATTATAAATTTTTTCTAAATAATTTTCTAAATATGTGAATTTTTTCTTTTAAAATAAAACCCAACATTTATCAAAAATTCCTGGGTTTTGACAAAAACAGCTTTCAAACCATAAAAACTACAATTATATTCTTAAAAATTCTATGATCATTTATATTTAATAAAAATTAATTTAGTAATAATATTTCATTAAATTATTATTCAATTAAAAAATCCATTAATTCATTAAAATATATTTCTTTATTGAATATTAACTAAAAAAACTATGTTTTTTTAAAACTATTTCCAAAGGTACAATAATAAAATGAATGTATATTCTCTATACAAAAAAATAATGTACACAATCATGGTGATAGGGTCTTGTTACATAACCTCTTATAAAACCTGTATAAGACTAAAGGTTAAGGTGTACGATGGTGATAGACTCTGGGGGTAGCTCTGATAACATCGTTCAGGTTGTAATCTCCATCAACATCCACATCTATTGTAGGTGATTCCTCTCGAGATTAACATGTTTAAGTTCTGCTTGGTCTTGGTCAAGAGCGAATCCCAATGATGCCACATCCTTTCTGAACTATGAAAAATGGGCTTCTTATGGGGAAATTCTACTAGATGAGGCCATATCTTTTTTTTTTCTGAGTAAATTTAATTTTTAAATCCCTGTATTTATACTAATAATGTGAACATGGTTTAATAGCTATATTTTCAATGATCACAAAGCCTAATTGTATTTTAAAATACAAAAATATAAAACCAAGGAAGTCAAAAAGTTTTATATATCCGTAATAAGACATTTTAAAGTGGAAATTTCATTAATGAATGTTTGGGTCATTACAATCCTCTCCCCTTATGAAATTTCTCCCTCGAAATTTCGTTTTACATTCTAAGCTGCAAATTGGTGTGGGTACTTATCCTTAATTGCCTCATCCAATTCCCATGTTTCCTCTTTGTACTTATGGTTTCTCCATTGTACCTTGACTAGGTGGGTAGTCTTGTTATGTAGAACTTTATCTATACTATCCCAAAACATCACTGGATGCTCCTCATAAGAAATATCATCGTATAATTGTACTATATAAAAAGAGAGTACATGTGATGGGTATGTTATGTACTTATTTAATATGGATACATGAAAGACATCATGTACATTGGTCATGTTTGGTGGAAGTGCTAGTTGATAGGCCACAACCCTGACACAATCATGAATCTCGAAGGGGCTGATATACCAAGGACCAAACATCACTTTCTTTCCAAACCTCATGAACTTCTTCCATGTAGATATGCTTTGAAAACCATGTCTCCAACTATGAACTCATTGTCTCGTTGATGGTTATCTACATAACTCTTCTGTTAACTTTGGGTTTCCTTGATATGCTGCTGAATGGTTTTCACCTTCTCCACCATTAACATGACCATTTCATGTCCTAGAAGCTTATGATTACTGACTCCATCCCAACATGTCGGTGTTCGTCACTATTTCCCATAAAGGTCTTGATATATTTCCATTCAGATGCTCAAGTGGAAATAGTTACTATAGTATAATTCAACTAGTGGAAGATGTTGGTATCATCCTCCTTTGATGTCCAAAGAACATGATCTTAAAATATCTTCCAGTGTCTGAAAATTTCTCTCAGATTGGCCATCATTTTGAGGATGATAGGTTGTACTGAAGTTCAACTCACTATCCAAAGCATGTTGAAGACTCTTCCAAAAAATAGAAGTGAATCTCAGATCACGATCTTATGCAATAGGAAGTGGTACTCCATGGGTCATTTCAATTTATTTGATATAAAACCATTTAACTTGATCCAATTATAATTCCTCTAAAATCACGATAAATTAAGTTGTCTTCTAAGACGATCCACAACAGCCCATATAGCATTGTTTCCTTTGGATGTCCTTAGATGTCCAGTGACAAATTCTATGGTAATGATCTCCCACTTCCATGTTGGTATGGTTAGTGGTTTCATCATCCCCTT
Organism: Viscum album; assembly: GCA_963277665.1. Classification (NCBI taxonomy): domain Eukaryota; kingdom Viridiplantae; phylum Streptophyta; class Magnoliopsida; order Santalales; family Viscaceae; genus Viscum; species Viscum album. Next base: position 379,761,357 of record OY728163.1, on the reverse strand, counting down.
ATACATTTGCCTCTCAGCCTTCACTTTCTAACATACATGGCACTTTGATGTATATTTAGAAATCTCCCTTTTCATATTGTCCCACCAAAAGTTTTCTCAGAGATCTTAATACATCTTTGAGTTCCCTGGGTGAATAGAGATGGTTGAGCTATGTGAATCATTCATAAGATCATTCTTTATCTTTGGATTGGATGGTACATATAATTGTGACCCAAATTTCACAATTCCATCCTTTTCAACCACATAATATTAGGATTTCCCATTTCTGAGAGCTTCCACCCTTTTAGAGTTTCCACATCCTTTCTTTGAGAATCCTTTATTTTCTCCATGAGGGATGGTTGGACATTAATTTTAGAAAGATTGATGATGTTCCTACCATAATGATTCCCATGTCTATCCTCTATAAATCTATGATGATTGGATATTTTTCAATTCTCATCATTGATAAAGATGCTAGATTCTTTCTACATAGAACATATTCCACCTTGTTTACCTTACCAGGATGGTAGTGGATTGATCCGTCATAATCCTTGATGATCTCTATCCATATTCATTGGCACATATTAAGCTATTTTTGTGTGAATATGTATATTTGAGGCTCTTGTGATTAGTATATATCTCACACTTCTCCCCTAGAGATAATGCCTCCAGAATTTCAACGCAAAGATCCCAGCTGCCAACTCCATATCATGTGTGGGATAGTTTTTCTCATGGATTTTCAGATTCCTTGATACTTAGGCTGTCACTTTATCATTTTTCTTTAGTACACAGCCTAAAACCCTCTTTGAGGAATGATTTTACACCATAAAGAGTTCTCCAGTAATTGGGAGTGTGAGTATTGGTGCAGTGATAATCCTCCTTTCCAACTCCTTGAAGCTCTCTTCACATTCATCACTCTAAGAAAAAATCACTCCCTTCTGAGTTAGCTGGGTAAGAGGGTTGCACAATTGTGAGAAACTCCTCAAAAATCGACGATAATATCTAGCTAACCCCAGTAAGCTACAGATATCTTTTACCAATGTTAGCCTTGACCATCCCTCAATTGCAACTATCTTGGATAGATCCACAGATATCCCATTTCTTGTGATTATATGACACAAGAATGAGACTTCCTTTTACCAGAACCCACACTTGTAGTACTTTTTATAGTGATTCTCCTTTCGCAAGGTCTCTAGTTAAGTTCTTATATTCTCCTAATGCTCCTCTTTGGTTTTGAAGTATATTGTAATATCATCTATAAAGGCTACCAAGAATTTTTTGAGGTAATCACTAAAGACTCTATTCATCAGGTCCATGAATATTGATGGAGAATTAGTGAGTCCAAAAGGCATTGCAGGGAATTCCTAGAGGTCATACCTTGTATGAAAAGTAGTCTTGGGTATATCATCCTTATTCACATATTCTTAGTAATATCCTGACTGTAAATCCACCTTGGGAAAATATTGTGCTCCACATAACTGATCAAACAAGTCATCAATTTTAGGCATAGGATACATTTTTTTTATCTTGATTTGGTTGTGCTTACGATAATCAATTCCAAGGCGCATGGACCCATCCTTCTTCTTGACGAAGAGGATGGGGGAACCCCATGGTTAAGCACTGGGGCATATAAAACCTTTATCCGGATTCTCTTGTAGTTGATTCTTCTCCTCATCAATCTCCACAATAGCCATTCTATATAGAGTCTTAGATGTTCAAAATTCCCTAGGTATAAAGTCAATTGATAATTAAACATCTCTTCTAGGATGAATACTAGTAAATTCCTTAGGAAAGACTTCCGTGAATTACCTTACAATAGGCATGTATTCTAAGTTGGTTTCATCTTTAGACTCAGTCATCTGATCCAGATACACATGATTATAGTGTAGTAATATCCACGCTTGAGATGATGGTGCTAAAGGAGATTCATCTATCTCATTGCACTTGTATATAATTAAGGGTTGATTCTCTATATGTAGAGTTATTTCCATCTCACAGAAGTTTATGTTGGATCTATATATGGAAAGAAAATCCATACTGATAATTTCATCAAATTACACCAGAGGGAGTATGATAAGGTTATTCAGGAAGTTCAATCCACAAATTATTATAGTGGAGGAGTTATATTCCTGGGATGAAATGATTATACCATTTTCCGTAGTCGCCGACATCATTACTTCTATGAATTTGGGTGGTGTTGGGATTTTTCTACTAAACTTTAGGGATATAAAAGAATGAATAGAACCAGAATCCAAAATTATGTTTTCTATTCATGAATGAATAACTAGTGTATCTATCACCACATCATGGTCAGGGTTCACTTCGATGGTTGTGATGGAAAAATATTTCCCCTGCTACCTTGGAGGTTGTTGGTTACCTCAGAAACCCCTTGTCTTAGGGCACTGATTTTCATAGATCCTTAGTTTTTTGTAGTTGAAGCAAAGAAAAACATGTTGAGGGTCGAACGGAGTGTTCCTCTCCTCTATTGCAGCCGTGGGTTTCTTTTTTCGACAGTTCGTGGATAGGTTTCCTTCCCTTCCACAGCTAAATCATTTTTTTATCCCCTTCAGGCAATATCCGGGGTGCCCCATTCCACACCTTTGGAAGGTGGATTGCTATATTTTCTTAGCAAAGTTGGATTTATTCATCAGAACTCCAAAATTAAGGTCCACATTACACTTATTATCCCCGTGATACCCCTGATATTCGTTGATCTCTATTTGGACCTTGAGGGAACATCGGAAAATTTTCTCATAGCTATTAAAGTGATGAATCTCCAGGGCTTTCTGTAGGCTAGGTTTCAGCCCACCAAATAAGTGATAAAACTTGAATTCAGGGGTAATGAAAAAGCTGGATGAGTATCATGCAAGCCTTGAGAATTTTTCCTCATACACTCCAATGGATTCGTCATCTTTTTCTTTTGGGCAAGGAAGTCCCTTTCCATCTTATATCGAAGGGTGCAGGGAAAATATTTGTTGAAAAATATTCTCTGGATATTCTTCCATTCCAACGCCTTGATATCCTTCTCATGCTTTATATTTTTGATCAATGTACCCCATTGATCAACTTCACCCTCCATATGATAAGCAGCCAGAAGTACCTTCTCCTATTCAGAACATCGAAGGATGGAGAAGATCATTTCAATGGAGTTAATCCATTGTTTGACAATTGAGGGATCAGATGATCCATTAAAATTAGGATTCCATTGTATCATGAAGCTCTTGATTGTATCTTTTTCTTTCTTGGGGTGGGGGGGTTGAATGTTCCACTTGACCATTGTTTCTATTCAAATATTGAGTTAACTAAGAGAGTATCATGAAAAAGTTCGCAATTCCTACTCCCATTTTATTGGGCATCTCATTAGAATAGTCATAACATTGATCTTCGTATTAGTTGTTAGCCCTAGTCCTCTTATTAAGGGCTATTGGCTGGAATAAAATGAAAGTTAGAGGTAACACATAAAGGGTAATACAAAGAAAAAATTTAATGACTTATAAATAACTTTTATTCCCTTAACTTAAGAATCTGTAAGCTTCAATATATGTTATCAATGATCTATCTCCAAAATTTATTCTTAGGGAATTTTTTTAATCCGATAAAAATTGGTTCCTACTATGCTTATAGAATTTACCAAAGAATATCCCATATGAGTTTCTTAACCAAGAGTTCAACAAGTCTTGTTGTCATATACTTGGATACCCTATGTCAAACTCGAAACTCCTTCTCAGAGTTTTCACTCCTATATACATCTATACCAGAGATGCCTCTGCATGCTCATATCCAGACAAGGATATATTTTCATGATAAACCACTTACTCAATACTCACCATAAGTTAGGGATGTTTTTATTATACATATTCTTATCACTAAGTCTTAACTAGTCAAATCTTAATCCCAAAAATAACTAAACCTATCCTCTAACAGAAACAATAACAAGCCAGTTTTTATTACAAACATAATAAATATTTATGACATAAAATTTTCACTAGATACAACATATGAGATTGAGAGGTATAGTGTTTTTGGGATTAGGAACATTACATAATGAAATAAAACATGAAACACAACATCTTTATTGAAAACTTACTTTACATGACCAATACATTTCCTCGTATTTTGCATTGCATGGGATAACCTGAGGAAATGCATAAAACAATGGTGAGCTATAAATCCCAGTAAGGGAGAAAAAAAAGTAATAACATAAAGAATACAATAAATGTTAGGAAATAGGCATATCAATGGAGCATAATAGAAACATGAACATAAAGGCAAGATATATCATGATTATCGTAACATAGAAATGTGGAAACAACACTTAACATGGTATTACCATGAGCCAAGGCTCATTGAACATGGATCATGAGTAAACCCTCATTTCACTTTAATTATAATGATTAAACTCTCATTTCACTTTACATATCATGATACTAATATTTACCCAATGCATTGTAGCACTATTAGGTCACACCCTTCTTAATCATTTCATTTCATGTATAAGTGCGCCACATGGATCATAAAGCATGGAATCATTGAAGATAAAAATTTATTCAATGATAAAAAACATGTGGTATTAAAACATAAAACTAAATAATTAATAAGTATATGTGAATAAATTTGAATACCCTTGATAGATAAATCGTCATTGTATTCATCACACAATGACATTGTCTTTAAAAATCATGGTGTAATTTCGACAGCATAATGATGTGACATAAAAATTCATACAAATGGTTGATGAGTGAGAAATTGTTGTCTAATCATATTTACATGAAAATGAAAGTAATGGGGTCATATAGAGACATGTCCCGATAGATGTAATGTAAATTATTTTCAAAATACAAAACAATTTCTTGAATGTGAATGAGAAGAGGGAAATTCATTATAGAATTTCGGCATGGAAACAGGTGTACATGGGAGGCATTAATGAGAGAGAAATAGGTCTCTAATAATTTCAATCATAGGAATAGAAATATAAGGGTGGTGTAAAATTGTACCCCAAGATTTTTAATTGAAGAAAAAGGGGATTACAACATAAAGAAACATGGGAAAAAATAAGAAAGGAAGGAATCCCTTACATAGAAGTGTGATCCCAAAGGATTAGGAGAGCTTGAGAGAGGCTTCTTGGGATCTTGGGGTGAATTTATAGGATACTAGAGAGAGGAGGGAAGAGTATGGTCAAGCTCCAAAGGCTTTGAGTTAAGAGGAAGTTGGAGCTTGGGTGGGATTATATAGGAAAAGAGAAGGAATTCTTTATTATTTAGGTTTTAGACACCACATATTAAACTAATCAAAACCACAAACCATCCCATGGTTTTTTCCCATGGGTTTTTTTAAATGGGATTATAAAACAATATTATATATGTCCAATGGCATATATTCTTAAAATATTAGTCTTGCTTATGTGGATGGGAGTCACACTCTCAATGAAATTAATTTAAAAATTTAAAATGTTTTATAACTCTTGGAGGGTCCACTAATGCATTTTAAAATAAATAAAACAAACCCAAAATCAGATTATTTTAATGGAAAAAAATATATTGTCTGAACATAATGTTTATAATATTTTATTACATCACCATTAGGTCATTATTATTTCATAAAATACATTTTATATTTAATGAGTACTTATTTTTTCCCAAATATTCGACTGTCTCAGAAAATTATGAAAACTTCACAATTGGATAATTTCGATGTCTTGATTATAAAATAATATTCATTTTATCTAATTAATTTTCTAAATATGTGAATTTTTACTTTTAAAATGAAGACTAACATTTTTTGAAAATTCTTGAGTTTTGACAAAAATAGCTCTCAAACCCGAAAAATTACAATTGTATTTATAAATATTATATGATAATTTATATTTCATTAAAAGTAATTTAGTAATAATATTTCATTAAAATATTGTTTAATTAAAAAATCCATTAATTAATTAAAATATATTTCTTAATTGAATATTCAATAAAAATACTATTTTTTCATTAAAAACTATTTACAAAGTATCAATAATAAAATGAACATATATTCTCTATACAAATAATAATGTACATAATCATAGAGCTAGGTTATTGTTACATACCACCTTATAACACCCCCATAAGACCAAAGGGTAAGGTGTGCAATGGTGATAGACTCTTGGGGTGGCTCGGAGAACATCTCACAGGTGGTAATCATTATCAACTTAAACTTATTTCATAGGCGGTTCCACTCAAGCTTAACATGTTGATGCTCAGATTAGGCTTGGTCAAGAGTGAATCCCATTGAAGTCACCTCCTTTTCGAGCTCCGACAGTTGGGCTTCGTATGGAGTAATTTTTATGGATGAGTCCATCACTTCCTTTTTCTAGGTAAATTGGATTTGTTAAAGCCCTATATTTGTACTAATCATGTTACCACTATTTAATGGCTATATTAGCAATTGTCACAAAGCCTAATGGTATTATAAAATCCAAAAACATAAAACCAAGGAAGTGAATAAGTTTTATATATCTGTAATAAGACATTTTAATGAGGAATTTTCATTAATGAACGTTTGGGTCGTTACAAGTCACTTCCAAGACAATGAAAAAACTGAATGTAGAATGAAAAAAAGAAGGAAATAAAAAATGTAAAGTACCTATTGGATAAACCAAAACATAAAGTTGAATAATGTGGTAAGTTTACATTTAGTAACTATTTTGATAGATATCCTTCAAATTACTCTAGTTTTATCTATAAATAGATTTAAATGATCAATATAGTGAAAGGATCTTAATCTCTTGTAAAATATTATTTGATATAATTTACCAATTAAATTGTTATATAGATACATTTATTTAATGATGAGTTACTTCATTAAAAATCAATGATATAGGAAGAAGATAATTCCATATAGAATGCATTAAAAAACCTGGTTGTAAGATGTAACACCCTCTAAAAATGGTAAAATCATGGGTGAAACAACCTTAATCAGTAATGGAAACATATCTTAGATTGATGAAAAATTATAGTGAATTGTAATTGATAAGGATGTAATGAATGTTGTTGTTGCTATGGTTTTTTAGGCATTAAAAAGGCTACACTGGGTAACTGTGAATTCAAATGATATATATTTGAATGTTAAACCTACGTTAGATTAAGAACATGACCATCCCCTTTAAGAGATAGGTAATATGCATGAAGAATAGGATAATAAGATGATGAGTTACAGTGGAGATCATTTAAGATTGGGGGAATATGAAAAGATCACCCTCAGTCTATGGTGTCTTGAGTGAGAAATAATGATAAAATATTTGGAATCAGTTTATGACATACATTTTCAAACATCTAGAAAGAAGAGTGTCACAACATAGGTTTTAGAGAATAATTTTTCTTAAAATGGGACAATTACTTATGTTAAAGAGACAAAAAATGGTTGTGTGAGTTTACACCCCACAAACATTATAATGGAACACCCATATTCAAAAAAAATACATGTATTGAATATGTTTTATTAAACTAGGATAAGAAAAATATAGATTTTTTTAAATATATGCGTGGAAAAAGGATCTAAGAATCTTACAAAAAAATAAAGGGTAGGTTTCAGTTAGTATAAAAAGATATGAAACCCAAATGGTGTTCACAATATAGGTGAAACAACACAAATGAAACATCTATAGATATCTAGAAACATTTATCCTACTTAAAAAATAAAACGGTTTGTTGGTTTCTATTGGTGCTGTTAGAGGTTTAATAATATTTCCATAGATTATTTCCATAATATACCAATATATGAATTTTATATAAGGCCTATAGGTAGGGGAATAAAAGATAAATGTGAAAATAACCATGCTGTAAAAAAGAGAACAATTCACATAATGAAAAGAATTTATTAATGTGGAATATATTTATAAGGCTTGATAATTTTGTTGAGTATTTTTATATAAATTTCCACCTATAAGAAAAATTTTCTATGATAAAATAGAGAACTACTATTAAAATGAGTTGAAGAAAATTTCACAACACCAGATTGAAATGATAAATGGAAATCAAAGGAATATCTTCTTGGGGAGTGAAAAAATGAATACAGTTGAAGAAAAAACTCTCAAGAAGTCCATGTAGAAAATTGATTAGGGGTGTCACACCAAATAATATATGATTATTCTATAGTGGAAAGAGGGTTCACAATATATACATTTTCATGTAATCCATGGGAATAAGTATCAGTAGGATCAATCTAGAGTCATATAAAACGGAAAACAAAGAGATACACACAAAAATTTCATAGTGGTGGAAACCACTAATGATGAACCTGTGAATATTTCCAAATAGGGTAAGGAAAAGGCTGATGAATTTGTGTGAAGTAGTATCCAAACAATTTTATTACTTGGCATAAACACTATAAAAAACTATTATTTATGATAAAATTTTTGCGATGGGTTTGTCGTTTTCACAAATAGTTCTTGTAGAGGGTCTATTTATGATTGGAAAAGAATCATGTCACCATTAATTGAAAATAAATAATTATTTATGAAGATAAATATTTCCCATAACAAATACCTTTGGGGGGATAGCACTCTATAAGAAGGGAATAGTTAATAGCGACAAGTATTTTTCCCCATGGTAAATAATATTCTACCATATAGTTATTTGATATGAGAATGTATAAACCATCATAAATAATGTGTTGGCATAAAACTATTTGTGATGGGTTTCATCGCAAATAACTATTTTTTCACGATAACCTTATTTATGGTGGGTACTATTTTTGTTGGGACCTATTGAACATAATACTATCATTAATGGGGATACCCTTGGAAATAATCTTGTCACTAGTAATCTAACATATATATATTCTACCAACCAATTTTCCCCTCGCATTTTTCAATGTCCTTCTCTTCAGATCTGTTCAACATTTATTTCCTTTTCATTATTTCTTCCCAATTTTTTAAAATTTTTACAAGGAAGTAATATTTTTAGATTCACATCTCGTAAAGAAAAAAAAATTGAGGTATTTTTTTTATTTCATTCATTTGTTAATTATTTAATTTTATTTTATAATAGAATTTTGTATTATTTATTAGTGGTAAATAGTTTTAATTAGAGGTGTGTGTGGATAAACAATGAAGATTGAATTTTGATAGGAGTCTTCGAAGAAAGAAAGGTAAACATGGAGGATTTCGTCCAAACATGGGACGAGATGGCCTATCATTTTGAAAGCCTCATCAAGGATGATCCTAATAAGAAGTTAACTACACATTATTGGAAATCATATTGGGAGAATGATTATAATAATCTCAAACATGATTTCAAGGATTTTGTGATTTACATTGAGGATTTATGTCTTTCAGTTTGAACTTGTGAGGATTTTCACTTTTTCAATTAAATGTTCTTCAAAAATAAAAAACATAAATTTTCAATAAAATTAGCAGTAATTATTTTTAATTAGAAGTAATTTATTGTAATTAGTAATATAAAATTTTAATTTTCTGAAAGTAGTATTAATTAGTGTTTTCTTCTTATAATTTATAGATAAATAGTAATAATTAACAAAACATAGTATTAATCCACAAATCTTAGTAATTACTAGTAATAATTTACTATAACTACAAATAACTAACAATATTTAGTAATTAGAAGTAATTAACGCTAATTTTTACTAATTAATGCTAAATGTTAATAATTTTTTTAAAAAAATCGTATGAATTAGTGGTAAACATTATGAATTAGAGGTAATTATAAAAACATAACGGTATTTATTAGAAATTAGCAACAATTATGAAAAATTATCGATAATTAGTATTAATTACTAATAAATAGTAAAAATTAGCAGTAATTAGTTGAAATTAGTATCAATTAGAAAGAATTAGCAAAAATGACTGACATTTAGTAAAATATAGAAAGAATGAGCAGTTATTAGTAAATATTAGCAGAAATGAGGGATAATTTTTTAGTGGTAATTATTAAAAATTATCAGAAATGAGTAGTAATCAGAAAAAATTAGTCGAAAGAAGTTTTAATTACTAAAGAATATCAGTAATGAGTGGAAATTAAAAATTATTATCAAAAAATGAGTAGTAATTAGTAAATATTAGTGGAAACAATTGTTAATTGGTAAAAATTACTGGAAATGAGTTGTTATTAGTAAAAATTAGTGGTAATTAGAGATAATTATTAAATATTTCTGGAAATGAGTAGTAATTAGTAAACAATAGTTATAATGAGTGGGAGTTAGTAAATATTAGTGATAATGAGTGGTAATTAGAAACAATTAGCAGAAATGTGTGATAATTTGTAAAAAGTAGCGTTAATGATATATAATTAGTAAAAATTAGGGTAAATGAGTGGTAGTTAGTTAATATTATGGGAAATTAGTAGTATTTTCTAAAAACTAGAATAAATGATTACTAATTAGTAAACAAATATCAAAAATGAGAATTAATTAGTTATAATTAGTGGAGATGAGTTGTAAATGATAAAACATTACATTAATGAGTGTAAATTAGTAAAAATTAGAGGAGATGAGTAATAATTAGTAAAAATCAGCAGAAATCATCTATAAATAGAAGAATTTGCAAAAATGCGTGTTAGGTATTAAATATTTGAATAATGAGTGGTAATTAGTATAAAAATAGTGATAATGAGTAGTAATTAGTAAAAATTAGGAGAAATTAGAAGTAATTAGTAAAAAGTAGCACCAATAAGTAGTAATTAGTAAATATTAGTGGTAATGGGAAGTAATTAGTTTAAATTAGAGAGAATGAGAAATAATTAGTAAAAGTTTGAGGAAATGAGAGGTAATTAGTTAAACATATCTACAATTAATGGTAATTAATAAAAATTAGTGGAAATGAGATGTTATTAGTTAAAATTTGTGATAATGTACGGTAAATATTAAAAATTAGTAAAAAAGGGCAGTAATTAGAAAAAATTAATGTTAAGAAGTGGTAATTTTTAAAAATTAGTATAAATAAGTGGTAACTAGTAAATATTAGTCGTAATCAGTGGTGATTATAAAAAATTCATATTAATAAGAATTAATGAGTAATAATTATCGATAATGATTTATAATTAGTAAAAATTGGTACAATCAACCATAATTATCAATAATTATTAATAAAAAGATGACCAAGTGGAATGACGAAATCATGGAGTGGACGAGGTGAAGGTGATGATAGAGTGAAAGAATTTGAGTGCCTCTAAGTTCATACCCTTTGGAGGAGAAGAAATCAGGGGTGAACCTATGAGTATTGGAAGATGAAATAGATGTGACAGATAATAATGACATGATTAGTGAGTTTTCACATTTTTGGTTCAATATATTATCCTGGGAAAATAATTTTTTACTAATAATTGTTATGTAAATTCATGATTAGTGGTAAAACATTAGTTTCTCACGAAAATTGATTTAACTGAAAAAGGAAATAATCCACTACGATATTCTTTGGTATCTCTCACATCTTATTTCTTTTCCATCATTCAGAAGTTTATCAATGAATATGTCTTCTCCAATCATTCTGAACCTTATGGTGCCAAAATTCATTCCCTCTATCATCACCTTCATCCCATTTATTTCATACTCCCATTGAGGGAAGCATGGAGTAGATGGGATTCCTAGGATGATAGTGTGAAATAAATCTATTTCCACTACATTTAAACCTTTTGGGGGAGAGGCAGTGATGGGTAAACTCATATGTTCACCCATTACTGCCTCTCTTATAAATGTTTTAAGCCTAGGGGAAGTTGAATTGTTTCACCCTATCGTTTCCTTCATTACCTACACTTTATGCTTCACTCAAACCCCTAGGTCATCCTTCTATATCGCATAATGGTATTTAAAGGTAATTAGAAAAAAATAGAGTTCATTTTTTGGAATTAGAAAAAATTAGCTATATTTAGATAGAATTGACAGTATTAACAAGTAATTTTGAATTTTTTAATTTTATAAATTTTTTGTATAGTAACTTCTTTATATAAAGTTATTCATAATAAGTATTTTATTTTCTTATTTTAAGAAAAATATGAAACACCTATGTAGACATCAATCTTTATTACAAAATTGTGAATGGATAAATTATAACAGGGCTCCAAAAAATTCTCGCATAAAACACGTTTATATTGAGGGTTTTGAAGATTTCTATCATTTTCATCACATAAAATATAATTTTTTATGAATGTAATATGAAGTGTATATGTAATAAATGTGATATAAGGAGATTTGGACCATTTTACAATGTTGGGGGTCATCTATTTCATTTTGTCTTCTGAAATATTACATTTTTTGTATCATCATGGTGAATTTTGTTCTAGAGTAGATACTATTAATTTACTTCCAAAACAATAAAACATTTAAACTTTAATAAATTAGTTTATTGGTCCATATTTTTAGAAAATAGAACATAAAAATGATATTGAATTAACTCCTGATTTAGGACCTTCAGAATTTGGGAGTTGTTGAAGATGTTGAAGATTCCTTATATCATGGTCACAAGATAAGAAAAACTAAAGTGGTTAAAAATTTATGGTTATTAAATCAGATAACTGAATGTCAAATAACTACTTTGATTAAATATTCTAGTTGGTTAGATCACTGTTACCTGAAGGAAATTTGATTCCTACCAATTTCAATGAGGGCAAGAGGCTAGTTTATAATTTGTGTCTTGGTAATTAGAATATTATTGCATATTCAAATGATTTCATCATATATTATGGTGAAAATGATAAATTAGTTAGTTTTCTATCATGTAGTAAATTGAGGAAAAAATATGCTCAATAAGGCAAGTTTAAATTTGTTCTCATTAAACTGTTGAGATATTTCCTACTTACTCCCAGATTGCAACATTTATTTGTTCCTTAAAATACAAAATCATTGTTTTCATGGAAAAATCCATTATTTCAATAGGTAAAAGATTAAATCATCATTGTGATGGTGATTCATGGAATTTTTTTGACTGTGGGAATCCTTATGTTTCTCCAGAATCTCATAAAATGTGATCGATTATTTCTACCACTAGTTTTTGTCCATTGTTTCGTACGGTAGTCAATATTCTTGTTTTCCCATCTTTATAACTCCATAAAACTTACCTCCATGGAAATTGATGAATGTGCCATATATATTATTGACATTATTAATTCTAATACATCTATAAAGGAATATTAATGTTTACTTGAATTCGATTATTGATTTGATAAATTAATTGTGGTGTAATAGTGTCTCTAAATATGATGTTGTTGCGAAACAAAATTTCCTAATTAATAATGCATTAATATTGAAAATTATTGTATTTCTATAATATTCCATGTTATCTGGATAGATTACACATGGTCTAAAATTATTTTTTTACTCTGTTAGTGGAATCAATGAATTTACGCTCATCAGTGGGATAAAAAATTGTTTTTCAACCTCCATTATATATTTATTATTATTGATCATCCTTTCCAAAGGAACAAAAACCATTTCAGAAAATGTATAATTGAAAGAGATGGATCACTAGAAATATCACGTATTAATTTAGAATCTATTGTATCTTCATTAACTCTCACTACCTTTGGAGAAACTATAAACCAATAAAAAAATTATTTATATGTGGGGAGGATCATAATTGGATAAAATGGGGTAATTTTTTGAATCTACCATATTGGTATGATTTTTATTTATGTGACATGTTGGATATCTTGAATATTGTGAAAAAAAAATTTATAATATATTTTATATTGTTTTTTACACACTTGGTAATACCAAATATAATGCAAAGGCATGATTAGATCTTTCCCAAATTTACTAGTGACCATAACGTCAGTTGTTTGAAAATAAAATATCACATAGGTTAATGAATCCAAAAGTGGAATATATATTTTTCCAAGAAACTAATATTTTAATTTACTAGCGTGTTATTTATTTGAGGCTACCTAATGGTTAAATTTACAATTTGGCCTAATGTGTTAGAAAATGTCATATTATTGGATTCAAAATTCGCGATTTTCATGTTATAATGGAAAATAATCTATTAATTGGAGTTATAGGATATTCAAATTCATTGATTTGGGATGTGATAACAAAAAAACCATATTTTTTGAGACATTTTTCCAGTGACAACAGACTATTATACACATAGTATACTAAAAGAAGATGTTTTTAAAACATTATATAAATTAAAAAAAATATTCTTTCTTTATTTTATTCAATGGAACATTTGATATTACATTTTCTTCATTAAGAAAAATGTGAAGGGTTAGTACAGTTATGATGGATTTACCCACATGAGAGATACATGAATAAATTGAAGAAACAGAAAGTACATAATAAATCATCATTTATTGGGTCAATTATAAAATCTTATTTGTCCCATTATATCCCATTGTAATATCCTTCAAAACATAACTGAATGGGGAAAATGTGGGAAATTATGATTATATAATGAAAATTCTATTATCATTTTTTAATAAAATTGAACATGGATTTTCTAGAGTTCATGAATTATGACTTTAAAATGATGAGCATCACATAGCTCATGCGTTTTTTTCGCTCAATTGTGAAGAAATAACATGATTTTTCTAGTGAGTACTAATATCACCTTTTTTATTTTTTCAAATAAAATTATTATTAGTATTTTATTTTTAGATTTTATAATTATCTTATCAAGAAACAGTTTCCAAAAATTACCTCATCTTCTCTAGAATAACATCAACAATATACTTTTTTATATTTTTTTCAAAGACTGGTAGAGTAAATTGTTTATTATATAACATGTTTAGTCAATTTTTTATTTTTTATTGCTAATTATTTTCCATGTTTTTCAGGTATCACAACATAATGAAAAAATTGATAATTGATTATGTGTATTGAGTAACCCACTATCTAAAACGGTAAAATATTATAATTCATATGTGGTTAATGGTTTTGGATTTAATACTTTTAAATATAGTGAATAAAAAAAGAATAATTTTGTTTTCTTGAGAGGATTTAATCATATAGTTAGTGAGGTTTACTTTTATGTAATGTTGAATGAAATAATTGAACTATGTTATCTGAGATAGATTTATGTAATGAATTCCATTAGTTTGATACAAATAGAAAATTTCATGTTCATACATTCCATAGAGTCATAAACAGTAAATATAATATACTTATTTTAAAAAATGAACCATTTTTATTTTCTCATCAAGAACATAAATTGTTTTATTTGAATAATTTGGTTTATTTAAGGGAGTTATTTGATTGGGAGAGAATTATAAACGTGAAATACTATTAAAATATGTTTATGCAAGGTGAATATGGTTTTCGTGAAGTTAAATTAATTGAAATTGTTCTAGAGAAATATCCAAAATACATATTTTCAATGAAAATACATGAATATCGATGGAGACACCCCCACCGATATGTGTTTTTGGTGATGACTTTATTCATTATGTAACAATTAAATTTGAATTAAAAAGAGATGATGAAGCTGGAAATCCTATATAAATTGATGATATTGAGTAGTAAGATGAATATTTTGACATCGCCTTATTTGAATATCATGATGAATATGAATATTAACCCAATTTCATATTAGTTATAGTCATAATTAATATATACATATATAATATTCATTTTAAATTATTTATTGACAACATTCATTCCATTTTTCAGATGGATATTGAGACTTTTGAGGATATTTTCCATAGATTCGAGGAGACAATGCTTCCTGGTAATGATCATGATGATTCATCATCAGATCCATAGGTTTTATGCAGTTCTTCATTGGCTCAGTGGTTTCATGATCCTGTGGGATTGATGATTCGTGACCCCATTCCAGAGTGACATCCACATCTTGGTTTTCATCTATGCATTCAATGGTATGTTATGTTATATATTTTATCAGTAATTATTTTTTATTAATTACCATTAATCTATTTATGTACTAATTGTTTGATTATTTTTTCTTCTATCCCATAGTTATTCACTTATAGCTATTAGATATGTGAGTTTTATTCTATGGAATTATTTTTCTAGATTATGGGTGACATGAAATCATATTACTATTTTTGTTCACAATCACACAGTTGATCATTAGATGGTATGTAATTAAATAATAGTTCTTTTTAAATGTATTTAATTTTGACATTCTATTATAAATTATTTTATGGATTTCGGGTTTCCCATCACATATATCATGATGAACTCTATCTTGGAGGGCATGTATGTGTGTGTGTTGTCATTATTGTTTGCAAAATTTGAGGAATATATCCATGAATAAATATAGAGACATAGTTGTTTACCAACCTCGCTACAGCCATTGAACTGTCTAAATATCCTCTCTAGTTTGGGATGGATTGTTCTCACACTATGTGGAAGATATATTTTAGAAGAGATCATAATTATGTATGTAGAATTGAAGGAGTCAGGAAGTCATACAAAGTCTTAGTAGTTGTATATTCAACACTCATCGACTACATGTGGTAAGTAATATTATTTGATAATTTATACATCTATAAATGTTAACTCTTTTATTTCATTTTTCATATACTCTATTCATCATTCCGATATTATAGAGTTCAATTTTTTGTAAGAGTATTTACATAGATCTGATCACTCGAGATGTTATTGGTGGTCAAAAGCATCAAATCGTGGTCATCTAAATTTTTTGAGTTTAAAAATGAACTAAAAAAATTTTATTCACTATTATAATTTCAAATTTCGTTTTGTGTGGTCATATGAGGCTAAATATTATCACATACGGGATGAAATTTAGGCTGAGACCAGGGGTTAGGCCACCAATTCATCGGGATTTCTTGAGGCAACATAGATTTAGGTGACTCAGTATGCTCTTGAGAATTGCCGAGTTTTTGGAATCAGTACTCAGTTGAAACCTAGAAGTTATTATGGTTCTTCTATATTTTCATCGTCCAGATCGAGGGGATCTTGTGAGTAGTTTAAATCATTAGTAGCAAAGTATGAGGAAATGCTTCAAACTCATGATGAGGCTATAGAGACCATTCATAGAGGTAAGGAATAGTTTTATAAATAGTAAAAGTAGCAATTGAAGGAGAAGTGTTGAGAACATGACCAGTACGAGTAGATGATGTTGAAGTAATGCAACATTTGGAACATTGTATAGGGATATATTTCCCTCCACTAACACCTCAAGATGACCCTCCCCTTCCTATGCCATTGATAAATTTCTTGACATATTTATTATGATAAATTTTTAATAAACATCTTATTTTTAATATTATTATAAATTCAGATGTAAACATTAATTTTTTTTATATTTTTTATTTTTAAAATTTTAAAATTATATTATTTTTTTTATTTTTTTTAAATTATTTGAGATGGGATTATATACCCATAGAAAATGACGGTGCATATATAATTGGTAAAAAAATTCAACGGGCGAGACCCCCATGTTTGAAAATAGTTTTTCGGCGCGTTTTTCAACAATGGGGCATTTTTTATGAGATCCCATCATAAATAATTCATATCTTAGTAGTGGAAGATCAAAAAATTTGAATAATAACAATTGAAAATTACTAGTTCCTTCTATTTCTAAATCTATTTCTACAAATAATTAGTCCTCAGCGAAAAGGATGTAGGTTCAAGTTCTTAATTATATACTGATCATATTACCCTAATCAACTCTATGAATCTAGGAGGTTTGAGAAACAATAAAAAAAATAAAACATTTATTCTATATCAATAAAATAATCTCATTCCAACTAAAAATTAATATGGGAATGAAAACAAGACCATGCATCCCAATAAAATATGTATCTAGAACCGATGAATGGTGAAATATTAGAAGTTTTTATACATTTCATAGATTAAATGAAAAATAATCATTTTTAGAAAAAAATTCTCATCCCCCATGCTACAACTGAGAAGAAGCAGAAAAACCACCTTAATACTACATCTTTATTGAATGAATCGTTTACTAGGAGAATCAAGGTGCTTAATGAAAAGAATAAATGAATTATATGATTCTTGTAAAACTAATTTTGAGTCTGATATTGAGAATATATTCAAATTTGGGTTTGGATGATGTACATAATATATACCTTGATGGGGAGAAACTAATTAAGTAAAGGTTGCAAGAGATTTTTTTCTTTTATGTAAATAGGAAATATGGATTTCCCTTATAAATATAGTTTTTTCTGGTAGGATACATAATATTACATTCCATTTATGGCTTTTGTTTATTATGATAATCAAGGGAGAGTGTTGGTCTAACAGAAATTGGTTGCAATTTACTTTCACTTGAATATTTTGATGTGTTTGTTAATATGAGTATGTGTTTATATAAGTTTTTGAAAATCCAATTTTACAACCATTGAGAAATGTTATTCTGATTAAGAATTACATTTAGATATATTTATACAGATATATTTGTTGCATTGATATTTTACTCTTTTTTAATAATGGGCTATCCGATGTATAATTTTAGAGATGAGTTACTTAAGGCTCATTGCTTAGAAATTTATAGTGATTTCCATCTCTAAGAATAATACAATATCATGGGGGAGAATTTATTGGTATTAAAACAAATATCATCATAACATTAAGGGATATAAAATATTTCATTCCCATTATATTCATTGTTTATTAGGTGGAACAAGATGAAATTGGATACTATAATAAATTTGGAATTGAAAAAAAACAAAGGGTGATTAATGTTCTCTTAGGTTGAAGATTTTAGTTTGTGTCACTTATTATTGTTGTAACTAGAAATTTCATTATTCAAATATGGTTTGATAGCTGATAGATTGAAATATCCACCTAATGTGTGATGTAGGTGCTTCTTATATTTTTTTGGTAATTTATTTTAATTACGAGTACTTAAATGTCTGGATAGAGAACATTAAGTAGTATCCTATAAGTTAGTTTGTTTTTTAACAAAACCTTATGTTGAAGACATTTTCTAACGTTTTCAAAATATTTATATATAATAGTTCCATAATAATTAATGTGTATATGTGTTGAAAAATTCATTATAATGGAATGATTAGAGATGAACAATAAATTCATTTGTTTACAACACAAGGTTGAAGGACTGAAATATCCACCCAATGTATAGATAGTGTTCCTCATATACTTGTTGAGTAATTGAATAAGAGTCATTGTTGCTTAAATATGTTTCTAGATAGATTTTTTTTGTATTCCATAAATCATATGATTGTTGAATTGGGACTTATGTTAAAGACATGTGAAAAGGTGGTTAAAATCTAGGTCTATAATAGTTCCATGAGAACTCATGTGCATATGCCTTATAAAATCCATACTAATGTACTGATTGAAGTTTACTTCTAAAATAATTTTTTAAAAAAACTATGATTATGGTTTATTATTTTTGAACTTATTTTGGATGAGTAGGGTCTAGGGAAGTACCTGAAACACTTCCACTTGAGTGTTTAAAAAATTTCATGATATTGGGAAAGAATATTTTGTGACTCATTATGTTTTAATAATTCCCAAATTTAATTTGTGGAGTTTTTTAGTGGATAGAGTTTAGTTTATGTGTTCTTAGATAGAGAATAAATAATTTGGAGCTTACATTATTTGTTTCCTAAAGGTAAATAGCCTATTTCATTGGCTATGTAAGGGTTTAAATTAAAGTTGTGTGAAGGAAAAAAAACTAGTTTAATTATATATGTAAAGGTAACATGATATTTATTTAATATATTTGAAGGTATCTATATAGTTACATATGGTCCATCTGTTAAATTAATGGCCTATTTAAAGGTATCTATGATTTTTTGAAAGCTATGTAGTGGTAGAGAAGTGACATGGGTAAAAGTAGAATGGATTTTTTGAATCTATATAATGATAATTTGTACCTATGAAAAATGTAATTCAATGATTCCAAAGTAACATAAAGGACATATATAACACAGTTAATGGTAATGGGGGATTATGTAAATGTAACACTAGTTATTTAAAGAGAACATTAAGGTAAACATTACTGAATCAATGTTGCATAAATATAAGTGTAGAAGATATTCATGTGGTTTATCTATGAACCATATGAATTATGTTCAATCATAATGTTACTATAATAGTTGATACAATGACTTCATACTAGATTTTCAATCTAGAAACCTCATGAAATTACTTTTTTTCATCACTCAAGTGGTTGATTATAACATACGATTAATAGGACTTTGTATAATCGATCATGTTTTATAATCATTTGTAAAAAAAATATGTTGTTAATCTACATACCACCTTCACAGTCAATATAATGTGAGAAATATATGAAAATTATTGTGAGTTTTTTATGATATTAATGATATGTCCTATAATCTAATACATGAATAAATTTTAAGACACTTATGCATGCAGAATTATAGTGCCTACAAGGAAGAATATGGGAGGTAGTAAATATAAAAAAATATAATATTTGTAAATTATTCAATATGACTATCGAATCTTGTGAGGAATATGAATATGAACACTCAATGGTGATAATTCTATGGTCATGTTACTAAATCATATAATGGTAGGTATAGTGTTCTCAAATGAAATTAAATAACGTGATGCTTATTGTGATTCCATAAGGTTGTTTACGAGTGGAGGAAGCCATAGTCACAAGTATATACTAATGGAGTTATACATAATTAAATTTCTAGAATTTTCATGGATAGAGAAATAATGAAGATTAATGGTGTGAAGAGAATAGACTTTAAATACTTTTATGGTTTTGAATAATCATGGAGATATAAGATTTATAGAATGATTATATGAATATATAATATAGTGATATGATGCTTGGTCTAATTACTAATGATCAAAATATCATTAAATTAATGCGATATAATACTATAATGTTATAAAATATGGCCTTCAAACATTGGGGAAAATAATCAAAGGTAGAAGGAAATTCTATAATATTTTCACAAACACTGAATCGTTCAAAATTCTATAATTAAGAGGATTTAATTTGTAGATGAAAAAGTTGTGACATATTATTCTAAATATAAAAATGAATTTGATTCATGAAAGAGGAGAAGTTAAATGAATAATCAAATCCAATTGCATAAATTTCACAATATTTTTTTATCTGAGAAATAACTATTATATATTTTGATAAGATGAAGGTGAAGTGTGAGAGATCGTTCAATAAGAGTGAATGTAATTATTTAATTGTTAACATACTAAAATAATTAATGATGGATGATTTAGAGGCTACTAGAAAACTATAGAATACCTTTTTTTCCATTAATGAAATTATGAAAATGAAAAATAAATTATAATGTTAAAAAAAGGGAATTATTGTAATTACATAGGAGGCAACCATTGGAGGAAAAACGAATTTTTGGATCATGGGGAAAACCCTTATAAAAAAACATAAATTAAATGATATCATGGGAACGGAATTTTTTATAGATATTATTTTTTCCTAAATAATTAAATGATGATTTTGGAATCCTATATATAAAATTGAATATAAAGATAGAGAGTTTATTAGTTCAAACATATGAATCTAAGAGTTGGTATTTTTTATATATTTGGAATAACACTCAATCTATCTCATACTCTCACTTCCTCGGAGGATCTGACCCAATAATAAGGAGTAAGACCATCCATGTGTCTAAGGTAAAGAAAATAAGAACATATTCATGTGATAATTGTTACTACAGATGCTAGAGAATAAGTAAAATGGATCAAGGATGAAATGTTATGTGTGCTTTAATTTAATGGTGTCAATCACATTAATAATAATGAGGATAGGTTGGGTTTGAATATTAAATGTGCTCATATATTGCAGGAGAAATCTAGTTATAAGTTTTTTTTCAACACTTATGAACTATGATTCTTACCTTAACCAAGGTGAATTTCATGACATAATGAACTGAAATACATTTTAGATCTTGTGTGAGAATAAGGGAATCAACATAGTTGATGTTGAAATATCATATACGTAATTGGTGATTGAATTTCATGGAGGAGCGTAAAATAATCACTTTCATATAGATGGTGGGATTCCATGTAAAATTTGGGATTTTCGGTATGTAGGGAGATCTTGGTGAGAGGTTATGAATATAGTGTGATGTTTTTATAATAATTCGTGTGTGATATAGGAAAGAGATTTATAGTGGGATTATGGTATTGTAAGTGTGGTAAACATTGAATCCATTATATTTACCTTGATTATAGCGTAGAATCCTTGATTGGGTCAGATGAACAATCAAATCAAGTAGTAGGTTTCTATAATGAACCATATAAAAATATCATGTGATTATATGTTTTAATTTCTTAAATTATATATAGTTGATAATTACTAGGATAAACATAAAATAAAGACACATACAATAATTGAAAAAAAGGGAAATTATAATTAATTTTTGGGATAATTTAATATTTTCTAAAAAAATAAAGTACTTGATCCACCCCCTCTCTTAGGTCTATACACTGGCCTATTGGGAATTTAATTTCTATTAAAAAACTAATTATGGAAAAAAAATTATTCTAAAATTATTTCAGATAAATTTTGCATGAGTAATGATATTTTTAAGAAACTTTTATTTGTATTCAATTTTGTAATCATTTCATTAATTGATCATATTCTTTATTTTCCTTCTTCACAGTGCTTACTTTATATCTGTTTGATAATCAGTGATATTTGATCTTGATATTAATTTTAAAAATTGTTCATAATATATTAGTTTTCAATTCTTCTAACAATAGGTCTTGAAATTAATATAAGGAAATAACACCATGGTTATTGGACTCTTTACTCTAGGTGATTCACTCGGTCATCCATTATGATAGTGTTGAATTTCACAATTGAGAAATTATAGGTCTTCAACTTCACTTGTATGTTATGTAATAGGGTTAGTAAGAATTTTTTTTATTTACTTTGGTTTAATAAATTTCACCTAATTGATAATATTTAAGGGTAATCAGTCAATAGAAATTCCCCTTGACCTTTCATTTTTTATAAATAATCATTTATTGAGCCTTGTTTTCTATTAAACTGATTTTTTTAATACATAATCATTGATCACTCACCAATTTCTTGATTAATATTATTATAAATTTTTTATCACATTATTGAGGGATTTTTCTTGTTTTTTTATATTTCCCTCTCTTGATCACTCAAGTATATTGTTATTACTTCCTATTAATTGACTCTTCATAACACTATATTTGTTTTATGTATGAAAATAATTAATAAAATTTGATTATTTATCTGGATAATGATCAAATATTTGGTATTGTTTCTAGTTTAGTCCTATGTGTTATCTGTTAAAAAAGGATAAAATATGTTATGTACATGAAAAAAAGAACAAATTTAAAAAGGTTGAGCCATTAATTTCAAAAAAAGAAAAATATTTTATTTCTCAAAAATATAAAGTGAATATTGAAAATAATAGGGTGGTAGTGAGAGAAAAAGATAATGAAATTAAATATTATTCTATATATCAAATCATTTATAGGTATATGTTTATGAAGATTCACTTTCCCATGATTTCAAAAAATACTTCATGCATTATGTTGTCACATAGGTCTAAATATTATGAGATTAAATAGTCACCACTATATATGATTCAATACTTTAATATAATTCTTAATTAAGACTCTTTGGACTTCATTAAAAATTTCAAAAGTGTGATATAACATCATTTACTATGAGGAATTATGGAAAAAGAGTTAAAAGTGACACATTTTCTATTTTTTCTCAAAGGTAATCCTATAACCTAGTTTCAGTAGTTAAAGGATGATATGTTTGACACTTTTTATCAGTTATTTAATACTTTTATAATAAAATTTTACTCTTGGATGATGACATATAAATTTGAATATAAGATCATCTATTTTTTCAAATTAAGGGAGTGTTGTTTCAGGAAACTTGGGATAGATTTAAGATTATTCATACAAAGTTTCATAACTATTGGTTTTCCTAAAATTTACTCATAGGGACGTTTTACAATGAACTCACCTTTTTAATCAAACAATTATTGATCAGATCTCTAAAGGATACTTTTCTAATAATACTGATGATGAGTATAAATAAAATTTCAATACACATTAAAAAAATTCATAGCATAAATATTTCATAATGAAAACCATTCACTAAAAATACAAAAAAAAATTCTATAATCCCATATATAGTCTACTATGATTTCCAATAAAAATTAACATATGGTTAAATGTTAACATTGTGGTATTATTGTCCATTCAAGTGCTTATTGTTGAAAATTTTTCATTCCCACCCTTGTTCAATAAAATTATATCTTTGCTGAGTATGAACCTAAGATTCATCTTAAGGATTATATATTTTAAAATTAATTTTTCCATGGTTATGAAATCCCTCATAACCTCTCATTAATCAAGAGGGGAGTGTTTAGAAAAGCTTATTCTCCATGATTTTCATAATAACATAAGAAATAATTCTAATAAACTTATAGTTTAGAGTAATCCAATTCCTAAAAAAATTTATAAATTCTTATAAAAAAATTTCTAAGTAGGATGGATGATCAAGATGAAATACATAGAGATGATATCGAATCCAGAATAAAAAATTTGAAAAATGACATGAACAACCTAAAAAATTCAAATATATCACATGGATTATGTTTTGGACCCTTTGTGAAATAGTTGTTTTAATAATCAAAAATCATTCCAATTTAGAAATATTGGTAATTCACATATTTAGTTATAACTTCTGTTAATCATGTTAATGAATCTTTATAAATGTATAAATTATGTCACATAGTATAATAAATTTCAATAATTCAATAAATTATGGATATGTATGTCTCAATATATTTACATGTGTATATTTACATGTATTTATGATTTTCACTTAATCTGGTATTGTTCTATATAAGATAGACACTTTTTAATTTTTATAGCCCCTGACACCGATTGTTTTAAGGAGTCATTGATGGCTGACTCACCAATGATGAAGTATCCAATAAAAGAAGACAATGATGCTTGACTCACAGATATAACAAACAACTTGCTGATGGATGACTCTGTGATGGGCAACACACTGATAGTTCAAGAGACTCATCGATGGATGAGTCACTGATGGACGACACACCGATAGTTCAAGCGACTCACCGATAGATGAGTCAGTAATGGGAGACACACCGATAGTTTAAAATGAGTCATCGATAATTACTCACAGATGCCCAGATAAACTGATAACACTAATGACTTGCTGATTCCCAAAGTCACCAATACTGATGGAAAGGACTCATCGGTATAGAGAGTCACCGATGATGACAGACTGATGCTGAAAGACTGATGCCAATGGATCAATGATACTTCTGACTCACCAATAGTCATAAAAAATATTTTTAATTTATTAATTGAAATTTATAGAAAATTTTCATATTTATAAAAATTAATGTTTCTGACATTATTTAATTTTTTTTGAAGGTTATTCAGAGGAATGTATGAGGTACATGCATGTGGGGAGATCTTTGTGTCTACTGGAACTCAATGTATAAAATAATTACAAGATTGATCATTCGAGGTGTCATTAAAAGTAGCAAGAAATGAAAAACTTGTGAACTACTACAACTCTCAAGCATTCTTATAAAACCCAAGAACTCAAAGGAATAAAATACGATGAGATTAAGAAGTCAACAAAATGATGCTGATTTGACCTGAACATCAAACCAACAAAAAGATGGGAATTTCACACTCATGGAAGCCAGAACACATAGTCTATGATACTTTGTTTTGGAGTTAACATCCAGAAGAGGACTCGAACTTCATTTACACTACATAAAATTTATCCATAGAGGTACTGAATAACACTCATATCCTTCTAAACATTTCTTCACATAATTAGCTCTGTTGTGTTCATTTATTTACATTTTTAGCAGATTTTTTGTTTTTCTGCTACACATAGACAGACTCCTGTGTATAATAGTAGGATACTTTATATCCTCAAACTCACGCTCTAGTTATCTTTTTGTATCCCACATAGAACTGTGGAAGAGATCAAGTATGACATGTTTGATGTTTCCCATGATGAACTGTGGTAGAGGTCAAGTGTTACCTGGATGGAATTTTGTGCTATTGTAAACCCAAATCCAAGGCGTGGATACAACTATTTACTAATTTAAACTACTTGTTGGCAGGTGATCACTAGGTGGAGTGGAATAAGTCTTAGCTTGAGATTGAATCTCTTATTTTAATTTATTCTATGTTTATCATTATTTTCTTTCACTATTTTATAAAAAATTTCATTCAAACAATTTCAAACTCTAATAAATAGTTTATAAAGTGTTTATAAGTGTTCAGAACCATTATGGTAGTTTTAGAAGTTGTATTAATCATTAGATTAGTTTAGTTGACAACTAATCAATTTTTTGATAAATTAATTGAACATTCATGACACTTATAAATTCACTAAAAATTGACTTTGATTATATTTTTAATTTCGGGAAATTTTTAAAAATCCAATTTTAATAGAAATTTTTAGAGATACTCAATTCATCCCCTCTTGAGTACTCTACTCTGACCGAAATTTGGTATCAGAGGCTGTTAAGAATTTTTTCAGTTTTCAATGCTTTTTCAAACTTTTCAAATGTCATTGTAGTTTTATTTCAAATATTTAAATTTTTTCTTATTTATAAGTTTTTATTTCTTTGAAATGATTGAAAATTTATATTATAGACTATATATTAGAAGGAAATGCTACTAATATATGGCCTTTTTTCAATGGAAACAATTATGCTCAGTGGAACTTTAAAATGAAAATACATCTTGAAAGCATGGGATTAGAAATTTGGACTTCTTTTGAAATTAAAAAATGAAATCCTTGAAACTGGTAGAAAAACATGTGATGAAGCTACCAAGACTACCTATAAAAATAACTGTAATACTATAAATTCTCTATATTGTGCACTATGATATGAATAGTTTAATCATATTTCTTCTTGTAAAACTGATCATGAGATTTGGGACACTTTATTTGTTTCCCATGAGGGAACATCTAATGTGAAGGAGATGAGATTAAATACTTATACTATTTAATATGAAAGTTTTATAATGATGCCTAATGAATCTATTTCTAATATTTATCTCAGATTCAATGAAATTGTGAACATCATGATTTTTTTAGGTAGAGTTATCACAACAAAGGAGAAGATCATGAGGATTCTGTAATGCTTATCTGAGAGATGGTGAGGGTCATAAGTATCCATAAGAGAATCATGTGACATTGATAAGTTAGAAATAATGGAACTAATTGAAAAATTAATGATGTATGAATAGGAAATGAAGTTAAATCATGAGGAGTAAGAGAAAAAGATAAACTTTGTATCCTTCCAATTCCAAATGAAAATGACAAAGAGAAAGTTCAAGATTTTATTGAGAGAACTAGTATTGAAGAGTCAGCTTCATAAAGTGATGAGGATATAGCCCAACTAACCAAAAGATTCAGAAAAATTTATAGAAAGAAAAAGTTCTTCAAAAAACCAAAATTTAAAATAAAATTTTACAATAAAGGCAATTGGAAAAAGGATTGAAAGAAATATGGAAAATTAGAAGAAATAGTTTTTTATGAATGAAAAATGAAAGGGCTTATCAAAGATGATTGTCTTAAATTAAATTATAAAAATAATTATGAGTATAAAGATAAGAAATATAATAATGAAATGAAGTCCACCCATAGTTTATCTAAGGACAAAAATAGTGAATATTATTCTTCTCAGAATGAGAAATACGATATATAAAACATGTGCTTTATGAAAAATACCTCAATGGAACTCTTAAAATCTCATGCATCAAATGAATATTATTCTAGAAATGAATCTGAATCTCAAATATGAAAAATGATGAATTTTTGGAATATTGTAACATGCTGGAAGAAACCTGTAATGAAATATAGGATAAGTATAAATCATTATAGAAATATCATGCAGTCTCTACAAAAACTAAATCTGAACATACTGTTGAGAAAGAGAAAAATAAAAAATTGATAATGGAAAATAATGACATAAAGTTATCTAATGATAAATTGAAGAAGGATCTAGAAAATTTTACCAATGGGAAAAACACACTTACTCAATTACTTGGTAAACATATAGCTCGTAGGTATACTACTGGTATAGGATATTAGCCAAAAACTATTTATCAATCCAAAAATTATAATTTAAATGCAACTTCTAGTTCTAAAAAATCTTTTACTGAATCGTGTTTTTCTGAAAAAAGTAATGTTTATTTTTTAAATACTTTATATTATATATATAAGAAACCCAAAAGACAAATATGGGTTCATAAAGCCTTTATTACTAATGTTTCTGGACTCAGACAAATATGGGTACAAAAATCTTTTCATAGATAAATTGTTTTGTAAGTAAGTTGTCTAAAGTGTTCATGTAGAAAACTTTGTTATTTAGATAGTAGATGTTCAAGAAACATGACAGGAAACAACTCATGCTTCCATAATCTCATCTCGATTGATGGAGGACATGTCAAACTTTGTGACAATGGTAAAGGAAAAAGATCACCAGCCTAAGCCAGATTGGTAACTCTTACTCCATTTCAACATCCAAAGAATGTTATGTTAACGGATAAAAATACAACATGATTAGCATATATGAACTATGTGATGATGGATTTAATTTCAAATTTAAAAATTATTCATGCCATGTTATTATTTCAAAAATAACATAGTATTTAATGCTCTTAGAAATGATAATATATATGTTGTAAACTTAGACACACTGCCATCACAAAATGTTTCTTGTCTAAGTAACCTCCACTGTGATTCTTGGCTCTGGCACAAAAGACTGGGACATTCTAATGTACACTCCATTAAGAAATTGACCAGAAAATGTTTAGTTAAAGACTTCCCCAATCTATAGTTTCTGAACAACAGAGTGTGCAATCCTTGTCAAAAGGGAAAGAAACACAAAATCTCTTTCAAAAAAAAAAAGAATGAAGTTACAACTTCTTAACTTCTTGAGTTGGTTCACATGTAATTATTTGAACCATATATATTTTCACGTCTCAATGGTATGCACTATGTTTATGTTCTTGTAGATGACTTCTCAAAGTATACCTAGACCTTTTTCTTAGTTCACAAAAGTGAAGCTTTCTCCCATTTTACCAAGTATGATAAGACTGTATAAAATCCGAGTGGTCTTAAAATTATATCCTTAAGAAGTGATCATGGTCGTGAGTTTAATATTCAAGACTTAGAATATTTTCTCTCACAAATTGGCCATAGGAATAATTTTTCTACCCCTTGGGCACCTCAGCATAATGGTGTAGTATATAGAATAAATAAAACCTTACCTGAAATTTCCCAAACTACGCTCACTGAATATGACCTACCATTTTATTTTTGGGATAAAGTTGTAAATAAAACATTTTATATAATAAATAGAGTCTTAATCAGACCTATCCTTAAGAAAACACTTTATGATCTATGGAATAATTGTAAACCCAAGTTAAATTATTTAAATGTGTTTGGATATAAAGTTTATATTCATAACACTAAATATAATCTTGATAAATTTTCCCCTAAAAGTGATGAAAGAACATTCCTTGGATATTCAACATCAACCAATTCTTATAAAGTCTTTATTAAGAAAAACAAATGTGTGGAGAATTATATAGATATCATGTTTGATGAAACTGATCCACATGAACCTAAGACCTCACTAGGGATTCTTGAAGAGGATATTTCTAATCCGGACAATAATTTTAACCCTTTAGACCATCCTATATAAGTATCTATTAAAACCTATAATTTTTTAAATTCCCCATATTCTAATCGTAATGAACTAGAACCAAGTGGGGAACCAAAATTAACTAGCCCTACTTTTACTAGACCAATAAGTACCCGTAAACCATCACCTACATCTTGAAGTTGCATATTTAGAGAAAGGAGCACAAACTACACCTTATTTGAGAAATCAGGTTGAATATCAAACATTCTTATCAAGGCTTGAACCTAAAAATATCAATGATGCAATCAACGATCAATTTTTAGTGATGTCTACGAAACAAGAGCTTAACCTATTTGAGAGAAATAATTTCTGGAAGCTTTTTGATAGAACAAAAGATACCTTGACCATAGGAACTAAATGTTTATTTAAGAATAAATTAGATGAAGTAATAAATATAATTAAAAAAACTATACTGGTTAAACAATTCTATAATGAAGAATGATAAATTTATTATGAAGAGACCTTTTCACTAGTAGCTAGGCTTGAATCCATTAGAATGTTAATTTCCTATACAGAACAACTGGATTTAAAACTTTATCAAATGGACATAAAATGTGAATTCTTAAATGGTTATATAATTGAGGTTGTTTTTTTGGAAGAACCCCTAGGATTTACAAATCCACATTTTTCATAATCATGTTTTACAATTATATAAAGCTTTATATGGTTTGAAATAATCTCCAAGAGCTTGGTATGATAGGTTAACTAACTTTCTTATTTCTAAAGGGTTTTAAAAAGCAATTGAAGATCCTACATTAATTATAGAAAAATTCTAAATATTTATTAATAGCTCAAATATATGTAGATTATATTATTTTGGGATCCTCTAAAAATTCTTTATCCAATGATTTTTCAAAAATGATGAAAATTGAGTTTGAAATGAGTTTGATTGGTGAATGTAACTATTTTCTTAGATTTCAAATATTTCAAAACAAATAAGGTATTACTATAATTAAAATTAAATAAACTAAATATCTGTTAAAAATATAAGGATTTGATAGCATTATGAGTAGTGAAATACCTATGAGTTCTACAAGTAAGTTAGATCTTCATGAAAACAAGAAACTTGTTGATCAAAAAAATTACAGAGTAATGATTGTGAGTTTTCTTTACTTAACTTCTAGTAGGCCAGACATCATGTTTAGTGAGTGTGTATGTGTGCAAGATTTCAAGAAAATCCAAAAGAGTCACATTTAAATTTTGTTAAAAGAGGTTTAAAATGCCTCAAATATACAACTAATTTAGGATTGTTCCACCCTTCAGGATAGCCTTTTGATATGATTAGTTATTTAGATGCTGACGTTGGTGGATGTAAGTTAGACAGAAAAAGAACCTCTAGAACATGTCACTTTTTTGGAAAGTCACTAATTTCATGTTACAGTAAAAAAATCATGTTGTAATATCAATTGTTAAAGCATAGTACATTTAAGCTGGTAGTTGCTATGAAAAAATTTGGTGGATGAAACAAATTTTATTAGAATATGGATTTCAATTCATACATATCCCTATAAATTGTGACAATACATGTTCTATTAACATTTTTAAAAATCCAATTTCTCATTCTAGAAAAAACATATTGATGTAAGACATCACTTTTTGAGGCACCATTATCAAAAAGGTGATATAACTCTTGAGTTTATTGGTACTGAGCATCAACTTGCTAACATATTAACCAAACCCTTAAACTCGGAGAGAATGAGATACATTAGACATGAACTAGGAATGATAAATTTATCAAGGCTGTCTGAACTTATCCCCTTGGAAAAATTTTGTTTTTCTGTGACACTGATCATTGTCACACTGATCAGGTGAAACCGGTCAGGTGAAACCGATTAGTGAAACCGATCAGGTGAAACTGATCAGTTAAACAGATCTGGTGAAATCGATTAGGTGAATCTGAATATGAAACTAAGTAGTGAAACTAATTAGTGAAACCGATCATGTGAAATTGATGATTGAAATCGATCATGAGATACCGATTGAGTGAAGCTGATACCGTTATAATGAAACTGATACTGATAGGGTCTTTTTAGTAAATTTGTTTTTTTGTTTTATTTTATATAAAATGACATAGTTTAGTTCATTCTTATTTTACACTTATTATGTATTCTATTTTACTAATTACATTCCCTAAATGATAAAATTAATTTTATCCACACTTTGACCTTTCACTACCCTCACTCAACCTTTCAAACCTTCGACCTTTCGACTCCCTTCATTGAACCCAAACCTTTAGAATGGTGAGAAAAAAGGTGAAATTAAAGTACCAAGTGAATCGTTGATGGAAAAGTGTCATAAAGGAAAAGCAAGAATTGTAGAAAGTTCTATGAATCCAATATTGGGAAGTCGTGTTGTAACTACTGAGAAGGAAGTGTCTGTTGAGTGGTTTTTGTTGAGAAAATCTCTATTGCTTAAAGTGTTGGAATTTCAAGGGTCGATCAGCTAGTTTGAAAAGAATGAGAGAGCCTTATATCCCTAGCTGGTTCACCAATCCTATCTCATCTTGAAAGTGTCTTTAGAAAGAGCCGAAGTAGCTCAGATGATGTTTTTGGTGAAGGGAAAAAAATTATATTCTTCAAAGGAGTGGGTCGAATGCTTGGAGATGCCTCATTAGGGGATATATGTTGATTACCAGGGAAATTTTCCACCATCCTCATATTTATTTCCATAAGAAAATTATTTTAATGAATTTATTGAAAATAAGGGGTCAATGAGATTTATAGCTATAGAATTACATGGATATCTTAGACTTCTTTCAAGTTCATTCAACACCAAATCTTCCCACATAAGGGAGATTTCACTACGTTGAAGTATCAAGATGTATTCCTAATTTATTTGTAAAAGAATGGGGTGAAAGTTAATTTATGTAGGTGCATTATGGTTCATATTTGTGATATGATCAAACCCTCTAAGAATGAAACATTCTTAAACTACCCAAGGATGATTTCTGCAATGCTAAATAAGTTACGAATTGCGGAGGATAGAAATGAGGTGATCACTGCATGTAGTGGCTTTTTTCCTTCAAATGGACAATTGAAAAAGGATGAATATCTTTTGGAGACCATGGCAGAGGGTGTGGGTTGCAATTGAGGAGAAACTATTTGAGGATTACAACCATATTGATCATCCTACCAGACCAAGAGATCAAACTGATATGGGTCTTAAACCTAGTGAGCAGGTTGTATATTCTGATGAGGAAGTTGAGAATGAGCTATCAAGAGAAGAGGGGTCTCCTATAGATGATAGGAGTGACACAGATATAGATGAAATCCCTAAAGACATGTATTATGGACCCGCCAGTCCACATATAGAATAATGTTCTTGAGAACCGTTGTTGGTTGATGAAGATGAGGAGGAGACTGAAGTCTCTAGAGTTGAAGGATATGTGAGCAAGTTTGATGATGATGATGAGGAGGAGGAGGAGGAGGAGGAGGATGATGATGATGATGATGATGATGATGATGATGATGATGATGATGATGATGATGATGATGATGATGAATATTATGATGATGATGATGATTATTATTATTATTATTATTATTATTATGAAGGTGAGCATGTGAGTGACTCATTGAAAGGAGGTCAAGAAGATGTTAATTCAGGTGAAGAGTCTGTGTGTGGAGATGATGATGAGACTGATAGGCAGGATGATGCTAATACTGTTGGACATGATGCTATTGATCAGGATGGTCAGGCTGATTGAGATGCTAAAAATGAGAACAAAGATGAACACCCTAATGATGATGCTCAAGGTATCATTCAAGAGCTTGATGAAATTTTGTCTAGAGTTCAATAGGAAGAGTCATAAGCTAAAATGTCTCCTTTTCCTCAGAATGAGGAAGAGCCTCAAGTGGTAGAAGTGTCTAGAGTGGCTGGAGTACAAGTAGAACCTGATGTTTATATTTTACTAGTTCCTTGGAATTTCTTTCTTTCGGGAGGAAGGGAATAAGGAGAAGATTAAGCTGAGGATGAGTGAGAGACTCAAGGTAGAAGAGTGGGAATTGATGTCGTGGAGCCAAGAGAATGGACTTGTTCTAGGGAGTGGAATAGAAATCCAGGTTATATCCTGTTTTGGCATGATTATGACTCAGATGAAGAGATGGTAGATCGTACTCCTCATAATCCACATGATGAAGTGGAACTGATTGCTCTTGCTTCGCCTGTTTTGCCTAAAATTGATGAGCATGTTGTGCCTACAGTGCCTAGTGACTATGTCACCAAGGCTAATCTTGAGAAAATCAAAGCAGATATATGTAAATCTGTGAGAGCCTCTATTGGAGTCAGAAATAAAGATTATACATCTACAAGTATTTCTGAGGGTGATGCTACGAGTATTTCAAGGATAATAATTCCAGAGATACAGCCCAACCTAATCACTATAGTTGATACCATTATTTGAAATAATACAATTCTAAGTGTAGAAGTAAAGAGAATTGGTACTAAATTGGCATCTATGACCACTGATTTCAGGACCACGCATGGTGGTGTTATGGAGGTTCTTAAGAACCTTGTTAGACATATACTGATTGTTGATTTGAAGAAATTGAATGAGGATCTTGGCAAGATGATTTTTGGTGCATCTAGTTCTGAAAGTACTAGTCCTCTAGCTGATATGGATTCCTTGAGGACATTGATGATGGAAGACCTCAAGGGTGTTCAGAATGATTTTTATAAATAAACTCTTTAAAAAGTCTATAGAACCATTGACCTTTTTTATAACAAGGTGAGACAGTGTACAAATGTGTAATGTGCGTCTCAAAAGGGGATTAGAGAAAAGGTAGACATGTATTTTTCTATAATCTCTACCAAGCATGATCTGAATAAAAATTTTGTGTACGTAGATGAGAATATCAGGATTCCACTAGTGATAGAGGTTTCAAGATACAAGTGAGAGAGTTGAAATATTTTACCCCATGTTTTGAAAATTTCGTGGAAAATAAGGAGGATTTTGAAATGGTTATGCAGTATGGGGGTGAAATCATCAATGATTTTATCAGCATTTTGAAGCCTTACCTACATGTACCAGTTGAATAAATAGTGGTCCCAGTAGCTACATCCATCACACACTATTCCCTACCTCCTGATCAGATGACAATGTCTCAAGCCTTATCTCAAAGTAGGCTAGTGATCAAAGGATATCTCAAATTCATGTTCTGTTTGAGAGGTAACTAAGCCTTGCTACTAATGTTCCTATAGGTATTGCCTTATATGATGTTGTCATTCGACCAACCCTTCCTACAGCCAAAACACCACCTTCTAAACCTTCTATTGAACCGTCAAACAAATTTAAATCTTCTCATAATCCCAAGGCTTAGCAATATATTTTTTATTTTATAGGGCTTTACACTTTTCATCTAATGGTTGTACTCCTTGTGCTTTAATGAATATCAATTTGACTTCTATATGATTCAAATTTTCATTTTGTTATTTTTATTTATCCTTTATGTTTCTTTTCACCATTTGGATAATCCCCAAAAGGGGATAAATATATGAATGGAATCTACTCTTAATCAAAAGTGTAGAAATCTTTGTATGGCATCCACTCGTAATCTAAGGGGTAGAATGGATAGAATCAACCCTTAACCTAAGGTGGGGGGAACTTTGGTAGAAAAAAGATGGATTTATATATCCCACCTATGATTGCCTTCTATATAAATGTCCTCTGATACAATAATTGTGGAATATCTTAACAAGAATGACCTTATAGTATATTGAGAATTCACATTCACTGCCAGTATGCTAATTCAAGTAATTTTTATTATGTAAAATCTTGTATAACTCATTAATGCCATGATTTGTGATTATTAAAAATGGGGATATTGTTGGACCCTTTGTGAAATAGTTTTTTTAATAATCACAAATCAATCCAATTTACAAATCCTTATAATTCACATATTCAGTTTGAACATATGTTAATCATGTTAATGAATATTTATAAATGAATAAATTATGTCATATAGTATAATATATTTCAATAAGTCAATAAATTAAGGATATTCATGTATCAATAAATTTAAAAGTATATATTTGCATGTATTTATGATTTTCACTTAATCTGGTATTGTTTTGTATAATACAGACACTTTGTATGTTTTTCAGAGTCCCTGACACTGATAGGTTTAAGGAGTCATTGATTGATGACTCACTGATGAAGAAGTCACCGATATTAAAAGACACTGATGCTGGACTCATCGATAGAGCAAATAACTTACCAATGGACGACTCACGGATGGGTGACACACTGATAGATCAAGTGACTCACTAATGGATGAGTCACTAATGGGTGATGCACCAATAGTTGAAGTGGCTCAACGATGGATGAGTCACTGATGGGCGACACACTGATTGTTCAAAATGAGTCACCAATGATGGATCACCAATGATCGGATAGAACGATAGCACAAATGACTCATCAATGACCCGAGTCACCAATACCGATGGAAAAGATTTACTGATATAGAGAGTCACCAATGCTGATAGACTAATGTCAATGACTTACCAATACATATGACTAAATGATATTCATAAAAACCATTTTTAATTTATTAATAAAAATTTATAGAAAACTGGAATATTTAGAAAAATTAATGTTTCTGGCATTATTTAATGTTTTCTATAGGATATTCAAAGGACAGATCATGGTAAATGCACATGGGGAGATCTTCGTGATTGCTGGACCTCAAAGTATAAAATAAATATAATTTGGATCATTTGAGTTGTGATGAAAAGTATGAAGAAAAGAAAAACATGCAAACTCCTATAACTCTCAATCTTACATCCAAAACCCAAGAACTCAAATAAAGAGAAACCAAGGAGATTAAGAATTCAAGAAAATGATGCTGATCTAACCCGAAGATCTTACTGATAAGAAGCAGAGCATTTCACACTTCTAGAGGGCAGATCACATAGACTATGATACTCTTTTTTTTAGTCAACTTTTAAAATAGGAATCAAATTTCATTTCAAGTACATAAAAAAAGTCCAAATCTTCACTACATTACACTCAGAGTCTTATAAAACTTTCTTTACATCTTTAGATCTGTTTTGTTTATTTATTTACATTTTTGAGCAGTGTGTGTATCTGTCTGTTATACACACTGACCCGTGTGCATAACTGTAGGATACTTGATATCCTCAAACTCACACACTATTTATCCTTTTGTATCCCATGTAAAACTATGGAAGAGGTCAAGTGTGACATGTTCTCTATTTCCCACGAAGAACTATGGTAGAGGTAAAGTGTGACCTGTACAGCCTTGTGTGCTATTGAATACCCCAATCTAGAGTGTGGATAAAATTGTTTTTTAATTTAAACTGCTTGGTGGTAGGTGATCACCAAGTGGAGAGGACAATGTCTTAGCTTGAGATTGAACCTCTTGTTTTAATTTCTATTTTTTATTGTTATTTTCATTTACTTATTTATAAAAAAATTCATTCAAACAATGTCAAACTCTGATAGTTAGTTTAGAAAGTTTTTATAACTTTTTTGAACCAGTAGGTTAGTTTCAAAAGTTGTATTAATCTTTATATTATTATAGCTGAGAACTAACAAATATATTGAAAAATTAATTGAACATTAAGGACTCTTATAAATTAACTACAAACTGACATAGATTATATTTTTAATTTTTGGAAATTTTTAAAGAACCAATTTTAACAGAAATTTTTATAGATACTCAATACACCACCATATTGAGTACTCTACTCTAACCAACATTAAGAAATAAGAAGGAGAAAAATAGGGAATCATCCTAGTACATCATTGGTTAACCCAAGGTAAAATTTCATATTAATAACAGTAATGAGTTCTCTAAAAACTGAATATGCATATATAATAAAAATAATGATAGTTGAAAATGAAATTTTGCAAGAAACTGAAAACCAAAATCTGTAACTTCCTAAATCAAGAGTGGTAAATGGGAACTATGGAAATAAATTATCTACTGGTATTTCATATAAAAAAAAGAAAATGGTTATAAAATTAATAATAATAAAATGATGGAAAATATTAAATAAGTATTTGAGGTCATTTACACTATTTTAAAAATTATACTCCACTCATCTCGTCCCATCAAAAATAAAAATTGAAAAGTGAGGAACCTAGGCATATCAATTTTATTAGTATTTTTAATAAGATATCTATGAATATTCTTTTCAATCAAGCATTATTCTATATTCCCTTTTATATAAAATCTATAAAAAATATTTCAATAAAGAAATTAATTCAAGGACTCTTCTACGTATATCTTTAATAAACTATGTACTGCTATCCACAAAACAAACACCACAAATACTTCAGCATTTTGAGAGAATTGTCATTCCTTAACATTTATATAATAATGGCCATTAAAATTGATTATCTGGCCTTGGTGAAAGAATCAATTTCATCCCATTCCCACTATTTCAATTGTTGATATTGGGAGAGGATGAATGAAATGACTTCCAAGAATGCGCCTCACACATAACCCATTTTTTCAAAAGTTATCTAACATTGCCTTGGATCATTCCTCCATATCTTTGTCAGTTCTTTAATTAGAGATGTCCACTAGGTTGCTTCCGCTACACATTTGTCTTGTTTAACTAAATTCATATCAGCCCCACCCTAGTGGGGTTTTCCTCCCTTCTTCTTGGTAGGGATGTACCAAAGTGACCTTCCCTCAAAAATGTGATCATCATCCCTCAATCCTCACTATTATCTTCTCTTCCCCAAATCCATAAGACCAAAATAGGAAGATATTTGTTCAACCATGCCAGATATTTCTCTATAAATCCAATTTTCTATCACATCCTTTAAGGTAGTGATGGCCTTTAAAAGGTGGATGATGGTTGTTAGGTTTTCCTTGGATAAAAATCATCTTTTTCTCTTCTAGAACATCATTAGATACAAGGTATTGGATTCTCTGACTATGGTGTCAGATTTGAACAAAAAATATTTCTAAAAAGTGTAACATTTACTTCTTATTATGGACAATAGAAGAACATTATATGTACAATTACTCCCTAAAAATAGTGTTGATAAATCCCCTTGTATCCCTCTCCCCTTCAATGATATTTATTTTCCAATGGCATAAGTGATGCACTTGGTTCTTTCTTCTATGCAGATGTTTATATTCTTCTTCTCCAAGATGTTGTAGTGGATCGATTGTGCATTGAAATGGACCTATCCCAACCCCATTTGGATTATATCCTTCTCCGGTAAATAGATTCCATATTTTGGTGGAAGACCTTATTCTAATCCTCTCTAGGGGGGTTGATCATAATTTCACCTTTATGGTCACTCATTTATAGCCTATAGAAAGAAATTCACTAGGTTCTCTATTCTGTTACAATTGGATATTTTGGTTCCAAGTACACCTCCATCCCTAAATAACATTATTTCTTCAAGAATGGACCAGCCTCATTCATCCAAAGTTTTTGGGGCTATCATTTTTTCATTTCCTCCATCTCTCCTCTGGTTCTTCCATTTCAACCTTCACATATTTCTTTCATAATAAGATAGCTCCAACTCCTTGGTCCCCCACTTCCATGGGGTCCATTTTCTGGAATTGGTGATGTATAGAGTGGGTCCATCCCCCATACTCTAGGTTTTACAACCTCATTCTCTCTCAGTGGGCCCAAAAAAGGATCTTTATCATAGAAATTCATTCTTTCCCCCCTCGTCACCCTCCTTGTATCCCAAGTCTAGTGACATTGGCTCTACCTATAGCTGATCCATCCCCATTTATAATGGATATACTTTATTATAATATGTTTTGGTGGACCCTCTTATAGATTTTAGCAAGCTCACTTCTCCAACAAGTTGTTTCTGCACCAGATATCACTTTCAGAATGATCTTACTATACCTTCGTACTAGTCCATCTTATCTTCAATACTAAGGGAAAAATCCAGGTTCCACCACCTATAATGATCTCTCCCATCATTTGAAACCCCAGGGTTTGGGAACATAGGCAAATATGTACTTTCTTTCTAATGAGTTTTTTCATAAGAAATCATATCTGTTATCGATTATGAAGCCCATATAGAAAACATATATGATTTTTTATATTTCTAAAAAATCAAGGTATTTATTAATGAATTCATAGTGGACCCTCAAACCAGCATATATGGATATTTGGAAGAATCACATTATAGTAGATAAGTTTGATGTCTCCATGAAATATATCTTTTCTAATGTAAGTTCTCATACAATTATTTACTTGATTTTCTATTTCTATAAATAGAGTTAAATGCATGCTAGAGAATCTATATGGAATGACATGGTTTTCTTCTATCTATGGGGCTCATATTGGCTCATTAGATTTGATCATAATTATATTTTGGATATGATGTAGAAAAATGGTTGAGGGGTATACCCCTAGATTTAATAGTATGATTTATCTTCTTTTTCATCCTTGAATGGGATCATAGATATAGGATTCATATGGGATTCATACAATGGGGGAAATATTCAAAAGGTTATTCATCACATTTTTTCCAACTTGATTGATGCATTAACAACCTTAATGTCTTTTACACCTTCCAAAAAAATAGTTTCCCACTTTAATATGGACCTTTTAGATCTCTCTCAAATCCTCATAATTATGCCCCTAGAAGACTGGGTAGTTTTCATTTTTCATTTTCTTACCCATATGCATTGATCTTTAACTACCACCTCATTGAATGAAAATACTAGAACAAACCCTTGTAGGAATACTCATGGGTTGGTCCCTACCATAATATAAGATGATTAGAAGGGGATATCTAGACTCAAAATAGTAATAACCCCTCTTTATTGATAGATCTAGATTCTATCAAGGCTCACATTGAGAAAATAGAAATGATGTGAAAGTATAATTGGGATGGTAGACTATTCAGTTTCCTTATTGGTGAAAAGAACCTGTTAACTATGATTTTTCTAGAGTATGAGCGATCAACCAATGAAAAGCCCAGAGCTACCTGAACCATGGTGGTCGATAAAAATACTATTTTTTCAGGAATTCATCAAAGTGAAGAAATTGTCATCTTAAATGAACATCCTTCTAGAGAATGGTTCTTTCACCAATAAAATTGAATTGATGGGAGGTATAACCAAGAATAATATTAAAAATTTACTCACATATGGAAATACTTGTATAAATGATGGATACCCAAGGGGATATACATATATTTTCAACTCTACACAATATGTGTTCAATTTTAACAACAAGTACTTAAAAACATTTTGCAGGAGAAGGGAATTTGGGAAGATATCCACTCCCTTCATCCTGAAATATCTCTTGTACTTTATAGCTTCCTCAGTTCATTCTATACAATATCCTAGGACCACATTATGATTGATCATGTTCAAGTTATCCAAGACATATTCGTGGGAGGAACTATTTCCCATGTGTCCCCTTCAACAACCTTGGTTCTCATTCGAAACCAGAAGGACCCCTATTTATATAAGTTGAATAGACAAACTAGAATTTGGAACTTATTCTGCAAGGTCCTCAGATGATTTGTTATTAGAATGATTTTGGTTTATATTCATAAATGGGTCTTCAAGAATAAGTATGGTTCCATCAATGGAAGGTCCACCCAAGTGACCATTTCTATGGCTTAAGAAATTACTGGTTAAATTAATAAAAAAACTCTTGAGTCCAATATATCCACTAAAATAGAAAAGAAAAAAATGGTATATGATATATGGGGTGGGGATTAATCATCTTGGTAATGGATTGTATGGGATTTTAGGGATGGTTAATCAATTAATTTTCCAGATGTTATATCTCCCCTTGGCCATCTTTCACCATTATGGGAAAAAATATGACTTCTTAAAATCTATTTGAGGGGTGAGGTATGGGCATCCTATTTCCCCTTGTGTTTTCATTCTGGTTCAAGATTAACTTAGCTACTATCTGGAAAGGGGAAAAATTAATGGAAGCATCATTCCTTTCTTGTATAGGCCTCACTATAGTAGAGTCTCTCA
Source organism: Viscum album (assembly GCA_963277665.1). Taxonomy (NCBI): domain Eukaryota; kingdom Viridiplantae; phylum Streptophyta; class Magnoliopsida; order Santalales; family Viscaceae; genus Viscum; species Viscum album. Next base: position 379,719,791 of record OY728163.1, on the reverse strand, counting down.
ACTTATCTTAATGGATTATATAGTCTTATATGTCAATGGTAGTAGTAGAACCATTTGTAAACTCAATATAATTTTTTAAGACTATAGTAAGTGGGATGGGAAGAATATTAATTGGGGGAAATCGGTATGTACATTTCAAAATAATTCTTGGAATGATGTGGGAAAAATCAAGGAGATCCTAGGATTCCACATGAGACACTTCCCCCATGAATTAACTGGGATCTCTAATCTCTTTAGGTAGGCTCTATGTCCATCATTTAAAAATATTGGTTGACAAAATATCTAACCACATCATCAACTAGAATAATCTCTTCCTCTCTTTCATGGGATACATCACTCTTTTCAAATATGTTATAAAATCCATCCTAATACATGTTTTGTCTATCCAGAATGTTAAAAAGGTAGTTATAAGTAAAATAAAAAACAGCATGTTGTCCTTAATTTGAGATGATCACATGGAATGGATATTTAACTAGGATTTTCAGGATATGATAGATAAGGTTTAAGAGGTTGTAGGTATTAACCTAAAGAGTGACGTGGGTACTATAAAGTATCTTCAAGAACAGATATATTTCCATGTTTTGTACAGTCAATCCTTTTAGGATAATTGAATTATGGGAAAATACAATTCAGAATTGGAAGAAACAATCGGGAGAGTCTCTTTTTTATAGGGGTTTATTTGAGTTCATATTCCCAAGCTCTAATTCTAATAATGATATATCATTAGAAACAATGAATTTATTTTTTGGAATAACAACTTGGTAGAAACGTCTCTAGGATTCTTAGGATTCTCAACCACAAAATTATGACCATATCAGGGTAAAAGGTACCCCTCCCTAATTTAATCTATCCAAAATCTTCAATATTATATGATATTAAATAGAATTTTTTTTACCTTTGATCAGGATAGTTTTGTTTTCAATGGGTCACCTTAGAGGACTTTCTCAGCAGACACATATCATCATGTTATCCATGCAATTTTTCATTAGGATGAATGGGGAGGCACTCTATGGTGAAATGACATTCTCAAAAAATATTACTTCATCATTCATAATACCAAAAACTAGGATATATTTACTAATTTTGTGCTCAGGTGTAAGTGGATCATGCTTGAATAAAAATCATTATATATCCAAAACTCCAAAGAATAAATTTCTTATCAACTATAATTTTAGGGATAGTGGGGATGTTATGTGTAGGAAAACATTTTTTATTTCATTGGGCTCAACTTTCGAGAGTTAACTAGTTCTTATTTCCTTCATACCTAGTTCCATGTAGAAAAAATCAATAACCAAGAGCAGAAATCAAGAGAGATGTTTTTAATAGAGGAATATTTGTACATTTAGAATTAAAGAAACATGGATCAACTTAAATGTTACCCCAGATCATGAATAGATTTTGTGGTTAAGTGTAAAATCTTAGTGGTCTCATTGATCTCTATTTAAAAAGAGTTGGGTTTATTACCCCTCCATGAAGATGTTAATGAATATAAGGAGAACCACCCCTTCTATTTTGATCCATACCTCACAAGGGATATGGTTTTGTTGGACACCACTCAATAGTAGACTTTAATTCAATTTTTATGGATACAATAAAATCATTACCAAGTAAGGGTATGTGTTGTTCATGAATACAATGGCTTGGTTGTTTTGGATTTTAGTGGATTATATGGATGTGGGGACTTTCTCCTCGCATAAACTTGTGCAATTCTCAATGGGCAGGAGGTTTTCCTCTCCAATAATATTAAGCCTACCTTGGTTAAAACTAATTATTCTATTATGCACAACTCCATTCAAGGAAAAATTTATATCCCTTGGTCCATTGACTATAACATCCACATATGTAAGAGGTTCATTGAAAACCGACTGAATTTTATCAACACATATAACAAGTGGGATAGGGTTATGAACTTTTTTTCTTTCAAGGACACAAAGAAGAATTATTGTATTTATTTTACTATTACGAGATCCCATCCCCCTGTGTCTGTTCATATTGTTGGAGAATATTATCTAGGGTTACATTAATTTAAAACCCTAGATGATATTAGATTCTTCCTATAACATTAATAACAAATTCATAAATCTTTATAGTTATAATGGGTGAGTTGTAACTTGATATTATTATTCTACAACAGGTTGACCATTTTATCACACACACCATATTTAGGGTATATTATCTAATTGTTTGTGTTAAAAAGTTGTTTTTATGCACTGTTTTTCTTATCATATACATATTGTGTGACAACAGAGTCCCTATTATCTTTGGTAGGCCTTACCTTATAACATGGTGGTCAATGATTATTATTTCTAAGGGGAAATATATTTTTTATTTTATTGAGGAAACTAATGAATTAAATTTTTTTTATAAATCAAAAGGAACCTACACATGAGGATAACTACTTTAGAGTGGATATTCAAGAATATGAGGACATGTTTGATCTTCTTGAAGAGTAATTCTTAGTTAAAATAGAAAATCTTGGAATCCATCCTTTAGTTAATGAAACCTATTTAGAGATCGATGTATGTGAAGTGGATGAACACTTTAATTAATATAATGGTGATTTTTTTTAATCATTTAGTTTCTTTGTCAGATAAATATAACTTCACTTAAGATATATGGTTTGACTATGGTAAGCTATATACCATGGATACTAGTGATGAATAGGTGTTAAAACGCCAATATTCTTTCTTTATGAGGAACATTGAAGACCTTAGGCCACTGGGTCCTAGGAGTCACCCTTCCAGTCAAGATTTACCACATGTGGAGCATAATCCTCTCCCTTCGCATTTTAAATATTCATTTTTGGGTGAAATTTCCACACTACGTGTAATTATTTCTATATAACATCATGATAATTAATATGAAATGTTATTGAGTGTGTTGAAAATGTTTAAATGTGCTATTAGCTGGACCATTTCAGGTATCAAAGGGAGAAAGCTTCTTATTGTATGAAAAAAAATCTATATGGATATTGAACATAAACTAAGGGTAATGGATAAATGTGGCTCAAAACTAGCATGAAAGTGTTTGCGATAGAGGAGTAATTAAGGTGTTAGAGCCTATGATAATATTTCTAATTTCATAATGTTCTTGGGTCATCCCTATTCAGGTTTTCACTAAGAATTGTGGTGTTATAGTGATCATAAATGAAATTAATGAATACATTAAAACTATGAAAACATCTAATTGGAAATATTGAATAAACTATGAGAAAATTAAATTAACCACAAAAAATGATTATTTTCAAATGTTATTCTTATATTGGATTTTTTATAGGCTGGTTAGATTTAAATTTTTCTGTTTTTCATATGTCTATTTTAGTCACAAATAGATTTCAGTAACCCTTGATGTTTTGGAGAAGACCACATTCATGTTTCCATTTGGTGTCTTTTCTTATTAGTGAATTACCTTTGTCTCGGGTGGTTCCCCATACTCCTTTTGAAGGTGAAGGATATCTATTTATAGGACATGGTTTAGATGATTAAATATTATTTCATGGATGATTTCATGATAGTTTTTAACACTATTTAGAGGTATTTATATGATATGGAATTTGTCTTTAAGAGATCTGTAAAGACCAACCAAGCACATAACTAGTAAAAATATTGGTTTATGGACATGGAGGAAATAGTTCTCGGTTAGAAATTCTCAAATAAGGTAATTGGGGTAAATACTACTAAAATTGAGGCCATTAAAAAAATTTCTACTCGTAAAAATATAAAATCAATTAAAAGATACCTAGTAAATTCCTATTTTTACTAGAGGTTTATTAAGGATCTTTATAATATCAAAAATCCCATTTGTTCATTGTGGGTTAAAAATACTCCTTTTGAGTTTGAAGAAAAATGTATAAAGTATTTCATTATTCTAAAGGAATATAATACATATTTACCCATCATCACTTCCCCAATTAAAATTTAACATTTTAAATAATATGTGATGTTATTGATGGGTTATAGGGGAGTCTTTGGAAAAAAGAAAGAAAATATGTTGTATGTGGTGTAATATTCTTATAGGGTACTAGATGGTTCTAAATATAATTACAACACTACTAAAAATTGAATACTAGTTTTTTTTTTCTAGGGAAATTTTTTAGCATTACTTGATTGGTTCAAAAGTGATTATCTTTACTAATCACTAAGACATGAAGATTTTTTAGGATATGAAGGATTAAAATACATGACTAATTAGATATATACACCTCTTTCAATAATTTTACATAGATATTAGGAAAAATTATAGTTTTTATAATAAATTGGTTGATCAATTTTCTGAGACATCAATCCCTGCAAACAATTACCATAGAGAGATTAAATCATTGTAACCTAATTAAAAACTACCTGATGTGAAATCAATTCTAGCTTCTTATTTTAATGGTCATGTTTATTTTCGTGTCATGCGAATTTTCCCAGCTAACTCATAAAAAAATTAGTGGTAAAAAGATAAATTTAGAATTGTAATTTTTTATTTAAGAGGAGTGTTTGTAACGCCCCAACATTGGTAACCTAGAGTTGGATGTTATTTTACTACATTTTTAAAAATAAAAGGGCCCTCATATTGAATGTTAAAATAGTTTAGTAGTCTTTGGGGATAAGCTACATACATGATTCTCTCATTACTATAGAAATCATGAAATACAACTTTAAATTTACAGTGATAACTTTATTATTTATTCAAATAAATACAAAATTTTTTATAGATCCTTCCTTCATATCCACATGTATAGAACATTTAATAAAGGGTGTTATTATATTATTCTAAAGGGAAAATAAAAAATATTAGTTCTCAGAGAATAAATATAGAATGTATAATAGGGAATATATAAACAATAATCAAATATTCTATATAACTAATGTCATAAAAGGTGAATATATCTAGGGATTACATAGTTACATATATAATCACATGGTTTACAAAAAAAATTCTTAATAATAGAACTCATAATGTCAAAAATCATAATTATAACATCAATGCCTTATTCCAATGTATCATAAACATACCATCAAGGCCTCATGCAAAGAGATCATAAATAACATGATAGAAATACACCAAATACGTTGGATTGTTTGTCTCATGAGACCAAATAATGTATTGGAGGTATATAACAAGACCTTACCATCACACACTAATTATAATGAATTCATCATCTGAAAGGGGTGAATATAATTCAATACATAATCAATAAAAACTTTCATATTGAAAAACCTAGCATAAAAATATTAATATTTTTCCAAATAAATAAATATAACAAAATGATCATAATAAATCCATATAAATAAGGGGGATGGTAAAATTTGAGTATATCACCTGTAATGTGTAATATAAATCAATGTATGTTGACATAAAAAATATTTTTTTGGAATTTATTGGATCATTTCATCAGGAAAATACCTTTTTCATTTGGACAATACATATATTAAAATCTATAAATATCCAAAATATTAATATTTTTTTCTTTTTAGTGAATCGTGGAAACTTTTATATGAATATTTAAATCATAGATTAGTCATGGAAGCATAAAAATCCATTCATGTGATGTACGTTAAAATAGAGATTATGTTTAAACCTTTAGTAAAATGTACCTCATATATAAAACGACATAAAGATTCTCTTCAAATTTTATTATAGAATATAAAACTTGGGATAAAATATCATAAATAAATCATTTTAGAATATTAAAAACAATATTAAAAACATTTTATGGAAAATATGGTAAATAAAGAAAAATTACTACTGATCGAATTGAAAAGCAGAGTTTTTTTTCTTTTAAAAAATTATTTTGGCCTTTTGAGTACCAAAAAAGGTAGAAATGGAACACATTCATACATAAATAAACATATGACAATAAAATTTATTGGTTTTAATATATAATTATTATATAATTCTCCAAATAAAACTTAAACATACAAAATTAAAAATAATGATGGGATTGTGAAATAAACCCTTACCTGAGGTCCAACTTATGTTGTAAGTGATTTTAACCTCATGTATAATAAATTTAAATTGATGTTATTTTTATATTAGATATTTATAAATACGTATAATATTATATATAATCCACTTAAAATATTTAGTACCAATTTATAAATAATGTTTTATTAATTTCTTTTTTTGTAAATGTTAATGGTTTCATTTTTCATATATGTTTTGGTTCAATAGTTTTAGTCCTTTCATATTGAAACGAGGTCCTTAATATTAGAATTATAATCATGATAAAATTATTTTATATATTCATTTGGTATATATTTATATTAACTCTTTAACGTTATATATTATAAAGGACTCACATTGCTTCGTGGAGGTGGTAGTCCGCACGTACGCACGAGCGACGTTATAATTTTTTAATGAATGGAATGGTAATAAGGTAAATGATTTATCTTATTTATAGGATCATAATTAATTCATAAATATCATTTATAATAATTAGTTCCATATTTATAACCATCTAATAAAAATTGTGATGAAAAATAAATTATAACTCTAAGAGGAGATGGTGACTTGTACATACGCTAAAACAATGTTTTTTCCTTTTTATATGATGGAAACATGGAAGAAAATGGAATTTCCATGATAATAATAAAATATAATTATATTTATGATACTGGATTTATTATTTTAGTATAGGAAAAATATACTTATATGATATAGAAGAAGAAATAATATCAAAAGTACTCATTTAAGAGTTATACCTCTTCATTGAGAAACCAACTTTCTCTTACACCTTCATAATTGAAAGGATGATATTTTGGAAATCAAAAAATAAAAATTAGGTCATGATGAAATACTATATTATGGTATTATGGTTGGTATTTTCAAATCTATAATTTTCAAAAAAAAAATTAATAATAGATTAGAGGGGTTCCCTTTTATAAGTGATGGAAATGATACACTTATAATCACCTAGTATATATATATGCATGTGTCTGTGTATCCCAATCATGTCATGTGAAACCAAGGAATTAAATATTAGAATATAATATGTTATAGAGTCAAAATAAAATCCACTATTCATATTTAGAAATATTTTATAAGCATCTTTAACCATATCTCCAAAGTAAATCGCATTAAACCCGTTTTTACCTTAACTATGAAAACCTAAATTTTTACTAGGATAACATAATTATATAAACAAGAATAAAAGTGGACATATAAAAAAATTGGAATTATGATTCCAATTTTCGAATAAATTTTATCAAATTAAATTTCAATATGTGGTAGAAAAGTCTTTTAATTTAATAATACAAAACTAATAGAAAATTATTTTTAAGAAAATACCATATTTAAGAGTAAAAATAATTCACCTTGGAATAAAGTAATAATATTGTTTCCAAAAATTTGTTTCACTAAATAATAAAAAAATAATGTTTTTATAAATTTGGATCAAAATAAAAAATAATATTATCTTCTAATCATGCCATTAAATTTTCATACGAAAAAGTAGTTTTTAATTTGAATAAAATATAACTTATATTCTCAAAAGTCAAGATTAGGTTTCAAAATTTAAGATAAGGTTTTATAATAAATTATTTAACTCCTTAAACATATATCTAGTCAAAAAACTCAACAAATATGATAAATGCATCTTATTTATATATTTTTAATATTTACCCCATTCTTTTTACCCAATTTTAACTATTTTACCCTTATAGAGGTGAAAATGTTTTATTATATTTACTATTCATAATGACAAAAATGAATGGGAACTATTCACTAAATATGAACCTACTTATTGCAAATATGTAATACATTTTTATAGATTTAATTTCTGTAATTGTAAGAGATCAATTTTAATATAAAATCATAAAATATAAGAAAAATAGTTTAAAATTTTGTTTTTAAGTATAAAATTGATCTTATACCAAAATCGTGTATAAAGATAATTACTATTTAAATTATTATATTATATATAATTAAATGATAATTATTTTAATATAATATAAAATTAAAAATATAATGGTTATTTTAAACTACATTAATTAATGAAAATAAATAATTGTTCTAAAAATCATAATTTTTCCATATTCACTGGAAAAAAATCAGCTTTTTAGAAAAATCCAAAAAAACATCTTAATATTATTAAGACATGATGATTTTAAAAACTATATCCATTTTTCAAAATAAAATTTATTAAATTGGTATAAATTAATTATAATGTGTAAGTACACAATGTGATAAAATTCATTTTTGTTGAAATCATATTTTTTAAACATAAAATGGCATTACTAGAAATTGAGTACATATTTATTTTGAATTATTAAATAATCTGACATTAAATATAAACGTTTTAAATATTTTTAATTATGTATTTAAACCTATTCATACTACTACTTTAATGGATATATTGTAATGATCACATTTTAATGATAATATTTTTTGTATATAACAATTTTATTAAAGTGTGGTGTTCCATGGTAAGAAAGCCATCAAGATTATTATTCTATAAAAATAAATTTTTGGGGTTTTACTTTATCCCCCCTTAAATAAATTTATTCCTTATAATTTTTTATTTGGATAACCAAGGGATCAATAATTGAAAATACTTTGGTCGAAAACCAACATTATACAATGGAATAATAAAACGTCATTTAAAATGGGGAAGTATGAAACATAAAGGTTAACTAAAATCACACATAATTACATTATGAATTATATAAAACATTAAATGTAAGTGTAAATATAAATATATAATAAAATTAATAACCTCCAAGGAATAATATATAGTGATAAAGAACATGATCTTGAGAAAGTTAAGGACCAAAAACCCTTAAATCATTAAGGGATATAGAAAATCATGAATTCATAAAATATTATGATGAAAGGATAAAATTTTTATTTCAAGATCCACTTTAAATAATATTATATGCATCATTTACTAATTATTAAATCCTTGAATTGATCATGATTATTTAAATCCAAACATATGGATAACTACCATTTTTTTAACTTGGGAGTGACTATTCATCTTAAAAGAAACCACCTGATATATTATAATAAGATCCCTATTAGGTGTATTGATTTATAGTTCATTAATAATAATGTAAATGGATTATTTTATTTTAGTGAAAAATATAAAAGAGTTCAGAGATATGGAATCAAATAAATCATGAATTTATGATCAATATACATATTATCATAACTTAAGGGAATTCAACTTGAACTATAATAATTTCATAAGGTTGAAATTTATCCCTTACCATTTTCTGAGATAAATTCTCTTGATTCTTAGGGGAATTTTTTCTAGTCTCCTATATCTTTATGTATGAAACAGTACACGTCAATTGCTTCTTCTTTTACCCTATACTCACATTTCTGATATCCTTTCTCTATACACTTGAAGAAAACTACCTTTCACTTCTAGAAAGTACAAAGGTGTATATTTCTATTATAATCACATGTGGGAAGATACATCCATCCCTTATATTTCTTTACTTCATTTAATTTTTTACGGTTCTCGTTAATCCTCTTATTCACTTGATTTTTATTTTAAAATTTATAACTTTGAGAATTATTTCTTCATCATGATGGAATATTATATCATCTCATCATAGGATGAAAATGTTAGATAGACCAGTTCTATTCAGAGACTCAGCTAAATTTCATCAAATTAATGGTTAATATTACTTTCTTGATTTCATATGTTGTATATAAAATTCCCAACTAATCATTGTAATTTGTTCCTTATTCTCAACAACATTTTCCTCATCCATATATTATATTTTGAGTAATTTTTTTTTCAAATCAGCCCATTGATCCTAAGGAATATATTTTTCAAAGAATATATCCATGAAAATATTCCATTACATTTTATATACCACCTCAACCTTATTATTATTTAGAATAAATGACCAATATTTATCAACATCATTTTTTTAAAAAAATAATCTTTCCGAATAATCATATCCCTTATATTAATTCTCAAATCCAAAATTATCTATTCTCAAGACTTGATATTCTTTTAAACTATCAATGTATTATAAATTGAATTAATGGATGGATATTTATAACATGTAAAGTGATCTGACATCAATGAATCATTCTATGAAGAAATAGGTTATTCTATGTGGGTAGGTTTATTGGTCATAACCTATTTCATTTATCCTAATAAAGTTATAATCTACTTGTATCCAATACATGTTATATTGACATGATCATGCTATAAATATCTACATTGATTAGGAGTGTTGACAAGTTATTCATTCTTTCTATTAAGATATGATTCTAAATAATGAAATATTATATATTAGCTCATAAATTTATGAATCACAGTGTATAATCTCAGAACCTGGTGAAATACCTAACATAAATTTAAAATTTATTCAGGTTTAAACTCAAAATCATAATCTCATTATCTTTTTTTATATATTTAAACTATAAAAATATTTTCATATGTTAGGTAATATATTTTTTCAATCTTGTGAATAAACAAAATCATATTCCCTAGGAGTTTCTATCCATGTGTGGATTCCTAATCCCACACATCGTGCATCGTTGATGATCATGTTAATACACAATATTCCCCTTTCATAGTTGCTACCCTTAGGTCCATAAAATCCATAGATGAAACCAAATTATAATCTATATAAATGTATGTATTTTCTAGGAAGACACACAATGTCTGCTTTACGAAATCTTCCAAATATTACCCTATACTAAGAATTATCCTTAAAATCTATTATAGTTCTATATTCTCTTATCTATATTATCCTAAATCTATGTCCCTAGTGTCCTACTAAACTTCTTATGATACCCAATGTAACGTTCCAACTCAATTAACACAGATCCAAAGTTTATTTTACTATATTGGAATAAAATACTAGGGATCACATCTTGATGGATCAATTAGTTTTTTAGTGTTGGGATATTTGATACATACATGATTCTCTCATTACAATTGAAATAATGAATTAAAAATTAAAAATACTAATGAGAACTTTATTATATCTTCTAGTTAATCCTTAGAATCATTTATAAATCCCTTCTTGGTTTCATAGAGAAAGGAAAACACAATAAAGTTTGAGCTAAGTTTCTCAATATGTGAAATCATACAATAGAATCAATCATAGAATAAATATATCTTGTATAATATTGAATAGATAAATAATAATAAAATATTATATATAAATAATAACATGGAATGGAAAATTTATCAATGGATGTAATAATAGTATAAATTATCACATGGATAATAATAATTTGTTTCATAATTATGGAATGCATAATTTTGGACATTATATTCATATTATTTGGGCCTTGACCCAAGACATCATATACATATAGTCAAGCCCCCATGAAAAGAAAACATAAATAATTGGGAGAGTAAACCTAATACCTATAATAGTTTTTATTAAGAAACATATCAATGAAATGTGGGGCTATAATAGTCCCTTCCCAAAATATACTTTGTCTAAGGCATTCATCATAAGAAAGGGATGAATAAAAATTCAATACATAATCAAGATAAACATTCTTATTGAAAAAAAATAACAAATGTTAATATTATCCCCAATTAGTAAACATAACAATGTGATCATATTCCATTAATAAAAATAAGGTGGGTGGTATCATTAAATTATATCCCCATTAAATCATAAGATTCATCAAAGGATACTGACATGGATGAAAATAATTTTTTAAATCACTGGAACATTTCTTGAAGAAAATAGCATATTCATTTTGAAATCAGTTATATTAAAAACTAAAAATTTACTAAATTTTAGGAAAATATTTTATCTTGAAAGAACAACTGGAACATATAAATGACTCTTCAATGTAAATATTAGTCATTATGGTAGAAAAAGTCATTCATGTGGCGTATATTAAAATACGGATTTCATTCACACCTTTAGTAAAAATTACCTCATTTAGAAATTGACAAGATTATTCCATTTAAATTTTTTTATAAAATAAAACATGGTTAAAAATGTTTTTAAAGAATAATTGGAGATTATTTAAAACATTATTATAAACAAGTTATTCAAAATTTGGGGAAAAATGAAAAATGATTCACCACCGAATTCAAAAACAAATTTGAGTTTCTTTCAAAAAATGATTTTAGTATTTTCTATGATAAATAAGTTAAAATGGAACTAGTACTTGAAAACACATTAAATGATTACAATAGAACAATATTTGTGGGGTTTAAGACAAAGATCATATATTTATCCCAATAGAAATATAAACATAAACAGTCAAGAATAATGATGATATTGTTGTCATTTATCACAGTACAAGAGGATTACCTTTTGATTGTAACATCATTGCATGTGGAGGATTTCTAGGTTATCACCATTTCAAGACCACTGATTTCTAGGGATTATAAATAAGTCATTTTTGAGTGAGTTAATGACAAGATTGTGAAATAAACCCTTACCTCATGCCTAACATGATTTATAATTTCTTTTGACCACTTCTATAATAAATTTATATTTATTTTAATTCTATAATAGAAACATATACATAATTATAATATTATATTTAATCAACTTTTAGTATTTCAATACGGGTTATGTAATAATTTAATTTTAAAACCAATTTTTCCGAGTGTTAACTATTTTTTCATATATGTTTTGGTTCAATAGTTTTGATCCTTTAATATTAATCATGGAATCATAATCTATGGAAATTTAATTATGATATAAGTTTCATATTTATTTATTTTATACATATTCATTATCATCCTTTAAAGTCATAAAAGAAAATTAATTACACTGCTCCGTGGAGGTGTTAGTCCATAGGTACGCATGGGTGATGCTATCATTGGTTAACAAGTGTAAGGGTAAGAAGGTAATTTATATATTATATTTATAAGACCATAATTATATAATTAATATCATATATATTAATTATTTCAGTACTTATAACCATTCAGGTAATATGGTGTTAAACAAATTACAATGATACATGGAGACCGTAATCCATACATATGCATGAGTGATGTTCCAAAATTTTATAGGATGAAAAAGGGTTGGAAAAAGGATTACTCATGTAATAATAAAATCATAAAATATATATGATACTATATTAATTATTTTATTATGATTACAATAGATTTATAAAAATTAGAAGAATAAATCAAGTCAAAAGTAATTGATTAAGAGTTAAACCTATTCATTGAGAAGCCTCATTATGATTACACATTAAGCCTCGAAAGGATGGTATTTTATTAAGAATAAAATCTCTAGAACATGGGGAATGAATATAGTTTGGTTTTATGGATGTGATTGTATGATGTTGAAGTCTCAAATTTTGTTAATATTAGAGGAAAGGGGGAGACCGTTAATACATTAGGAAAAGGAAACACTTGGAATTACATAAAATATTAAATAATATATATATCATAATAAGGTAAATTAGAAACCTGAAATGAAATATTAAAAGGAAATATGTGATAAATTTTAAATAAACTCATACATTCACATTTAGATAATTTTTTTAAACATTTTTATCCTTATATTTTATTTAAACCACTTTAATCCCATTTTTACCTTAACCATGATAGCTTAATTTTTTACCATGATAAAATAATTATTTGGAAAAAATAAAGAATAATTTATAAAAAAAAATTGGAATTGTGATTAAAAAATTGGAATCCATTTTATTATATTCAGTTTTTATAAATTTCAAAAGTTACTTTCAATATAATAATTATTTTTTGTTAAATATTAAAAAATGATCACTTTTATATTTTAGGATCAATCCAAAACATAATATTAACTTTCAAAGATTCCATTAATTACAAATATCCAAATATAGTTTTCAATTTGAATAAAATATAACTTTTACTCTCAAAAATCAACATTAGTTTCCCAAATTCAAAATAATGATTTAAAACACTCATTTTATCAAATTTAAAATATCTTTTCATTAATAATACTCACTAAAACATATAAATTCTCGTTTTAGATATAATTTAATGCTTTACCCCTAAATTTTAACCATGTATTATCTATTATACCCTTACTAAGGTGACATATTTTTATTATAGATACTATACCAAATGAACAAAACTAAAAGGGAGTTATATATCAACTTTAAACCTATTAAATCCAAATAAGGAATAAATTTTTGAAATGTTTAGTTTCTATAATTATAAGATACCAATATTAACATGATTTAATAAGAAAAAAAATTGATTTTAGAGAAATGTATTTTTAATAACAAAAATGAACTTAATGAAAAATAAAGAATAATGTGGATTATTATTTAATAAATTATGTTATATATAGTTAAATAATAATTATTATAAATTTATATAAAATTCAAAAAAAATAATGGGAACTTTAAATTACTTGATTAAATGAAAATAAATAACAGTTTAACAAAAATCTGAATTTTTTCACTATTTACTAAAAAATTAATCTTTTTTTAAAAATCCACAAGTTCATCCTATGAGTATTAAGACAAGATTTTTTTAAAAATTATATCCAATTTTTAAAATAAAAATTATAATATTATAAGAATTTAATTATAATATTTGTTCACAAAATATAATAAAATCTATTTTTGAAGAAAATATATTTTGGAAACATAAAATGACTACAAAAATTTGAATACATATTTATTATAAATTAATAAATACATTTGAATTATATTAAATTTTTATAAATATGGATTTATAGTGTATTTATTATTGTGTAAACCTCTAATTTAATTTTCATGTTATCAGGTTCACATTTAAATAATTATATTTTTGTGGTATATCAAAGTTTTCTTAAATCTCAGTGTTATGTGTTTCGAAAACTATCAAGCTTTTCATTATTTTAAAATAAATTTTGGTGGTATTATAACATTTATGGTATTCTAAGAAGATATGTTTTGTGTAAAATGTTTACATTAAACACTTTCTAACATTATTTTTGAAAAACACAACACACTTCCCTATATGCATTATTTTACTAGATTTTATATTTACCTAGTTTTAAACATTTTTCCAGGAAAGTAATTTTTACAATATGTACAAAAATAATTTTATCAAACATATAATTTATGTAATTAGAATCACCTATATCGGTATAATGATAACATACATCATTGAATGAATATTTATAAAATTAAAGAAGTTGAATTATTAGGAAGTCCATCTCATGAAGTTGAGAAAAGACTACTTAAAAAACATCATCTCATAGAGGAATACATTCCATCTGGATAAAAACCAATAAAATATATCAAATGAGGTATTCCAGTTTATTGGATAAACCAATTTTATTGCACCATATGAACAAATTTATTTCTACGAGATGAAACTATTCATGCATTGTAATGGGGCTACATCAAAGTTGACCATCAAATGAAGAAGATGTGTTCAGCCTTATCAAGTGAAGATGTGTTTTCTAGAATTTTTTGTAATACAATATGAAAAACGTGGAATATGTACATTGTGTAAATTCTTATAAAAATAATTATAATTTTTGGATGATGGAACATTTTTATGACTTACTATATGAAGTTACTTTGATGCTTTTTAGAGATCTTGTTACACATTCTATCCATTTTATTATTTAGAAATTTTTTGTCTTAGTGAATCAGGGTGATAATTGTAAATTCCATAAGATATTTTTGTGATTATAATTTCTTGTCTAATCTAGTGTTTTATTGAGGGATTATATGGATAGGAAGATTGAGGTTATTCTAATAATTTAGATCCAAGGTTCCCTAGGCTAGTAAAACCAAGTTATTTCAGATATTTGTATTGAGGGGTTTCATTTTTAAGGAAAAAAGGACCGTTATAATTTGGTTTCAACTATGGGTACCTAAATTATATGTTATATAATATCTTAATACTAATGTTTAATGTTGGATCTTTGATATAATGTTCTGTAAGTTTTTCTTAATCTAAATATGTAACATCCTGATATTTTATGAAATATATTCCTTAAAATATATTTAAATTATTTGATGGTTTGAGTTAAATGAAATGTAATGGTTATTTTGTTTCATAATAAACACCATGTTTATCTTTAATTATATGTAACATTGAGTTTCTTCGATATCTTTTGTCACATGCATGACCGAATCTTACCAAATAATAATATACTAATGATATTATTACTTAATATAGAGGTTATCACATAGTAATTATATTGGAAGAAGTGAATAATGATAACTATATTATGTTTACCCAATTTTATAAAATTATATTTCCTTAATCTATTAGATTTGATAGGCTTATGATAAGAATATATCTAATTTTATACTTAAAAACATTATTTTTCTGAAAAGTACTTTTACAGCCTTTTAAGGGAAGAATTTTTGAAAACATAATTTTTACACATTCATAAAATTTATTTTAAAAAATAAATTTCTTTTTTGAAATTGTAATATCAAAATTTTGTGTGGTAAATTATTTGGTTTTTTTGAAAAGGTTCATTTTTTGGATGAATAGTGAAAAGCCTAGCATTTTAATTGAAAACTATTTTTTTGTATTATTTATTTATATAGTTAAATTAAATAATAAATTTATTTGAAAGTATATTTAACTCAATTATACATCAATAAATCCAATTTAGGTAAATATATTCAATTTCATATTGAAATTTGTTATAAAAACGTCTTAATCTTTTGAACTTTTGTCCATAAAAAGTCGTTGTCTCGCAGCATATGAGTGCTTAATTTAAAATAAATTTCATCCATATCCATGAATTTAATTTGAAAATATGGATATAAATATTTGGAATAAGTATTAAATTTTTTATATAATAATATCAAATTAATTTTTTGGCCAAAAATTTTAGTGAGATTAATTAAAATTAATTATCGATTTTAAGGTAAAAATAAGGTTATAAGGGGTATAATTTACCCACCACTTATCAAAAATGTGTTTTATTGACATAATTATACCCTCACTACCTTATTATCTATTTTGATGGATTATTTGGACACTATTACATGAAATTGATCTATATAATAATTTATGTTAGGAAAAAGACTAAAAAAGAACCTTTTGTCGTTAATACTTATAAAGCATTGGAGTAGGGAAGAAGGAACATAGGTTTGGTTATAAATATTATTTTGGAAGATAAATTAGTTATTATTATCATAAATATTAATTTTTAATTTTTATATATCATATAATTATATTAAATTCTTAATTAATGCCAACGTATGGATTATTTGGTTAATAATAAAATAAAATAAATTATAACTTATTAAATAATTAAAAATTACTAAAAGTATTATCTTCAACCAAGTGATTTTTCTATTTTAATAAATATATAATATAGTCCATTCATTCACCAATATATCTTTTATAATGAACATATTTACTTACAAATAGTAAAAAAATTGTTAGTGCGTCTAGGGTTAAAGGATTTTTGTTTCGCGTTGCACACGTTTCTGTTAAAATTAATATCCAAAACATATGGAATTTTTAATTTTATAAATTTTATTTAATATTTTAAAATGATGGGGTCTAAAATTTTATAAAAATTCTCTATTTTATTATGTCTTAATAGCTGAATTGCATAGTTTAGAAAACTAGCCACCTAAATAAAAAACCAAAAATAAAAAAAATACAGAAATATGATGACTATTGAAAAATGTTAAAAAAATATTTTATTTTTGTGTGGTGTGAATTCATATCTACTATATATCCCCTTTTAACAATTATTTATCATTTTTGAAGCACATTAGGTAAGGGAGACCTCCCAATAGTATTTACTTTTTGTATTTATAATAATTACTCTCCTCCTCTACTATAAAAGGTATCCACTATTCTCCTTTTTAAAACCTATCAACCCTTTTAGATCATCCAAAACCTACCCAAATAAACTCCCAAAATCCCTCCACTCATTTCATAATCCAAAATTTGTGAAAAAATACTACTACGGATTCCCTTTGGTTCAAACCAAAAGGAGTTACCCAAAAAAGAGGTAACATTGTTCAATGATCAATTTTCTTTTATTTCATTCTAAAACCATTAAAGTATTTGTAGTTCATGATTATATAATAAAATATGTATCATAAATATACTTATATGTTTTTATTTTAAGATTTTTACAAACATCTACACACACTTCCATCAAATGGGTAATGAAATTACCATTCATGTGTGGGAATACTACCAACTCGTGAAAATATATCATTCCTTTTTACGTTACCACATCTCATGGTTGGGAATTATTATGTATATAATACTTATATATGATATTTATGGTATTTATATTGTCTTAATTCCTCTATAAGTTTAATATAATAAATCCCTTCAGGATTTCTATTTTGTAAATAAACGATAACATCCTTTGTGGATTTGTGGACTACCACCTCCTAAAAGCAATGTGATAAATTCACACAATACATATAATGTATTAAGTATTAGTTTAATAAAAAAATATGTTACATAAATAAAACATATATTATATAATTGAAATAATAACATTTCTAGAAACATAATATATCATTTTACTTAACATCTTTTCACACACTAAAAAAGTAATAACGTCGTTCGTGGATGTGTGGACTACCGCCTCCTCAATGCAATGTAATTCCATTCACATCACAAGAATTATATATATATAATTAAATATGATTAACTAATATGCTATTTATGATATAATTATCTGTATATAATAATAAATTTAACTTAAATTCGTACCTTAATGATCTTTGAATCATGGGAAGGTTGTTGATGTCTATGTATGACCTATCATCTCCATTATTGTAACATTGGTTCATTTTTCATAACCATATTTTATGATCAGTTATAAAAATATAAGTTAAGTATAAATATGATTATTATTTAATTATTATTATTCTTTATATTTTTATATAATGACCTCATTGACCATAGTCAACCAAACATAGTCTTTTTGACACCAAAACAAATATAGTCAAAGTACACGATGTAGATTTAATTGTTTTAGTAGTTGTATAAAACATTATAGTAAGTGAAATAAAATTAATGATAAACATAAAAAATGTTCCAAATGAATTAAAAAAATTAACTTAATTTTATTCTATATAAATATAAATACACACATGACAAGTCGGACTCAAGGTTAGGGATTTCGTCTCAATCTCTGTTTATTGAGGCATTTCTTGATAACCTGAACTTTTATTATTTTATAAGGTGTATATAAAAACCCTTTTACACTATATATCCATATTTAATCTATTGTCATGTTTTTAAAGTTTTTTAAATTTTAATAATTTATGGGACTTATGATTTAAATGTTTAAAGTGGTATGAGACACTTTTAATGATTAAATATTAAATTTTCAAATCTTTTATCCATGTTGACATTCTTGATATTATTTTATATATTTTTTATAGTGATATAAAAATAATTATAAAGTAAATTTTGTTTCTAATTTTAATTATATTAATTTTTTTTAAAAAAAAATTATGGTTTTTAAGAGGAATTTTTTGACAAACAACAAATGAAATGTCCTATTTTTAAAGTATGATGATAATAACTTTTCATTTCATCCTGAATTTTATTTTATTTGTAGAATCCATTGAAATCATACATGTTTCTTAAATGAAACCCCATATTTCCTTTTATTTAGTTATTTTGGTATTGAAAATGGTCTTTCAAAGTTAAGTGTGTTTCGGTTTTGAAAATGAAACTGAAAAGAAAGGGGTATTTTTATCTGAATGTGTTTTCATATGGACTGAAAAGAATTTTTAACTGGTTTTATGATGATATTTTTTTACTCTTGATATAGTACTTGAGTATTATATGAATCGAGTAAACCCTATACAACATAAAAAAATCTTGATCCCCTTATAGCTCATGGTTTTATCCGATATTGATTATAAGAAGGCTTGAGGCCCATTAAAGTTCATGAGAAATGTGTGAGCATGATATGGCTAATAGGAAGTCTTTATCCTCATCATAACTCAGGGGTGATATCGATATATCTTATATGAGGGGTTATCTCCATTATATATCTCTAATACATTGGTTAATGATAATAACGAATTTAGACCTTATAGTTATTCTTATTGAAAGGGTTTTGAAAGGATTTTATGTATATGATGCTCTAAGTCACCAAAAGAGGTTTAATTTATTGTTATTGGATTTAATGAATTTCTCTGATATGAATGTATATTGTTTTCATGTGATAATTTTTTATTTAATATAATAAAATAACTTCTAATATAAAGGTAATCATTATATATTTTTTCATGTTTTTATTGGACTAACAGTTTCCTGTCTTTTTATATCCCTCACTGAGCTTTTGTGCTTTTCTCGTGCTTTTTAAAATGTTTTTAAAAATTTTTTTATAAAGTTTAAGGATTGGTATGGTAAATAAAGAGGTTAAGTTTAAATTTGTGAAAAAATTTCTTTAAAATAGATCATGATTTATTTTGAAACTTTTATATTGTGTAAAAAATAGATTCTAATTTGAAGTGTCCACATTGTATTTTATGGTTTTGTTTTGTATGAGTTATGGACAAATTCACTAATACTAAAAACCTAAAAATATCCCCAATTTGAAAGAAATTAATTTATTAATTAAAAATCATGTTTATGTAATGTTTAAGGATATTTCCCTATTGTTGGTATCAATGGAAAGTTTTATACAACTTTAGAGGTTAATATAGTGTTAATAGAATTCCCTTAGAAGATTTTACATTATGGTTAAGTTGAAATGATAAATTGTTATATGATTTATATGTTTATTCATCTAAATAATATTTATTCATAATTTTTTCTCATATAGGAATCAAGAAATATATAGTGGGAAAAAATAAAAGTGAAAATATCCTTCCAAAACTGCACCCTTAGATAGTTGAAATTGGAACTGAGCAGTTTCTAATAGTGATTGACCAGTTGATAAGCTATAAATGGTGGTCGTATCGATGTTATAGAGTAATTAGAAGTACCACAAAGGAACATGAAAATATTAGAGGATTTGATTTGGTAACAGCCCCCATCATATAATATATTGACTGGCCCATTGGTAGCTGAATGATGGATCAATTCCTTGGAGAATATATTTGAAGTCATGGGATGTTCAGAACATCAAAATTTAACTCTTGATAACTATCATTTTGAATTTCAAGCTGATAGATGATGGTCCTTGGTTAATAATAATAGAGGAAGAGATGATCTTGATTCCACGTAATGGGAAACATTCAAGGATATTTTCCTTGATAATTATTTCCTAGAGGTTATTTGTCATAGGATGGAGAAACAATTCATGGAAGGAATTAAAAAAATATGATGATTATATGGACTCATATTAAGGAAAAAAACATATGATTGATCAGGTATGTTCCAAACATTACACGATACATTAATAGTAAAATTAATATAATTTAATTTGGATTGAAACAAATTATATGAAAATATTTGGCCACTATAGAACATAAATGTTTTGAAATAGTGGTTAGTTGTACTATGAAAGTTGGAATGGATTTTTATAACCCATACATTCCATGAGATGATAATAGTACGAAATGATCAAGTTCATTGTAAATAGAGAAAAAACCAACTAATAATTCTAAAGGTAAGCCTAAAACTTGTTCCAGGTGTGGTAAAATATATATTTTTGGAACGTATGTCATGATATGGAAAGTATTAGTGGTGTGCTAAGTTTATTCACCTAGTTTGAGACTAAGAGTAAAGGAGTCATGAACAATGAAAAATGATATTATAGATAGCCATTCAACATTAATATGCTCTAGCTACAATGAGTTGCGACATTATGCTACTCTGTGACTGAAGTTACTTACTCAGGGTGGAAATCATCAAGATAGGGAATGAAAAGATTTAGTAAAATATTTTTCTACTTCTACAGGTGTTGTTGGGTCATCTGGTGATGTTAGGGATTCTCTAGGGTGATCATTATTTTTTTTAAGGTTAACAATAAGTTCAAGGTTTTAAACAATACATATGATGTTTTATGTGTTGTGATCATAAAGTGATTATCTAATGTTTGGGTCATATTTTGTGTTTTTATGATTTTGTGAGGATTTAGTTTAAGATTGGTATGAATTTAATTTTGGACATGACTTTTTAAGTATTTATAACCTTTAGGGTTTATATGATCATTGATGATTAAGGTTATTTTTTAGATGTTCATCATATTTTTGGGAGCGTTGTGAGGTGAAATTGTACTTATAGAAATATATCAAGTAATTATACATCATTATATTCATAAAAAATAAAATAAATCATGAATTATTGTAATATAATATTCTCATCAGTGGTATTTTCAAAAGTACACCAATTTTTTACCATGATAAAGATCCAATTGTGAGGACATGATTTTTTTAGTTGGGGTAGGATGTAACTACTTGAGATTTTATGAAATATATTATTTTAATTTCTTTAAATTCATTGATATATTTGTTTATGAATAATTAATAGTTTATATTTCCTTATATGAAACACCATTTTTATCTTTCACTTAATGTAACATTGAGTTTCTTCAATAACTTATGTTACACACATGATAGATTCTTACCAAATAATAACATATTGTTGATATTAATATTTAATATGGAAGTTATGACATGGTATTTATATTGGTGATTGTGAATAAAACTAAATATATTATTTTTACATAAGTTTATATTTTTTTGTACTTTAATCTAATATATTTTGTAGGCATAAGATAAGAATGAATTCATTTTTAAGCTTACGAAATGTATTTTTCTAAAAAGTAGTTTTACCATCATTTATTGGATGAATTGTTTTAAAATTTATTATTAATAATTTAATAAATTTTATTGGAAAAAATTAGACTATTTTTTTAAAGAGTAATATAAATATTTACTTTGGGTAATTTTTTGTTTTTTTCAAGGAAGTTTCATTTTTTGATGAATAACGAAGAACCTTAGATTTTGATTGAAAACTTATTTTTCATCAAATTAATATATATAGTTAAATTATATTTTTAATTAGTTTTAATGTAAAATTAGTTAAATTATACAAAAATCAATACCATTTATGTAAATGGAATAAATTTACATTGAATTTTAATATAAAAACATGTCAATCTTTGGAACCTTTCTCCTTAAAAACCGATTGTCTCATTGCATCTGTGGGATTAATTTTTAATTAATTTTAGTCACTAATGTGAATTAAATTTGGAAAAATGTATATACTTAGTTGGAATTAGAATCAAATTTTCTTTGTAATAAGATCAAATTAATTTGTTTACTAAAAATATTGTTGAAAGTAATTAAATTTAATTGTAGTGTTTAAGGTAAAAGCAAGCTTACATAATGATTGAACTTAGAATATAAAGTGTATAAATGACCCAAAACATTTCAAAACCCATTTCAAGAACATATTTTGACTATAAAACCATTATTATATATTTTTATGAGTTATTGGGATATTATTCCATGAAATTAACCTTTATAATAAGTTAAGGAAAAAAGAAAAAAACATAACCTTCAATGACTTTAACACTTATAAAGATTTGGTGTAGGGAAGAAGCCACAGATATTTGGATATAAATATTATTTTGGAAGATAAATAAATTAATTTTATCATAAAAAATATTTACTTTTTAGAGGTGATATAACTACATCAAATTATTTAGAAACACCAACGCATGGGTTGTTAAGTCAATAATTAAAAAAAATTATATGTAATTAAATAATTTAAAATTACTAGAAATTATTATCTTCTTAAAATTTATTTATAAGAGTTAATAAATATCTTATATTTTACATTCATGGGCCAATTTATCCTTTATAATGAACATATTGACCCCTAAATAGTAAAAACGTTAGCATAGTTAGGGTTAAAGGGGTGTTTTTTCACATTACATGTGTTTCTATTAAAATTAATATCCAACACATATGGTTTTTTATTTGTATAAATTATATGAAGTAATTTATAATTATTGGTTCTAAATATTATAATATTTATCAAATGAATTTTCTCTTAATTGATGAATTACATAGGTTTAAAAAAACTATCTACTTAAATGAAAACCCAAAATTAAAAAATAAATAATAAACTTTAAGAATAAGGAAAAATGATTGCAATGATTTTTTCGTGAGTTTTTATTAACAATAAATATAATTTAATCCATTATTTTTCATTTCATAAGAACATTAGGTAATGGAGACCTCCCAATAGTGTTTACTTTTGTTATTTACAAGAATATCCCTCCACCTCCACTATAAAAGGTATTCACTCTTATCCAATCCTAAAAACTCTAAAGGATTTAGGATAATCAAACCCCAATGAAAATAAATTCACCACATAACTTCTATCATCATAAAAGACAAAATGTGTCCATAAACCCAACCAATTAATCCCTTTTGTGCAAAATAAAAGGGGTTACCCGGAAAATTGGAAGCACTCTTCAACGATCACTTTTTTTATATTTCATTCTAAAAAAATTAAATTATTATTATTTAATTCTTATATAATAACATTAAAATCATAAATATACTTATTTTTTGTTATGTTAAGGGTTATTTCTTCACCTACAGAACTTCCATCAAATAGGTAATGAAATTACCATTCAGGTTTACGATGAACTACCACCTCCTAAAATGATGTCGTTCTTATTTCCTTTACCACCTCTCATGGTTGGGAATTTTGTTATAAATAAGGTTGTTATATGATATTTATGATATTTATGTTTTATTAATACTTATTTAAATTTTATATAACAAATAACTCCATACTTTTCATTTTCTGAAAAAATATAATAACATTTTTTGTGGACATGTGGACTACCGCCACCTCAAAGCGATATGATATGTTCACACGTTACATGGAATGCATTAAAAATTGGTTTAATTAATAATATGTGACATAATAAAATATAAATTATATTCATGGAATAACTACATTTCTATAAATATATTATATCATTTTCGTTAACACCTTTTCACATAATGAAAAGGTGATAACATTGTTCTCGGACATGTGGATTGCCGCCTCTTTGAAGCAATGTGATTCCTTTCACATCAAAATAATTCTATATAAAAGTATATATGATTAAATAATACCATATTTATGATATAATTATTATTTTTTAATGATAAATTTTAGTTACATTCTTACCATAATGATCATTGAAAAATGGGAACGTGACTCATGTGTACTTACAGCCTACCATCTCTATGATTGTAGCGTTGTTTCGTTTTTCATAACCATATTTTATGATTAGATATAAAAGTATAATATGTGTATAAATGTGATAATTTTTTCATTATTATTATTATTTATATTTTAATATAACTTCATCCTTGACTATAGTCAACCAACATTAGTCATTTTGTTACCTAAACTGAATATGGTCAAAGTACCCGATGCAGACTTAATTGTTTAAGTGGTTGTATAAAACATTTTAATAAGTAAAATAAAAGTAATGATAGACTTGAAATTCATTCTATATTATGTAAATAATTAACATAATTTTTTTTATTTTGGATCATGAAGACACATGTTATAAGTCGGACTCAAGGTATCAGAATTCATTTAAATCTCCATTCATTATGAAATTTCATGATGATATGCACCTTTATTGTTTTACATGGTGTATATACAGAATAATTGGAATTATATATGCATATTTTATTTATTCTCATATTAATTAATGTTTTTAAAAAATTTAATTATTCATGGGGATTACAATTTAAAAGTTCAATGTGGTATGGGACACATTGAATGTTTAAAGATTAAACATTCAAATCTTTTATTCATGTCAATATTCTTGATATTATTTCACATATTTATTTATATAGATATAAAAAGTATTTTAAAGGATATCTTATGCATAATTTTAATTTCATTAAATTTCTTCAAAAGGGATGTTTTTGTGTTTCATAAGAGGAACATTTTTAATAAAGGAAAACGAAATGTCTTATCTTCAAAGTACGATGATGATGACATTTCATGTCGTCATGACTTTTATTTGATTTCTAGCTTCCTTTGAAATCTTATATGTTATATTAAATGAAAAAAAATATTTTATTTTATTTGGTTATTATGGTATTTAATTTTTTTCAAATAATGATGTGTTTTTTTATTGAAAATGATCTCTCAAAATAAAAGGGTAGTTTTTATCCGAATGTGTTTTCATATGGATTTAAAAAAGAGTTTTTAATGGGTTTTATGATGAGATTTTTTCTTACTCTTTATATAGTTCTTGAGAATTATATGAATCGGGTGATCCTAATATATCTTATATGAAGGGTTGAGTCACATTATAGCTCATAGGTGAGAATAATATAGCTTATAGAAATGGTTGAGCCCCATTTTAAATCATGAGAAATGGGTAAGCCTGGTATAGATTATACAAAGGGTTGATCCCCATCAAAGCTTATTGATGTGCCCCATATATATTATATTAAGGGAGAACCCCATTATAGATCTCTGATGCATTGGGTAATGATAATGTTTTATGTCGGCCTTATGGTAATTCTAATTCGAAGGGTTTTAGAAGGGTTTTATATATGTGATGCTCTAAGTCACAAAAAAAGGATTGTTTTCTTGCTATAAAACTTAATTATTTTATTTGATAATTTTTTTTATTTTTGTTCATGTGATGATGTTTTATTTAATTTTCTCAAATAAATTTAATGATAAAGGTAAAAATTATTGGATTTTTTAGGTTTTTATTGGACTAATGGTTTCTTTTTTTTTATATCCCTTATTGAGCTTATGTGATCACCCCATGTTTTTAAAAATGTTTTTATTGGTTTTAATGTTGGGTAATGGAAAGGATGAGGGAAAGTAGAAATTCATGAAGAGTTTTCAGGAAAATATATCATTATTTATTTTAAAAGTTTAATATTATGGGAAAAATAGACACTAATCAGAAGTTTCCACTTTTTATTTTATGGTTTTATTATGTATGATTTATGGCCTAATTATCTAAAACTCTAAATCTAAAAATATCCTCAATGTGAAAGAAATTTATTTCATGACTGAAACGAAATATTATATAATGTTTAAGGTTGGGTTCTTATCAGTGGTATCAAAGTAAAGTTTTAAACAACATTATGTGTTAGGATATTGTTAATAGACTATCCATGGATGATTTTACTTTATAGTTATGTTCAAATGATAAATAACTTTTAGAGTTACATCTTTCATCATCTAAATTATGTAGGTTAAAAATTATTTTCCATACAGAAAATAAATGAAGTTTTAGTTGGAAGGAATCTAGGGTAAAATACCCCTCAAAAAACATCTTGATATAGTTATAATTGGAAATGAGAAGTTTTTTCAGTGATGGATTAGTTGACACAAGATATAAATCGAAGCAGTATCCATGTTAAAGTGGAACCTAACCTACTATGAAGGAACATGAAGATAGTGGATCATTTCATGTGGTAGAATCCCCCATAATTTAATGGATCATCTAACCCAATGGTAGTTTAAGGATGGATCAATGCCCTAAAGAGGATATTTGAAGTCATGGGTTGTTTGGAACAACAAAAGGAAACTCTTTCAATCATTCATTTTTTAAGGTGAATCTAATTTTTGTTGGTATTTGGTTAAGATACTAGAGAGAAATATGATCTTAATGACATAGATTTGGAAACATTTGGGGATATTTTCCAAGAATAATTGAGAGGATCAGTTTGGGATATACCTAACACTAAGAGAGGGTGAATTAGTGTGGGGGACTTTTTAAACCGATTCAAACTTTTATCCTTGTACCACTTGACCTATTAGGATCTTGATTATCTTATTCTCTTATACATGTCGCATGCAATAATATAAAGCAATAAAATCCTGCACATGATATTTTTACAAGGTTAACTACTCAATGTGGGTAGTTATTCCTTTCCATGTATGGTGATGACCAGTACATGGATTCTCCACTATAAAGTGATATGATTTTACAGTGGTTTACTATAACAACAATCCTCTAGTCAGTGTGGCTCCCAAAACATGGAGGATGGGAGGAGATAATCACTTTCTAGTCTGATTCCCTACACTCATAGGGGGAAGGTAGATAATCCTCTTCCAACTTGTGTCCTATAACTAGTTCTTTATACTACCTCTGAAGATAGTCTCTTTCATGTTGAAAGATATTTCAACACAAAAAAGAATCTTCCAAGCTAAGACCTTATAGATGTCACTGTGCTACTTTGTTATTTAAAAAAATTTCTTATACTTGTAACTTTCTAAGTAGCATTCATGTAACCATACTCTACTTTCTCTGTAGAAAAACTGTATTTGCACACTCTTGTTCGTCTACTTCTTCAATGAAAAACCATCTGCACTGAAAACTGTTGTTCTTCATACTTTCTCCTTCAATGAAACACCAACTTCACTGAACCCTTCTATTCTTCTTGATGGAATCACAAGCTCATATTTTTTATTGTTAGATCCATGAAGTTCAGATCAACTTAGCATCATCACAGTTATTGTTCCATAAGTAAAAATTAGTCTCTATATTGGAACACTTGATTCTTATTTGAGACACAATGATATGGAATAGTAAAGTGTTGTCTTCCCAAGCACTGGTTCACCTAAACTAGCTATTCAAAAATATTTTTTGAAATGGTTCATCACAAAACTCCTTTGCAAATCTCCTTCATAGAGAAAATTACTTCACAAAGATCACGGCTTTACAGAGCTCTTTTCTTTGTAGAGCACACACCTTCACGGTGTTATCTGCCTTCACAGAGCTCACAACTTTCATAAAGATAATTTACTTTAAGGGGCACTCTTTATTCACAGAGCTTACATCCTTTATGGAACCCACAACATCCACAAATAAAACTACCTTCGTATAGCTCAAAACTTTTCAAATCTCACTAAGTATTTTCAGAACAACCTTTAAACTCAAAACACATTTCCTTCATGGAAAAACATACATTGTGAAGATTTTTTGAAATTATATAGCTCTAAAATTCCCCTTAAGTCTCTCTACATTTCTCGATGGATAGGGGCCTATTTAGAGGCATTTCCCATTGACTCTATAACCTTCCATCCACCTCATTGCAATGTTAGATCCAAATCATAGAGCACCGAAATTGCCACCAAAAATTACCCTATTTCACGAAGCACCATAGATATTTTCAAGATTTGAAAACATGTCATAATTTTGAAGCATTCCATAAAATCCTTTAGAAAGCCATGATTCTCCTTCTTCCTTTGTGTTGATGCAATACCCCACTCGCAATACTCTTCACTTCCACAATGCTCGCTTTCAATGTTCTTCACCTAATCCATTTGTGAAGCTCATCATTGTCGCAGAGAACACCATCAAGTTTCTTTGTTTCTATGTGAAATACATTTTATAAATACTATTTTCACAAAACTCATTCCCTTTCAATATTTTTTTGAGATATTCAAGGAAATTCTATTTTCACAAAGCTAGACCATCTCCAAATTTGGGGCCCCAAAAATTTGGCAAACACTAGGAAACTACTCCACCTTAGACACCTGCTTATACAAGACCAACCATGATGATTGGCTGAATCTTTTCTCCCATTTAATTCATAATGATTGCATAATATGTTCTCCAACCAACTTATGATATTTTTGAAACACAGACCAATAAAGCATAATCAGATTTACTAATGAAAATATTATAACTTCCCTATCTTCCAGTAGCATATTTCTTTCTAATCTCAACTGAATTTGAGTGGCATCACCTTCACTCCAATCTCAAGTATGCCCACTTAGAATGTCAAGTCCATGAATGACCACTTCTTTGTTGATCTTAAACCGTAATTACCTACTTCATTCAAATCATATGATTCTTTTATTCAAGTATGCTCTTGCATGGTTCTCATGCAATTGTGAATCATTGCATGACCTTCATCAAATTCTCATTAACCATTTCCTTTTGGAACTTGAATTCCAAACAACTTCTCTAATCATCCTAAAAAGGATGGAACTTCACCATTCTTTATTGTTGTAAACAATGTTTCACATATGATACAAGTTATTTGAACATAGGATCAGTACATCAATCATCTGAATTAAATTCACGGATAATATCCCATTCATGTCATCTAATGGAAGGATTCCATAACAATTCTGCAAGTATCCTTACTTTACCCAATATCCATTAACTTTGAATTCCTTATTCATTTTGACCAAAATTGATAACTTTTGAAAACAAATAGATTCTTCATACACAAATTGGTCCCAACAATATTTCCCTAAAGATGTTCGGCTTAGGATGGAGAAACAATTATTATAATGAAAGCTAAAATATGATGGTTATATGGCTAAAAAAGAAGAAAACATCACAATATTTTCTAGGTGTGTTTCAAAATATTTGAGACATTAACAGAAAAATTAATAGATTTTACATAAGATTGAAACCAATTCTATGAAAAGATTTTTTCTATCAAGAATTTAATGTTATAAAAATGTGGTTCATTGAGCAAAGAAAGTTGAAATGGGGTTTTATTAAACATATTTACCATGAGATGAGAAGAGTAATAAATGATCTTTGTAGAAGGAAATATAGATTCACCCAACTAATAATTATAGAGGAAAGCTTAAAACTTGTTCTAAGTGTGGTAAGATACATTTTTGGGAATGTTTTTCAGGATATAGAATGTGTTACAAGTGTGGTATGTTTAGTCACAAGGTTCTTGACTATAAGTAAAAGATTATTGAACAATACAATAATGATATTATATATATCTAGTCAACAGTAATATGCTTTAGAAACAATGAATTAAGACATTATGCTAATGTGTGTCCAAATTTAATTACTCAGTGTGGAAATCATCAAGATTAGAAGCATAAAGTTGTGGTAAAGTATTTTTCTACTTATGTAGTTGATGTTGGTCTATCTAGAGAAGTGATGGATACTTCAGGTATCTCAGTGTATATTTTTTTGGTTAACCATATGTTTAAGTTTTTAGATACTCCTTCAATGGTTCTAAGTGATGTGATCATAAAGAGATTAAATAATTTTTGAGATATTTTTAGTAGGTTTTATATTTATCTATGGAATTAGTTTAATGAGAAGTATTACTTTACTTTTTGAAATTACTTTTAAGGTATTGATAACCTTTAGGGTTTATATGATCTTTCATGATTAAGGTTATTTTTAAGGATTTCCATTATATTTCTGGGAGTGTTGTTAGGATGAAATTGGGATTATATAAATATATCAAGTAAGTATATTTCCTTATCTTATTATACAATAAAACAAATCATAATCATTAGGAATATTATATTTTCAATAATGGTATTTTAAAATGACCAATCATTATTTTCCGAGATAATGTTTAAATTGCGATGAAATAATTTTTTTAAGGAAGGGTTAAGGAGTAACATCCAAGTTTATATGAAATATATTCTTTAAAATTTATTTAAATTATTTGATATATTGATTTAAAAGTAATTTATTGTTTATATTTTGTTATATGAAGCACCATTTTTATCTTTAATTTCACATAACATTATGTTTCTTTGCTAACTTTTGTTACATGCAAGGTTGAGTCTTACCGAACTATAATATATTATAGATATTATTATTAAATATGGGAGTTATCATAAGGTCATTATATTGGTGGGTGTGAATAAGACTAAATTTTTTATTTTTATACAACTTAATAAATTTTTTAAATTTATTCAATATATTTTACAGGAATTAGATAAGAATAAATCTAGTTTTATGATTAAAAATTTCATTTTTCTAAAAATCATTTTTACCTTCTATTAATGGAAGAATAATTTTTAACATTAATTTTCAAACATTTATAAATTTTATTTGAAAAAAAACTTATTTTATAAAATATTAATATCAAAATTTACTTTGTGTAATTTTTTCAAAATTTTCTGGGAAGTTTAATTTTTTGATGATTAGATGAAAACCCTACAATATAATTGAAAAATGATTTTTCAAATATTTTATTTATATACATAAATTATATATTAAATTTGTTTCAAATTATAATTTGATCAAATATAAATCAATAAATACAATTTATGTCAATGTATTAAATTTAATAATGAAATTGGATATAAAAACATCTCAAACTTTTGACCCTTTCTCCTTAAAAACCCAATGTTACGTAGCGTTTGTGAGATTAATTTTAAAATCATTTTAACCACTTATGTGAATTGAATTTCTAAAAATGGATATAATTAGTTGAAATCATTATAAAATTAATGGTCTAATAAGATAAACGTGATTTCTAACCAATAATATTAGTGAAAGTAATTATATTCAATTATAGTGATTAAGGTAAAAACAAGCTTACTTAATGATGAAACATAGAATATAAGGTGTATAAATGACCTAGTACATATACAAAACCCATTTTATCGACCTTTTTCGACCCTCACCACATTATTATAGTTTTTATGAGTTATTGGGATACTATTTAATGAATTTGACCTATATACTAATTTAAGTAAGGGAAAGGTGAAAAAGGAACCGTACTTGAATTTAACACTTATAAGGATTTGGAGTATGGAAGAAGATAGATACGCTTAGTTATAAAATTATTTTAGAAAAAAATGAGTTATTGGTATAATAATAATTTATATTTAATTTTTTGAGATGATATAATTAGATTAAATGCTTAAAAAATTCTAACGTGTGGATTATTTATTTAATAATTAAATAAAATAAATGATATCTTATTAAATAATTTAAAATTATGAAAAATATTATATTATTCCAAGTTCGTTGTAAGTTTTAATAAATATCAAATATGTTCCATTAATAGTCCAATTTTACTTTTATATTGAAAATATTGACCCATAAATAGTAAAAACAATTCTTAGCACAGTTAGGGTTAAATAAAAAATTTCTCTCGTTACATGCATTTCTATTAAAATAAATGTCCAACACTTGTATTATTTTTTTTATAAATTAGATATAACATTTTAAAATTTTTGGGATAAAATATAATAATAATAATAACTTTAATTTAGTATTAATGTACTAATTACATTGGTTAGAAAAATAGCTACCTAAATGGAATACCAAAATGAAAAAATAAGGAAAATTAAAGACTAAGGAAAAAATGATACAAATGGTTTTATTCTTTTGTTGTGTGAGTGTTAATTGATCAAAATTCCCCATTAATTCATTATTTTTTATTTTTGGAAGCACATGAGGTAAGGTATACTTACTAATAGTATTTACATTTGGTATTCACAAGAATATCACTCCCCCTCCACTATAAAAAGGCATTCAATATTCTCCTTAATGAAAAGCTATAAAGCCTTTTGGCTTATCCAAACCCTTCTCAAATCAGCTCCCAATATTCCTCCTCTCAACCTTGAATCATCACATTGTGCTTAAAGACATCCAAGGAAGCCCTTTGGTGCAAAATGAAAGAAGTTATGTGAAAAAAGAGGTAACATTCTTAAATGATTAAAAAATATTATTTCAATCTCAACCCATTAAATTAATGTTATTTTATGATTATATAATGAAATTTTTATCCTTAATATAGAGATATGTTGTTACGTTAAGGGTTTGACCTAAAACTACACACAATTTATAGTGATTCAAATTTATATCAATGACATTTTCTTTCTTATGTTTATTTCATATAGTATAGATCACATAAAATCACTTATAGAACACAATAAAAACTTTATAAATGATGAATTAATTAAATAATAGGTATTCATAGAAGTTAATGAATCTATATTGATGAAATAAAAATCTCACATTAGGAATATAAATATGACCCTTATGAATAGAAAATCAATCAAATGAAGATTAACCTCCCCATGAATGTATAAATAAAATTTTTCAATCTTATAAATGAAAGTATGATGTAGTTTTATCAGAGTATAAGTAAGTGAATATTTTAAAAATTAATAATTAATTGTTGGTATTTTCAAAGTCATAAATATTTAATTACAAGTTTACAATTAATAAAAAAAATTAACAAAATATTTTCATAAAATTGATTTATAAATTAATATTTTGTTATCTTATGATTTTAGGATAATTTTATGAGACCTTAGTTAATTTTTCAATGTGTTATAAAATTAGTTATAACTACAAAATCTATATTTTATGAGTAAATGAAGATTTTAATTAAAAATTATATTTCTCATATTTAGAAAAAAATCCATAAAATGGTGTTTATTTTTAAATTCTACGCATTGAAATAAAGTTAGTGTGAATTTATTTGGGATTTTTAGTAAATTGTTGTTTTTTTAGTAGTAAAATAAAATTATTTATGATAAATGTTAAACACATGAATTATTGAGTCATAGATGATGTATAGTTGATATAAGCCAATAATCGTTAAATTTTCTTCATTATTTTAATATATTTGGTGATAATTCTCATATTGTTTATAGTATTGAGCCATAATAATAAATAAATTTAAAAATGTACCCAAAAAACACCCCTCTCCTCCATTATAAATACCAACCCTACCCACCCCTCTCCTAAAACCTTAAATTCTTTTATACTTGTAAACTTTCTACTCAATAATCTTCCCAAGTACCTCCCCTACATCCAAGAGACCTTGGTCTCATGAAAAGACAAATACCATTTCTTAAAGGAGGTTCTCATGGGGGAGATTTCAAGAGGTAAAATCCTCCTCCTATTACTTTAAATTTCGTTTTATGTTCTTATATTTTATTCTTCTCTCCTCACATCCCCTCATCCAAATATAATGATAGCTCCAGTACCTTACATTTACTGTAATTTATTTATGCTAATGTAATAATCCATCATTAATCCCCTTATCCTCTCTTTTTTATTCTAAAAAAGGAAATGATGTCTTAGAGGTGTTGTTTTATCGCCTTCAAGGATGATAAGTTTTCATTTTCCTTCACTCTTAAAGGATGTTCATGAAACCATTTTAATGGTTTATATGATTTTCAAATTTATATCCTAAATTTTTTGTGTTACATACGTGACATATTAATAGAATAATAAATGATAAAACAAACTGAGTTCGTTGTGATCTAAAACATCTTAAATTAATCTAAACGAATATCATTAACTTGTTATATGATGATTTATCCTCATATCTTGGAAAAAAATATATAAGAACAAATAAACTTATTTTTCTTCATTAATAACATTTAATTCCAATTCTGGAGAATTATACCCATTTTATATGAACTTTATTACTTATAAACAGGCGAACCGGTCATGAAAACCGAGAAAAAAATGCTCCCGAATGGATAAATTGGACTCTATAACTCATATAAAAGGACATAAATAAACTCAATAAAACTATAATTAATAAAATACATGTATATAAGTTCATTAATTATTTAATTAATTAATTTTATTTGATTATCCAGGACATTTAGGTCAAGTGCAGAACATATTCAAACATAAGGTAATGGTTTTTGTCATCTCACTTTCATATTTGTGAGATGACCATTATTCTACACTAATTCTTGTTTATAGTGTACTTGTACTGCCCTTGAATTTATAATATCACAATTATATTTATTTTAATTTTATTCAATGTATCATTTTATGATTATTGATTTTGGTTCATATGATTCAATCTTTTAAAAACTGGTAAGGGTTTTTTTTCTCAAAACTCCATTTTCATTTGGGTTCTGATTTCTTCCTCTATATTCCAATATATGTATTTTTTATTCATATATACTTCTTATAAATTCATATTATACATTCAAAACACCTGTATCTATTTAATTTCATCTTTTTTGGGTAAATACATGTTGTACAAGGTTCCCTTTTCAATTTTTACCGATACGTTAGCCCGGTTAAAGGGGACATCTTGATTTCTTTCCCACATTCAAGTACCACCCACAATTTGTTATAAGACACCATTATTTTTTAAAAATAAATAGTTTTTTCATGAAAAATATATTTTTTGATTTCTAATTTTATAAAAATAATTTAAAAAATACTAATGATTTTTCTAAAAGAACATCTCTTTGAAAATTAAAAGGGTATTTATCTCAAGAATTCCTCGATGATTTTATTAGAGTATTTTAATATATTTCCAAACCTATGATAAATATTATTCTTTATTGATATTCATATATTTTTATTATCATCTACCATGTTTTATTAAATGGTTTATGATCAATTTCATTCTGGATGTTCTATTTTGATACCATTCTCCATAATACTCAGAA
The DNA here is from genome assembly GCA_963277665.1 of Viscum album. NCBI lineage: Eukaryota > Viridiplantae > Streptophyta > Magnoliopsida > Santalales > Viscaceae > Viscum > Viscum album. The sequence goes on along the minus strand of OY728163.1, from coordinate 379,683,832 downwards.
TGTTTAAGGAATATTTTTATAGATTGGGGAAAGTTATTTACATTTTAAATGTATATATTATTTTTGTTTAACCCAATTAATATTAGGAATGAGTTGGACATAGTAAGTGATGATTGGGGCCCACTATTGCCCCTTGATTCATCAGTAGGTCCCATGAGACCAACTAATATATGTTTTTACCCATTATATATGTTGTCTTCGTCGAGGACTTGATGGTTTTATTATGATGTTTGGAATTATGAATTCCATCATTATAAAACTATTAATTTATATTCCATTTAATTATTAGACTATTAGAATATCAATGGTTATGTTTTATCATGGATTTATTTAATTAGCTTTTATTCCTTCCATTTTATGATGAAGATTATCTTTTAATGTCATTTGTTTTTAGTTATTCCCCATGCCTTATTAATTATATTTATTATATATTACATTATATTTATTACCCTTACTAAGAATCTAGGATCACCCATTTATTATGTTTTATGTTTCCCTTCGATGAGAAGATATATATTATGAATGACTTATAGGGATAATCTAGGAGTTATGCGAGTTTATAATGGATATTTTATGTTTTTTTAATGTTATAATGAAAACATTATGTATGTATTATGGCTTCCAAAACTAATAAACTAATAGGTCCTCTAGGATTCAAGTCTTGTATCTATGAAAATATAGTAAAGTAGTTCACCGACTCCAGGAAACTGAGGTCAGGGTCATTAGAGTTTGTATCTGAGGATGTTTAATAAAAATATTGGAAACTATTAATTAGAAAACATAGAGTAGGGAACATAAACCTTAGATTTATTTTTAGGATAACCACATAAGAACTTTCTAAAATTTTGGTAGATTAGGGATTATATGGGTCTTCCTGTAAATACATTCATGTTTTGACACTACAAAATAGATGTGGTTCTTTCACAGATGTACCTATGGGTAATAACTCCGACAAGGTATCATGGGCCTGACATAGGGAAACCTAGTACATGAATAAGGGCCTTATTACCCACCTAGTTTGAGACTCTAGGGGGATAATATTAGGATAATAAACATTTTATTTATAAACCATTATGAAGGATTTAAATGTATATGTCCCAAAAGAAACCATGTTTGTTATTATTATATTACCATTGTATAAAATTTCAATTTTGGTTTATTGTTTTTCTAGTTTGAGATTAAACATTATGGTTGATAACCTAATCTAGTGTATTCCATTATTTAGAAATAGAACCTAGTGGAAGGAGTGGAACCTATATCAGCACGCATATCCCATGTAGGGAATTCCATCCTATGAAATATAATGATATTGTGATTGGAGATACAACTAATGTTGAGAAATTGATTACCATACTAGGTTAACTTACTCAGATTATGAACAATAACCTTACCCATATGAAGAATCCTAATCCAAAATGTGCAGTAGCAATGTTATACCCCTTCATGAGACAACAACCTCCATTATTCAATGGGTTTATAAACACATTTGTAACTGAGTAGTGGATACGTTCCTTAGATAAGATATTTCTCACTTTGGGATGTAATGAAAGGGATAAGGTTATCATGGTAGTTAATTATCACTCAAGAGAATATGAAAAATGGTGGTCATTGATTCAAAACATAAAGGATGAGAAAGAAAATTAAAATATATAATGAAAATATTTTAAGGAAATATTCCAAGAAAAAAAAAATTCCCCTGAAAACATCAAGTGGATATGGAGATAAATTTTTTTAATCTGATGAAAAAGGTGGATGAGAACATTTCCAAGTATGAAGACAACTTTACAATGTTATAAAGGCATGCAATGAACTGCATACATAATCCAAGGACCAATATTAATAAATTCTTTAATGGTTTAAAACCATTCCTCGGAAGGGCACTATTCTACCAAAATTTCACATCATATGAAGATAATGGATCATGTTCTATCAAGATAGAAAAATAATTCTCTATGTCTTATGTAAGAACTTGATTCTTATTCTTGAGGTATGGGTTTCTTATTTTCCTTTTCCTTTAGTGTTTTTGAAAAAATAAGAAAAATGGGGGAAAATCCCAAATTTTTGGGTACACGATTTGTACTTTTCCACACGCTGTGTACTTTGGTCGTGTGGGATGAGAATACAGGGTGTGTAGGCTTCTCAGCGACTCTAGGTGTAAAAACTAACTACACAGTGTGTAGTTAGAAATACACGTCATGTAATCAATCGGCAAATGAACATTAAGGCGGTGGAGAGCAGATGCCATATGAATAGTAAAACAGATAGTACATACTGTGTACTTAGGATTACACACCGTGTATTCAGTCGATAGATGAAAAGTAAGGCTGTGGAGGGTTGCCTCCAGTGAACAGTTAAAAAGAAAGTACATGTCATTTACTTGATATTACACGCCGTGTAGTTATTTTTTTCGTTAAAAAGAGGAAGTAACCCCCTCATTAGGTAGAGGAGGCCAAAAACATGTTAGGAGCCTGGGAGAGAAGGCCAAAGCTTGGAGGAGCTCCCGATTGCTCATCGAGTTTCTGATTCTTCTGCCAAAAATCTCGTTTAGACCGCGGGGGTAAGACCATCCCTCTCCTTGAGTATTTTCTTACAATTCTTTCCCTAAGAGAAGTTATTTGAGTTTGAACGAGTAAGTTTTTATACCAGATCTATATCGTTCTCGGTTGTTTTGGGAAGTTTCGTTCATGTATATCAATTAGAGTAGATCGAGGATGGTGGTCTAGTGTTTATTTCCAACTGTTGAGTTGATTTTGTGTATTGTTGTACTACGTACCCATGTTCATGGTGTCATATGGCTGAGGCCTTGACATTTGAGATATCTAGAATTGCATAGGTAATCTATTGAACATGTAAAAACTGACTTTTGGTATCTTTGCCTTGATCTAGGGACACCCATTGGGTGTGTTCCCCTTGTTTAGTTGTTTGGATAGGATACCAGTGGGTATGTAGTGATGATATCATGTTTTGAGTTTTCTTAATAGGAAACATATTTAAACTACTTTCTTATGCGTTGGTCTCGTCCCAATTACTTTCTTTTCTTGAGGGCAGTGTTTTACATAGCCTGAGTGCAGTGTTCTGTTTAGCCTGAGGGAAAGGTTTTGTTTATCCTGAGGGAAAGGTTTTGTTTAGCCCAAGGGAAACATTTCTTATGCCTGAGGGCAGTAGCTTCTGTGTCTGAGTGAAATATCTTTTATGCCTGAGGGAAATATTCGTTATGAATGAGAGCAGTCACCTGAGGGTTTCGTTTCAGCTTGCCTGAGGGTAAGGACATGTAGGTATGAGGACAATGTTTACTTAAACATTCACTATGCTTATTTCTTATGTTATAGCTGCCAAGCTAAAGCATGGGCTTGGTATTGTTATTACCTTATACTTGTTAGATAACCTGTTGTGGTTTTTTTTTGGCATTATATAGAAGATTGTCGGTTGAGGCCATGTCTCAGGAACTTATTATTCAATTATATTAAATTGTTAAATAGTAATTAAATGGTAATGGAACTGATAGAATTAGCTGCTTTTCAGTACTTCCTAGCTTACTGCTTTTCTTTACTGCACACTATTGTTGCACATTTTCACTAATAGTTGGGTACGGGCCTTTTGTGGTTGCCTACTGGGATTTATTTCTCACACCCTATTTGGGTCATGTCTTGGGCCCAAACAGATTATATTGTTGTAGGTGTTTATAAGGGAAAGAGTCCCTATACAAGTACTTGATTGTTGCAGATGAGTAAGAGAGCATGGGACTGAGCATAGGCTTGCGATGCTGCTGCGTTCATGTTGCACTGTTTTTTTGTTTGTTGTACTTGTACCTTATTTTGGATTGTAGTGTATCATGTTTTCGATACTTTTTTAGAATTAGGGACATATTACATCATTATATATCTGACTGCTGATTATCCTTTACTTCAGTTTTGTCTTCCATTTCAGCTTTGAATTGTTTACTAGTTCCTCTTTTGGGTATGTTTATATTTTTCCATTGTGATACTCTGTGAAAAATGAGGGCATAGTTTACCCACTATTAGACCAAGGCCCCCACTGCAAGTCGATAGCCTCTAGCATTTTGGGAAATATGCTTGAGGTCATGTGACCAACCGGGTTCGGGGCACTCGTTGTGTGGCACCCGAATCTGGGACGTTACAAAGTGGTATCAGTGGAATTTATTTTCTTCTTGAATTACTGTTTGGAGTTTATATCCAGGGATAGGATGGAATAGGTACTTAGTAATAAGTTGTGCTCGGGATTAGTTAACCCATGTACAGGGAAAAACCAATTTACTTTGTGTTTTAATTTTTCTGGTTTTGAAATTTTACAGTTGATTTGATTTTCACCTTTGGGTGATGCACTTTTGGTGTGTTGTTTATATTTTTATACTTGAGTTCTATTAAGTCTCAACCTAATGAGATGAGGGTATTCCATCTCATGCATCATTTAGGCACAAGTTAGAATCGCATGCCTTGCATAGTTTACATGCCATATAGGTGCATTAGAAATTGTATGTTGTTGTGATAGATGATGTGCTAGAAAAAGAATTCTATTGTGATAGGTACCTTGATAGATATGCCTACTGTTGATAGGGTATTGGTACATGTTATGATTGGGTTGATGGGCAATAAAATTTAGTTGTAGAGAAGTATGGGCTCTCTTGGAATGGAATTTAGTGGATCATGATCTAGCTTTTTGTTGAATTTTGTATTGTAATATGAATGGAGGGTGATAAACTTTTATTCGTAATTTGGCATACTGGTGCATGAAAATTTAAAGAAAAGGGGGCTCCAGAGTAGTTTCTGAGGTCTACTGTTTGGAAACCCAAACAACACGACGTGTGGTCCTATGAACACACTCCCTGTACTCTTCTGTTCGGGAAGAAATGAAAACTTTTTAAGTACACACTATGTATTGTATGTACACGCTGTGTAGTTTCTAACTGTGCCATAGGCCGTGTAGGCAGAAACACAGGACAGGGAAACTTTTGAGGGAAAATTATGGGTTCCGTTCGAACACACTAGGTTGTGTTGACCCTATGTCTTCCGTGTAGCTAACAACACAGACGGAGAAACCTTATCTTAAATACGTCGTGTCAATGACGAACATGCCATGTAGTTTAACCTGGGGATGTGGCCGTGTAACTAACAACACGGGTCAGTGTTACCTCTTCTTGTACATGTCGTGTCTGTTTAGAACATTCTGTGACGTCTGAGCCGTGTATTTGGCCGTGTCTCAAACAACACAGGTCGGCGAAGCTCGTCTATTAGACGTCGTGTACTTGTGTGACACGTCATGTAGTCTTGACTGGTAAGAGACCGTGTAGACATTGCCGTGTGGCTGGGGAGACAGAGTTGTGTACACAACGTGTGCGGGTGTAACACGCCATGTACCTTGGGTTGAGACACGCCTAGGCCAGCATCCAAACATGACCATGTTAGGGCTTAAGGGTACACACCATGTAGACCTTATACATGTCGTGTAGTCTCGTTCAAAAGAGAGTCGTGTGGCTTAGCCTTGTAGAAGGACTCGGGCAGGGGAAGAAAATTCAAGTACACGCCATGTGTGTGGACAACGCGTCATGTGTTTGGGGTGTTACACGACCAGTTCTGGTAGAGTACACGCCCATGTGAAAGACTTACGGGAACATGCCGTGTAGTTATTATACATGCCATGTAGTCTTATTTTGTAAAACTTTAATGTTTTTTGTTCCCTGTTCCTATTTTATTTTTCTAGTTCTTAGTCCTTAATGATCATAATCTAAGGCGTCTGTTTGACCTTGTAGGGTCATGTCACCGAGATTACCATGAGTTGTTTGCCAAGAGAGCGGCAACGATTATACTCCAGATACGGTCGGCCATGGGATACTGATAGATCCTCTAGAAGAGCCAGATGTGGCACCAGCCGTTATACCGGACAAAGGCACGGATGCGCAGTTCCGTGAAGGATTCATGTGGTTCATACAAACCTTCGAGGGAGCACCGACGACTGCCACATCTATGGCAGAGATGACATGTATATTCTAGTAGTAGCATCCACCTATGTTTTCAGGGGATGGCAGACCACAGGCTGTGGAGTCATGGATGGATTCATTATAGACTATCTTCGAGCATCTTGAGACGCCTCCAGGGAGGAGGGTCAAGCTCGTTACTTATATGTTGTGTGATTCCACCAAGAGATGGAGGGATGTTACCCCCCAGACCGAGAATCACTGAGACATGGCATGGGAAGATTTTCAGGAAGTCTTCTATTACTTTTTCTTTCCAAAGATTCAAGGGAATATCGATCTCGATAGTTCATGAATCGGCAGTAGGGAGTCATGTCAGTGTTGGATTATTTTTCCCGCTTCACCGAGATACATCTTTTTGCATGTGTTCTAGTGGGTGATGAGGTGTTGAGGGCTAGACGCTTTGAGGATGGTCTTCTATATGACATCTGAGCACTGGTGAATGTTTTGAGGTTGCCTATAGTGCATTCTATTGTGAATCAGGCATTGATTACTAAGCGGAACCTATGGGAAGCTAGTGGTGCAGGCCAGGGTGGTTCGGCACCAGTTTCTAGTACTATTTCTACCAGTAAGAGGAAGAGGTAGATGGATTTCTCTCACGGTGGAAGTACTAGCCAGAATAATTCTTTATATGGCTAGGTAATATGATACCGGTGTTGTAAGGAGGGTCATAAGAGACCGCAGTGTCCACATGACCTGGTGGAGTGTCGAGCTTGTGGCTAGGTGGTCCATCTTCAACGCCTTTGCAGGACGTTTTTACCAATGACCAGTGAGAGGTGTTATGTGTAGACTCTGCGTGCGGGAGTAGGGCCAGCAGCTTCTTAACAGTTAGTGAATTGGAATACGTCCGGATGTTCACCCTAAGGAAGTGGTCGTGTCTGTTGTAGCCAAACACCAGGATCTCAAAGATAGCAGGGCGGGTCAGGTCAGGGTAGCCAGGCTGTGTCTCAGGGCCACGGAACTAGGCCTACATATGCAGTGCAACAGACCCAAGAGGAGCAGGATCCCGGACTTTCCACTGTCAGAGGTACTATTCTAGTTGCTTCTATTTTTTCTTCTATACTTTTTGATACTGGTGCTACACATAGCTTTATATTTGTTCCCATTATGGAGAGCCTTGGGATTTGTGTTTCTTCTTCTTCTTATATCATGATGCTAGAAACTTCATTGGGAATTATAACGATAGGTGTGCGTTAGTGCAAGGAGTGCCGCCTAGAGGTTGGTGGGTGTAACATTTTGTGGGACCTATATGTATTAGAGATGGCGAACTATGATTTCATTCTTGGGATGGACCAGTTGGTACCCTTTTGAGCCTTTTTAGATTTCTATAATCATAGGGTGAGTTTCACGTCCCCAGAGGGGGGAGAGTTTCTATACAAGGGAGAATGGGATGTTCAGGCGAGCCGATATAGACTAGAGCATTATAGGCGAGGTAGAGTGATAGCCAAGATTATGAGTTTATATCTGGATGACTAGGGAACCTGTCAGAAGTATTTCCCTCTAGTGGTTAATCATTTCATGTATGTCTTCCCGAATGACTTTTCAGGTATACCCCCAGAGCGAGAGGTGGATTTCTATATTGAGCTTGTTCCAGGAGTGGCACTGATATCCATTCTTCCTTATAAGATGGCTACACCAGAGTTGTAGGAGCTCAAGAGGCAGTTGGAGGAGTTACAGTCAAAGGGTTTCATCTGAACCAGTACTTCTCCTTGGGGTTCTTCTGTCCTATTTGTGAAGAAGGTGGACAGTACCCTCAGACTCTGCATGGATTATCGGAAGCTTAACCAGTTGACTTTTATGAACCAATATCCCTTGTGGAGGATTGATGATATTTTTGATCAACTTCGAGCAGAATGAGTGTTCTCGATGATTGACATGAGATCTGGATATCATCAGTTGTGCGTTAGACCATTGTAGATACCGATTGCAACTTTTTGAGTAGATATGGTCTATAAGAGTAGTTGGTCATGTTGTTTAGACTCACGAATGTGCCATCAGTTTTCATGGCTCTGATGAATCATTTGTTCCACCCATATTTGGATTCTTTTGTGGTAGTCTTCATGGACGATATCTTGGTGTACTCTTACACTTGACACGACCATGCAACCCATCTTGAGATCGTACTAAGTACACTGAGAGAGCATCAGCTATATGCTAAGCTCTCAAAGTGACACTTTTTGATAGACCAGATACACTTCCTTGGTCATATTATCTCAAAGACAGGAGTTGCAGTACACCCAAAGAAAGTGAGAGCGGTAGTTTCTTGGGAGCAACATAAGAATGTGTTTGAAATATGGAGTTTCTTGGGGTTGGATGGTTACTATAGGATCTTTATACAGTACTTATCTTTCTTAGCATTGCCGTTTAAGGGTTTGACTATGAAGGTTTTGAAGTTTGTTTGGTCAGAAGCTCTTGAGACAGCCTTTCAGGAGCTGAAGGGAAGGATGACATCATCACTAGTCTTGATACTCCCCGAGCTATAGAAGAGATATAAATTTTACTGTGATACATCAAGTATTATGCTGGGAGTAGTGTTGATGTTGTGCGATCGAGTAGTTGTGTACGGGTCTCGGCAGTTGAGGCCACATGAGAGGAATTACCCAATGCATGATCTCGAGTAGGCTATAGTAGTTCATGGGTTACGCTGTTAGAGACATTATCTCTCGGGAGAACATTTTGTGGTGTTTAAAAACCAAAAAAGTCATAAATACATCTTTACCTAGCCTGAAATGAATTTGAGATAGCAAAGGTGAGTTTAATACCTTCAGTCCTTCGACTTTCGGCTTGCCTATACACCTGGTAAGGGTAACGTAGTAGCTGATTCACTCAGTAGGAGGACTCAAATACAGGCAGTGCAGGAGGCCAGTGGTGAGTGGAAGATTATGGCTTTGTTCTATGAGATGCACGATAGTTAGGGGAAACCCTATCTTTCTTACCTAGCTGTGACTTATACACTCCTAGATAGAGTGAGGATGATACAACTATCAGATTCATAAGGCCTAGTTCTACTGGAGTCAGTGGAAGTGAGGACCCTCCTCCTAGTTGTATGATAGGCGATGATGAGGTACTGTGTATCCATGGATGAGTGTTAGTTACAGGGGATATATGCGGGGATTTGATGTGGGAGTTTCATGCTTCAACTTGGGTAGTGCATCCCGGAGTTTCCAAAATGTACCATGACTTGTGATGTCAGTATTGGTGGTTAGGTATGAAAAGAGAGGTAGCTGGTTTTGCTAAAAGATGTTCCACCTATCATCAGGTGAAGGTGGAGCATCAGAGGCCAACCGGACTTTTACAACAGTTACCCATTCCGGAGTGGAAATGGGATGATGCCATGATGGACTTCGCGACCGGGTTGTCGAGTTCACCTTGAGGCATTGATGTCATGTGGGTTGTTGTGGAAAGAATTACAAAGGAATCTCACTTTTTTCCGATCAGGGAGACCTTCGGTGTTGACGAGCTCGGGAAGTCGAATATCTGAGAGGTGGTACGTCTTCATGGGGTCCCTCATTCTATCATTTCAGATAGGGCCACCCATTTTACGTCTTGTTTCTGGAAGATTTTTTAGAGCGCACTGGGTATACCGGTGCTTCTGAGAACAGCATACCACTATCAGATCGATGGCCAGACAGAGCGTACGATACAAGTGCTAGAGGACATGCTGCATGCATGCGTCCTGGAATTTTGGGGCTCTTGGAAGAAGTGCATACCCCTAGTTGACTTCGCCTACAATAATATTTTTCAGAAAACTATTGAGATGGAACCTTATGAGGCTTTATATGGTAGGCCATACTGATCACCTTTGTGCTGGTTGGAGGAAGGTGAGGCAGCTTTACTGGGACCATGTCTCATGCAGGAGACTTCAGAGCAGGCCCAGTTGATACAGGAGCAGATGGATACTACACAGTCTTGTCAGAAATCTTATGTTGATTTCTGTAGACGACCCTTGGAGTTCATGGTCGAGGATGATGTTTTCTTACGTGTTTCACCAAGGTTGGGACACAGGCAGATTAGGAGACATAGTAAACTTTCACAAAGGTATGTGGGGCCGTTTTATATTCTAGAGAGAGACAGGATGGTTGCTTAACGGTTTCAGTTACCACAGAGGTATCGGGCCATGCACGACATCTTCCACATATCTCAGCTACACCGTTATCACTTAGACCCATCTCACGTTTTTCAGCCCGAGGAGGTTGAACTACATATTGATGCATCCTTTGAGTAGAATCTAATTTTTTTTGTTGATAGGAGCATGAAGGTTCTCTAAGGGTGGTCAGTTCCTCTAGTATGGTTGTTATGGTAGCATGGCCTAGTGTTAGAAGAAACCCGGGAGCAGGAGACCGAAGTACGTACTCAGTGGCCAGAGTTGTTCTCAGCTTTATCTTTACCACCCTTGGAAGGGAAATTCGGGGACAAATTACTTTAACATGGGGATCTTTTTAAGAACCTGGTTCTTATTATTGAGGTATAGGTTTCTTCTTTTCCTTTTCCTTTAGTTTGTTTTTGAGAAAATAAGGAAAATGGGGAGGAAATCCCAAATTTCTGAGTACACGACACATACTTTTCCACATGCCATGTACTTTGGCCGTGTGGGATGAGAATACAGGGTGTGTAGGCTTGTCGGTGATTCACAGTGTAAAAAATAAAAACATTCCATGTACTTAGTAATACACATCGTGTAATCAGTCCGAAAATGAATAGTAAGGTGGTGGAGTGTAGCCACCAGATGAACAGTAAAACGGATAGTACACACCATGTACTTAGGATTACACACTGGTTAAATAGTCGGTAGATGAATAGTAAGCTGATGGAGGTTTGTCTCCAGTGAACAATTAAAAATAAAGTACATGTCGTGTACTTGAGAGTACATGGCGTGTAGTTATGTTTTCTCCTTAAAAATAGGCAGTAGCCCTATCATTTGACAGAGGAGGAATAAAACATGTTAGGAGACCAGGAGAGAAGGTTGAATCTTAGAGGAGCTCCCGAACGCTCACCGAGTTTCTGATTCTTCCGCCAACGATCTCATTTAGACCGTGCGGGTAAGACCTTCCTTCTCCTTGAGTGATTCTCTCTAATTATTTCCTGAAGGGAAATTATTTGAGTTTTCATGAGTAATTATTTATCCCAGATTTACGTCGTTTTCGGTTGTTTCAGGAGGCATCATTCATGTATATCAATCAGAGGAGATCGAGGTAAGTGTTCTAGTGTTTATTTCCAACTATTGAGATGATTTTGTCTATCATTGTGCTACAAGCCCCTGTTCGGGGTGTCCTATGGCTAAGGCCTTGACTGTTAAGATATCTAGAATTGCATAGGTAATCAATTGAACATGTAAAAACTGTTTTTTGGGATCATTTCCTTGATCCAGGGCCACCCCATGGGTGTGTTCCCCTTGTTTATCCATTTTTCCAGGATACTCGTGGGTATGCCATGATGATATCATGTTTTGAGTTTTAATGAGAGGAAAAATATTTAAACTGCTTGCTTATGCATTGGGCTCGGACTAGTTACTTTCATAACCTGAGGGAAGTGTTTTACTTAGCCTGAGGGCAGTGTTTTATTTAGCCTGAGGGATAGGTTTTGTTTAGCCTGAGGGAATTGTTTCTTATGCCTGAGGGTAGTAGCTTATGTGCCTGAGGGAAATATCTCATACACCTGAGGGCAATATTCGTTATGATTGAGCGCATTTACTTGAGGGTTTTGTTTCAACTTGCCTGAGGGTAAGGAAATTTAGGTCTGAGGACAATGTTTACTTGAACATTCATGTGGTGATTTCTTATATTATACATGCCAAGCTAAAGCATAGGCTTGGTATTGTTATTACCTTCTAATTTTTAGATAACATATTGTTGTTTTGTTGTGGCTATGTATAAGAGATTTTCATTTGAGGTCGGGCCTTAAGAACTTATAATTAAATAATATTGAACTGTAAAATAATAAGTAAATGGTAATGGAACAGGTAGGAGTAGCTGCTTTTGAGTACTTCCAAGCTTACTACTTTTCTTTACTGCACATTGTTGTTACACATTTTCATTGACATTTGGGCATGGAACTTTGGTTGTTGCCTATTAGGATTTATTTCTCACACCCTTTTGGGTCATGTATTGGGCCCAAACAAATTATATTACTGTAGGTGTTGATAAGGGCAGGAGTCCCTATACAGGTACATGATTGTTGCAAAGGAGTAGGAGAGCATGGGACCAATCTTAGGCTTGCGATGATGTTGAGTTCCTGTTGCACTATTTTTTCTATTTGTTGTACTTGTACCTTGTTTTGGATTGCAGTGTATCCTGTTTTGGATTCTTTCTTAGAATTAGGGACATATTGCATCATTATATATATGACGGTTTATTATCCTTTACTTCAATTCCGTCTTCTATTTCATCTTTAAATTATTTATTGCTTCCTCTTTTGGGTATGTTTATATTTATCCACACCGCTGCAATTTGAAAAATTAGGGCATAGTTTCCCCACTATCACACCTAGGCCCTCGCTACTAGTCGGCAGCCTCTGACGTTTGGAGAAATGTTCTTGAGGTCATGTGACCAACCAGGTTTGGGGCACCCATTCTGTGGAACCCAGATATGGGATGTTACATTTTATGACTTTGAATGAAATAAAGATAATAATAGGGCTTAAAAACTCTTTGGAAACGTAAATAAAGAAACAGGGAAGAAGGAAAGAGTTTATTTTTCATCCTGTGATAATTTTTGGAAGAAACACCCGAGTATTTTCCTGAAAGGTAGGGCTGTTTGTTACAAGTGTGGAGGAAAAGGAAACCAAGCAAGTAATTTCAAGGGAAATAATGAATCAACCAATGTAAAATTATATTATTTAAAGGATATGGTTTATTATGAAAATTATTTTCCTAAGAGTTATGGGAATGTTTCTCCAAGAAGACCAAGGGAGCAAGTCCAATCTTATGCAATTACAACACATAATGTTGATGTTATCAATGACATGATGGAATGTACTTTAATTGTTTCCTAAAACTTATCCAATGTCTTATTTTATTTTTGATCGTAGCAATAGTATATATATTCCTAGTTTTTCATGAAAATTATACATTTCCATTTTTATTTAATAAAGGAGTTGTTAGTCAAAACTCATAAGAGAAGTATCATTACAAAAAATACGTGTCGTTCAGTCCCATTTATGACACATAAAAGTTATTTATTTTCAGAACTATTCATTATACCTATGATTGACATTGACATAATCCTTAGTATATTTTGGAATTAAAATTTTGATGTAAAAATAAATTTCAAGAATAAGGTTGTAATAATTTTTTTAAAGTTTATAGAATCCCTTATCATTAGAGTAGAAACCTCATTAGCTAACTCTTTTCCAGACCCACCCCTAGTATCTCTATTAAATGAAATCATTAGGGATGAATAGAAAACGTCATCTACGGATTAGGAAAGAAATATAATAATTTAATATATACCTATTGTGAAAGAATAAATTGATGTATTTTTAGATGATTTACCTAGTCATCCTCTAGAGTGGGAAGTTGAGTACTTTATTGATTAAATTCCTAGTGAAAGACCTATATCAAAGACTCCATAAAGAATGACCACTATAGAATTAGTGGAGCTAAAGAAACAAATAGAGTAATCGTGTGATAAAGGATTTATTCTCCCTATCATTTCTCCATGGGGATCACATGTTCCCTTTATCAAGAAGAAAGAAGCATCCATGATGATATGCATTGACTATAGAGAAATGAATGCCCTTAAAATAAAGAACAAGAATCCTCTGCCTCACATTGATGATTTACATTATAAAATTCATGAATTTTAGTAATTTTAAAAAAATTAACTTCGATCTGGATACCGTCAATTTCATGCGAGGAAGGAAGATATTACAAAGACATCATTTTGAACAAGGTATGGACATTACGAGTTTACAATAATGTCATTTGGACTGAATTATACAACCTCTATTTTCATAGATCTAATTAACATAATTTTCAAAGAATATCTTAATGTATGTTTGTGGTAATTATTTATGATATCTTGATGTATTCCAAAACATATGAAATCTATGTGAATCACATGCAGATTATTATGAAGACTCTTAGAAGAAATGAATTGTATGGTATGTTTAGCAAGTGTGAATATTAACTTCAGTTAGTTTCTTTTCTTGGCCATATTTTCATAATGCATAGAATATCAGTTTATCCTTTGACGATAATGACGGTTCCACAATAGCCTACACCAATTAACATAATAGAGGTACATATTTTTATTATTTTAGTAGGTTATTATTGTCATTTACATTATAACTTTTCCCAATTATCTAACCCTTTAACCAAGATTACTCGTAAAGGGGTCATGTTCTTATGGAAAAAATAATCCAAAGAATTTTTGGAAGAATTGAACAGTGGACTAGTGAATGCCCTGATCTTGAATCTGCCGTTGGGAAATGGTGGATTTGAGATTTATAGTGATGTGATAAAGAAAGGAATCAGGTGTTTCCTTATGAAGAATGATAGTGTCATTACCTATGCATCAAGACAGCTAAAAATTCCTAAAAATAACTATCTAACTCGATATCATGAGTTATCGGTTGTGATATCTGATCTAAAAATATGGAGACACTATCTCTATGGTGAAAGATGTGAGATATATACAGATCAGAAGAGTTTAAAACATATATTATCCTAGGAAGAACTCAAAATGAGGAAAATTGAATGGCTTGAGATGATCAAGGATTATGATTGTTCAATATGCTACCTCCAAGGAAAGGTGAATATGGTTGAAGACACACTAAGAAGAAAAGATCATGACATTATGAACAAAATGTAGATTCAAAATGATCTTGTGTACATGGATCTAGTAAATATAGATATGGTAATTATCAATGGAGGTGAAACATCATTACTTCTCAACTGGTTTCCCAACCATATTTATTGGAAATAATTAAAAGTTCTTGGTGTGATGATGAGAATATTTAAAAAAATCAAATTTGTGAATGATGGGAAGTTTCCAGACTTTTTATGTGAGGATGAAATTATGAAATTTATGAGGAGGCTATGTATTAACTCTATACCTGAGCTAAAAAGGGAGTTCTTGGATGTTGCCTAGTGACTGAATTTATTTATACACCCTGGTAGCACTAATATGTATAGAGATCTAAAAGAACATTTATCATGGGAAAATATGAAGTAGGGAATAGAAAATTATGTATCAAGATGTTTAGTATGTAAATAGGTGAAGGCTGGAAGACAATGTCCTATATGATTCATACAAGCTATACCTATTCCAACATCGAAATGGGATGACATCACTATGTAGTTTTTCACTATATTACCAAAAACTATAAGATAAAATGATGAAATATGGGTAATGGTTTATCAAATTACCAAATATGCTCATTTTCTCACTATAAAAGAGGATTCTAAAATAGAGAACATTGCACATATGTATATTATTGAGGTTTTATGACTTCATGGAGCACCTATTTCTATTTTTCGGATCATGATACACTATTTACATCGAAATTCTAGAAAACTCTTCAGAAATCATTAGATACTAAGGTTTTTTTAATAATTGATATCACCCTTAAACTAATGGGTAGTCTGAAAGGATGATCTATACATTAGAATACATGTTGATATCATGGTCACTCTAATTTAAAGGTATGTGGGATCAGTATTTATCTTTGGTATATTTTTCATAAATTAGTAGTTTCCATTCTAGTATTAAAATGAAAATATATGAAGAATTGTATTGAAAGAGATGTTGTACACAAACTTTTTGGTATGAAGTTGGTGAGAGGAAGTTTAAAGGCCCAGAGATTATAGAGGAAACAACAAAAATGTTAAAGATTATTCAAACACATATCAAAGAATCTCAAAGTAGAAAAAAGAGATATGATGATAATAAAAGGAAAAAATTTGGAATTTAATGGGGGAGATAATGTTTTCTTTGAAGTATCTACATGGGAGGGAGTTATAATATTTGTAAAGAAAGGGAAACTAACCCAAAGGTACACAGGTCCTTTTGAAATTTTGGGGAGAATTTGAACTGTGTATTATCATTAGAAAATGCCGCCTAACCTTTCCAATGTTTACAATGTGTTCCACATATCATTCTTAAGGAATTACATGCCAGACCCAATTCACGTTCTCACTTCTAATGAATTAGAATTTGAACATGATTTACCTTACTGTGAAAAGTCTTTCAAGATTCTTGACACTAAAGAATAAGTGTTGAGTAATCAGATGACTCATATGGTAAAGATAATTTCAAAAAATCATAAAATTGAAGAGGAGATATGGGAACATAAGAATATTATGATGAATAACTACCCAAATCATTTTATGGGGTGACAATCTAGAAATTTAGAGGAAGAAATTTTTATAGTAGGGGAGAACATAACGACTCGGAAGTCTATAAATGAAATTTCTCTTCTTTTTTTATTTTATATAGTATAGATCAAATAAAATACCTTATATAACATAATAAAAACATTATAAATGAAGAATGAATGAAATAAAAGGTATTTCTAGAAGTTAAAAACATATACTGATGAAATTGTAACTTGACTTTAGGAAAAATAATATGAACCTTATGAATAGTAAATTGGTCAAATTAATAGTAACCTCACCCATTAATGTATAAATAAAATTTATGCCTCTTATAAATGAAGTTATGAGATGATTATATCATAGTATAAGTAGATGAATATTTTAAAAATTAGTAATTAATTGTTGGTATTTTTGAAATTCATAAATATTGAATCACAAGTTAATAATTAATAAAATGATTTAAAAGAAACATTATTTTCATAAAATTCATTCATAAATTAATTTTTTATGGTATTACAATTTTATGATAATTTATGATACCTTTGTTAATTTTTTAATGTGTTATAAAATCAGTTATAGTTTTAAAATATGAGTTTATTGAGTAAATAATTTTTTTAATTAAAAATTAAACTTCTCATATTTAGAAAGTTATTTTCATAAAATGAAGTTAATGTTTTAATTATACACATATAAAAATTATTACGGTAAATGTTTCGGATTTTTCTAAAATACTTGAATTTTTGTGAATAATAAAATAAGATAATTTTTTATAAATGTTTAATACATGAATAGATTATTAATAAATGATGTATGGATGATTTATACCCATAATATAAAACTATTATTTTTTATTTTAATATATTTGGTTATAATTCTCAAAATATTTATTGTCTTGAGGAAAAATAATAAAAATGAATAAAATATTCAAAAAAACACCCCTCCCCTCCACTGTAAATACCACCCCTTATCCTCCCAACTTCCAAGATTTGATCCCTATAATATTTATGAAAAATAATCTTCTCAAGTCCATAACCCATGTATAGGATCTCTTGGTCTCATCAAAAGGTGATGACTATTTTCCTAATGAGGTTTTCAAGGAGGATAATTCAAGATATAAAATCCTCATTCTTTTCCTTTTAATTTCATTTCAAGTTCTTTTATTTTATTATTCTATCCTCACCTACCCTCATCTAAATTGAATGAGAACTTCATTACCATAAATATACTATAATTTTGTTATTATAATATAATAATACATCATTATTCCCCTTCCTATCACCCTTTTATTCTAAAAATTGAAACATTGTTCGTGAGTTGTTGTTTCATCACCTTCACGAACGATAAGTTTTAATTTTCCTTCACCAAATTCAAGTATGTTCATGAAACAATTTTAAGGTTTGAATTATATTTTAAAATTAATATTACAACTTTTTTTTCCTGGAAGTAACAAGTTTATACAATACTAAATGATAAATCAAAATAAGTATGTTGTGGTCTAAAACCGTTTAAATTAATCTAAACAAATATCATTGACATGTTATATAATTATCCATCCTGAAATCTATGAAAAAATATTATATAAGACCAATTACACATCATTATATGAATTAGTAAAATTTAATTATAATTCAGATTAATTATACCCATTTTATATGAACTTCATTACTTATAAAAAAGCAAACCGATAATGAAAACCAAGAAGTCAAATGCTCCAAAATGATAAAATTGAACTCTATAACTCGTAAAAAAGGAAATAAATAAACTTAATAAAACTAAAAAGAATAAAATAACTCTATAAATATTTTTAATTAATTAATTAAACTATTTAATTTTATTATCCTGGACATTAAGTTCATGCGTAGAACACAATTGGACATAAGGTAAGGGTTTTATCATCTAACTTACATTTTAGTGAGATATCCCTTACTCACCACTAATTATTTTGTATGGTTTATTTATACTACCCATTGATGTATCATATCAAATATATATATATATATATTCATTTTATTGAATTTATTAATTTCATATTATTAATTTTTGTGGCATATTATTCAATTGTTTACAAAGTGGTATGGGTTTTATTCCCGAACCTACATTTTCATTCATGTTATTCTTTATCCCTATATGCCCCAATATATTTTTTAATTATTTTTAAATAGTTATTCTAAATTGTTTATATACATTCAAAAATCATTTATTCATTTCAGTGAGTCTTTTTTATGGGGAAATTCATGAGTTATAATGTTCCCTTCTCAATTTTTCTCGATACACAAACCCCATTAAAGGGAACGTCTAGATTTCTTACCCATTTTAATGTACCATACATAATCTGTTTTATGACCCCATTATTTTTGTAAAATCACTAATTTTATCATGAATAATATATTTTTTCTATTTATCTTTTCTACAAACAATTATGAAAAATAATAATGATTTTTCCAAAATAACTCTTCTTTTCAAAGTAAAAGTTTATTTCTCCCAAAAATTCCTTGAAGATTTTATTAGAGTATTTATCCATTTCAAAACCTATGTTGAATGTTTTGATTTATTGATATTTATCTCTTATTATTATCATTTACCATATTTTATTAAATGGTTTATGATCACATTTACTATGGATGTGTTATTTTTATACCATTCACCATACTAATCAAAATGGTTATTAATTATGTTTACAGATTGGGGAAAGTTATTTAAATTTAATATTTATATATTGTTTATGTTTAATACCATTAATATAAGGAATTAATTTGACTTATTAATTGATAGGTGGGGACCTATATATTCCCTCTGTGCATCAGTAGGTATCATCATCCAAATTAGACTTGGTTTTTCCCATTATGAATATTGTCTTAATCAAGGCCTTGATGGTATGTTTATGATATCTGACATTATATATTCAATCATTATAAAACTATTAATTGATAGTCTATTTGATTATTAGACTATTGTAATATCGATGGTAATTTTTTATTATGGTTTTATTTAATGAGATTTTATTCCTTCCATTTTGTACTCAATATTATGTTTTAATGACATGTGTTCTTAATTATTCATTGTGCCTTAATATTTATGTTTATTATAGATTGTGAGGTATTTATTAACCTTAAAAATAAACTAAGATCACACATTCCTTATGTTTTATTTTTTCACAGGATTTTATGATGTGTTTTATTGAATTACTAATAGGGATAATCTAGGAGTCATGGGAGTTTCTAATTTATCTATTATGTTGTTTTTCGTTTCATGTTGTAATGAAAATTTTGTGTATATATTCTGGATTCCAAAACTACTAAACTAGTTGGTACTTTGGGATTTGAGTTTTTTATCAATAAAAATGTAAAAATGTAAGGCACTGACTATAGGAAATATGGTTCGAGGTCTTTACACTCCTCCATAAAATGGGAAACAAAATTATCGTTCGTTTGTTTTTAGCAAAAAACCACCTCACGAAACGACGTCAGTATTTTTTTTCCTCTACCACCTACCATGGTTGGGAATTATGATGAATATACTATTTTCATATTATATATATCATATTTATGTTGTTTTAATACTTCCTAAATTTTTATATATAACATATCGTCATTCTTTCTATTTTGTGAAAATATGATAACATCGTTTGTGGGTGTGTGGAATACCATCCATCAAAGCAATGTGATGCGTTCACACATTAAATGGAATGAATTAAGGATATTTATAATTAAAAATATGTGACATACATGAAATCTATATGATACTCACTACAAAATTAATTTTATGGAAATATAATATATCATTTTCATTAACACCTTTTCACACACTGAATAGGTGATAACGTCATCCGTGGATGGGTGGACTACCACCTCCTCAAGTGATGTGATTACTTACACATTACAGGAATTATATATATAAATATATTGTTAAATAATATGGTATTTAAGATATAATTATCATTATATAAGGATAAATATTACTTACCTTTTTATCATAATGATCATGGAAAAATGGGAATGTTACTCATGCCTATGTACGACTTGTCATCACCATGATTGTATCACTGGTTCATTTTTCATAACCATATTTTATGGTTGGTTTTAAAATGATAGTTGTTGTATATTTATTATTATTATTTCATGATTATTATTCTTTATATATTTATATAATGACATCCTTGACTATAGTCAACTAACCTTATTCGTTTTGACACCTAAACTGAATATTGTAAAAACACCCAATGTTGAATTAATTGTTTAAGTAGTTGTATAAAACAATTTAATATGTGAAATAAAAGTAATTATAAACTTGAAAAAGGTTATAAAGTAAGTCAATAATTAATACTATTTTATTATACAAGATGATAAAGACACACATGACAAGTCAAACTCAAGGTAATGGATTTCGTCTCAATCTCCTTTAATTGAAGAATTTCTTATTAGTATGCACCTTTATTATTTTATCAGGTGTATATACATCCAATTTGAAATTATATATCCAAAATATATCTAATATCATGTTATTTCATTTTTTTAATGTTAATATTTCATGGAACTTATGATTTAAACATTCAATGTGGTATGGGACACTTTGAATATTTAAATATTAAATTTTCAAATATTTTCTCCATGTAAATATTCTTGATATTATTTTACATATTTAATTAAGTGGATTTAAACAGGATTATAAAATAACATTTATTTCTAATTTTAATTTCATTTAAAAATTTAAATAAGAAACATTTTACTTATCTTAAGTGATATTTTTTGACAAAGTAAAAAATAAAATGTCCTATTTTTAATTATGGTGATAATGACCTTTCATGTCATTAAGATTTTTATTTTATTTCTATATTTCATTGAATTGTTACATTTTTCTTAACTGAAAAATACATATTACCTTTTCTTTTCTTATTTTTATACTGAAAATGGTTTCTCAATGAAATGGGTGTTTGGGTATTGAAAATGGGTTCTCAAAAGAAAAGGGAATGTTAATTTGAATTTGTTTTCATATGGTCATAAATGGAGTTTTTAATGGATTTTAGGATGGTAATTTTTTACTATTTATATGGTACTTGAATGTTATATGAATTGGATGATCTTGATATAGCTTGTATGAATGGTTGATCACCGTTATAGCTTACTGGTGATCTTTATTTAGCTTATACAAAGGGTTGGGCCCCATTATAGCTCATGAGACATAAGTGAGCCTGATATTGCTTATAAGATGGGTTGATCATTATCATAGCTCATGGGTGATCTCAATATAGCTTATATGAAGGTGGTCCTCATAATAGATCTCTAGCGCATTAGGTAATTATAATATTAGAAGTCGACCTTATGGTTATTCCAATTAAAAGGGTCTTGAAAGGGTTTTATGTATATGATGCCATAAGAGATCAAAAGATGTTTACTTTCTTACTATAATATTTATTGATTTTATTTGAGAAACATGTTGGTTTTTTCATGTGGTATGGTTATATTTTATATGCTCAAATAAATTTGAAGACAAATGTAATATTTATTTTGGTTTTCATGTTTTTACTAGACTAATGGTTTCTTTTCTTGTTATATCCCTTACTAAGATTATTTTATCCTCTCATTTTTTTAAAAAAATATAGGGTTTAAGGATGGGTAATGGAAAATAAGTGGTTAATTGTAAAGTCCTAAAGAGTTTTAATGAAACTATACCATGATATATTTTAAAAATTTTACATTGTGGGAAAATGAATATTAATTGGAAGTGTCCACTGTGTATTTTATGGTTTTCATATGTATGATTTATAGCCTAATTCTATAAAACCCTAAACCCAGAAAGGTCCTCAATGTAAAATAAAGTAATATCTTGACTAAAATCAAGATTATGTAATGTTTAAGGATCAGTCCTTATACATTATTGTTTTGACATTACTTGTCTTATATGTTTTTATTTCCACTATGCATGATAAGGAATGTTTATATCATTGATTGTATACTTATTTAAAATCCAAATTAAACTGATTATTTATCTGATAAACCTACTTAAGGGGGATAGTGAAAATCATATGATTTATTTTACAAAGAAAAATTAGTCCCTCGTATCATAGTAAATTAATTACTCTTACAATAATAAAATATATGCATGAGGAATAAATGTTAATTGTTCTATAGAGTACTCACATTTCTCCATGGGTTGGACTCTATGTGAGAGAAATAATTACCTATAAATTCAGTATAGTCGGTTTTTATTGGTCCACTCCATTAAAGGATTCTATAATAATTTTGATAAGTTGTGGTATGTGCCAGAGGATAGGAAATGTTAGTAGAAATAAATATTTAACATAAAAAAGAGTCTTAGAGGATGAGATTTTTTTATGTATAAGGTTTAGATTATATGGGTAAATTCCCATATTATATTTAGAATGGTTATATTATAATTATTTTACATTATTTTTTCAATGTAAGTTTAAGTAGTCGAACTTCCTAATAATAAATATTTTAGTATCATAAATTTCATCCTGAAGAATATATTTTCTAGGTTTTGAGTGATAAAAACATTAATTACTGATAATGGAACATATTTTAAGAACTTTATATTCAAAACTATAATAGATATATTTGGATGTGTTCATATAATTGGAAATTATTTACACCCACAGTTTAATGGAAAAGTGATAGTCTAAATTAGGGATCTTATTAAAATTATATAGAAGCACTAGGAAAGATTGGTTTTTGATACGTGATGAGTCCTTCTAGGCCTATAGAAATATTTTCAAAACTCCTAGAAGATTGTATCCTTATATGATTATTTTTTGGAAACCATGACATTTTCCTATGTATTTTCATCACAAATAATTTTGGGATGTATGAGCTTTGAATATTTATTTTAAGACTACAAGGGGAAAATATTTTGTAATGCCCCGACCCCAGTTACCCAGAGTTCGTGCATTATTACATAACATTGGCATGACCACAGAATATCAAATCTCAAAAGTCCGATTATTTTAGTAGCCTTGGAATCACTAGATACATTCATAAGGTTCAAATTACATCATAAGGTAAAAAAACTACAACAACATCTTGTCTTCATATCCCCTAATACTATCCCTACAGATCATTCATAAATTACTTCTTCACACCCTAGGAAAAATATAACATTTAAAGGGGTGAGCTTAGATGCTCATTAAGGATAACAATATAGAAGAAGCCTTCATAGATAAGCATAAACACATAAGGCAATGTATAACTAAAAAAATCCTTTTAAACTTGAACTTCAACATAATATGGAAAAGATAAAATGAAATAATGCCATTTACTTATTCACATGGATATTCTACTAGTCCAATAATCCCATGCAATATCAATAACCACTTTCATAATAATGGAATGCATAATGCCATACTATCATAACCACGTATCCAAGGCCTCATGCCAAGACTACAAATAATATTTTTTCAAGGCCTCATGCCAAGACACTAGTTGGCCTCATGAGACCTACCGATGCATCAAGGAGCTATAGCAGGCTCCACCCATCACTTACTAAGTCCAATGCATTCCTCATATGAAAAGTTTGAAATATAACATAAACATTCGTATTAAAACTAGCATACGAAATGTCAATACTTTATCCACAAACCATGAATGGTATAAAAATAGCACTTCCAAAGTCAAACAAAACTCATTTGATACAATATGGAATATTGTATTGTATCAGATTAACCTCAATCGAGAATGATGAACGATATTGACATATATGAAAATAATCATCAAAACTATTGGAGAGAAATATCCCCCTTTATCTTGAAATCATTTAAAAGTCACACTATTTTTCATGAAGCCATTAAAAAGATTTTTGAATCAAAGTTTCCCATACCACTTTGAAACTTTTAAAAGTAATTTAAATTTAAAAACATTGATTTCCATATATATAAATCCTTAAAACCATTTTTAAAACATGGACATTAATGAGAAAGATTTAGCAGAATAAATCTTTAAAACATTTAAAATTGATATTTTCGTTAGAGTTTCAATCCAAAAGAGAGACACTTGAATACAAATAATTGTGGTAATAAAAACTTTGTAATATCATGAGAATAAATGGATTCATGATGTACTATGTCAAAGTACATTATATACACTATATAAAAGTGATTTGCTGTATAACAACAAAGGAGTCTCAATGGAATGTAAATTGAGATTAAGTCTCTTATAAAGACTGTATCCTTAGGTTAAGGATAAATCAACGACATAATTATGTGTGACAAATACACTAAATATGATTGGATGTTCAATGTAAATCAATCAGAGGACATTCATACATATTCTTGTAAAGAAAACACCAATAAATTTGATATTTAACTCAACAAATGGAGAATGAGTTAAAATTACTCTTATCAAATTCATATCGATGAATTGAAAATTATCAATGGAGTGATTATGTGTATAAAAATCATATTCACATAAAGGGGAGTGTAAATTATGACATAAGAAAATGAATAGTGATTCCACACATAATCTTGGAGTAAAATAATCAATGAAGTTTGCGTAAAGCCGAATAAATGGAAATTGAAATTTCAAATTCCCTTATCGATTTGGTAACTTACGAAACATACACCCATGAAAGAAGAATAATACAAAGATGATGTAAATATCAATAAATTAAATTATATTACATAATGGATACAATCATGGGCAGTACACACACCACATGTAATAAATAAGCGGGGAACAATGGAAATCTCACGAAATTAAAAGTGAGATAAGAAACCCCTTACTTTGTACTTTTTCCTTGAACGACGGTAGGTTAACCTTCTATATAACGGTGAAATAATTTTTATTGAATTATAAAAGAATCATTTACATTAATATTACATCATATATGATCTTTTAACATTGATTTGTTAATAATATCTTTGTATTATCGTCGTTTCGGGTGTTAACGGATTTGTTTTCCTTTATATAATTTGTTATGCTAGCCGTATTTGTTATGGATGGGATGTATCTTATAAATATTAATAATTATATCATGTCTCTAAAAATTATTTTCATTTATCAAATGAAATTTAGTCTTGAATGGATATGATGGGGAATGAATCTCATTGCATTCGTGAAGACGGTAATCCGTACGTACGCACGAGCGACAATATCATTATTCTGATATTAAAATAATATATAATTGGATGGTATATCATATATACAGAATCATTATCATGTTAAATTTAATATTTAAATGAAATAAACATCATTATTATACCCATCCAAGTAATAATATATTCAATAACCATTACACCATGATGTGGAGACGGTAGGCCGTACGTATGCACGTATGGTGAAATGTCATTAAAATGATGGATAGAATACTGAATATGGTTGTACCATATTTTTTATAACATCAAAGTATATAGAAGATACTGGAGTTATTATTTTATAATGGAAATAACAAAGAAAGAAGAAGGGGAAGAAGAAAGGAACTTGAAAGAGGGTGGTGAAATCATTACCTCTTCTTCGGGTTTTTCTTTTGATTTGATCAAAAGGGATCCGTAGGTTGGCTTTATGATCAAAAAAAGGCCTCTTGGTTTAATTTAGGGAATTTGAGAGAATATTTGGTCAGGGGTTGGCCGAGAAAAAAGGCTTTGAAGGTGTGAAAAATTGGTTAGAAGTGGTGTCCTTTTATAAGGGGGGAAGGGGCTCTTTAGGAAAAACATAATGTATTATTTTATAATAATTTCAAATTAGGTTTCTAATGGCTCCAAAGTCTATTATTCAAAGTCTAAGGTGGTTATGGGTCTAAATAATTTCAACCAATATATTTTATACAGGTTTGGGTCATTATATTAACCTTATATTTTAGTTTTAACTCTTAGTTAATTAGTTTGACATTTACCATGTCACTTTGTATTTTATATTTTATAGTTAATAAAAATACTATATACATACTATAGACTACAAAGTGCTCCATTAATGATAAAAATATCATGATATAAGTCCTTTGGCAGAACCATATATTTTTTGGAATATAATATCAATTAATAATATAATATTTTTTTTAAAAACACATTTTTTTCAATTTTGACACTATTCAATAATTGATTTTTGTTAAAGTTATAAAAACTTTATTAATTCGAACCAAATTCATTTAAGCAATCCAAACATTTCATATTAACCAATAAAATTCGTGGATGGCATCAAAACATTCAAATTATATTTATTTTAACATTTATAATACCAATTATTTGATTCATTCGTTAATAAGGAAAATACTAGATCATTGTTGTGTCATAAATAAATTTAATTATTAAATGTCTAAAAATTATAAATAAAATACAATTATGTATTAAATCTTTTTATATTTCTAATTAATATTTATATTCTAAAATATAACATATATAACCCATTGTAAAAATTGTTTTTCTAAAAGATATATGCTTACGTCATTTTTGTATTTACTTTACTTAATTAATATAAAGTGTCATTATCACTTACAAGTGGATCCATGGGTTCCGACAATCGACCCAAATATTCCCATGGTCGGACATGTATCAACCAATAGGGTTAAGACAAGTTTTAGGATAATTTATTATTATTATAATATTATTTGTTTACCCTTATCTACCAGATTAACCCTTTATCCATGATAAATAAAATAGTTACCGAAGTAATCATTCAAAATGTCTAAAAATAAAAGTTACCTATTTACAAAATTTGGAAATACTGATTCCAAATATGGAGTCCATTTTTCCAAATTCAAAACACATAAGTGGCAGAAATTAATTTAAAATTAATTCCTGCTGTCAAAACAAAAAGCGTGTTTTTAAGACACAATAATTATCAAACGATTGACACTTGTTTATGTCTGGTTTAAATGTGAAATTATGTCCAATGAACAAAATTTTATTAAATGGTAAAAATATATTCTAAATATAATTTAAAACCACTGAAATTTATAATTTATCACTATTAATTATTTCGATTAAAAAAGTTGTTTTTAATGAAAATTTAGTAATTTTCACTATTCATCAAAATATAAAAGTTATCCGAAAAGTACCAAAATTTCATCCTACGATAATTTCGATATTCAGAATCCAAAAATAAAGCCCATTTTGAAAGATAAAATGTATAAAATTTCAAAAAGTGGGTATTTTTATTCATAACGGCTACTTTGATTGGTTGTGGTGTGTTAAAATCTCGAAGTTGAATACAACACACGCTACTGTATTATTCAAAGTGAAGCGTACCATGGAAGCTTGGTGTGTTATATATTTCCTGCATTGAGTGAACATTATGAAATAAGAAGAGATTCATATGAATATTCTAGAATCTACAATGAGATAAATAAGGTTTTCATTTATTTCAAAAATTAAAATATGGACTTTAAGGCTGAATAAACAATGTTACTTTTCAATTATATGCTTATTATCTTACATGAGAAGATTAAATATAAGTGGTATTGTCATTTCTTATATATTAATGGTGTTGTTTAATGTTCCTTTTGATTTGTTAGCTGGTAGAATAGATAGTTCCTGGTTAATGGGAAAAGAATAAAACATTACATTGAGTGTAAAATGTTATTCTCGACCGCTAATTTTTCCTTGATTCTTATGCTTTTTATAAGACAAAATTAATACTATAAACATAGTTCTTAATGTTAGATACCCCATGGTTATTTGTTTTTCTTATATTTTCTTCTTTTTATAATAAGAATAATAACTACTATAATACTTTTTTTGGTACTTTATATATGTCCAATTATTTTGGAGTTTATTGCTTCTCATGGTATAATAGCATTGTATTATTATAATTTTTCCAAAACCTATTTGAATTTACATGAATGGTCGATTTCCCCTTGTGCTCAATTTTATTTTAAATTTATATTCTCTCTACATATCATAAAACCCAATTAGTTAGTTTTATTAATGTATATAATTATTTTCTATAGTCAGTCCAAAGATTTTTGAAAATTTCTTTGTGTGTTATATTGCATTTGGCTTTGCAGTCAAATGGTTATTCTAAGGACTGGTTTCCTTTCACAGCTAATAAAATCATTTTTCTATTTTTATTATGTGTTTATTTACTTATTATGGTATAAAAACCTATCATGTGACTATATGTTCTATTGATCTATCACAAGAATAAATGGTCACCTTTATGATTCAATGATCGTTTTGGAATTTTCAATGTGATTTTAATTAACTTTTGACTGTTGGTTCCTACTTCATCATGTGTTTGATCCTGTTTTCTTCATATAATCACTTTATATTTTTATATGGTATGGATGATTGAGTTTCTATTATCATGGTTAGTTTCTTCTTATGATCACCTATACTCTCATAGTTTATTGACCTACCACAATAACCCTATGTTTGGTTGTATGCATGTTTTGAAGGTTGTTTTTCCACTTTGGGGATGTTGAATTTATGATACCCCCTTTATTTGATTAGGAACATCATTTTTTACCCTCGTGAAAAAACATTATTTTGGTAATATTTTTGGAGTATATTTTACATTTATCGTTGAATTTGATGTTTTTTATTTTAATTATAGTCATAATATATACATCCAAAGGGTATATGAAATGAAAATATAAGTGCAGGTTGGAAGTTTTGTTATTTATTATTTTACAATTGGAAATATTATTTACTCCACAAAACAATTCATCCCTTACCATTCAATGGTGTGTCAAAATTATTCTTGGATCCCAAAATTTGGGTGTGTTTACATGGAGTTAAATATATTTTTTTGAGATTCTATTGTATTCAAATTTATGTGTGTTTAATAATTATCAAAAAAATTTAATTTTAATATTTTTTAAAAGTATGAAACCAATTTCCTCTAAAACCATTTAATTTTGGGAGGGAATTCCCATTAACTACTTGTGAGGGTCTGTGAGGGGAAATCTATTTGAAAACAAATTATTTATGGAATTTTAGTTTTTAAATACTGATATTGTTTATCTTCCACTGAACCTTTAAAATTTTGTTCATAAAGACAATTAATTTTTTATCTATGGGAGAACTTGATATAGATTATTTTTATGCACTTTCCCACATCATTTATAAGAATTAATTCATGATTTTATATCCAAATGAGATAATAATGATAAATTTATTATGATTGAACAATCTTCTTTTATATCATTAATTATTTGACTATTTTAAGACTAATGAGTGATTTTTGTTGCATAATATTTGTAAGGTTATTTTACATTAATTTAATATGTTTTAAGAACATATTTTTGTTTTAATGTACTTTTTAATATGATTTTGAAGTAAATTTTTAATTGGTATCAACTTGAAAATAAATCTTTTATAATTATATTACTTTATTTTAAAAATCAATTATTGGAATTAATTTACTATTGCGTAAAATCTTGTAAAAACATGCATTTCATCTTTTGTCGAATTCTTGATAACTTTCCTGGGATTTTCTTCTCAATTTGGATGTATTTTAGGGCTGAAACCCAAATAATTAATAATGGATAATCAAAATCTTTTATAAATTTAAATTAAAGGAAATATGATCTTGAAGATGTGGGGAAGCCTCGGAAGACTATGAATATTACTATAAGTGATAATGAGATTAAACAAAGATGTGCAGAGGTGAATTCAAACCATGCATGAGAGGAGAACATTTAGATAAGAGAATTTCTCAAGTCATGAGAGGATTACGATGAGAAGTGACAGGCACTCCATGTGAAACCTGAGGAGATGGGTGCAGAATATCCAAACATGAGATTTAGTCTAGAGATTCCTATATGATTTTTTTTGAAAATTGATTAATGGGAGACCCTAAGAGAGGATCATATACTTCACAATGGATACATGATATTGGATACTGGAGGTTCATGTGGAATGTAGGTGGAAAAGCACATTATTAGAATGGAATCTTGGAGTGGATGATAATCACATCAATGGGGGC
The DNA here is from genome assembly GCA_963277665.1 of Viscum album. Lineage (NCBI taxonomy): Eukaryota > Viridiplantae > Streptophyta > Magnoliopsida > Santalales > Viscaceae > Viscum > Viscum album. The sequence continues at coordinate 379,653,657 of OY728163.1, read as the reverse complement.
GATTAGATTTATTTTCTAGAACATATTATTTTATTATCTTTCTTTCCAGTTCTAATATTTTTTAAATTAATTCATTATTAAAAATTATTTTTTATAAAACAAATTGAGATAAATTTCACACGAGGAATGAGATTTATATGAAAAATTTATTTTTCATTGATATTATTGTGTTTCATTAGCATATCACTTTTCTTATTAACATTCTTTATGGAAGCTTATTTTTCAATGTTCAACAATCAATAATAGTCATTCTTGACCACAATTTTTTAAACTATAAGTAGAACATTCTTTTTAAAAAAAAATTAATAAATTTTGTAATAAATATAATAAAATCATAAAAATTATTTAAAATAGTTCCATCTAGGTGATTTATTCACTCATATGTTGTGATTATGTTGAGTTTCACAGTTGAAAATATATGGGTTTTAACCTTTACTTTCCTTCTACATGGAAATTTTAGTTATTAATATTTGCAATGGATGGTGACTTAAGAAATTTTACATGATCAAGAAGATTTAATATTAATCAGTAAATAAAAATTCTCCTTGATCCTCCCTTTTTTGATAACAACTATTTTCCTTATCCTTTTCCCTGTTAAGCTTCTTGTTTCTAGGCACATCATCATCTCTCAGTCACCTATTTCTTGTACAATATTTTTTCATCAATGTTTTTTTCACATTCTCAGTGGTTGTTTTTTCGTTTTTTTATTATCATATCATGGTCACTAAAAAATATTTTGTATTCTTCCTTTGGGATCAACCCTACAAAATTGTATACTAGTTTTCAGCATAAAAAATAGATAACTTATTTTTTATTTTAGTGTCAAAATGAGAAATCACACACTTGTTATGATAGTATATCACTATAGACTATTTCACCTTGTCACCAATATATTCTGCCTATAGATTCATTCAAAAAAATTGAGTTCATTACTTGGTTAGTGATATGGTTTCTGATTATTCTATACCTAGCTATGTACTTTCATACTTTGTACTCAACCATCATACAAATTTTCCTCTGATGAATAACAAATTTTATTGTGGATATACGGTCTATGTCATCTACAACCTAATGTGTATTAGAGAATTTATATTACCCATGATCATTTACTCAATAAAATCATAAGATATAATTGAGAGTAACTAGGATGTACCTCATAATATGTTAAACAACAATAATAAGTACTTTTTTTAGATTACTCTGAAACATATCCACAAAAAATTCCATACAAAATTATCATGTTGTGTAATATTCAACAAAAAAACATATAATTATTCTTGTATTCTATGTGGGATTTATAGACATTAAATCATTATGAATTCTTAGTTTAGTTCAAGCTATAATCAGAGTTTACATTGGTTTTGAATCATGTATGTAAAATTTAATCAGATGGTCCCTCACATACATTTATTGAGAGATAAAGGTGTTTCCCTCTTTCATAATCACTTGAAACGCCAATAAATACCTAATTTTTTCAAGTAATGAAAACTCAAAATCTAAACATATTAAAATAGAAAATGCTTCAACATATTTATCCATGATTCCACAAAATATGATGTCATTAACATTAACCAGCACCATGAATTGTTCTTCTATAATGGTTTTATATTGAGATCTTGATCTACACCATCTTTTTTAAAATTATTTTTTCAAATTGGTGTCTAGGAATTCATATCATTCTTGTGGTGCCTACTATAGACTATATAAGGCCTTATTTAAAATTTATACAATGGTTTCATCTTTATCAATCAGTAAACTAACATGTTGTTCAATATACATTAAAAAATATTTTATAACATCTATCTAAAATATATTGAATCCTATTGAAATTTCTATTTCCAAGAAGAACTGAAAACACATAAGTTGAGCCAATAGTGAAAATGTTTCATTGGTATCTACACCTTAAATTGACCCAAATAATTTTCACATGAGAATTAAACTATTTTGGATAAAATTTGTAACTCCTTTTAATTTTATTATGAATTTTTATTTAAATGAATATAAATTGTAATAACATTTTTTACACACAATACTAAGATAAAACCAAATGTGATATGTTTTATTATAAGTATAATATATTATCATTTTGATAAAGTAGTTATGTTGGAAGGTATAAATAGAGATATCCACATTATGAAATATTTGTTGAAAAAAATAATGGATATTTGTAATGCTATTTAATTGATAAAATTCAATAAGTGTAGTAAAATATCTAATAATTCATTCTATACTTAAAAATTAGTTTTCTTAAAAATTGAGTTTTTAGATGTTGTGCATTTCTTATTTTGGGAAAGAAAATATATTATTGTAAAAATGTGGTAAAATATATTTTTTATATGAATAATAAATTACTATTAATTTCATTAGTAATTAATAGGGAATTAGTATATGAACAGTTAATATTTAAAATTTCATTTTCATATAAAAATATTTTGTCAGTATATGTCTCTATTTAAAAGATAAAAATTTAAAATATAAAAATTATTTTTTAAATAAAAAATAATTTTGGATTCAAAATAACCATAATATATTAGGATAAATATTTTGGATTCTTATGAAAAGATTTATTTTAAGGTGAATAGTACAAAATGTTGTTTTTACAAATATTTAGACATTTATAACATCATTAGTATATAATCATGACTTAGAAATTTATAAAACCTTTTTCCTTAACAAAATATGTATTTTATAAGTAATATTATACATTTAAAAATATTTCGTTTAATTTACCAACCTTTATTTGATATTTTAGAACGTAAATTAAAATTTTCTCCAAATCAGTTTGTAATTTATTATACAATTGTTTATTTAGAATTAATTTATAAAATTTTTATAAATTTCATATAATAATATGTATTTTATATTTTGGAATTATAAGGTTTAATTTATTTAATAATTTTTACTTTTTTTAGGCATAAGAAAATTTCATTTTTAAAAACTAGTTACGACAGTAAAAGTTAAAGGGATAAAAGGGTTTGAAAATGGTGAAAGACTTAAATCATGTTGAAAAGAAGTCTCTAAATGAGTTTTTTTTTATATTTATTGATCAACACTCATCCCACATCTATTATTTTCCACTTTTGGAGCCACTTTATTTGAATAATGCACCTCTTATTAATGCCACTCCTCTCAGTCATAAAAGGATCCCTTCATAGTAGTACTTACCTTGACACCACAAGACCCTTGGTTAGGCCACAATCTTACAAAATACCTATAAAATACTCATATCTATGTTCTATAGGTTGTGATCTCCTAAAAACCCACCCCTCAAAGGCAAATATTAATTTGAAAAGGAGAAATTCATAGGACTAAGGTAAAAAATCATTGTTACTTTTTTATTACTATTTATTTATATATTATTATTCTACCTCAAAGTATAGTATTATATACTAAAATAATAACATTTGTATCATTAGTATGCTGAAATTTTATTATATTTATGTGTAATATTTAATATATCTTATACCCTTCTTAGAAAATGGAAATGATGTCCAAGCGTATGTATTGACTACATCCTTACTTGACATGTTAAAATATTGTATCTAAGTATAAATATTATATTTATAAAATTATTAAGATTATGAAAAGATAAATTATTTTCTACCTTCATTTTATTCTATGAACAACAAAAATGTCTCATGTATGTGCGTACATACTACCACCTCCATTGAGCATTGTGTTTCATTTTTTGTTACCAACATACATGATAGGATTTAGTATATATTTGATTAATATATATGATAATAAATAGTTATATATGTTATGAATATGTTTCATAAATTATAACACAATAATTACTGATCATTATATATTAATCTATTTATATCAGTAAAAATCCCAAAACAGGTTGTTCGTGGATTATATTATCATTAACCATACCCGTAGTTTCCGTCAAATGAACATGTGGATGCCAAAAACCATTATTGTTTTCATTTTATTTTCATATATTATAATGATGAACTTTGGTATCAAATAATGGTGTTTTAAATCACTATTATAAAACACATGTAAAAATATCGAAACATATGATAATGATAATAAATCAAATCTAGCTAATGAACATATAGTGAATGATTATAAATAAAGAGTTGAAATGTTAATAGATATTAATAAGATTTTTGAATAGGTTATTAAGATGGTTATATTTATGGAACAAAATATTAAATAAAATTCATGTAAGAATAGAGTAATATTAAAGGGTTTTTATAAATCAAATTATTTTCTCGGGTCAAAATTATTCCACATTAACTATGGTTTTAGAAGATTTATTTATTCAATAAAATGATGATATTGTTTTATTTTCCTCCTTAAATTCCATGTAATTACCTTTTTTATAAAATATATGTTCTTTTATGGATTTAATGTTTCCTAAAATTTGATGGTGTTAAGAATAATTATCATCCTCACCAAATAAGTTCTTTCTCTTCCTTGTCCATGTTCTCTCTTCCTACCAACATTCGCCATTTTTATTTTCAAATAAAATTATATATTTCTTTAGTGATCTGAAAATTTATATTTTTCCATTTTCGTATGAAACATTTATCACTCTTGTTATGATGTGGGTTTCAATAAAGGTATTTTTAAAATATAGAAAAGGTTTTGTATTATCCATATTATAAATTTTATCTCCCAATTTGAATTTTATATTGATAAAAATTATATATTTTTCATGGATCCATTATCAATATTTCTTTACAAATAATCTTTTTGGTAGTTTTCATTTCAATTTTTTAAAAAAATTATTTTTAACAGTAACTCATAACATCTTCTCATTTCACCAATTTTATGAAATGTTTTTTCTACACACTTTTATGTTTCACTTTGATTTTCCTATTTAAATCCCAAAGATATATCTCTTATGGAGTTTTGTTTTATGAATCACCCTTTCATTTCTTTTATAAAATACTCTATTAGGTTGTTATAATTTTTTGTATAAACCGATCTAATTATTCAATACATTTTATGTGATACTATTTTAGAAATGTTATGAAACAGATTTTGTCCTTGGATTATTTATGATATGTTGAATGATTAATTTCAAGTGGTATACATATGTATAGATTATTAATTGGTGGGGTCGTATATCTCCCTATAATGCAAATTTTTAGGATTTATATATCATGAGGAAATTATTTGCGAATAAGATTATGTTTGTTCACAATCATGGGTGTAAGTGAGTGTATCACAAAGTTAATGTATCCCAATGCTTATACTTATGAAATATTTCAATGATATTCCATATTCTTATGTTATACTACCATTATACTGTATTATTATTATATTCTTATAATACTTGTTATACTTATTATTATTCCTACATTATCTCTTATTTGAATTATATCCATATATCATGATCCTTAATACTCAAACAAGTTTTATAATTACCAATGGTGGTACCAATATTTTTATCAGATATTTCCCCCATATCCATGTTTTATCTTATTTTTATGATTAAAACATTTTTATTCATGGAGAATGTTTCCATTGCTAAGTGTTTAAGCTCAACCATTTTTTATGTTTTTAGTCCTTAGTTTATGAAGAAGATTATAATTTATAATAAGTATATAAGTGATTATAATAGGGTTTGATTGTGCAAAAATGTTCCAAAGTATTTTGAAATAAGTTACTTATGATTTTTATCCTAAAAAATTAAACCTTTGGTTTATAAAATTGTGAGATTATATATGATATTTGATGTTAATGCTATATAAATTATTTAAAATGAAGATATATTTAGCTTGGTTCAATTAAGTTGTTATCAAATACAATATGTAAAGAAAGTTTTTTTATCTCTAGTAATGAGTGTATGGGTCTAAGGTGCCTCAGTTGGATCCTAGAATTTTCTAGTTATTTTTACGTATTATTTTATAAAAAAAATTTGGTATTAGGATAAAGAAATTTAGTAAGGACCATATTTATAAGTATAGGATAACATTAAGATGTTTTTGGTAAAGTATATATTGTGTACTTTCCTAGTAATGAAATTATTTTCTAGATACAAAAAAAATGGATGAAGTCTTTAGCACATGTACACCTATGGGTAATAACCTTTAAAATTCTAGTTTGGTATTAACTCGATCTTACCCTGGTGAAAACAAAAAATGTATAACTGTATACCTAGTCTGACACTCCTTAAGGATATGCTTTGATCAATTCAAATACTCTTTATGAACCATTATGAAAGATTTAAATTCACTTTCATGATGTAATATATAATTAGTTGGGAATGAGATCCCAAGAGTAAAATGACCATGGAAAACCTAGGTTAAACAAAGAAGTTAATGTCTGATCAAATTATATCTTAGTTGAATGAAAAATTTTAACATTTTAAAATGAAGGTTTAATAGAATAATACATATTATGATTTATATTTCATATTCATATGATCAAAAACATTGATTTTATTATATATTTTCATAACCATTTTGGTTTTAGCATTTGGATGGAATCAGGTTCATGGCCCTTTGAAACGTATGCCTCCAGAAACCCAATGTCATGTAAGACAACTAATTAATAATATTTTCTCAAATGGTTATGATAAATAAAAATCTTAAAATATATTAATTAATAGGTAAAATATTATTTTCCTTGTCTTACCTAAGATAGTGAATTTGGATTCTTAACATGAACGTTTTTTCTTAAGTCTTGATTATCTTATGGACACTCTTAACTATTATTATTACTATGAGATAATTCATATTTTTAGTGAAAAATTTATTTTTTAGGGGGAAGAATATAATTCCATTGGATTTTAATATTAATTTCCCATTAAATAAATACAAGTTTAAATAACTTGGTTCACACGTAAAACCATATTAAATCTATCGGTGGTATATTTTTTTATAAGTAGTAAATATTACAATTGTAATATTGTAGTTAAATTGGTAGGTATATATAGAGGTATACTCATTATGAAATATATGTAGAACAAAAAATAAAGGTAAATTTTAATATAAATTAATTGAAAAAATTCAATTATTCTAACTAAATAAATAATAAGATCATTTAATCCTTATAAATGTATTTTCCTAGAAATTTCCATTTTGCAGGCTTTACTTTTTTTATTTTAGTAAATAAAATATATTATGTTTAGATGGTGATAATATATATTTTTTATATCAACAATAGATTAAAACTTATATAATTAGTAATTTATGGGAAACAAGAATAAGATAATTTAATATTAATAAATTAATTTTCATACAAAAATAGTTTTTCATTATATGTTTATATATAAAAGACTAATAACTGAATTTTATAATTTGAATTTGAAAAAAATAAACATTAATTTTGGATTTATTATAATAATAATATATTTTTTTTTTAGTTTTTGGAATTTTTCTGAAAATATTGATTTTTAGGTAAATAATACAAAATAATGTTTTAAGAATACTAGATATTTTATGACATTATCACGATATAAGACAAACTTATTAATTTATGAATCCTTTTTAATCACCAAATAAGTATTTTATAAGTTATATTATGCATTTAAAAATATTAAATTTAATATAAAACCCCATAGTTGGCATTTTAAAACTCATGTTATATTTCGAACATAAAAAATTAATGTGTTATACATTTATTATTTTTGAATTAAATTTTTTTCAATTTAAAAATTTAATCTAATAAAGTAGATTTAATATTTGGAATCAGAAGAATTAAATTATTTAATAATCTTCATTTCATTTGTTGGTATAAAAATAATTTACTTACATTAAAATTAGTTACTATAGTAAATTTTAACATGTTAAAATGGTTAAAAAATGGTAAAAGGCAATGATCACATTGAAAAAATCATCAAAAATAATTTTTACGCTATTAATCAACCAAAAAAAAATTCTTATCAGTTATTTTACACTTTTGGAGCCACTTTCCTTGAATAACCAACCTCTTATTACCAAAATTTCACTATTAATACTTATAAAACAATCCCTTCAACAAATTAATTCTTATCACATTGAAATCTACTTATATTTTTCAAAATATCCCCAACTACATTCCCAAAACAGTAATAAATGTACTAGAGGTTTTGGTCTTATAAAAAGACTACCCCTCAAAGGATAAATATAATTTTCAATGGAGTTATACCAAGGAGTAAGGTAAAAATTCAAAATTACTCCCCTTAAATTCTATTCTATTATGTGTTATTCTTATACTTAAAAATAAATTATAACATTATATAATATTAACATCATTATAATTAATTTAAAAAAATTCATTATATTTTTGAAAAATATATTCTCTATATTCTTCTCTTCTCCTTCAGAAAAATGTAAACATCATTTACACATATGTGTGGACCACCACCTCAATGGAGCGACATGTTCTATTTTTAATAACCACCATACGTGGATGGTTAAATGGGTTATATAATGAATTAATATTATATTTATAAAAGTACTAATATTTTAAAAATCTAAATCAATTTTGAAATTATTTCCTTTCTATGAAAATAAAAAATCCAATTGTGTGTACGTACATAACATTTCCTCCATGGAGTGATGTTTTCTAATTTTTATCACCACCCTATATAGATGGTTATAATAGATATTTTATAAAAATATATGATATTAAATATTAATACATATCATGAATATGTTTTTGAAATTATTACATAAAAATAAGCATTTATTATAAAGTGATACACTGATATTAGTAAATGTTCTTAAATGAGCTCATCGTGGATTATTTTCTTGAAAACCAAGACCATTGTTTCCATAAAATGATACTAGAGTAGTATAAATTATTGAAATAAAATAATATAAATATATTTTATTTTTTGGGAATGATAAAAATTATATTAAAAAATGGTGTTTGATTTCTCCTAGATAAAACCTAAGAGAAACAATTGAAACATCTGATAATGAAAATAATCATTAACTAGCTAATTAATGTATAATAAATGAATATAATTAAAGAGTAGAAATATTAATAGATATGAATAAGTTTATAAGTTATTAACAAGGTTAGGTTTATGATCTAGGATAATATATCATTTTCACATAAGTGTAGAGTAAAGGTAGGGGGTTTATTAAATCAACATGTTTTCCTAAGTCATGATTATTAATCTTTAACTATAATTTTAATATTTTATTTTCATCTATCCTATAATGATATTATATTAAATTTCATTTTTTTGAAATTGAAATTTTACATAAAAAATTCAATTTTATGGATTTCTTTCTTCATAAAATTTGATGAAGTTTAGAATAATTATCGTCTTATATGAACAAGCTCTTTCTATTCCATGTCTATGTTGTCTCTTCCCTAAAATATTATTATTTATTATTTTGAAATATGAATATATATTATTTCTAGTGATCTTAAAATTTCTCTTTACCTCTTTTCAAATGGAATATTTATAATTATTTTAATGATGTGGTTTTTATTAATTGTAGTTTCAAAATGTTGAAAAGGTTTTATTCTTTTCTTGATTATACATTTTATCATAAAATCCACATTTACTCTAGATAAATTTCATATCATTTTCATTGATCCATTATTGAGATTTATTTATAAATATTTTTTGAAATATTATTCATTTAAATTTCTCAAAAATAATATTTTATAAAGTTTCACATAACATATTATATTTTCAACTTTGTTGAGAAATGGATTCTAAAGTATCTTTTATGTTTCAATACATTTTTCCTCCTTAAATCCAAAATATAAATTTCATATGGATATATGTTTTATGATTATCCATTTTAATTCCATTATGATGTATTCCATTTGGATGATTTAAATTTTTAGTACCAACCAATCTAATTTATGAAGAGATATTATGTTATACAATTTCAGAAATTTTGAGAAACCCATTTTATTTCCTTTGGTTATTTGGAATATGATGAATGCTTAACTTCAAGTAGCACCCATATGTAAGGAAGATTGATTTTTGGAGTCCTATATAACAATATAATTCATTTATTAAGGATATATATCTCATAATAAATGTATTCATGGACATTATTAATCTTATTTATAAGCATTGGTTCGATTGAGTGGACCACGACGGTGATGTTTCCTTATGGTTATGTTCATACAATATTTCAATTATATAATTTTTTCATATGTTATCCACACATGATTTAAGATAATTATTATATGATTATGAGGGAAACTATATTTTTATGATTCCTTGATGAAAGTTTGGTGGACTTATGATCCTGTATCATGATCCTTTGTGATTGAACACAATTTATGATTACCTCAAAGGATACTAAGATATTTTTATCTTAGATTTATCCCCCATCCATGTTTCTTCAAAACAATTGACCTAAATATTATGATTCATTGTGAAATTTTCCCTTAATTGTCATTTGAGATCACACTTTTCTTATGATTCAATTTCCCCAGTTATGAAGATGAGTATAATTTATGGGATTGCTATATGGGAGACTAGTGTGGTTTGATTATATAGAAATGTTCCCAATTACTATAAAATAAGTTTCTTATATAGTTTATCCTTTAATACACAAAATTCATAGTTTCATTGATTAAGACATTATTTTTGTGATTTAATTTATAACTTAGGGAAATAATGTAAAATTAATATATGTTTTTCTTGGGTCTCTTCACATGGTATCAACTCTTAAGTGAAAAGAATGTGTTTTTATCACTGGACCCAGGAGCATGGGTTTGGGGCACATAAATTAATATCAAGTAAGGGTTTCATTATTTTTGATGATTAATTTAGTCATTATTAGGTATTTGGATAAGAAACAAAACCTTTGGATAAGTCTGAGTATAGAAAATATCCTAATGTTTTGATAAAGTACATTTTTATAGTATTAAATAAATAAAATCCATATCTAGATAGAAAGTGGTGGATACAAGTTCCGGCACAAATTCATCTATGGTTAAGTACCCTGAAATGGTTTGTTGGGTATTAACCCAATCCCCACCTGGTGCATGAAAACAAGGACCAACTTCACACCTAGTTTTACACTCTTAGGGAAAATACATTGGTTAATTCAAAAAAATATTTATGATGTAATATAAAGGATTTAAATGTAATTTCATGATATAATATGTAATAAGTTATGTTAGAGATCCTAATAGGAAAATCAACACAGAAAACATAGGTTAATCAAATGAAGTTTTAGGTTGATCCAATTATATCATCGTTAAACCAAATGTATAATAGGATGAAATAATGGATTTATAAGAGAATAAATATAAGGACTTGATTTTCATATCTATATGCTCAATTACTTTGATTTTATTAGATATTATCATAACCACTTTGGTTTTAGTATTTTTATGGAATTATGGTGATGACATGTTTAATGGTATGCCACTGAAAACCCTTATATGTTATAAGAAAACTGAGTAGGGATATTTGGAATAAATGGTAGTGAAAAGGAAAATCTAGAAAAATGTTTATTAAGAGGTAAAATTCAAGTTTTTTATTCTTACCTTTGATAGAGAATTCTGTATCTTAGATTAAATTTTATCTTGATACATGCCTATATTATGGATAATAATTCCCATTTTATTAGTAAGAGATAATTAAAATTGTGAGGATGAAAATTATTTTATAGGAAGGGGAATGTAATTCCCTAATATTTTAGTATTAATTTCAATATAAAAAACAAAATTAGGAATAACTATGCTAACATGAGACAATAAACAAAATCATAATATGATATATTTTATTGTAAGATGTAAATATAACCATTTAAATATATCTATTAAATTGGTGTTGTTAAATTGAGAAAACCTCATTATAAGTTTCATTTTAAATAATAAATACATAATTTTTTGAATTTTAATATGAAAAAATATATTAATTTTTGGATTCAAAAAAAATATTATCTTGTGTTGAAATTTTTTGATTTTTCTATATAGATTAATTTTTAGGTGAAAAGGTGATAATACTATTTTTGTAGATATAAACAAATTTATGAAATAGTTACGATGAATGAATGAAATATTAATTTAGGAAAGAAATTCCAACAAAAATATTTATTTAATAAGTATGATAATACATTTAAAAATATTATGTTCAATTTACAAACCTATATTTTACATTTTAGAACATACGTTATACTTCCCTCTAAAACTGTTTTTAACGCTTTATACATTTATTATTTTATTATTAAATTTTATAAATTTATAATTTTTTTATAATATAATGGATTTCCAATTTTTAATTATAAGCTATAACTTATTTATTATGTTTAATTATTTTAAAACTAAAAATACATTATTTATTTAAAAATTAGTTAACATAGTAAAAGTTAAAATGGTAAAAGAGTTACAAAAAGAATAAAATTCATAAATAATGTTGAAAAAATATCTCTGAATGTTTTGCTAGGAGATTTATCTACCTACACTCATATAAAATACATTATGTTCCACTTTTGGAGCCACAATCCTTGAATAGTTCACTGTTTATTACAAAAATGCCACTCCTTTGACTTATAAATGGATTCCTTCTACACACCACTTATCCTCATACCAAAATCCCATTAGTTATTCCATAATATATCCAAATACATACCCAAAACTATTAGTGACATAATATAGGTTTTATACTTATCAAAATTACACCACTCTGGGGATAAATCAAATTTTTGGAAGGATTGATTCCAAGTAGTAGTGTAAAAAATTTTAATTACTCATTGTCATTGTTATTTATTTAAGTAGTCATCCTATTCCACAAATTATATTATAAAATACTAAAATAATAAAATAAATATCATTATTATTATTTAATGTTATTATATTTATCCCAAAATTATTATTTATCTTCCACCCATCTCCTTATAAAAATGAAAATGTCTTCCATGAGTATGTCCATATTACCACCTCCACAGAGTAGTAGGTTACGTTTTTTTAAACCACCTTGCATGGATGGTTAAAATGGGTTATATAAGAAATAAATATAATATTTATAAAATTATTAGTATTATAAAAATATAAATCAATTTCCACCATAATTTTATTCTAATAAAAATGTTAATGTCACTCATGTCTATGTACGGACTACTACCACAATGTAGCAGTGTGTTCATTTTTTCATAACCACACTACATGGATGGTAATAGTAAATATTTGATGAATATATATGATATTAACGATAAATAAATTTCATTATTTTTTTTCTAAAAGGATAATAGAAAGTTTAATTATCATTATAATGTAATATGTTAATATTAGTAAATAACCTAAAACAAAATCATCATGGATTTCGTTCATCACAAACCATAACCATATCTTACATAAAATGAACTTGGGGATGTATAAATAATTTTTTGTTTTTCAAAAAACACCATACAAATAAATTCAAATAAAAAATTAAAAATACATAGAATAAAACATCTTCCAAATGAAAAAAACTAGACTGCACCAAAAAACACCAGTCAAAATTAAAAATACAAATTATAGATTCAATCCAAGCACCAAAAACCAATAACTATCACACCACATTGAGAGAAAACAACACATGATAAGATGTGATATCATCTTGATCTACAACCCTCCTTTCAAGATTAAAAACTAAAAATTTAATAACCATCATCCACATCACATTTCCCTCATCAACAGTCGATGGAGGAAACTAGAACCAGTACCGGAAATGAACCCTTTAACCTTTCTAATGTCAAACCACCACCATGGGAATTTCCATCCATCACCGTGATCCTAGAACAAACCATTTCAATGATGAAAAATCAGAACAAATGTCCAGAAAATCCAAACCTCAACATACCAAAGTGAAAAATACAATGAGTACGATCCTCCTTGATCCCAATCGTCCCCTAGATGATTACCTTCTAGAACTTCCAACAAACCACCACTCTAAACCAACTGGGAGTGGAGCTATGGAATTCTGAATCTTGGGAATATTGGAGCGATCTGGACCTCAAAAATGGGTCATGCCCCACACCAGGAATAATAAACCAAACCAAAGTCCTTGAAACTCTGAACTCAGAATTTAATGCACACATCGAGCTTCAAATGGGGTTTGAAATAAATATTATAAAACATATGTGAAATGATTGAAACATCCAATAATGAAAATAAACATTAACTCGGTAATGAACGTATAATGAATGCTAATAATTAAATAGTACCAAAGTTAATACGTATAAATAAGTTTATGAAATAAGTTAGTAAGATTTTTATGTTTGTGATACAGGAAATTAAATCACTTTCATATGAGAAAATATTAAATTTAAGGGTTTTCTTAACTCAAATACTTTTTTTAGTCATAATTATTCATCTTTGACTAAGGTCTTATGGTATTATTTTCCTCTTCCCTATAATGATATTATATTTCCCATCCTTATTATTTTATGGGGAATTACATTTTTATATAAAAAACATCTTATTTAATGGATTTCATTATTTAAAAAATATGATGTTGTTAAAAAAATTTGCATCTTATCCAAATAACCTCATTTTATTCCATGTGTGTGTTCTATCTTCTCATAATTTTTCCCCTTTATTATGTTTATATAAAAATGTATATTAATTTCATTGATTTTTAAATTTCACATTACCTATTTTAAAATGAAATATTTATCACTATTTTTATTATTATTTATTTCAATAATTATATTTTAAAAATGTTAAAATGAATTTTTTATCTTTCCTAATTAGAAATTTCATTTTACACTCAACATTTACTATGAATAAACTATATATATTTTTAAGGGATCTATTATTGAGATTTATTTCCAAATAATGTTTGAAAAATTATTCGTTGATATTTCTCAGACTTGATATTTTCAAAAGTGACCCATAACATATTATATTTTTTATGATGTTAAGAAATTTTTTATAAAGACTCTTTTATATTTGGATTTAATTTACCTCAATATATCTAAATGATCTATCTTCCATGGAGTTATATTTTATGAACTATCCTTTTAATGACTTTAGGAATTATTGCTTTTGGGAGATTGAAATTTTCAATATCAACCAATATAATTCAAGGAGAATGTTTTTGTGAAACAATTTTAGAAATTTTAGGAAACCCATTTTCATTACATGAATTATTTATGGTCAGATGAATGATTAATTTCAAGTGGAATAGATATGTATGGATTTTTGATGTGTGGGGTCTTATATCATCCTAGAATTCATCGGTTAACGTTTTAAATATCATGAGATAAGTATTTGAATAAATGAAAAAGTCTGTTTCCAAACGTGGTTGAAACTGAGTGGATCAAAAAGGTAATGTTTACCTATGATTATGTTTGTGACATATTTATATGATATTCAATTTTACTATGTTTTTATCCCATGATTGAATATATTTTTTTTCTTCTAAGCCATGATAAATAATTTATGGTTTCGTACTGACCTTCATGTTGACTTATGCACCTATATCTTGATAATTAATTCTTGAACAAGTCTTATTATTACCACTGATGATCTCAATATATTTTAACACAATATTTGTCTTATATCCAGGTAAACATTGATGTTTATAATCTGATTATTACTAGACATTGGAATGTTTTCCATAACAAAGTATTTGTGAACACCTTATTCTTGTGTTATCATTCCCTAGGTTATGAAGATTGGTATAATATTTGGGATGTCTAAAAGCGTTTATAGTGTGTTTTTATTATGGATAAATGTTCACATGTATTGTAAAATAGTTTTATTATTTAGTTAATCCTCATACTCACTACTACATCACTTATTGGGATCTTGAGGTTATTTCTAGGATGTAATGTTTAACTTATGGAAATGATGTAAAATAAACATATGTTTGTCTTGGGTCACATTAGTTGATATCAAATCCTATATGTAAAAACAGTTATTATCACCATACCGAGGATTTCAGGCCTAGGGTGCCTCAACATTAAATTTTTTACCAAACTTATTATTAAATATCCGCATTGTTCCAATCAAATTGTACTTTTTTGGCTCCTCCTCAAGGTCCTAAATCCAATTTTTATAAATTTTTTATATGTTATAATTAATGGATATTAACCATGATTTCTCATTTGGAACATATTCAATTAAAGTGAGTTATACCATTAACAAAAGAACTATATTTTCTATAATACTCATCCCATGTATCTATGTGGGATTCATTCTATCTCTAATGATATGTGATTGATAAATTTGTAGTATTTTTTTATCCTCGAAGGTTCATATGTTCTTTCTTCATAAATAGTATCATATTATTATTTAGTCTCAAATCCAACATCATTTTTCAAAACATTTCACAATGTCAATATTTAGAATATATTCACTATACTATCCCAGGATAGATTGACTATCGAGAGGGAGGGGTGAATTAGTGGGTTTGTTTTAGGAATTTTGTTTCTTTTCAATGAAAAATATCAAATGTGATAAGGTTCTTGATCCACTATATATTATCTCCCAATATCACCTCGTTTTCAGTTACTATAATGAAGAGGGAGCAGTAAATAGTGTTTACAAATTTTTACAAAATCTGATACCTTGTTGTAATCATTTATTCCCTAGGGATATTGATTCTTCACTATAAATCAAGATATTTCACTAATCCCAACACCAAATGAGAGACTCATCATTATTTCATCTCAAATTAAAATAATTATATTACAGATATAACCAAGGGACTCCAATTACTTCTAAATCTAACAAAAATACTTCTTACACTGGATCCAATTAAGAGAATACTACTCCAAGCTCCGACTAGAAGACTTCACCTAGCCCCAAAACAATTGTAAGAATTCAACTTTATCTAAGTCTTGATACATAGTTGGATGACATCTTGATCTTCGTCCATGATCTCTTAAGATATTACTTTATTATGTACCAATTCATGTATCTTTAATAGACTTAGATCAAGTTTTTCAGTCTACCTAAAATATTATGAAAACCTATAACTAATAAGTTGCCTCAAAAAAACAGTGATCAAGATATTAATCCTTCCACATAAATTCTTGGCATCACTATGGTGTTTTCAAGTGGTGAAAACAAACTGTTCATTATTTTATATAATATAGAACTTATAGAATCTCAATTTTTTCTTTTTATGAGTTCTCAACATAATGTCAGCTCAAGGTATTCTCTTCTTAAAACTCTAGAACATTTTATTTATATTGATTTATTATTTTATGTTCTTTATTACTATTAATTTTCATATGTCTCAATTTTTGGTCATGTTTATGATGATAACATTTATGTTCTCATTTATTATTCATGAGCATATACATGCATGAATGTGCACATACTCATCTTTCTTCTTTGTTTCTTTGAACACGCACACACACATTTTCTATGTAGGTTCATTTACTCATGGTTCTTCAAGTGATTTAGAAATAATGTGTGCATGAGCATAATCATCTCCATGCACACACTATTTATAGTTTTCTTTTCACAAGTAAGTACATGGAATTCTCAACTCAAACCCTTCACACAAATAGTATAAATTCTTGGTTACATCACAAAAATATTTTCTTCCAAAAACCATTATACATATGATATGTTTAAGTGCATGAGTTCTTCTTTTTCAACATGCAACATAATGGTTATCAACACTGGTTCATGGTTGTATCAAAGAGTTCACATAATCATAAATGGATTCATTGAATTAGTTATTCAATAATCTATTCGAGTTTCATAAAAATAGGCCAAAGGATTGTGGGATATCCCCTCCTCCTTGTTCCAGAAGAAGATGCATGGTTCTCCTCCATCACAAAACTGGATCTATTCATGGTGCCCTGTTTTTTCTCTTACAAAATGGGAGCCTTATCAATAATGGAAAAAATTCACTTTGGCTTCGTCCTTCGGGTTTTATGTGAAAACCCACCTTACCTTACCCCGCCTCATCCTCATATTTTATGTAGTTTCTATCAATGGTTAGAAATATTAGATATATCGACTCTTATATTTTCGAACATGAGATTCAGGTTGACCCCCATGATTCCAATAAGCATAGGGTATCTTACATAATGATGAAATCCTCACATGAAGTCTTATTATCACGGGATTTTAGTAATTTATATCTCAAATAAATCCATTCATTTTGGATACTTTAATAGATGAATGGAAATTTGTTTTAATTTGGTAGTAGCTCATTCATTGAACTTCCACATGAATGTAATAAGAATATTATATATGTGGATTTCTTTTATCTCATCTACTTGAAAACTATGCTTTAGATTATAAAGGGAGACCTTTGGCTCCATGGATGGAGATATGGTCATCTCATATGGTGAACATCAGCACCGTTAACATTTGAAACTATTTTTATTGGATTGTTGATATCAATCTAATCTGACAGTGACGGTTTTATCCATAACTCATTAAAATGGATGAATAGTTCACATATTATATTGTGCCACATCAATCTCAAGTTCAATTGAGTGATTATTTTGTTAAAAATCCCATGACACAAAACTTCTAAGATAGAATCTAGGGATCAACACCCACACACACTTGCATCGTACACCTCACAAGTCGTACAACACCTGCAGTACCCCATTGGAAACCAGGACCAACGAATGCACATACTACAAGGGCTCCTACATGCCTAAAAATGGCCTTCTACCTACCTCAATGGCTGGTCCTCAGGATGGCTCTCCCTCATGGGTCTAGCTTTCTCCACATAGTGAGGTTGGTGGGATAACCCTTTTGGATTAACATGGTTGACTCTATTTTTTCATATATGTCTCATTCATAGAATATATAAAATTTCAATGTATAAAATATAATTCGAACCTTCCTCAGCTGCCTTCTTCATCATGTAATTATGTAAGAATAATTTTCATGGAATTCATAATGTTACACTCCTCATTTAAAATATATGATTTTATTTTTTTATGGTAAACTTCAATTATTCTTTTTCTCTTCATGAAATAAATATTTACATGCTACTCCATTGTGTTATGCACTGTGAATTTCATCTAAGAGCATGAATTTGACATTTAAAGGTTAGGTCAAAAATTATCACAATTACCTAGATAATTGTTATATCATTACATCTAATGTCATCATGTGAATTGATACTAGTTTTATAAGAATCACCACTTCATCCAACAACTTAACAATCTCAAATTGAAATATAATTTACAAAAAATGAAACACTAGTGAAAATAATCTCCCCTTTGAATTTTTTTTCTCAATATCTCTTTAAATATTTAAATATTTACATATTTATAAGTCAATATGTGTGCTAAAACATTATCCATGTTATAGTAATTGAAATGAAAAGGGTAAGTGGGGGTCTCTCCATCTCATTTTACTTTAGAAAAAGATGATAATATCCCTTTTATGAAAAATTAATTGGAAACTTCTAAGAGAGGGATGATCTCACATGGTTCTCTTAATAAATTTCCTTTTTTAACCAACTTTAAGTCTATATAGACAAACCCTATGTATAAAATAAGAGAGATAAAACCGAGGTTATCCATTATATATATAAATTACCATTCATGTAAAATCAGGCATCTAAATTCTCAATTATCATGTAACGGTTCGTAAGTAAATAGATGTATCAATAACATACCAAATCCTTCACATACTTCAACAAAAATATTTGAAAGTTCAAATGAAAATGATATATATCCCCCTATGTATCATATAATCATCAACCAAGAAATCTCCATTAATTGATATGATTAACTCAATTAAGAATAAAGGATGAAAATTTTATTGTCATACCTATGTATCCATCTTTAAAAAGTTGTTCAATAATTCCACATTCACTGTGAAAGGGATATTTAATAGATTAAACTAATAAATAATCCCCCTCAAGAGATAAATATATCTATTTCAATTATTTTTATGTCTGTATGAAATAATATATATATATATATATATATAATGGGATAAATAGGTACCTTCTTATTTTTTAAGAGTAACATTTAGGATGGGAACTTCCACTTAATCTAGGCAATTATTTTCTCCCAATATCAAAAAACATCATATTAACTTTGTATGGACTAAATTTTCCACCTTAGATTGTACAAATTTCCTTCCTTTAGTTTTAGAAAGTTTTTCAACTTCCTATAATTTTTAGAAATTTTTTTATTGATTTGGCCAAACAACTAGGCATTCCTTCTTAAGATTCTCTATCTTTGTAGAATATTTAGAGGACTTTTCAGGGATTTTCTATTGATTCCTCTTTCATTTATAAGTATAATATATATCTCTTGGTTGTCTCATCATGAATGTTCCCAGCTGTGTGACCCTTATTCATACAAATACCATAAAATTATTATAAAAACAATTATAATTGTAAGATTATATGTACTTTTGGAAACAATATTATTTCTATGAGAACTTTTTTCTCACTTATTTACTACTAATTATCTTTGATTCATTTCTGTTTTCTTGATATGTATTATATCTCGACTTGTGTTTTTGTTTAGCTTATTCAACTAGGGACTTATTTTTCCTTAGGGGAAATGATATTCTTGAAATGATTATCTATCCCTTTTATGTAGGAAATTATCCATCATTTTTCTTCTTGGAATGCTTTGTTTAATAGTTTTATTATTATTTTTACATCCCAAGGAATACTTTTCCCCTTTATATTCTTGATGATATCTCCTCTCTAGTGATATTATTCTATTATCATTAGAATTTACCCCAATAAATGTAGGCCTTATTTTATCCTCATAAATTCTCATGTCTTGAAAACATTCCAATTCATAGTGACCAAACATTCAAAAACACCAACAATGGACTATGAGCCTTCTTCTCTAATTTTATAATGTACTCTATTTAGATTTCACATATTTTTAAGTTGTCTACTTTTTAGTGAAACCACCACTCTTTGGAACTCTTCTTGGGGAATAAATCTTAATGCTAATTTTCATATCCACCCTTTATATAATGGTGCTTTCTGCATTTCTAATCATTTATACTTTCCCGTAGTTCGGTTTGAAACTGATACCAACACTTGAAACAACATTAGTAAAAAATAGTTTCTAGGTTATGGGATACCTTATTCTTGGAGGAATTTTTCCTTTCATTAGAGTATAATATCATTCACTTTTTAGAGTCTTTATCCACATTGATAACTTTTGTGGAATCATCTCTTATTCCATAAATTTAGGAAATTCTCTCTTGTAGGGATTTGTGATTCTTAAATTTAAACTCTATCACTAAACACTTCATGATGAGGTAGTAATTATCATACTCAACTAATATAATAATTCTTTACAAATCCTCCTTTAGCTTATTTATTAGTTATTAATTCATGTGTATTTATTATTCCAGGTAATTTTCAAGCTCTTTGACCTTATTTTTATTAACCTTCGGCTCAGTAAATTTGAAATCCATCGACAATTTGTGAAAGTTTTAAACTTCATTCAATGCTTCTAGAAAAACTATCTAAAAAACTTCTTACATAAATATCTTTAACTCTATTCTATAGTATGAATAATGGATTTATATCTTGATTCTACTAGGTCTTTGAGATTAATGTGCTTTCAAAACTTCTTACTTATTGTATACTCAGGTTCTTTATATTCTACTTCTAACTGCGATTTATTTGATAGAAGTCTTTTATAACCTCTAATAATATAATTTACATCTTATTTGGTAACATTATTCATATTTTCTTTGGATTCAATATGAAGATCACTATGTGATTCATCATCATCATATATTGAGCTCTCTTGGTAAGAATAATAATTAAACTAATTATTTCAATATAAACCACATTCATTAGCTTTAGTTATTGGTGTCTCTAATAATAATATAAGATTACTATTTAGCTTCCTTACTTTCATTTTCTTCCTCTTATTCTAAGTCATTACAAAAAACTCCATCTATGATATCTCACTAATTTCCTAAAATATGAAATTAATAAATACTATCTTGGTTCTTTAGAGGCAAACATTTCTCTAATACCACTTGCATGCCTTAGGCTGGATTGACCACTGAGAGGGGAGGGATAAATTAGTGGTTTAATTTTATTAATTCCTTTACTTATCAACTCAAACTCTTGAAATTGTTAATTTACTCAAACCACTCAACAATATCTCTCAATACCAACTCATGTGAAATGTAATAATACTGATATAGAAACATATAATATTTAAAAGGTTCAAAAAATACCACTCTTTAGTAAAGCCAGTTATTCCCCCTAGTTACAGATTCTTTGCAATCAAATAGGTGAATAAGTTACTCCTAGAACCAACTCATATACATTTATCTTTTTATCTTAAACTAAAATAATTATTCTATGGCTCAAATTGAGAGACTCCTTTTTTCAGATCCAACTGAAAAAACAAATTATGCATTGGCTCAAACCAATATACTCTTTCTACACCTAACTCTAATCATAATACTTCACCAACTCTCATAAAAAATCATAATATAACACATTTCATTAAGGATTGACCAACTATAAGATCCTCTCTTGATCTTTCTCCATGATCTTGTAGGATCTTACTTTCTCATGTACCTATTCAAGTATCTTGAACAACCTTTGATAAAGTCAATCAGTCATGGTCAAATATTTTAATTACTTGTAACTAATTGGTTTCCTTAGTGAAACTATGCTCAAGAAATTATTCCTTCCACTTAAAGTTCCAACCTCACTAATATGTCTGAAAATAGTGAACACAAACTCTTCAGTATTTTATATAAGATATAAATTACACAATCTATGTGTGTTCCCTTCTTAAGTTCTCAACGCAATGTTAACTCAAGTCCTCTTTTTGAAATCCTGGCACTTTTTATTTATATTTATTTACTATTTTAAGTGCGTTGTTATTATTTATTTTTAGGTAACTAAATGTTTTTTTCATGTGTATGATGATCACATGAATGTGATAATTTTTTCAAGAATTAACATAGACATGTATGAACTTTAATGTAATTTTATATCTTATTGGATTCTTTAAACACAAATACACACATTTTATGTTTGGTTTCATTTCCTTATAGTTCCTTAAGTTATTAAGAAATCACATGTGCAAGAACCAACTATTCACAATCATTTTCACACAAGTTTGTACACATCCTTCTTAACTCAAAACCTTCATTAAAAAATATGGATGCATGGTTATATCATGAAATTATTTTCATCCAAACCATCATAAAGATATAAAGTTAAAGTGTTCACCTACTTATCTTTCTTCTTCACAAAACAAAGTTGTTATAAACACTATTTTGAACTTGTCTCAAGGAGTTCGCAGAAAACCAAAGGTCTTTGAAGAACTTTTTCTTCATAAAGCAGTTTGGGGGAGATAAAAACAAGTCTAATGATCATGGTATATCCCCTATTCCTCGTATAAGAAGAAGTTTCACAGTTCCCCTCCTTCATGAAGTAAGATATTTTAGCAGTGCTCAGGTTTTATCTGAAAAAAAGAGCCTTCTCAACAATGGAATAAATTCAAATCTTTTCCATAATTCGATATCTATAAAAAAAATATTTTCCATTCACCACCTCATATCCACATTTTATGTTGCGTACATCAATTATTTGAAATAATAGTGATATCAACTCTCATATTTTCAAATGCGTCTTTCTTTTTAATCAAGTGACACTGATAATTAGGTCACCTATTAATTCATGATAAAATCCTCAAATGCATGATTATTGACACATGATCCTATTCATTTAAATATTTAATGAATACATTTATTTTTTATACTATAATAGTAGACTAAAACTTAATTTTCATTTGATAGTATATAATTATTTGAAAATTTTCATGCATGTAAGATGAAAATTACATGCAAGGAGTTCTTTAATATCAAATCTTCTAAAACTCAGCCTTGAAAAACATTAGATACCACAGGATCGATTTATAGAGTTTCATTCATCTCCTCGGGTGAATACAAGAACTATTGATGGTTTGTCCTAATTCAATTGGATGGTTAATATCAATCCAGTACAATGGTGGTAATTTTCTCTATAACTCATTATAATGGATGTACCGTTTCTATAGAATGTTGTCCCTTATTGATCTTGATTACGATCAAGAACTTTATTTATTAAAAATTTCATTTTTCATTACTTTTGAGCTGACAATGGGGGATCATCACCCACACACACTGACACTACATGTCTCACCAAATAAATCATACCACATTGGCCCACTGGAAACTAAACCCAACCTAGGCATGAACAACATGTTGTCCTGTAGGCATACACATGCCATGGTTACTACTTCTATGGATGGTCTCTCTCTCATGGGTCGAGCATGATACTAATAAATTGGTTTATAGTATATCCCATGTGATTATTCATGGTTTTCCCTATTTTCATATAATACCCATTCATTTAAGACATAAAATTTCTAAGTATAAAATATAATTCCATCCATTCTCAAAGGTTGTCTTCATCATGAAATTATAAAAGAATCATTTTCCTGACATCTATAATGTAATACTCCTCATGAAAAATATAGGAATATATTTTTTCATAGACAACATAAATTATTATATTTATATTCAGGATGATAAATATTTTAATGGTCCATAATTTTTTTAAGAATAGTTCATTTCTACTAAGAACATGACTTTGAAATTTAAAGACTAGTTCGAAAATATTTATAGTTATTAGTTAAATTTATGAATCATGGAATCCAATATCATCAAGTGAGTCCATAAAAATTCTCTAAGAATCACCACTTCATACCAAAACCCACCAAACACATATTTACACATCATTGAAAAAAACATGAAACACTGAGCCTAATATTCATTTTTCTAATATTCTTCTTCAAAGAAAACTTTAGTATTTGGGTTTCTAGAATTCTTTACATCTTAGTAATCAATGACATTAACATCACTTCCCATTTTAATTTTTTATATCCTTTTTTGAATCATTTTTTGACCTTAATAATTATTATGTAACCCAAAATATAATCCTTTATCTATAAAATATCTATAATTTAATTGAATTTATATTTTGATTCAAATGTTTCATTGATTTTAAAAACCTGAAAATGTTTCTGTGAGGGATTCCTTCCATGGAACATTTCATAAGGTGTTTATTCTTCCTCAATAGTTTGTACTACCAAATTTTTAATCTGAAATATAACTTGAATATATTTCTTTCAACAATGGAGAGAGACACCACTCTCTATAATCATTGTTTAGGGTATATTTTTCACCTTCTAATTTCATCCTTCAAAATATATATTTTCCTGTGGAGTTTTAGTAGATGATACTTCATTTTTGATATCATTTTTTCCAACATAATTTCTAAAATCCATGGATATGTATTCCATTAAATTATCTTATTACAATATCTTAATGGTTGACCACTTTAATTCTCCACTCTTCTCTTACACCTCCCCATGCAGTACATTACATCCCTCCTACTCTACATGAATATAAAGTAAGAAATTTATCTATACTCATTCATAAAAATAATGAATCACATTTCTACATATGTGCCTAATATATTCATTGGTCCAAAAAATAAGTATTACCTAGGTTGATGAGATTGGATTCCCTTTTATTAGTTTATTTATATGGATTTCATATAAAATTTCTCTGAATTAAGGTTTAATAAGTATTATCATGATCTATTTTATGATTTGTAATATCCACATCATTATTTTCCTTATAAAAGTTCTTCATTATCTATTGGTTAATATGGGTAATACATTGATTCCACTAGCTAGTTGTTCTCCTAATAAATTTTTTGTATAAAAGTGTTGTCCTTATTATCCACATGATATAAATTTATGTTGGTCTTCCAAACTTTCATAAGAAATTTTTTAAATTATCTTTTGATTACAAATAAATTCAAATTTAATTTCACCACTTATCCTGAATTATTGACTATATTAATTAATAACAATTTATTTTATAATCCATCCAGACAAATCAAATTTATCTTATTCATATCATCTCTTTCCAAATGGGTATTTCCATTTTCATTGATCTAAAATGAACCATCATTGCTGAAACACAATATTTCATCAACATACACATTTATATTTTTCAAATATTCATATTCCTGATAATATAGGATGATAACACACTATCAAGAATCTAATTAATATTTTAAATTGTTACTTTGATAGCAATTTCATCTAGACTACCCTTCTATCTCTTCTTACTCTCCTTCCAAGATGAATCTAGTTAATTTCAATAAAAATTGACATATCCTATTTTATTTCAATATACTTAAAATAATAAATCAAATCATATTATCCAAGTTTTATGTATTTTTTTTTTAATTATACATTATTGGTTTTCTTAAAATTATCTTATCTCTTGCTTCATCAAGGGTAGCCACTAATTATTCTCTGCCTGTAATATATGTATTTGTTCTTAATGTTAAAACAAAGAAATAAATATACTTATAAAGTATTTATTCTTTTTTATGAATGACATTACCTCATTATCCTTTATTGACTACGAGGAGCATCCACATTTAAATTGTTTCTTTCTTCTTTAGAGTATGATATGGTGTAGCCATAAAATTCATAGAATATTCATCTTATAAGAGTGAATAAATTTTAGGATTGTTTTCTAATATGTACCTATAATTTCTTAAACTTGAATACCGTAATTATTTAACTCTCTAGAATTGAGTATTTTCTTCAACCCTCTTATTTCCTTTTATAAGATATTTCTTTTTTCATACAATAGGTGTTATCATTTTGACACCAAATTTACTAACCTTATATTTCCATTTTTTATAACCTATTTATTTTTCATAAATTAATGACTCAAAAACATGTCTAATTCAAATTTTAAACATAGATATAGGTATTTGTTCCCTAAGAATTTTATAAACTCCCTCTAACCAATCCTTGACCCATTCATGAAATTATTCAACTTTGAACGCCCCAAAATTCTATTTCTTCAATAAATCTCTTGATTTCATCTCTAAATAAAAATTTCTTCTAATGGTAACAACATTTTCGCTAAGATAATATACCTTATTCATTTATAATTTTACACATTTAATAAGGTCATAAATATCCATATTCAATTATTTAATCTTCAGATTGAAATTCATAACATCATTTATATCCCTTAACTAGAGACATAATTATCTATTTCTTTTTAAAGTTGGAAAATATCTTCTTTATATTGATCCAAATATTCATAGTATTATTTTAATACTTCATTAATCATTCATATTTTTCTATCATTGAATATTGGTCTCTTTGAGTACTCCCTCAAGTTCCTCTTTGGGATCAATTAGAACTTTTAGTTGATTTTTTTCTTCCTTTATAGGTTGTTACTTTTAAAATATATCCATAATAGAATATTAAACATCATAATTAAACTTTTTTTTCTACTTCCTATAGTTATTCTCGATCATCATCTTCCTATTTTCTTATAATAATCTTCCTCTAGAATTTTATTCTTGAAGATTTTTCTAGTTTGAATAAACCTTTTTTAGGGATACTCAACCAAGGAATCTATATAATTTTCACTTTATTTAATCATAATAATATTTTATTTGACACATTTAGATAATGTTCCCAACATCTTCATCATAATATTTTATTTCATCGAGAGATAAAACTTTTAAATAATACATCAGTGTAATCCACAAAGATATACTCTTTACCATGTCAGAATATTTTATTTCTTACCTTATTACCAGAATATCTCCCACAAAAATTGATATCTAGTTGAATAAGTTTTATACAATTTCATCGGGGTGAATTTTCAAATCATCAAACTTATTTTTTCGTCACTTTAAGATTTTGATCCGTAACCTTATTATCCCATTTATAAATCTAGGATAATTTATCCCTCATGTGCTTGGAACTAACACAACACATCACATTCATGTATATATACTTTGATAGAGATCTAGATAATCCTTTATAATATATTATATAAACATAGATAAATATGTTATCTACATCAGTCATGGAAGGTTCTAATACATCACTATCATATATCTCATTTATAGTAGTAGTGAAAAAATCTATGTTAAGATATTTTATGTGAGATATCACCCTTCTATACTAAAGAATATATCCTATTATATCAAACAAAGTAACCCCTTTATCATTTACTAGGTTCTCTATACCAAGATTCAAAATAAATATTAAATTCATGTAACAATGGTTCTAATATAACTTTTTTCAAATGGATACATCCTAATAGGGGAGGGAAAAATCATGATGTTAATTTTTTTGTAATGATATTTTCGTAATTAATGATTTTACTGCCACATTAGTAGGAACGTGTTAAGAATGTTGAAATCCCATGCGCATTCACCAAAATCACAAATGTATAAATTAAAAATGCAACACAATAATGTTTGTTTAGTTCACAAATATGGTCTAGTTCAAGGACAATATATTGAGTACGTGTTAGTTATACCAGAATCTACTACGATTCACAAGTTTAGTGGATAATAATTTCATTTGAGGAAACTCCATGCCTAGTGTAAAACATTTAGAGATAAATTTATGAATTATCACACTACATCCATCGAATCACTTCCATTGACACCTCCTTTATCACTATATTAGATGAAGTCATATTTAGTTTAAAAACTCAAAGTTCACCTTAAAACTAGTATTCACATCAAGTAAGAATTTTATAATTAAGTCTTAAGTTTTATGATCCAATGAATTCATTAGTTTCTTCTTAGGTAACATGTCCAAGTCCTTGGCTTCACCCAAGTAACCATTACCCATGTCCCTGGATTCACCCATGTATGCTTGTCCAATGAATGTAGCTTTTTGTATGTATAATTTTCCCTAGTATGATTCACCCTAGTCCCTTCATGAATATTTGGTTAAATTAAGTCAATTCTCTCAAGTTCTCTTTATGAAATTCCCTTTGATTAGGTAAGTTATCCCATGTAGGTTTTCCCTAAATCCTCTACTCTTCTTTATACACAACATTCCTTTCCCATAAGCCCTTTTCTCTGCATACGTTTTTATTCCTTTTTTACACTTCTATCTACATGATACTCCTTCATCCAAATTCCACAGTCTTGTCCAATTTTCTCATGTGATACCTGTACGATGGGAGAACCTCTTAATCTTTCCTATAATTTTTATTAACACCAAATGTGATGATTATCTTTTTATTTATAGGTAAATTGAAAATTTATCTTTTCACTATGCTCTAGATATAACACTACATCATTCATCTATCCCCACTTGGATGATTATTGACCATCCTGATGTGTGTGATACCCTTATCCACTTTCACATGACTGTCTCCCATACCGACACATGAATAGGGGGAAAATCCAACAACCTTACTAGTGAGTGATGTCTTGTA
The DNA here is from genome assembly GCA_963277665.1 of Viscum album. Classification (NCBI taxonomy): domain Eukaryota; kingdom Viridiplantae; phylum Streptophyta; class Magnoliopsida; order Santalales; family Viscaceae; genus Viscum; species Viscum album. The sequence continues at coordinate 379,624,512 of OY728163.1, read as the reverse complement.
TTAATTTACTAAAACTAGAAAATATAACTATTTAAAAACTTCTCACATATCATCAAAATCTTTTATCAACCATGTAAAGGATTAAAAATAAACTCAAATTAAATCACTAGCTTCAATCACCATGGTTTCAGCAAGTGTCATATCTTCGATCGATGGTTGTAACCCCTCAGTTTCTTCTATTCACAAGGGAGTCTTGGTGGGGTATATTCATTGTTATGTTTTTCACCACTGGATATCCTTAATAGAAACACCATATGGATTTTCTATAGTTTTAAAGCACATCATTATATTTTGAGGATGAATATTAGTTTTCGTCATGCTATATGAGTAGGTTCTAAAGAAGTTACACACTTCACCATTAGTTGTGCATCCTTAAATGATGAAAATACATTGTGTCCTTAGATTCTAATTTTTATAGATAGACCTGAAGTAGGTATGTCACCAAGTTTATCTTTTGGTATCTATCCTCTGGGTAAGTAAATACAATGTAAGGTTTTCTAAAAGGTTTGTTCCAACCCCAAGATATTCCGGAGTGAAAGAGGGATGGTATGTCAATGCATTTCATGATGCTGTTTCTCATGATTTTTGAGAGGTCATGATGTTATATTAGAGATAATTGAATTAATATCATTTTAATATCACTTACTTCTTATTTGGAAGTGGAATTTAGTATATTTCTTATTATTATTATACATAGAGAAGATCATCTATTTTCATGGGGTGCCTTTAAGGATCTTTTTAGACCGATATGTGTGGTTCAGGTATTAGTTATAGAGGAATCTAAATGGGGTATCCATGATACATATTTGTAAGAGTGTAGTGTTCCACCATCATAAATATTACCAGACTAATAGAACTACTAATATTTTGTAGGATTTTTTGAAGTCTTTCTTGTTAATTTTTTACTGGAGCTAAGAGGATGGAAAACCATTAGTGGAGTTCACATAAAAAATCAAATACCACTCCATTATTGGCATGGATACATTTGAGACCCTATATGGGAGATGGTATATGTTACCACAGTTTCATATAGATATTGAATTATTTCCATGGATGGATCCATAATTAGTATGGCTCATAAAAAAATTTGGTGTAGGTGATCCTGGATCGAATGAGGATAGCTCAAAGATATAAAAGATTCTCTATCGAACAATGATTGAGGCCTTCAGAGTTTAAGGAGAGATAAATTGTGTTCTTTAAATTATATTTATATAAAGGTTTATTTAGTTTTAGTTAGGGTATAATGTTATGCCAAGGTTCATCGGTCTATTCTAGGTTCTACGTATGGTGGGAATGGAAGATTATATCCTAGTGTTTCCCCAATTTTTTTGACTTGGTATATAATGTATTACATGGGTTGTGTTTGAATAGATATGTTCATGAACCATTATACATCATTGAATAGGGTTATCATGACAAGGAGTATGGTATTACTATCTCAAAGTATCACGTAGAGATCGGGTACTGAATTGGGTAGAGACTTCAAGGATGGTATTTATCGTTGGTGCAAGTGTTGTGGTGGCATATTAACCTGCAGGAGATCTCATGGGATTTTGAGTGTCATATATGGGTCGGATACCCTTTTTTAAGTATTTTTTTGAGATAAAAAACTAAATGTTTTTCAGGATATAGTGAATGTTACTTTTTCTTTAAAAACTCATAATATATGTTAAATAACATTTTGTACGTGGGTTACTCAAATATTTTTTTAATGAGAATCTCGGGGGATCAATGATAATATATTAAAAATAATATATTATTTTTATCCAATGTGCATGTGATGGAGGGAAGGTCCCATTTATTTATAAATGGATACTATAATGGGAAGACTAATTTTTTGGTTCTATTTAGGATAAGGGTTTTCCCTGGGAGTGGTGTAATCTTCCTTCCCACACAGGTTCATTAGGGTTAGACTGTTGTGGTGGAATTAATTAATTATATTAATTTATTTATTCATTAATTTAATATATCAACTAAACATGATTATAACCTTATATTAACCCTTCAAATTTTTCGTTGGGTTGAGCCTCTCCAAGCCCTATCTTGAGGGGGATATCATTTGAGAATAAATTATTCATGGATCTGATGAAAAAATTCTTTAATAGAGATCACCAATGGAGTTGGTGCATACATAATATTCACCAATTGTCAGACCAAAAACAGTCAAGGGATATTTCCTTCAATTTTTTGTCCATTTCATAGGATTATCCTAAAAATTATTTAGTATATTTTTTTCATCTACATATTAATCACTTCGAATCCATGAGGTTTGTCTACTATTTATCTACATAAATTTTGTGTTACTTTTATTCTGTTTAATATTGATGGAGAATCCATAAATGATTATTTGTGTCCATGAATTCACACCAAACACCATATAATCTTTAAGTTAATTTATTTTTCTATTTTCCCAAATTTATTAATTATTTTTTCAATACCTATCATCATTTTTTATGGTAAGATATGAACTGGCTCAAAATATTCAACAATTTCAATTCAATTCTATGATCATTAGATTCTGAAGTAGCAATGGAGAGTGAAGGATGTAGGATCAGTAAAAGGATATGGTAAATTATTATAATTCATGATGGTAAACAACCTTCAAGGGATTTGATGTGTATAGGTTCTCACGGTTTATATGAATCTATTCCCTAGAATTTTTTCAACAAAGAATTATTGGAAATGGTTCTCAAGAATTGATATGGTCACTGTGAGTCAAGGAAGATGATTTGGAATTAAAAATATGTGAAATAAGAGTAAGTGTAATTTTTTCTATTGAGTTTCATAGTTTTATGTCAAATATGAAATCACTAAGTGTGTACTTTTGAATAATATATTTTGTATCACCTAGGAAAAATGGCTAGGGTTTTAAGGGAGTTAAGTTTGAAGCTAAGTGTACTATAGGTATCCACATCATGTATCCCTAAGATGACTAGTTTGACATGTTCCAGGACTACACAATCAAGAAAAAATCTATATATACACAACATATAGGATAATACCACATTCTATGTACCCTCAATCATACATAGTGTTGATTCCATAGAAATGTACATTGAGTGAGATAGTTAAATCTATATTCTATGTACCATATATGAGGCATGATGTGTATCGTCAATCCTACTTGGAATGAGTTTTGTTGGTACATGCCATGCATTCCCCCGGTCCCACCTGATAAGTAATACAGTACACACACCTTATAAGTATATGTAGACATGAAATGTAGTGGGTAGTATATGACTAGATTTTTCCTAAATAGATAAAAATATTGTTCCCTATAGTATATTTCATTAACCTTTCTAACATTAAAATTATCATTTCATTAATTCTTTCCCAATAATTGGATTTGAGTAGATGATTTATTTTCCATTCAAAAATTTCTAGGTAGAATTTGATGATACACTCCTCTTCTACATCAGAGATGATATATGTGGTGATACAATTTGTTTAGTCTCGTTAGTTATATATGACTATTGAAAGGGATTGGGAATAATTATTAGAGTGTCTATTTCATTAGTAATTATCTTAGGAATGGTTTTATGATAGTTAATGGGTGCCTTGTATGACTGATAGAGTAAGGAAATATCCCACACATGGGGAATCATCCCTCAGTATATACAGTTGGATACTCCCTCATATAATGAGCTCTACATGAAATTGTTGGGTTCCCCTACTGGTTATTGTTACTCCCTTGACAAACATGTATCCTTTAGAGAGGAACTAGTCCCCCACTATAGTTTTTTAAATTTTATAGGTTATAAGGTTGTTAATTCATATTCATGATATTCTTTAATGGGATGCTTCCTTTAAATATTGGATAGGTAGAGATATATCCATAGGTTTTCTACCTTTAATCACATATATGTTATTTCTTTCCATAATTTTTTTTTGTTTTGAGTTGACTGGTCTTTCTCATTTCTCCATTGGGATTTTCAGAGAATCCCACTAGTATGTATATACTCATCACTACATTACTTGTTTTCTAAAACATATCAAAAGGATAGATTATTTTATAGACACTTTATGAGACATAGTGTTGGTGGAGTCTAGTATCACCCATATGTAATATTAGGGTTCAAATTTTGTATTTTTGTCAATTATAATGTTAATATCCCTTCACCTTGTTTTCATTATATTGGTATCACTTGGGGTATGTTCGGTGTATATTTTATCACTTTTCTTTATATTTTATTCACTAGTTATTACTTTTTGGATTTTAGGGTTTTCATATGAATTATATAATGGTTTTATTTTTACATTTATATCTTTTATTATTCTATTCTATGTAGAAATTTTTTTTCGTACATGTGTATTTAGATAAGGACATCCATATGGGTTTGGTCATGTTGGATTGTTATTAGATCCGGTATATCATAGAGATGGATTTTAGAGGTAGGTGTCATGTGAGGATTGGTTTGGGAATTTGGGTTCATAGTTTCAAGGGGTCTTATGTTCATCTATTATTCTATTTAACCTAGTGATGATATATAAGATGACATATCCATTCATCAGGATATTAAAAACCTAATTTTTCACTTAGTGCTATTAGTCATAGGTTTTTGTGAATAAGAACATAATACATTCATAATATAGGGATTGATCATTTATTTTCATGTACCTCTTGATAAATCCCTCCAAATTTTCTTTATTGACCATGGATCTTTTTTTCAACTACAAGATGCCACCACACACACATCATCCTAGAGTCCAAAAGTAGAGTCCCAAAAAACCAAAGCTAGTTATTGAGCCTCAATTTATCAACCAACTGAGTGATAATGAAACACCCCTAATGCCATGATGTTTTTATTTTGGTACTATTTTATATTTTCTTGAGTGGTGTTGTGTTTCAATTCCAGGTGTTCCAAAAATTATTGTTTCTAGATGCCATTTGGAGGGAGCATGGTTAGCCCCCAAGGTTATTATTAATCGTATAGTGACCCTACGGGTGACCATGATGTTTTATGTTGTGGTTCATGACTTTTTCACGATATGTTAAACTGTGAGGAAAGTTTGTGGTTGGTTCTATCATTTTTATAAATCCATTTTCCCTTATTCTGTTCAATTTTTTAAACCGTGAAAATTTCATCATAGTATGTGTGGAGTATTGTGTGTGCCTTCAGTGAGGTGCACATTTTTTTCAAGTCATATTGGCTCTTATGGGAAACTGTGTGGGTGTATGTTTAGGCAGTGCCTCCCACATGTCAAGTGCATGGTTAGGCAAACTGTTTGGGAAAACTATGTTGTTTTCCAAATAAATAAAAAATGATTTTTTTTATTTTATATCTATTTTATTTTTTTCCATTATATATTTCTCTCCTCCTACTCCTTGGGGTCATACAACATCTCTTTTCCTCTACCACCACGTCCGATATCCACCGCCTCTCTCATGTTCCCCTCCTCCATAGTGATTCCACTCGATTTCTAGTGGATTATAGGTCAATTATCTAATTTAATAATTATTCCTACATTATATTTCCATTTTTTGGACTTTCCCTCTCCCCTTCACCCCTATCTTCAAGAATAACCCCTAGTTTTCTATGTTACATGATTTGTTTTCTTATCTTCTTGTTAAAAAATATGATAGGTCTCCTGGGATGGCATCTTGAGTATTTCGACATCCACTCACAAAGGTGAATCATTTTGGTCTATTTTGGTTCACCTTATACCATTTGAGGTAGGTTTTATTCTACCATTTTGATTGGGCATTTTTTAATAGAGGGATTTTGGTGATTTCTATTTTTCCCTTGTTTTGTTAAGCTACTTTTTGGCTCCTAGAAAGCTTGAACAAATTTACATAGGTAAGTATATATATATACCTACCGTATAAAAATTCCCTCATGGAGAGGGTAATATTCACATGTGATTTAGGGGTTATATATATATATATATACAAGTTTACATGTGTGTAATTGTAAAGTGGTCACCATCGAAGGCGATAAGTTATGGGGTGTTTTGTCTCGGTCTTCCTCTACTTAATGTAGGTGTTACTTTTCAATCAATTTATATTACATAACTGCTTATTCTTGTTATTTTAAAATGATTTGTCATTCAAGTATGATTATATATATATATATTCCATATGAGGGTTTAATTTTCAATAAAATTGCCTTTTAAATATTTTAATGGGATTCAATCCCATGCTAGGCATTTGAAAAATAACCAGATATATTTTTAAAGAATACTTATGGTTTTTTTAAGAAGTTTCGAGCACTGATTACTATTTTAAAAAGTTTTATTGATTTTAAAATATCTTTAAAATTGAATGTGAGTATATAGAAAGTTATTTAGATGTGTAATATGGGATTTTTTTATTTAAAAGTAGTGAGTTAAACTATGTGGTTTTTTTCTTTAAAGATCATATGGATTTGAACATTTTTAAAGTTGATTTAAAAAAAAGGAAGAGAGAGTCCCCATTTTAGTTACAAATTTTTTTTTTTTGATGAAATGGCCTATAATCCCAAGCTTGTTTTTCAAGAAGTGGACAATTTTACATTTTATGAAAATCAGTTTTCAAAAATTGTGTGAAACCCTGATGACCCCTTTTGATTCGCGTGTGTACGTGATGATTTATGATCTCTTGAGGGGATTTTTTATATTAAATGCATTTTATATATTGTTTATTTTTTTCATGGGGATGATTTTTTTAGGGTATGAGGTGGTGAATGAGTTTTTTTAAATTCCCTCCCACTCTCCTTAAGTAATAAATTATTGATTGTTCAAACCTCATTTGACTTTCCATGGTAGACCTTGGGAAATGGGGTAGGTGGATGTGGTAGTTTAAGCACAGAACTAGGTTTGTGATTAAGAGTGTTTCCCCTAAGACTTGGAGATCTCATTATGTGAATGTTTCCCCTTGAGAACGAGTTTTCTCATGGGTGTTTGGGGACCAAGAGTCTCCTGGTGGGGACAATAATATCCTAGGGAGTACCATGTCATAATACACCATTTTTTACTCATATTATGTGCTAGGATTTAGCTTACGGTTATTCTGAGTCACTCTAGTACTCTTTTAGATCATGTGGATTAGTACCATGGAACTATGATCCTTTGAATCATTTTAAGGGATTTCCCTTGTGTGTCAATTGTTACCCATGTTATCCTCTTATTTCATGGCACATATTCTCTTGTATTTTGTTTTCCCTTCTTACTTTACTTGAAAAAATGGTTCATACTTTTGTGCTTCCTACCTTCTATGTATGGTTTACTTCTCAAATACTTTGAAAATATTTTTTGAATTTATTTTAATGATTTCATGTAAAATATTTAGTATAAATTTTTTTATAACTATTTTTATAAATGATTTTGAAAAGTGTTCTCCTGTGAGGAATGTCGAAAATTGGTTTTTTGGTCCATCATGACTATTTTTTATAAATGTATTGTTTTGAAAAATGTTTTAGAAAACTGTTATTTTGTCAATTTTTATGTGCTATTTTTTATTTTGTATAAATATATAGAAAATTTTTTATTTTTTATTTTACTTCAAACTAGCAAGGATACGATGTAATATAAAAGTAACTGATTAGTTAAGGTAGGTCGTGGAGACCTAATAGGAATTTTTTCTCATGCCTATATCATTTCAGGTTTCAATTTCTCTATTGGTTATCATTTTTTCATTTTAGCCTTAGAGGGAGTTGGGTGTTGATGACCCCTGAGGTTGCATGGAGGTTAGTCTGTCTTTTTTTCCTTGTTTTAGATGTTTCAGTCTAGTCAAATTGACTTCTTTTATGCATGTTTAGGGTATTTTTTCTCTTTTATTTATTTATTCCACTTATTTTATCTCTGATTTAGTAAAAACCATTCTAAAATGAGTTCAAGTTATGCCTAGGTTCTTTTCACTAACCTATGGGTATTGGGAACACCATTTAGGACTATTGTAGACTAGGTCGAGTTTTGGGTCGGATTGCAGTGAAAGTTTTTTCATTAAAAATGGTATCAAAAGAGGATGTGTTTATTTTAGTAGGATACTAAGACCCTATTGGTTCTCTTATTATTTTGGAATGTTTAGTTAGAAAGGAGGAAAAGTTTATTGTATCATGATAAGTAAGGGCATGGAGAGTCTAGCTAATTCTTTCTTGACCCAAGCCTCAAACTTCCATGGGAGGTTGGGTTTTGAGTGGTTTGTATCTATTTTCATGATAAAAATGGTTTTATCCCCATTAATCTTGTTTTAAATATTGGGGGTCACATGTGGTTTCAAAGTGAAAAGGGATAGAAATTGAGTTTTGTGGTTACATCACATGACCTAGGAAAATCTGTGTGTCCATGTAGTTAAGTTTACCTCCATTATAATGTGTATCTCATGATTAGCACATGGTCATTCAGTTGTGTGTAAAATGTGTTCACAACATCATTTCCCCCCAAGTTAGCATTTTTGGACTCATCTTTAATTTGGATTCTCCAAAAGTGATTTTCACTATTTGGAGGTGTATTAAAGAGTGTGTTGATGCCTTTTTGGGTGCAGTCCTTGAGATACTTTTTGTATGTTTTTGTAGTGTCTTGTTTTGACAGTATTTTAAAACATAGTTTTGTAAAATGAAACTATTTTGGGAAAAATTATTGTTTTCAAATCTAGGTTTTGTGGAGAATTAGGAAGGTTTATTTTCCTTGGTTTTATGAAATTTTGAAAAAAATGGTTATTTTCCATTTCGGATGGTGTTTTCAAACATGGAAATGGTTTTGATGGGTATTCATGGGATTCATGGATTTTAAATTGTAATAAAATTTTGAGAATGGTATTTTTGGTTGACTTCTTGTCAAGGTAATTCATGTGTTACTCCATGGGTGTTTTGTTTCTAATGATTATATTGGCTTGTTTTTAAAGAATGATTCTTTTGGAGATGTTATTTCAAAATTCCTTGTGTAGTATACTGATTTAAAAAGAAACATTCCTTTGCTGTGAATGTAGTGTGACTCGTTTGAGAGCTTGTTGTTGTTTTTTTATTCCTTTCTTTATAAGGAATAATTTTGGTTGTGTTTTGAGGCATGGATTGGTGATGTCTATGTGTTATGCTATTATTTTTTGCTAGAATGATCGAAAATGATTCTTCAGTTCTGATTCCATCCTAGATTCCAAATGGAGTGTTAGATGTGTAACCTTCATTATTATAGATTTTGAGAGATTATATATTGGTTTTAGCCTAGTAGGTGGGAGTGTGGGTCCCTCCATTACTACATTAGGATTCAATTTGTGGTAATTTATTGAGTTTTTTATGGGGATAAAGTTATTAAGTTTCATTAAGTTTTCCTTCGTTATTACCCTTGGGTCATCTTTAGAATTTTTGAAAGCTCGGTTTCTAGGAAGTGGTCTTCAATTCATTCCATCTAGGATTGGTTGGTTTTTGTGTACAATTTCCCCTCTTTGGGAACTTTATCATGGATAGACTTGAGTGTATGTTCTATAAAGTGTATGATTTATTATGGTGTTCTACTCCCTCCCTCCCTTAAAATAGGTTATCTTTTGAGATTGTCGGCTTCTTTATCATTTTTATCTATGGTTAGCTTTTTGATTTTCTTGATTTTGGTTTTTGGTTCTGATTTTCATTTGATGAACCTAAATTTTTGGGAGATTATTTCTTGGTGGTGTTGGGATTTTTTAGTTTTCTCATTGATTCATTCAGGTGATCATTATTAGGACATGATAGAGGCCTTGGGTGTATGATTGGGTAATTGGGTGTTTTTTTAGAAGTTGAGTTCCGTGTACTAGATGGTTTTTGGTTATGGCCTCTTGGGATTCACCATGTTAGAGTGATCTATGTTTTGAACCAAGGTTATCTGTTTGTTTTATAACATGAGGTGAGATTTCATGTCATTTTTTGTGGTTTTTTGTGGCTATTTTTCTCCCTTGGGGGTTTGAAGATGCTTGTGAGTTGAGATTTTATTTCTATCATGGTTTCCCTTTTGTTCAAGAATAAATATCCTAGTAGTTTCTTTAGTACCACCATGATAGAGGAAATCAAAATGGTAGGGAGAATATTTTAGTTTTCCCATTATTTTTAGGACTTCTTTCTTAACATTATATTTCAATTTTTCTTGGAGACATTTTTTCTTTGTGGTTGGTCGGTTTGGTTATTTTTACGGATCTAGGTTGTGGGATTCGAGGTTGAGCCTTGTAAGGGTTACTCTTGGTTATTTCCTATTTGAACATTACACTTTTCATTACCTATCTTTTCTAATATTATTTTTTGGGGGCCGAAATTCGAATGTTGTGGAGTTTGTGACACCTCTAGTGTCATATGTTTTTTATTTTTGGTCTTATTTTATCTTGAATTGAGTGAAGTTTAGTTTTAGTTCAATGTGGGATGAAAATTCATGTTTTTTAAGACTATTCTATAGGAGCATAATAAGCCCGCATGGTTAGTAGTAATTTTGTGGTTACTGAGAGGGTTCCTAAGTGGATATGTGGTGTGGCACATGAATTCCACATAGTTTTTTAAACCATGTGTCATGTGTACAGCTATGTCTATTATTTTAACATAGAAATTTTTTATAGCTTTCATACAATTTTTAAAGTAGTGAGAATCTCCCAAGAGGTCGTGCATGGTCTTCGGTGTATCTGAAGTAATGTGAATAGTATGTTCAAACCATATGGCCTATTATGGTAAACCATGTGGGTCTATGTATAGAAAGTGCCTCCCACATAGTTGGTGTAAGGTTAGGAAAATCATGGAGCCTAACCATGTGGTTTTCCTAGTATAGAAAAAAGTATTTTTTTTAAATTCTTTCCTTTTTTAATCCTTCTTATTTTTTATTTTCTCTTCCATCTTTGTGTTTAAATATATCCCCTAACCTCTCCCTCCATACATGCAGGCTACCCCCTCTCTCGATCTCCCCAACACCATGGTTATTCTGCACAATTTTCGGAATATTCTTGTTCAATTCATGAGGTAAGACCTCCTCTTCCCTCCTCTTTTCATTTCTTGGTGTTTTACCTCTCCCCATCACCCCTATCTGCTTGGCCAAACCCTAGGGTTCTAGGTGGGTCGATTTTTTATTTTTATCTTCTTATTAGGGCATGTGATGGGTCTCTCGATATGACTTCATGCATGTTTTGAGATCTTCTATTGAAGGAAAAGCATTTTGGTCTATTCTGCTCTGCCAATCACCATTTCTGGTCTATTTTATTACACCCTTTTGATTGACCTGATTTTAATTGCAGATTTTGGTGATTTTGAGTTTCCCTATAGTATTTTAGGGTGTCTTGTGGATCCTAGACATCTTTCAAACATATAAATAGGTTTATATATATATATTCATATTCCCTCATTGTATATATTCCCTAACGGAAATTGGATATATGTGCATTGTATTATGGGGTGTATATATATAAATATAAGGGTACATGTGTGTAAGTGTGAAGTGGTCTTTGTTGAAGGTGACTATTTCTGGGGTGTTTCATCTTGGTATTCCTCTTCTTGAGTTAGGTTTTACTTTATCAATGCTTAATATTAAATTTCCTTTTATGATTTTTTTTAAAAAAATTCTTTTTATTTCAATTTTGATTATATATATGGGCTTTGAGGGTTCTATTTTAGGGAAAAAGTGGTTTCTATATCTTTTAATGGGATATGAGCCCATTCTTGGATTTTGAGAAATACCTTGTTATATTTTAAAAGAACTATATTAGTTTTTTAAGTGATGGAAAGAACCATATTACAGTTTTAAAAAGTGTTCTTGATTTAAAGTCACTTTCAAACCAAGTGTGATTGTTTGAAAATTAATTTAAATGGGTAACATGGGTTTTCTGATTTTAGAGGGGTGAGTTAACCCATGTGGTTTTTATCTTTGAAACTTGTGTTTTTTTGAATATTTTCAAAAGTGAATAAAAATGGAAAGAGAGAGTTTTCATTTGAGTTTCGAAAATATTTCAGTGAAATGGATTGGAATCCCAAGCATTTTTTTAAAATATTTAGACCATTTTTTATTTTATGAAAATGAGTTTTACTAAATTGTGTGAAACCCACTTGATCCCCTTGCAATTCTTAGGTTCCTATAATGACTTGTGATCCCATGAGGTGATGTTTATCTTCGATGAATTGTATATATTTTTTATCTTTTTTTTTGCATGGGGATAATTTTGTGGGGGTGGGAGGTGGTATGTGTGTGTTTTTTAAAATTTTATCTCTCTCTCATTCAGTAAATAATACTTGATTGTGAATTCTCCTCTTGAATATTTATGGTAGATGTTGGGGAATGGGGTAGCTGGCTGAAGTGGTTGAATCCCAGACTGAGGTTCGTGATTAGGATAATGTTGGGCAAAAATCCCTCAAGGTGACATTGCAGTATTTTTGGGTTGATTGTGTTTGTTGACAAAGCAGGTTTCCATGGAGAATTGTCGAGTTCCCAAGAAGTTGTTGACATTCCATGTTGACAAAGAACGATGACAAAGGAAAGGACGATCTGGAGGCGGTACAAAAGAGCAGTACAAGGTGGCGTCGTTTCCCAGTGTTTGCCAAATTTTTGGGGTACAAAATTTGGAGTTTGGTGAGCATCGCGAAAAGTGGATTTCCATGAAGATCATAATTTAATATGGCAAAGGCATGAATTTCTTGAAGATAGGATGTATGGTTTGGAAATCGCGAAGACCAGAATAATGGAGGCAGTGATTCTTCGCGATTACATCAAAGCTTCGCGAACGGCAGAGTTGAAGTGCATCGCGGCGATGAAGGGCTTTGCGAGGGAGCTTCACGGCGAAGGCGCGAAGGAATGTCGGGCTTCGCGAGGGAGCTTCATGGAGATGTCGCGAAGGTATGTTGACGGTGATTCTTCATGACTATGTCAAGCTTCACGAACGGCAATGTGCCGTGGTGCTTCACGAATTGGACAGAATTCCGGCAGAAACATTGGAGCTTCGCGATTTGAGATGACGTGGCGTTGACTTCGCGCGGAAGGGATGAGGGTCGGTGGAATCACCTATAAATAGAGGCCGACCCCATCGAACGAAGTAGAGAGAATTTTCAGAAAAAATCCATTGCTCTCGGTTCGCGGAGGTGGTTCGCGAAGGCAGTGTGCTTCGCGAAAGGGGAGCTTCGCGGCGGCTATTCTAGCTCCGCGAAAGGCGTGTGCCCCGCGTTGGCTCGGTGAGCCTCGCGGAGAGGCAGGAGCTCCGCGACAGACTAAGCTTCACGAGGGTCGTTGCTTTGCGACGGCTTGAGCATCGCGAGAGTGCTTCGCGAGAGTGCTTCGTGAGTGAGCTTCGCGAAAAGGCAGGAGCTTCGTGAAGGCTTGTTTGAGCTTCGCGAAATTGGGAGCCTAGCGAAGTAGGGTGCTTCCTGAAGGTCTTTCCAAAGTGAATTTCCCAGTGTTCAGAGGCAGAGGTATTCATCTACGGGTGAAAGTTGAACTTCAACAGAGCATCTACATACAGAGAAAGATGCATTCCTTAATGGAGATGAAGAGACCTACAGGTCTATAAACTGTGATTGGATTCCCTTCCAAGAGTAGTGAGCTTAGGAAGAGGAAGAAGGTGATCCTCTCCACCAGCAGTGAGCCAGAGAGATAGAAACAGGGAGTGACCCTTGGGAAAGCAGTGAGCTTACCCTAAACATTGTATAGGCAGTGAGCCTAGGCATAGAAGTGATCTAGCCCGAACATTGTAATCCACAGCTAGAGAAGTCTAGAGGAATCGGTACGACCGACAACTTGTTAGTGTATGCTCCTTGGACGTAGCCCTTTGCGGTGAACCAAGTAAAAATCTCTGCGTCTGCCTGCTAATTTGCCTGCATTGCATTTAAAGCATCATCATAAGATAATGGAGAATGTAAGTGATCATAACATACATACACACAAGTGCAAACAAAGTGACCCTTGTAACAAAGAGGTCAAGATCCAGCGGGGAAGGAAGATCTTTGAAAAAGAATATCCATACCCTGATTCACCCCCCCTCTCATTGTATATAGGCCCCTATTGGTCCTAACAATTGGTATCAGAGGGACAAGTTGCTTTTATCATATTTGTTTGCTCCGACTTGGTGTAGTTGATCTGTGTGTCTAAAGAATTTGTCTTCTCTTATCTCGGTGAGTCATGGCAAAGGGAAAAACATCCAAAAAAGAAGCAGAAGTCAGGTGGTATTCCTCGGTGTGGAAGTATGTATGGAAAAAGTCTGATTCAATTAAAAGAATCAAATAGTTTACTGAAGGAAGGTCTAGATGAATCTGACAGGGAAAAGATTGATTCACTCAATCATGATGTTGGAATGAGTGAAGTACATGAGCATCAGAGTGATGCTGAAACAGAAGAAGAAATTAAAGGAAGAATAGATATGCGAGATGAGTTGGAGGCTGCTCTTGAGGAGATAGATGTTTGGAGAGAAAAAACAAAGAAATCCAACAAAGTTGTTCACGATGCCAAACTCTATATGCAGCAGCAGGAAGAAGAGAAGTCTGAGTTGATGGAAGAAATTGAGAAACTCAAGTTATCAACACGAGAGAACTCAGAATCGGTTAGTGAGTATAAGATTAAGATTGAAGAACAGAAAATGGAGATCGATGGCTTGAATAGAAAAGTGAAAGATCAAGTCAAGTGCATCGAAGAACCTGATATTCCAATTGACGTTGGAAACACTGAAGAAGTTAAATATAAAGATATTCGGATCAAAGTATTGGAGATTGAGGTCAACAAGCTAAGAGGCTTAAATCAAAGGCTTATTGACATAATTACTGACCTAACAGAGAAGAATGATTCTCATGCCAATGAACTACAAAAGATGGCTAAAATAAAAGGAAAACAAAAGGCTGATGATTATGAAGCGAATCAAAAGTCAGATGAAGTACAAAATCTGAAAGCTAGAAATGATGATCTAGCAGCACAGTTGTCTGAAGAAGTTCAGAAGAATCGAAGCCTACAACAAGAGAATGAATATGTCTCTAAATCTCTTTCTGAGGAAAAATTAAAAGTAGTGAAGCAAAGTTAAATGGTGGAAAAGCTCACACAGGAACTAGAAGATGAGGTGAGTAGCGGGTAGCTTCTCAAGAAAGAACAAGATGTCCAACTTGAATCAAGGGAGATGAAGATTAAAAAGTTGGAAGAGGATCTAGAATCAGTAAAGAAGGATGAGGAGAAATCCAATGCTAAAGGAATGCCAAAAATGAAGGATGCCTTACACTTGCTATTTGACCATCCTTCGACAAGTGATGGTAAAATTAAGAATAGGTATGCTATTTCTGAAGGGAAACAACAGAATATTTTCTCAGCTCAAAGACCAACAAGTTTCGGAAAAGCTGGTATTGGATTTGATGAATCCCCTCCTGTGCATGACAGAAAGAGATCCGTGAAAAGTTCTAGAAATGGAAAAGATCCTGCAGGTGCTGGAGATAAGCCTAAAAGGACAATTACAAAAATAAGTGATGACATGTGCTATTTCTGCGGGATTCATGGCCACACATCAAGCTTTTGTTTAGAGGCTCATGAATACATATCAGGATGTGAAAATAGAAACTTTTTTGAATCCCAGAATAAGAAGAATCATCCGGAGAAATCAGAGAGTAGAGTCTCTCAAAGGAAAGCATTTATAAAATGCTATTACTGTGGAAGAATGGGACACACCATGAGTATGTGTCAGGAAGCTCAGGAGATCGATGCCAGAAGAAGAAAACAAGTTGCATCAACATCTCATCAGATAAGTGATGAAATGAGGTATGCCTTTAATAGAAAATGTTTCATATGTTCTGATCATGGGTATTTGTCCAGACAGTGCATCAAGAAGAAAGCGAGGAAGGAAAAAGACCCGAGAAATAGATTACCAACTCCAGTGGTACATAATGAGAAATTACACACTGGGAGACAAAGTGGTAAGGTGAAAAATAGGCTTAGAGCCTCAGGGGAATCACATGGAGCTGAACGAAAGGTGTATCAGTCACCTCCTTTGTCATACTCATAATCGCTCTCAAGGAGAGAATGTGAACAAACCTGGAAGATTAAGGGGAGATCTACTCCAGCTGTGATAAAGAAGAATGAATGTTCAATGGAGGACTCACCACCAGTGAAAAAGAGTGTAGTGATTCAGACATCTAATAAAAGGCAGATAAATAAAGAATGCATTGAAAATTTCACAAGTCGTGTTTCTCAGCGAGAAGTGAAGGAAAGAGGAAGACCCCTAAGATGGGAGAAGAATAAAGGGAAGATTCCAAACAGAGAGGTTCCTACTCAGAGAAATAATCAAGGAAAATGGAATTTTGGTAGAACCTCAAAGAAGGAAATGTGTACTAGCGGGTTTATACCCCAAGCGGTGAGAAAGGCTGAGCCTACCAAATCTACATATCAGAAAAAGGCTCAGAATGTAGGCAATGAATGCCTAGTCATATGGACAGAACAGTTGAAGTTGGCTAGGCAGCTGGAGGAATCAAGAAAGGAGTGTGATTCCCTCCAAGAAAAAAATCAAAGGGTTGACCCGTCAGGATCAACCACTATCCTCATTTTGAGGATTCGAGAAAAAAAATCCCCTCTCCCTATGTATAAAAATGCTATTAACTGATGATTCATGTGTTTCAGGTTCTAGGGAGATACGATCCAAGGGGAAGTGAAATCTAAGGATGCGAAGTGGATATGTGATATGCTCTATAGTTTCAATTGATTCAAATCAGGTACCAGAGTTAAAGAAGAAAGGGAGCAATAGAGCACAATAGAATGTGATTGTGTTGTTAACTTTGTCTCTTGTTTCCTACACCGAGTTTTAACTCAGTAGGCTTAGAGATTTTGTTAAAGGCTCAAATCTGAGTGGAAGATGAGAACAAATGATGCAGGAGGAAAAGACGTGTTATGGGTCTAAACTGTTGGGCCTAACAACTGGAAGAGTTGCATAACATTGGGGGAGCATTCTATATCCAAATCAGATTCAAGAGCCATCAATGCAATAATTGGATGACTCAGATCAGGTGTTTCCTATTGAGGGAAAAAAGAAACACAGGGAGAAGCAGCAATAACAATGCATTTCATGCTTATTTATTTTGATCTAACATTGTGGTATCAGTTGACTGTTTTCAGGATACCAAGAAGCTGTGAGAAGGAGTTGAAAGGAATGATTCCACTGAACAATGAAACAGTGAGAAATCTTCTGATAAAAGTGATGATGATGAAAGCAACAAAGGGGAAGCATAAGTGACTAATGCTGATTTAGAAATGAAGAATCCTCATCTGCACAACAGTCAAAGAGTTGGGATGAAATTGACATGCAGAATATCATTGGTGATTAGTTAGCTCTAGCTCAGACAAGGAGAATGGAATCACTGCAGTAAACATCTTTTATATCTCAGGTTGAGCCGAAATGCTTTGCTGATGCAGTTGAAAATGAAAACTGGGATCATACCATGAATGAAGAGATAGATCGGACTTGAGAAGAATCAGACGTGGGGGACTATTTCGAGGCCAGATGATAAAAACGTCATCAGGACAAAATGGGTCTATTAAGACAAGATGAATGAATATGGCCCGATGATTCGGAAGAAATCACGACTGATATGCAAAGGAGACTCCCAGATAAAGAGTAATCAATGAGGCTGGTCTATGAAGAAGACATAAAATTTGGCGGATCTGATGAAGCAAAGTGTGTCACGGAGAAGGAATGGAACATTCATCTCTCAATAAAAATATGCTAAGAAGGTTCTGATGCGAGATATCAAAGCAATCCCAAAGAAAGACACATGCTTGTAGTGAAAATAATACTTCGGTATATCAAGAGGACAGTGGACATCGTCTTGATATATAATGGAAAATATCAGTTGGAATTATTGGGATATACTGATGCCGATTGGGCCGGTTCAGCGGATGACAGGAAATCAACGTCAGGTGGTGCTTTCTATCTTGGTGGATTGTGTATTTCTTGGCTTAGCAAGAAGCAACATTGCATTTCATTGATCACTGCAGAAGCTGAGTATATTGCGGCCACTCAAGCATGCACACAGTTATTGTTGATGAAGCAGCAGCTTGAAGATATGGGAGTTGAATTGAAGTCTCCGATCAGAATCCAGTGCGACAACTCAAGTGATATAAATCTTAGCAAAAATCCTTTCCATCATTCAAGGACAAAGCACACTGAGATTTAGTATCACTTTATCAAGGATAAGGTTGATCAGGGGATTGTGAAGTTGGTGTATGTGCCTATAGAGCTACAGGTTGCAGACATTCTGCCAAAGGCCTTACCCAAGGAAGCTTTTGAGAGGCATCGACTGGCTCTAGGAGTTCAGTCGATTCCCCGCACTTAAAATAGTGTGGATGTGAACACCCCCCCTCTCCCCGAGGTATGATGTGTTTTTCCCTAATATGCTGATATGTGTTCTCTACTATGTTACAGACTACAAAGGAGTGTCCTTTGGGTTCGTTGACAAAGGGGGAGAAAAGTGTTTGTTAAAGGGGGATAAAATAGTGTTTGTTCAAGGGGGAGACAGTGTGGAGATTTGACAAATCATGAATGATACGGGGAGAAGCTGACCAGTGGAGTAGCCAGATAGGGGGAGAAATGAGAAAGGGGGAGTTTTTTAAATTTGACGATGCTAGAAGTGATCGATCAAAGCATAGATATCACGACAACTGAGGATCGTGATAAAAGCAGAACAGTGGTGTTGGAATGGTTTGAGACGGTGTCCAGCTATCAACAATTGGTATCAACTTAAGAATTCACCAATTGGTATCAGTGTGGTTCAACAACTAGTTTTATTTTAAGAATTGGTATCAGGGTGGAATCGACAATTGGGGTCTGACATGAAGTGATTCATTGATGAACTTTTCATACTACTCTTGTTTCTCACGCCGAGCATTGCTCATGTGTGCTTAGAGTACGTGTTAAGTGAATCCCTGAACTCTATCAGAATCGCAAGAGGAGAATGGTGATAGCGGCTGGAAGAAGACTCAGTGAGGTATCAAAGTGCAGAAAATCTTTCTGAGCAGAGTTGTGAAGAGTTTTCAACAAACTCAAAGTGGGAGATTGTTGGGCAAAAATCCCTCAAGGTAACATTGTAGAATTTTTGGGTTGATTGTGTTTATTGACAAAGCAGGTTTCCATGGAGAATTGTTGAGTTCCCGAGAAGTTGTTGACATTCCATGTTGAAAAATAATGATGACAAAGGAAAGGACGATCTGGAGGCGGTACAAAAGAGCAGTACAAGGTGGCGCCGTTTCCCAGTGTTTGCCAAATTTTTGGGGTCCAAAATTTGGAGTTTGGTGAGCATCGCAAAAAGTGGATTTCCATGAAGATCATAATTTAATATGGAAAATGCATGAATTTCTCAAAAATAGGACGCATGGTTTGGAAATCGCGAACACCAGAAGAATGGAGGCGGTGATGCTTCGCGATTACGTCAAAGCTTCGCGAACGGCAGAGTTGAAGCGCATCGCGGCGGTGAAGGGCTTTGCGAGGGAGCTTCGCGGCGAAGGCGCGAAGGAATGTCGGGCTTCACGAGGGAGCTTCGCGGCGAAGTCGCGAAGGTATGTTGACGGTGATTCTTCGCGACTACGTCAAGCTTTGCGAACGACAAAGTGCCATGGTGCTTCGTGAATTAGACAGAATTCTGGCAGAAACATTGGAGCTTCGCGATTTGAGATGATGTGGCGTTGACTTCGCGCGGAAGGGATGAGGGTTGGTGGAATCGCCTATAAATAGAGGCCGACCCCTTCGGATGAAGTAGAGAGAATTTTCAGAGAAAATCCATTGCTCTCGGTTCGTGGAGGTGGTTCTTGAAGGCAGTGTGCTTCACGAAAGGGGAGCTTCGCGGCGGCTATTCTAGCTCCGCGAAAGGCGTGTGCCCCGCGTTGGCTCGGTGAGCCTCGCGGAGAGGCAAGAGCTCCGCGACAGACTAAGCTTCGCGAGGGTCATTGCTTTGCAACGGCTTGATCATCGCGAGAGTGCTTCGCGAGAGTGCTTCGCGAGTGAGCTTCGTGCAAAGGAAGGAGGTTCGTAAAGGCTTGTTTGAGCTTCGTGAAATTTGGAGCCTAGCGAAGTAGGGTGCTTCGCGAAGGTCTTTCAAAAGTGAATTGCCCAGTGTTCAGAGGCATAGGTATTCATCTACGGGTGAAAGTTGAACTTCAATAGAGTATCTACATAAAGAGAAAGATGCATTCCTTAATGGAGATGAAGAGACCTACAGGTCTATAAACTGTGATTGGATACCCTTCCAAGAGCAGTGAGCTTAGGAAGAGGAAGAAGGTGATCCTCTCCACCGGCAGTGAGCCAGAGAGAGAGAAACAGGGAGTGACCCTTGGGAAAGCAGTGAGCTGACCCTAAACATTGTATAGGCAGTGAGCCTGGGCATAGAAGTGATCTAGCCCGAACATTGTAATCCAAAGCTAGTGAAGTCTAGTGGAATTGGTACGACCGGCAACTTGTCGGCGTATGCTCCTTGGACGTAGCCCTTTGCAGTGAACCAAGTAAAAATCTCTGTGTCTGCCTGCTAATTTGCCTGCATTGCATTTAAAGCATCATCATTAGATAAAGGAGAAAGTAAGTGATCATAACATACATACACACAAGTGCAAACAAAGTGACCCTTGTAACAAAGAGGTCAAGATCCAGCGGGGTAGGAAGATCTTTGAAAAAGAATATACATACCCTGATTCACCCTCCATTTCATGGTATATAGGCCCATATTGGTCCTAACAGATAATTTCCCCAAGGATTGGAATAGATCATAGTGGGAACATTTCCCCTTGAGACTGATTGTTCCCATGGGTGGTTGGGGACTAAGAGAACCCCAGTGAGGACTGTTATGGAATATGGAGGACTTTGTGAACCTCTACCTATGTGTAGTGATGTTATGTGCTACGGTTTACACTAGGGTTATTTTGACTCATGCCACTACCCGTTTAGCTTCTGCTGGTCAGTACCATGACACTAGGATTCTTTGGATCATTTTAGATGATCTCCCATGTTCTTTTATTATATACATGGTTATCCTTTTATTTATTGGCACATATTATTTTTTCATTTTTTACCTTATTTATTGACTTGACATAGTGGTGCATGCTTGTGTTTTTTATTCCTTGTTTGTATGGTTTACTTTTCATGGTTTTAAAAAATAGATTCTGAATGGATTTTTAAAAAGGTATGTGAAATCATGATTTTAAACTTTTTTATAACTATTTATAGAAATTATTTTGAATAGTTTTATATAGTGAGTAAAGTGGAAAATTGGGTTTTCTAGGCTATCATGCCTTGTTTTTTTATAAATGGTTTATTTTAAAACATGTTTTGGAAAACCTATATTTTGGAACTTATGATATGATGCTATTTATTTTCAATAAATATATATAAAATGTTCAAATTTTTATTATATTTAAAACTAACTTTCAATGTATGTAGTATGAAAGTGATTGTTTAGTTTCGGTGGGTTGTGGGGACCTTCTAGGATTTTTAGTTCATGACTACATCATTTTAGGTTTCAGGTTCTATGTTGGTTCTCATTTTTTCATCATATCCACTGGGTGAGTTGGGTGGTGGTGAGTTGGGTGGTGGTGACTTGTGAAGACATGTAGTGGTTAGTCTAGATTTATTTCCTTATTTTAGTTGTTCCTTTCTAGTTATATTTTCTTCTGCTATTTCTATTTAGGGTATTTTTTATCGTGTATTTATTTATTCTATTATTTTTTATCTCTACTTTAGGAAAAATCATTCCCAAATGAGATCATGTGTTTCCCAATGTCTTGTTTCCAACCCATGGGGATCTATAACACCATTCTAGCCATGTAACAGACCAATTTGAGTGCTGGGTCAGGTGGTATCCTGATCCGGTTTGTTACAGATAAGGATTTTATTCAAGGAACATATCATGAGATGTACCCAATTGGAATAAAGGGAGAAGTATCTCTATACATTATGTAGCAAATAGGGATAGTTCTCATAGAGAAAGAATATTTCATTCCACCTATAGATAAACATATTATTCATATTTTAGAGGATAAGAATTCACATATATTAAGTGCACTTCATGTGTCTCTAGGATACATACCACTAAGGTTCTTAGGTGAGCGTGGCTCTCATGCAGGTGAGGATAGACTTGAGGGTGTGATTTAGGTGTTCCATCTCATTTAGATTCTTACTAATCAGATGGTGATGTTAGCATCCAACCCTCACTATTAACAAGTTATTCTTTGGTGGGCCATGATCATCTTGACCCATGATGTGGATAATATTACATGGTTAGAGTTTGATCACCTAATAAAAAAGGAGTACCACTTAGCTATATTAATGACCATACACATCGAGGATATTTTGAATTTTTATTAGTGTGGAATTTATATTTTACAGTATGTTTAAAGGTTTAATAACATGATTAGGTACTATAACAATATTTTGTTTACAATTATATTTTACTCATAGATGTTTGAGAACTCACTCCACATACACAATAGAGTCGACATCACTCCCCTATATATCCCTACATATACTGACATTCTGGAGAGGTCTTTGGTGATAAAAAAACTTTTCAGAAGAGGGATAGATGGTATCATGTGTCCGTTGTAGGTTATCCAAAAGTACCAACATAAAATATGGTGATATGACTTCAAACATTTGGGTCATGTAACCGAATACATCCCATAACTAAGGATTTGTAGTGAGGTATTAATAAAAAGGATCTAATTATCCAAGAGAAAGGAATTGTTATTCCTATAGAAGACATGATTCTATGGATCATAAATTCCATACTCAATATATAGTATAGGGAATTTAGGTAGTTTATATAACTCAATATCAGATACAATAATGTGATAAGGTAATTCCTTGATGTGGGAATTATGGTCCAATGGTAGGCGGTGATAGAAGAGAAGATAGTAACACACCCTGAGGAGGAGCAAGATATGGAATTTGAAATGATCTTATTCAACTACTTCCAAAATGAATTGGTCTATTCTAGGATCACGATATGTCGACGAGGGATACAACTAGATGTAGGTGATGGAGGTTATAATTAGGTAACACTTGACATGGTTTGAGGCACGATCTATGTATTTCATAACAAGAACACACGATTATAGAAACTGACATGATCTTTTTCTTTTTTTCATATCCCTATTTCATAGGATAGAAACACTAATATATACTCCAGTATAACACATGTGGCTAGATAATTTTATTGGAAATGATCACACATTCACCCACATATTTTAAGGATGTGATCTATTTCTAAATATAGATAGGTTTTCATTGGACCTTATAGTGGTAAGGAGGAAACCAAAATATGTTATCATTAGTAAAAAATAACTATACTCAATTAATTCCAAGATATACTTCTACATATATAGATTGATATACTTCAAAGATGATTGATTTAGGTTCTCATTCATAGGTGAGTGATAACATCAATCAAGGTGAGCATGACCTATATGTGGTAAATTGCATCTAATCACCCTTGAGTTAGTTGGATTAGATCATTATATAGTGAAATATTTATATGAACAACTTATTGTAGTAATATATGAGGAAATATAAATATTTCTTGAGGTTTTACATGGATTTATCCCTTATTGGGAGATTAAATTATTTATTTATTTGTACCCTTAGATTCGTCATTTATCTCTTATAGCCTATCAGTTGGCCCTGGTGTAGCTCAAGGAGTGGAAGGTGTAATTATAGGATCTTATTAAGAAAGGTTTTATTATCCCACTTAGTCCCTGGGTGAAGATCTAGTGTTTTTCTCCTAGAAATCATATGGGATATTAACTCTTTGTATTGACTATCACAACATAAATTAGGTGATAGTGAATAAAAAATCCCCTCTATCGAGGATCTATAACAACTTTGACTAACTAAATGGAGAGATATGGTTCTTAATGAAAATTACTATTTTTATTATAAAACACTTAAGGAAGAAGTGAGAAACCAATAAGTCCCTAAAGAAATAAACAAAACACCCCACACAGAGAAAACCCAGAACAAACTACAGGATCTACCCCTCCCTAGCAGTTACTCCATGACTATAAGACCTAACCAAGATGGACCCTTTAGCAAGCAGTCCCGTGAAAAAATGCACGGGCACAAAACCGATGGAAAGCCATACCCTCTAAATCATCCAAATCCAAAAGGCCCACCCCGTTAAAGACTTTATGCTCTGATCCCCTTCTAAAGAAGATCCAAGTAGATTACTGGAAACAAAGCACCAAACATCACAATATCACCGAGAAAAAGGAATCCAGAAACAGACACAACACATACAAAAAAACCTATCATTCAAGGAAACCAATACCACAAACTTGACCAAATATATTAAAGATTAACTTGATTTTAACTGAGTCCATCTCCCTAAACAATTTCCAAGAAATTAATGAAATCTGTGTGGAAGGCGCATCCTTAACAGGATCATCTACTCGGATGGTCAGCTTGTCCCAAGTCTGAATATACTCTTCAAGATTGATCTTCCCAATATCAAAGCCCCCAACTAATATCGAGTCCTTCATGTCTATCCAATCATATTTCTCCTCATTAAGGAAAATCCTTTGTGGTCTCCCCATAAATTTAGCGTCTTCTTATTTAGTTGCATTAAGATACAAAACTTGTTCCACCGGTTCTTCTTCTGAGCTTATGAAAAAATCCAAGGAGTGTTCATCCACAACACATGTCTTGTCGTGTTTGTCTAACTTTTTTTCTCTCAATTTCCTTGCTGACTGTGACTCCATGGGAAGAGTTAAGTAGGAATAATCCTTCTTCCCCTTATGAATTCCCTTCCTCCCTTCCAAGGATGTCCTGACCCGAACACCATCCATCTCTTGAACCGTATCGTTAGAATCTTTCAACATTCCCTCTCCATCAATAATATCATCATGAACCTTCTTCAACCTCAATTCCTAAGGCTGTAAGTCTGATATCTCCTTAACATCACATTCCCAAGTCCCACCCCCTCCAAATCAATACATGTTTCATCAACTTCAAGACACTGAAAACTGTTGCAAACTTGGACATTCATTTTGGGTCTTTCCAAACTCACTCTTCTTGATGCCTTCACCCATCCCTTACTACCTTTAGTAGTGGTAGAAACCCTTGAGTTTTGGCCCTCAGCAACCTGGTGAAACTCCACTTCCCCCTCTGGATTGGTCACTTCCACTTCATCCTTAGAAAGACCTGCAATTCCATTGCTTGGGCTCTTGGGTGCAGAAGAGGGCAGACCCGCTCCTGCATTAGCAGTTGACCTAGTGCCTGCTAACACCCCACACTCTTGTGTACCCAAAGAAATGGACCCCAACTACTGACTGTGATTATATATGACACCTCCCTATGTAGGTTCCTTAAGTCACGCATCCAGACCATGCATGGGTCCTCTATTAGGACCATTACCTTTGCCAACCAAAGTTGTATCCAGCTTTTGTATTGTGTTCCACCTAGCTCGAGGTTCACCATGCGCTGCTTCATCAAATAGCTTGCCTCCTTTCCCCTAACTCACAGACCCATCCACACCACTAGTCCCAGCCCCATGCTACCTCGACCCATGTCTACAGTCCTCCACCAAGTGGCCTAACTTCTTGCAAACAGAGAAAACATATACCCAAGACTCATACACAACTTGTTGTCTATAATGGTATTCCTCTCCAATAGTGATCCAAATGAAATCTGGGGGCTGTCAAGAAAGATCGAACTCGACATGCACCCCTGTATTGACCGGATGGCACACATATTTGGTATGACTATCAGGACATAGAAACCAACCGACAATATTACCCACCATCCTAATAATCGACGGATTCTGAAATGGAAGAGGGAGATTAGGAAAACTAACCCACATTGCTGCCGAAGTGAAGTCTCGTTTCATGTGAAAGTCATAAGTCCATCTATGTAGGTAAAATCTGGACATGTTGCAGCTGCGAGGCGTGCACGACCATGCATTGATCAAGTCTTCCTCCGACGCGAAGCGCACCATTTGGTTTCTGTTGTCGAGTAAACCCACAGTAGCCATTTCTTGGAGATTCCACGAACCAGAGATGCATCTATCTAATGAATCCATTGATGGCCTTCTCTGTGAAAAATGAGCAATAAAAGTCCAGTTGAACAATGCTAAAGTTTCATAGAACTCCTTAAGGGAAAATGGTAGGTTAGGATTTCCCTTGTACAAATCGGGGACCTTCGGGTGTAGAGAACATTCTGGAAATGCAGGGAGCATATCAGGTTTGGAAAGGGGGAGAAAAGAAGCTTATGTTCCCTTGGAGGATGATGAGGGTCCCTCCCCAATGGATGGGGGAGGGACCTGTGTGGTTTCATTCACCGTCAAGAAATGGGAACTATGCCGCAAGCACCCCCCGTCCTGAGCCCTAAAAGGATGGAACCTACGTCTTTTATGACTCTCCAGGTGATATGTTTCTTGAAAATTGATCTTTGGTATAATTATAACTAGCTTTAGGTTGGTGAAGAGGATATCATGACCCCTGTTTTTAGGTGTATTTATGACCATTATGAGTTTATATTGATTCCATTCATTATAAGCAAATAGAACATCTGTATTCAAGTGAATCATGAGCCTAGTCTTTAAATCCTTCTTGGATAGTTTGTAGTACTCTTCATTGATGATATACTTTTCTATTTAGTATTAAAATATGGTCTTTCAATGGTTATGAGGATTATTTTGTAATTTATCTAATAGAACACGCTTTACTAAAATCTCTCAAAGTGTAAATTTTGGATTTGAGATATTCAATTATTGGTTTTTGTTATTTTGAAGGTACAAGTAGCTTTATCCCTAGTGAACATCAAGGTCGTGTTTTCTTGTGATCCACCCAAGAGTGTTACTAATGTGGGGAGTTTCCTTGGGTTGAAATGGTAATACAAAATATTTATAGAATTATTGATAATTTTAGCTCCCATTATCTCCCTTACCCAAAAGGGGAGTCCCTTCATTTGGTCCAAGTAAAGTTAGAGAGCTTTTTAGGAGATGAGGTAGATGATGTTGATTGATTTTGTTCTAAGGATGCTAGAGGAAGAATTAAACTATGTAGTTTTCTATGCCCCTAAATCAAGTCTTGGTTGTATGTAAATATTGATAAAGTCAGTGATTTATCATGGTTATAGATAATAGATACCTCGTGATTACAACTACAAAACCCATGATTTGAAGTGGGAAGTGGTAGTTTTCATATTGAATACTTTGTGATATTTTCTTATATGTTATTGGTTCATAGTATACAGGGATCATATGAGCCTCAGGTATATCTTTACATAGAGTATCTTCATCTGAGGTTGATTCATAGGTTGTAGTTCATATAGAACCATAAATTTGTGATTTCCTATACTCAAACAAGGGGAAACATGTTGGATGATTCCTTTAGAATTAAATACCAAACTTAGTTTATATAGGTTGAATTTGAGTAGTTAGAAGTCCGTAAGGGATAATGGAGAAGTTCACTATCTTTGATCGATGGTGTCCTCCCCTCTTCTTTTTTTGTTCATGAGGGAGGGACATTTGGAAGACATTGATTGTGAGGTTTTTTCATGACTGATATAAATCTATGATATAAAATTTTGATTTCCTAAAGGCGAGGAGCATGCTATCTTATTGTATGGGAGGGAAGTGTTTCCTATTGTGTTACATGGGGAGGAGATGAGGGACTTCCATACATCACTATTATTGGTACATCCATGATATATAAAAATATATTAAGACCTCATGTGTTATTTTTTGTGGTCAGGAATAAAGTGTATTGTTTATTAGTTTATCTTGTGGTGTATCTCTTATCAATAGGTAAAGGATAAGTTTTAATGAAACCAACTCCAGTAACCTAGAGATGGTGTTTAGTTTTTTACATTGATAAAAGAAACAGGGGATCAAAACCAGAAGGATTGATCAATTTATCAGTCTTGGTAGACTAAACACATACATTTTTTCCATATTACATTGGAAAAATAAAACATCATCTGAAAAACTTTATTGCATCTTGAAAATCATTCAAATATTTATTTTTCATATCCAGGGTAAAGTAAAAAAATTGGCTCAGATTTATAGCATGGGTAAGCATACAATGGATTTGATTATGAGTAAATATGGAATAAATGATATGTTAGAATAAATAATCAATACATATTACATTTAATCGATAACTTTATATTCAAAATATATCAAAGTAAAATATTAAAAAAAATAAACAATCACATGGAAAATAATAACTAATATTTATTGGTGGAAATCCATAATTACAATCATCATGATCTTTCTGTCAAGGCCTAATCCTGAGATGTGGTGAACCTTACCATTATGACCTTATTCCAAGACATTTAAATGAATGGGTAGGTATACATCATATACCAAATAATTTATCCAACTATTTATCTCATGATACCTATCAACGCATTGTGGGGATATCTATAACCAAGACCCACCGATCACTTTAATTTTTCTAATGTTGTCTTCATATATTGAATTAATAATATAATACAAAATAAACATGCCTTATCAGTGAATAAAAATATGTATTAAATCAAGAATATATAACATCTATATTATCCTAGTAAAAGAAATAACTTTTGTAAAAATTATACTTTAATTAACACCATATGTTATTATGGTATATAGTT
Source organism: Viscum album (assembly GCA_963277665.1). Classification (NCBI taxonomy): domain Eukaryota; kingdom Viridiplantae; phylum Streptophyta; class Magnoliopsida; order Santalales; family Viscaceae; genus Viscum; species Viscum album. Next base: position 379,596,041 of record OY728163.1, on the reverse strand, counting down.
AAGGAAATATTGAAATGATAATAAATACATATAGGATGCTAAAAATAAGGACATGAAGTAAAAAAATTATATCCAATTAATAATGGAGAGTGTTGGGGAATATAATCATAAAAATGTGAATGATAAAAAAATATGGTATAATCCATAAATATGTGAAGGATGATAGAAGACCATCAATGCATCAAAAATAGTGTTTTTAAATAAAGGAAATCATTTTATAATTAAATATTATTATGGAAGAAAAACATTAAAAATAATATTTAATGAATATTTTATAACGTTTTTGTAAAAACAAACCCATAAATCATTTCCAAAATTCTATTAAACAATTTATAAAATAATGCCATTTATTTTAATATAAAAACTAAAAATTCATAGAAAAATGGAAAATGGTTTTATTTTAAAACCAATAAAAATGTAGACGAATATTTATAATAAATAATTTATATGATATTACAAGAAATCATTCATGTCGTATATGTCAAAAAGAATATCCATTTCACACTTTTTAAAAGAAATTCAAAAATAACTCATTCGGAAAATATTAATGATATTCTATTATAAAACATTGAAAATAATTCATATTACTGTTAAAAATGAGTTTACATAGTAATTTAAAAATCTAAAATTAAATTATTCAATTATTTTAGAAAATATCTATGTGGAAGAAAAATATTCCCAACCTAAAATGATAAATAAGGTTAGTTAGGCTTATAAAACATTATTTTAGTATTTGAGTACCCATGAGAGTTATATTTGTAATTAAAATATAGATAACATATAAATTATCATATAATAAAAAAAATATTTTTTTTGAGAATAAAAATTACATAAAATTCTTCCAATGTAAATTTAATCATAATTAATCTCGAATACAAGTGAGATTGTAAAATAAACCTTTATGACTTTAATAAATTTTGAACAAAAATTCATTAAAAGGGAAAAGATGAATAAACCATTAGATTACATGAATAAAGAATAATTCATGATATAATATTTATAATGGTTATTATATATGTCATATAAAATAAATTTGGGGTATAATATAAAATATTTGCTAATGGATAGAAATTGAGACGAAAAACAATTATATTGGATTCTGCCTTTGTCGGATGGATAATATTCTTATAAAAATATAAATTTATAAAATAATTTATTGAGAACATTTATCTTATATTATATATTTTTAATGTCCTTTTATAATCATTAAGCATCCATTCATTGAATAGTAATTGCATATGTTGACCCCTTATGGTTGTTCATTCAATTTCTCTAAAATTAATTTGGTATATTGGCCATGGTTAAAGGTGTTATTAAATGGTTCCATCATCTATAGAATTTTAATAATGTCATAAATGTCATATTTATTCATTATATACAAATTTTGAATGAACCATGTAATTTGTTAATAGAAAAATGAAACACATTACTTCGTGGATGTTGTAGTTCAAAAATATGCATGAGCGGCGTTATAATTTTCCAATGGATGGGATGGAAGAAGGATTATGATATCTTATATTTCTAGAATTTTAATTATTTCAAATATATATATATATATACATTTATTCCTTCATTATAACCATACAAGTTAATCTATGATAAAAAAATAAAGCACACTACTATGTGGAGATGGTAGTCCTTATGTATGCATGAGAAATGTTTTATTTTTTTAATTGGATGTAAAGTAGATATAAAATGGATGTAACATTAATATATAAAAATATTATTATGTTTTATATACTAATTTACTTATTTTTAATATAGTTATTTAATATTTATATGAGGTTTAAAAATCAAGGAACTTGGAAAATCAGGGTAAGAACATATACCACTTGTTTTAGTAACCTCCTTTAGATTACACATTAATCCTTCTTAAAGTGTTACTTTGAGAAGAAGAAAATCTCAAGGAAGATTAAAATAAGGTTGATCAGTTATTTTTTCAGGTATTTGTTAAGATAAGTGGCTATAGAAGTGTGTACAAGAGAGGATTAGAGGTTCCCTTTTATAAGTTTGGTTGGTAGATAACTTATAAATAGATAATTTTGTTATATAATATATTACTTACTCAATTAGAGTGGATAAAAATTATTATAGAGTTAAAGATAATGTCAGTAATATTGAAATACGACAAAATAATTATATTTAAGAAATTTTTCTTTGTTATCTTTAAAACATATACCTTTTTGTAAACCCATTTAACTCATTTTACCCATAACTGAGGTGAAATATTTTTAACTTGGTTACTATTCATTATGACCAAAAATTAATTTTAATTCATTATCAAATATTAATTATTCTAATTCATAATATTTGACCCATTTTAAAAGATTCAATTATTATAATTGGAATAAATCACATTTAATAAAAGTTCACAAAACCCAAAAAACCCCATTTTTAGAAAAATGATCTCTTAAGCATAAAATTGTTTTTATTCCAAATTCATGTATAATGTTGATTTAAATAGAATTAATTATATCCATTTAAATAAAATATGAATAATATAAATTTTAAACAAACCCAAAACCGAATTTAACCTAATGAAAACTTGATTGAATTAGAAGAACAAAAAATAGTTTTTTAACAAAAACATAAACTCAAATTCCAAAATGTTAAACTTAGGTATTTATGTTTAAAAATATATCTTTTTAATAAAATATATTAATTATTAAATATATTGTTTTCATTAATTTTATTTAAAAAAATTCATGCCATTCTTATATCTTGATATTTTCATAAATGTGACAATACTTGTAAAATCTGTATTTTTCTACATTCACCCAAAAATCAATAATTTTGACCAAATATAAAAAATCCACCATATGATAATATTTACATGATGAATTCAAAAATTAAAATAATAACATAAAATTAGAATAATAAAATTTTAAAATTTATATTTTAATCTCATTGTTGAATAATGTTACATGCAATAAGTTATAACTTATTTAGAATGAAAATCATACTTACCATAATTGAAAAATGGTTGTTAAAATCTCCCCCCCCCCTTCAAAAATTCCATCCCTTAAATTTCAAGAATGTGACCTCATAAAAAATTTTGGTTAATTATTCATCATAACTTCTTCATTTTCACATGATTACTCATCTATCTTTCAATTCCTCTAATGTACCTTTACCAGAAGAGTTGTCTGATTCCCTCACACTTATTCTCTAGTGTCATGAATCTAGATAGACTCTTAAAAATAGGATAGATAAAAATACAATTACATTTATTCAGAGGTGATTTTATGCATTGTGTATAGAATATATTTCCTTAATAATGAGTTATGTAACACAACATGGACTTTAGAGTGGTTGGGTGGAATTGTTAAACATTATTCAACAGTTCTAATTATTTCCAAAATCTAAAAAGTCCATAATCACATGGAAATTAGTTTTCATTTCCTTCCAAACCATATAAAACCCTTTTATGGGGATACTTTCAAGAAAAGGTGACCCCATACACGAAATTATACATCATTCCCTCGATTATCAACATATATCCTTTTCCTAGTTGAGATTCCTTATTATGACTCCAAATAGTTATCACTTTCACCATTATCTCCTCAACGTGTAATGGGAAAAAATTCATTTCACCAACTTTATCCCAACCAACAGTGTACATCATATTCTCCTATAAAATTCTTTACATAGTTCAATTTGAATTCTTGAATGTAAAATATTAATATATAAAAATTATTCCATAGGAAAATACTGATCCCATTTACCCTGAAAGTTAAGTGATCACAACCTCATCATGTCTTATATGTTTTCAAAAATCCTTTAAAAATATCTATTTAACTAAGGATGATAAGTAGCGATAAAATATAGCTTGTTGTGGAGTGTCTTCTGAATACATTCAAAGTATTTCATTGTAAATTTTGTGTCATGATTAGATCGAATAAAAATAAGTAAACTATGAAACCACACAAATTCATTAATATAGATTCATGAAAATCCCTAAAGAGGTAGATCCACCATTATGGTAGAAAAACATAAAAACCTGGAGAGGTGATGAAAAATATCACATAAAATATCATTTCTCTTAGGTGTCTTTAGAAATTTAGTGACAACTCCCATATTAATATCATCCCACTTACATATAATAATAGAGAGAGGTTTCATGACTCCCCTGGGATATTATCTCTTAGCAATTAAATATTGAAAAAGAATGTATCTTAGTCTATATTCAGAAATTTCATGTATTGCATTATCCCAACAAAAACATTCTCTTGAATGAAAGTACAATTTTTTGCTACTAGGTTGTAAAGAAAAATTTAAGCTATGGGTTTCATCATGTAATTTCCTATTTAACTCAGGTATTGATTGAACACATGACCACTTTTCTAATTTCATTACACCATATTCATAAACCTTGTATTCCAATTTCACATCATTCATGAATTCAATTTTTCTTTTATAAACTCTTATCATTAATATGAGAATTTTTTTATCTTCTCCATAAAATATGGTTTGGAAATAATTTTTAAAGGGACTGATGTTCCCCCATACATAATAATTTCCATATTAAACTTTACTAAATCCATGAATATAGGGTCTTTGTTAATCATCATTTTAGTTATAATTGAATGATCTTTCCTACTCAACGTGTTAACCACCATATTTTCCTTATTAGTTATGTAGTGTATTGAGAAATCACAATCATTGTGTAGCACTATACATCTATTTTGTCTCATGTTGATACTGTTTTGTGAAAATACATATTTTAGATTTTTGTGTTCTATATATATCGAAAATACTTCAATTAGAGATAATTCCTTTATATATTCAAGAAAATATTTAAGGCTATGAACTCAAGATCATGGGTTAGATAATTTTGTTCATGGATCTTTTACTATCTTTATGTACAAGGAAAAACTATTTCATTCAGCAATAGGATGCACATAAGTCCTTTTTTTGATGCATCACTATATATAACAAAACTACCTCTCCCCGAGGGTATAACAACCTAAAAATTTCTTCTATGGTGAATAAAAGTACTATTTTTTCATAATGACTATTTTTTTATATTTCACAATGGGCATACATAGAAATAAATTTACAAAATAAAGATTACATGTCATTTAATAATACTATTTACTATAGCTATGACTACTACATGTATATAAAAACCAAAAAAATAGTGACCATGAAAAGGTGTGATCCATAGGATCAAAATATACTAGGATTATTATAAATTCCATGAAAACTATTAAAATAAAATATAACATTAATAATATAATAGTCATTCTTAAATCAATTATAAAAACCATAAATAATGAAGTAGTAAATGCCTATGTTTAGTGATAAATTTAAAGAATTTAATCTGAAATTTGACAATTAGGGTATAAACATTACATTAATATTATGTGAATTTTGGTTAATATGACCATTGGTTAATATATAATTTATTAATTATGACCATTGGAAATATTTTTACAATTATAATAAATATTTATAAAGGGTAATGGAAAAAAGGTAATTGATGAATAAGGGATAAATGATGGCCTCAAACAGTATGATCATGCCTTTTGAATCTGATTTTTTGGAACATGGTATTGAGGTAGCATCGTTATGGTTCACACATGAAAAATACCAACTAGATAATAAATAAGTGAGGCTTGAATGAAATCAATAATAGAAGAGGCTCAAATTAGTTGAGATCAACACTAGTTCAATGTTAGCTAAGCCACCCCATGAAACAACCATTGATTCACACCTTAGCTTTATATAATATTATAGGGTAATAAGGGGTATGTATCTTGACCATAACATCATAAATGTGTAATTTCATTTTTATAAATGAATTAGATATTTATTCCAAATTGATTTTCAATATTTTTTATAAAAATGAATATAAGAAGAATTTGAATATTATATTTTTGGATAAAAATAAAACATAATTTTAATAATAGAAAATGAATACATATTTATAATATATTCATGAATTCAAAATAATATATAATTTTTTGAATTATTTTTCAAAAACTCGATCTATTTAAATATAAATGATAATATAGTTTTATAATTCTCAAAGAATCTTTTAGGTGTCTAAAGGTTGTCTATTTAGTAAATGGTTATTTATTAATAAATAAAGATTATTAATTTAAAAGTAATGTTTCTCGCATTTTTTAAATTATTATGATAAAATAAACATTATATTTTATATTATCATTTTAGAGTTAGATTAAAGTGAAATTTTGAGAATTTTTTTAAGTACATTCTTTTTCACTGAATAGTAAATAAAATATGGTTTTGTGTTTTAGGTATGTTTTATGACTTAATAAATATGTAATAATGATTTAATAATTAATAATTTTTACTACATGATCATAAATAGAATATTATATTGATATTATGTATTTTAATGAATGTGAATCAATTTCCAATGCTATAAATTACTTTCCAAAGTCTAAAATAGAAATTATGAATTTGGAAAATGTATTTTCCCAAAAATTTAATTATTCATGGAAATAGTAATATTAAAAAAAAAATTTAAAATCTATTAAATAAAAATATTATTAAACATAATTTAAATATCTAATACCATGAGTAAAAACCATGGATAAACTAATGGTTTTTCATTTTACACAACCAATATTTCTAATACCTATATTTATAAATTAATAAAAAATTCCTCCACTTTTACTCTATATACCCACCATCCTCTCATTAATATCTACTATTATTCTCATTTTCTATATATTAAGTACCTCCAATGTGTCTCCATGGTTCTATGTTTTCTATCTTTAAACCTTATCAAGTTACTTCCCAAGGTAAGGGAACTCTCCACTTCTTTTTTTCCATTCAAGTAACTCTTTTTTGTATACCATGTAAATTTTAATTTACTTTACTTTTCATACACTATTGATCTTACCATTATTTCCCAAATATTTTTTATCAATGGGATACATCCATAGTCTCTCATTATTCCCTTTCCTTTATCAATATTTTGTACTTTTCATGAAATCGAATTCATTTCATGAAATTCTCTCTTTTACATGAAAAAATATTATATTATGAATAACCAAACCTTCTTTTTTCCATGGGTATTCACCTAGAATTAAACATAATTTATTTATTGTGGATTTACATTTATGAAACCCACATTCCCTTCTCATGGGTTGAAAATGATGAAATATTAAACTCATTATGCCCTTAGGTACTAAATGAATTTATATAAACCTGTTCTTTATACTCCATAGGTTATTGATCAAATAGTTTATTATGATCGATGTGGGTAAAATAAATTAATACATATGAATTTTTCACATTGATATAATTTCAATAAATTTATTAAATAATGAATCTCTAGATATGACATGTTTTATTATTTCTTGGTGAATAACCTTAAAATTTTGTTTTATGGCACCTTGGTGATAAACCTAGCCAATATGCTTTTGAATGTGTAATTTTTATATTTTGGAAAACTTTTCATGCAGTGAATCATGTACATAAGGTAATTATATCATTATTTTTCCTATTTTCTACCAAATAAGATTGTTCATGGCCCATTTCCTTTATTTTCCCCTTATTGTGATTTATACTCACCTTTTTCTATTGATCTATATCCCTAGGAAATTACTTACATTCAGGTGACATATAAGTAAATAAAAAAGGATTATTTAAAAAGTATAAAATACTATTTATGTTTATGTTTTCTTAATATAATAATATTATTATTTATATTTTTTCCAAGACACTAGAACAAAAAAATATAGTTTGATTTTATTGAAGTAATACTTAGTAATTTAATTACTTCAAAAATCATGTTTTAAAAAGGTGAGATTACATAGTTGGTATCAGGGGTAAAGTTTATTTATTTTTGTAAATTAGCACTATAAAACATCAGTAAAAACCCTATGGATAAGACTAAATATCAGAAAATATCCTTACATTTTGGTGAATTATAAAGAAAGTGGTTTCTAATCAAGGAAATCCTTGTTTAGATGCTCCCAGTGGATGTGGATATAACATAGTTTTTCATAGGGGTAATAAACCTAAAAAGGGGGCATTAGGTATTAACTTGATATTTACCCAGGTCATGAAAAATCATCCATAATGTAAACTTATTTTGAAACTTTTGGGGGAAATTTTTTGTTTATCAATTTATTTTTACAAACTATTAAGAAGTATATATAGGTAATGTAAATTAATTTTTAATATTAAAGTATATTATCCAATAATATTAATATTATAAAATTTTAGTTTTCCTTTATAAGTTTTATTATAAGATTCCCAATAGTAATAGTAATCTCACATTGGTTTTATTCTTAAAAAATTGGAAATAAATAGAAAGAATCATGCATACAATTGATGTAGCATAAAATACAATGGTTGGCTTCCCAATATATAGAGAGATAAAGATAATAACATCATGATGATGATTCATTAGTTAATACAATTCATGAATAAAAAACTAATCCACTTGGAGTTTTTTGTTTCACCAAAGAAGGGATAACTTGTAGTTAAATACTTCATGCGTCAACATCCACTAATTTTTAGTGGAACCTATGATACACTATGAACAAAAAAATGGACCAATAATATAGAAAATATTTTTTTTACACCATTATTCTAACCAAGATAATGTTACATTGATCGTATATCACTTAGAAGGATAATTTGATCTGTGGTGGACACTGATCAACCACATGAATATAAGGGATGGTATAGAATCCATGGAATAATAAGACTTAAAATGAATTTTAAGAAAGTATTTTCCTCGTTCCCTCTATAAAATGACGAGGATGGGTTCTTAGAGTTTAAATAGAGAGAAGATAAATCAAGGGATAATTTTGAGTTGAAATTTACAAGGCATGTATAATATGCTTTAATCGTTTTCATCAATTCTAATGGGGAGATAGACTAATTATTTGGAAAACTAAGACCCCCATCTGTAGAAATATTTGAAAATCCAAGACCCTTTTAATTACGAAGAGATATTACATTATGTTCTCAATATTTAAATTAATATCATAGATTCCCAATGGACTCATGGATTAAACTAAAAGAAGAGAAGGTTGGAACAAAATTTTTGGAAGAATCAAGATGGTAAGGAAGTATAACATCCCATGTGCAACAAACATGGGAATAAAAATTTAGGGAATTGTCTATAATTATGTTTAATTTGATATATATTTTGAAGATATGGACATATAAATATGAACTTTCATTGAGACGTAAAGCCTCGACATCTGTAATCCAATGCAAAATGGAAGATATTTAATTAAAAACCGACTATTCAATTCTTAAAGTGTAGGGAGCATTGGTATTTTGTTAATTAATTTCCAAATTATAAGAAAATATAGAGAAACCACTATCAACCCCAATATAGGCCTAGGGATAAAGGACATATTTTAAATTAATATAGTTGGTATCAAGGATCCAAATGATGTTGTGGTAGGTACACTTGTCATAAAATCAAATATAGAGAGTATATTATTTATTATATGTTTTAAAATTCATTTATTTCATTTATGTTTTAAAATAACGTCAAGTTAAGACATAAAATGTTGGTGGTATGTTTTTTAGTTAAAACTCCTGGTTGAACTATTCAATATTCAATGATATATAGGGACTCCTTAATAGTTTTGGAGATTATAATCTCTCAAAAAACCTAGTGTTCATTACAATGGTGGAATTTTGCATAATATTTGGGTGGGATTTGTTTTCAATGTATAATGACCATATAAAATATAAAAGAAAATATATCTTAGTATTATTGAAGGAAAAACCAATAACCATCTACAAGTGAGATATTTCCCAGCCTGTTTCTTTCTAATAACTACATATTACTACATTCTATATGGATATGATTGGTGAAGAAGAAGAAGAATTTGAAAGTCTAAATATCAGAGTCGTACATATTTTTTGGGAATAAATTTATGTATTTCAAGAATATTTACTGGGACTAACCTCACAAATAGAGTTATAGCTCTAAATTGAACTCATACCCAGATCCAAGCCAATATTAATTACCCCATATGGAATGTCATATGTGGAGTTTGAGGAATTAATGAGAAACATAATGATATTTTGTGGAAGGGTTTTATTCAACAAAGTGTATCTCCTTAAGAAGTACTATTTTTATTTTTAAATAAGAAGGATGGATAAATGTGCAAATAAATTGATTGTAGATAACTTAATGGTATTTTAGTAAAGAAAAAATATCCTTTTCTAAGGATTAATTACGTGTTCAACTAGATTTTTGGATCTTAATTATTCTCCATGATTGACCTCTAATTAGGATTTCATTAACTAAGGGTGAATAAAGAATATATCACAAAGACTTACATTCAAGAAAGATATGGTCATTATGAATTTTTTGTTTATCCCTTTAGATAGAATAATGATCCTACCATATTCATATATATATATTTAATATAGTCTCTCATGACTACCCTTATAAATTTGTGGCGGTCTTTACTGATGATATTCCAATATATTCAAAACATCTCTAGGAGCATGAGGATTATCTAAGGGTCAAGTTAGAAGATATAAGGAAGGATAATATGGTTGGAAAATTCACTAAATGTTAGTTTTGGTTACAAAAAGTTGTATTCATGGGGAACATCTTGACCAATAATGTAATCTTAGTGGATCTAGTAAAGAAAAAATCCATGGAGGAGTAGCCACATCCAACAACTATAACGGATATTTGTAGTTTTCATGTCCTAAAAGAATACTATATAAGGTTTGTAAAAAAATCATTGATTTTTAATCCACTAACCATGTTAACTTGAAATGGAGTTATGTTTATCTAGACAAAGGTGTGTGAAGAAAGATTCCAAGTACGAAAGATGAGGTTGGTTATTGCACCTATTCAAACTTTAAACTCTAATAAGGAATGATTTTTTATTTATTGTGATGGATCCTTAAAAGGGATATGGTTATTTACTCATAAAAAATGAAAAATCAGTTACCTATGAATCATAATATTTAAAGCCTCATGAATAGAATTATACTTCTCTGATCTCTAGAGTTAACCATAGTTATCTTTATAGTAAAAATATAGAGGCACTATATTTATGGGAAGAAGTGTGATATATACACTGAACACTTGATTATGAAGTATATATTCACATAAAGGAACTGAACAAGAGACAAAGGATATGGTTGGAACTTATTAAGTAATATAATTTTTTTATCCATTGTCATCTTAGAAAGGTAATTAAAGTCATTGATGTGTTGGGTAGAAAAAACCCCACAGTTATTATGATGATAAGGATTCATGGAGATCCATTGATCAACAAATTTCTAAGATGGACATGGAAGTTATAAGGGAAGAGGAATCATCAATACCTTCCCAAATTATTTCCCTAACATCGTTACAAGAAATGGTCAAGGAAGTAAAAAGGGAGGATCAATTATTACAAAAGGAGATAGAAGAAAAGAGAAATATAAAGTACTTTTAGTTTATTTTTAATCATGATGGAGTATTGGGGTTTGGACCAAGTCTATATATCCCATCTGATATATAGTTAATGAAAGAAATGTTGGATAAAGATCACTACTCTACATTATATATACACCATAGATGTAATAAAATTTATAGAGATCTATGAGATTATTATTAATGGGATAATAAAAAAAGGTTATTTCTAATTATATTGCAATATGTTTGGTATGTCAATAAGTGAAGTTTGGGAGAGAAAATTCCAAAGGAGTGTTTCAATCACTTTCCATACCTATATGGAAGCATGAAAAATCACAATGGAATTTTTTATTACCCATCCAAATACATCCAAGGAAAATAATACTATATGGGTAATCATTGATAAATTAAAAATCTATTCCATTTTTATCAATATCTATAGGATTTTTTCATTGAGATAATTTCTCAAATGAATGTTCAAGATGTTGAAAGACTTTAAGGGGATGCACTGTCAATTGTTATGGACTATGATCCGTAATTTACTTCTATATTCTGAAGGATCCTTCAAATGAATATGAAAACTAAAGTAAAGCTTATAAAAACATATATCCCTCCAACTAATGGGAATTTTGAGGGGGAAATTCAACCATTGGAAGACATGTTACGAGATATCTCACTTGATTCTCAAGGGAGTTGGGATCAATATCTTCCAAATATTAAAATATCCTATAATAATATTTTTTACTTGAGCATTCAAATGGATCACTATGAAAAACTATATTGGAATAGGTGTACAACTGTAACATGTTGGGATTAAGTTAGTGAAGGAAAACTGTTGGGACTATAAATTTCCAAAGAAACTAATAAAAGATACATGTGATCCCTGTTGATCCTTTTCAAGAATAGATTCGATAAGTTACGGGTGTTGGTTGGCCTCCCGAAAGGTGATCATAGTGGCTGGGAAACCGAGAAAGCCAATAATGTTCCCTTCCTAGTTGTGATGCCAAAAAGGAAAGTCCCCCTGCCCAAAAATCCATCTCGAGTGGGGGAAAGGGCATTGATAATAGGGGAGATGATGGACCAGAAATGGGTAGCGTAACCTGCAACCTACAGCTCATTACCCGGGTGATAACTATATATGGTAATCCCCCGTATATATTGTTGCTCCAAAACATCCCAGGACAGACGTGCATGCATGCATAACATAGTATCATCAAGACTGTGAACGTTGATGTCGCCTTCCCTAGAAGGTCTTTCCACCATGTGCCAAGATTCCTAATGACATTTCCCTTCTGATAGAGGATCCAAAATGAAGTCAGCAATAAGTTTATTGATTTTTTCAATGACACTCTTGGGGAATTTAATTCCTGATAGCGTATGGATGGGCATAGCAAGGAGGATTTTGTTCACAAACCTTATATAACCCTGAAACGATAAGAATTTGTTCTTCCAATTCAGGACCCGGTCTGAAATTCTACTGATGATGGAGTCGTGGTCATGAATGCACAACCTTCTAGAGGAAATAGCGGCACCCAAATAATCATTAGGGAAGTAAACTTCCTACATATCAAGGGAGTTCTGGACTATGGAAATCTGATAAGAGGTACAGTTGTTCGAGATATAAAAGAAAATTTCGTCTTTTTTAATGACTTGGTCGATCCATAGACAGTACCCCTCCAGTACTTTTTCAAACCTCTGATGGATCTTTTGTTGTCATTTAAGAAGAGTAAAGTTTCATCCGCGAACATCAGGTGAGATATGGAAGGATCTATAATTATTCAATGATAGGCCATCACCTCACCATTTTGAATGCTTCTATGGAGAAGGCGACTAAGGAAATCCTGGGATTAAATAAAGAGACTCGGAGACAAGGGGTCTCCTTGCCTTATTCTATGAGTTTCTTGGAAGAACCCATAAGTTTTCCCCATAAAAGTAATCTCCAACCAAGCAGAGCTGAATTATATAAAAAGAATATGTGTATTCCATGAGGAGAACCCCGTACTTTTCAGTACCTTGAGAATGAAATCCCACTCAACCCGGTCGTAAGATTTTCTCATATCTAACTTGATGGCCGGGTTGGAACCGTGGGTCTTTAGGTTAATGTCTTAGATCATTTCTTGGGCTCAGGAAATAGCTTCTTAAATTGGAAGACCATGCAAAAACCCATTTTTCTCCACAGAGATCCATTGAGGAATGTTAATAGACTGCCTCGCATTGAGAATGCTAGCCAAGATCTTGTATGGGAAGTTACACATACTCACAGACCTATAATGAGAGATTACGGAGTTGTTCCTTGTCTTGGAGAGGAGCACGATGGTCGTGGCACATGTAACCTACGGTAAGTATCCCCCATTGAAGAGGTCCTGTATAGAAAAGATAATATCTGTTTTCACCACAACCCACGCAGTTCTATTGAATGATCCCGGGAAGTTATCCTACCCTGCGACACTTTTGGGATTGAGCCTCAACCTTTCATCCTAAATTTCCTACTCCTCAGGGATCGCACTCCGCCCCTCATTTTCCAGAGCTGAAACATGGTTGGGAATCACATCAAAAACAACTTTTCCTCCCCGAGATAGTCATTGGGTAAGCACAGGTTAGGCCCAGCAAGGAGGGAATCAAGAGAGGCTTGGGCCAGGCCACCCACCGTGTCTCTATTATTTGTATACGTACCATCATCCTGCAGGATGTTCGGTTTCCCCCGACGTTTTCTTTCCTTGAAACATGCATGGAATGAGGATGTGTTCCTATCTCCCTCTTTAACCCATTTCATCCTCGATTTTTCTCTCTCCAGGCATTCTTGACAGAGAAGAATGTCCTCCAAGGCATCCTTCCTGTTGGATAGCTCATCAAATATATGATCATCCCAGGCCTCTTCTAGACTCTACTAAAGCCATGCAACATCTTGCATGGCTGAATTAATATCACTATCACTAGAGAGATTTATTTTTCCCACTCCTAGAGTCTTTCCTTAAGGCGTCTCAACTTGTTGTGAATTCCCACCCATGCGGACCCCTGGACTGGCTCACCCCATGATCTATTCATCAGGTCGTGGAAGCCTGGGAGGTTATCCCATTGATGGTAATACCGGAAAGATTCGTGATGGAACTGACCTAAATATATAGAAACTTGAAGGGGGTAATGATCAGATAACCCCCAGACCAAATGACTAACCATACTGGTTGGGGTCTTTGAAATGGCTTGCATATTGGCCAAGCATCGGTCCAAGAATCTCCACGAGTGGTGGCTCCCATGTTGGTTTTGTCACCATGTGAAGGAGTCGCCTGAAAAATCCGAGATCAGAAAGACCTTTCCCAGCCAAAAACATAGAAAAATCCAGGCTCGCTTTACTCTAGAAATGTCCTCTTATTTTACTCTCCACCGGGTCGACAACCATGTTGAAATACTGCCCAACAAACCATGGATGATTACCAGGATAAAAGGATTTAAGTTCATTACATAAGGATTCCCTTTGTTGATAATCACAACTTTCATAAATGAAGGACGCGAAGAAGGAGAGGTCACTGATCAACACCTTCATAGTGATGAACTGATTGTTGCCCGTGACCAGATCCACCGAGGGGAGGTTGTGCCAAAAATTACAAACATGTCTGTTGGTGGGGTCAACATGCATGCAGCCATGAAGATTGATTTTTCAAGAGAGATCATGAAAAACCATTACATGGTTAATTAAAGTGATATTTTTTTGTAATTACTATTTTATTCTATAGAAAAATATAATTACATAGAAATAATTTTAAAAAAATTACTATTAAATGTCATTTAACAATACCGATTACTATAGATAAGACTAGTATAGGGATATAGAAATCAAAAAATAATGGTCTCTCGATGGTGTAATCAATAGGATCAAACTCTTATAGGAGGATTATACATTCCATGAAAATTGTTAAAAGAAAATATAAAACAATGAATATAATAATCATTATTGAGGTAATTTTAAAATCTTTTTCAAATCAAGTAGTAAATGTTGATGTTTGGTGGTAACTGTATAGGATGTAATAGAAAATGTGATTGTTATGATATTACCATTATGTTACTATTATGTGATTTCTGATTAATATGATCATTGGTAAGTATAAAATTTGGTCATTAAGACCATTGGAAAAACTTTTATCATTAGAATTAGTTTTTATAAAGGGTAATGATAAAATATCAATGACGCATAAGGGATAAATGATGGACACAACTAGTAGGATCATTCCTTTTGAATCCCATTTGTCAAAACATGGGAGGATGGTAGTGTTATTGCGGTTTACCCTTAACCAAGCCCAAACAGAGATTCAATAAGTGATTCTTGATCAAAATTTATAGTGGTATAACTTATAACTAATGGTGATCACCACTAGTTCAATGATATTTGAGCCACCTGAAAAACTACCACCATTACACACATTACCCTTAGGGGATATGTTAGTGTAATAAGAGGTAATGTATAAAGACTATAGTATCAAAAAACTGTAATTTAATTTTTATAAATGAAACACGTATTTCTTTAAATGTAGTTTTCATTATTATTTATAAAAATGTATATAAGATGGACTTGGTAGATAGATATTTTCATACAGATGAAACATGATTTTATTTTATAGAAAATATTTAAACATTTATAATAAATTAAGGGATTATAAATAACATTTAATTTCTTGAAAAAATATTATAAAAGAAAATTTATTTAAATATAAATGATAATATTATTTTCTAATGTCTTATGAAATTATTATAAGTGTCTGAAAGATGACTAGGTAATAAAAATTGCAATTTTTCAATAAATAATTTTTTTTAAGTTTAATGCTAAATTTTTTACCATTAAAAAAAATTATTTTAGTAAAATAAAATTTGTATTTAAAATCATGACATTGAAATTAGGTGTGGGATAAATTTTTTGAATTTTGAAAAATGCTATATTTTTAGTGAATAGTAAAAATACAGTTTTCTATTTTCAGTTGGTTTTAATACTTAATAAATAAGTAATAATGTTGTAATAATTTAAAAAAATGAATCCATGCCCATAAATAGATTTTTTTTTATTAATACTGTATATTTTAATGGATTTAAATAAATTTACAAACAAATAAATGACTTTGCAAAGTCTAAAATGAAAAATAAAAATTTTAAACACAATATTTTGTGGGAAATTTAATTTTCCATGGACAATGTAATATTAAAAATTGGGTTTCATTTATAATTACTTAAAATATTTTAAAAAATGAAATAAATTTGTAATACTAATCCATGGGTAAGCTAATGATTTTTTATTTTCCACATCCTAAAATTCCAAGAGCTGTATTTATAAATTAATAAACAATTCTTCATATTTTACAATAAATACTCACCCATTCTCTAATTAATCTACACTCTAAGTCCCTTAAGCATAAAATTATACTCATTTACCAACACTAAAGTCTATACAACGTGTATCCAAGGTACCAAGGGTTCCCTTTCAAATATTTAGGAAGTTAATTCCCAAGGTAAGGGAACACTCCTCGTTTTCTTTTCCATCCAAGTACCTCTTTTGTGTATTTATTATAAATGTCAAGTTAATTAATTTTTAATACACTTTTGATATTACCATTACTTCCCAAATGGTGTTTTATTAATGGGATACCTCAATTTTCTCTAATTATTCTCTTCCCTTAATCCAAGTTGTATACCCATCATGCTATCATATTCATTTCTTGAATTTCTCTCTTTTAAATGAAGACATTTTATATTGTAAATAACCAATTCTCATTTATTTTCATGGGTATTCAACTAGATGTATAAATAATTTATTTATTATGTTTTTACATGTATTAAACCCAAATTCCTTTCTCATTAGTTAAAAATGATAAAATTTTCAGGTTTTTATGCCCTTATGTACTAAATTATTTTATATGAAACCCTTTCTTAGCTATACACTTTTTATTCATAAAATGATTTATTATGATTGATATTGATATCATGAATTAATACATATGAAGGGTTTTACCTGATAGTGCTCCAATGAATTGGTTAAATGATTAATCCTTATATATAACAAGTTTACGATACCTTGGAGAAAAACCTTGGTAATTATATTTTACGACACCTTGGTGATAAAAGTTCATGATATGATTATGAATTTCTCATTTTTATTTTATAAACACATTTCCATATTATTTATCATGTACTTATGATTATTCTCTTATTTCATTCCTTGTGTTTTATCTATGTTTATCAATAATTTTCCATTTCCTTTTTTTATCTTTTACTGTGATTTATGCTCTCCCTTTTTTATTAATGTATATACCTAGTAAAACACATGAAGTGAGGTGAATTGGGGGGAAATAAAAAATGATTCTTTCAAATTTATTAAATAATGTTTATTTTTATTTTTTTCTAATGTAATTAATATAGTATATAGGTAGTTTCCAAGACACCAAACCTTAAAATATCCTTCAATGTTACTGATATAAATCTTTCTAAAGGAATTATGTTAAAATCCATGTATTAAAAAAAGGACACCATATATGGTAATGTGAATATATTTTCATTTATAAATATCCTCTTTCGTTTATCAAAATATTTTTAACATTATAATGACTATATGAACTTAACCCCTTTTTTGACAACTTGGTTAATCAGTTTGCTAATCTAGAAATTTTTTGAACAAAGCACTGATAGTAACCTACAAATCCTATAAAAGTGTATATTTCATTTATTTTTTTTGATATAAGACATTCTTTAACTACCTTTTTCTTTGATGGTACAACTAATATTTCTTCCTTGTAAACAATTTGGCCATGAAACAAAACTTCTTAAATCCAGAATTTTGACTTACTAAATTTCTCATATAACTCCCTTCCACTGAGAGTATCAAGAATTATTCTCAAATAAATTTTATTATATCAATATATTTTATTTTATACCCATATATCATCTATTAATAACACAATTAAATTATAAAGATAATATTTGAATTCTTTTTTATCATATCAATAAAAATAGTGGGTGAATTATTCAATAAAAACATAATTATTGTTAAATCATAATTTTTATACCTTGTGTGAAATGTCATCTTTGGAATATATATCATTTTTTATCACAATTGATGATACCCAAAACAAAAAATAATATTCAAAAATATATTGATATCCTTCAATATCCACAATCAAGTCATCAAAACAAGATCAATGATGCATTTTCTTTATAGTAATTACATTTATTTCCCAATAATTTATGCAAAAATTCATAGAATAGTCATTCCTATTGATAAAATTAATAGGGGATACCAAATTTTGAAACAATTGGATGAATGGATCTCTTATAATAATACTCTTGAAATTGTTTCTTTAATTAAACTACTTCAAATGTGCTCATTATTTAGAGAGTCTTAGATTTGAGTTTTTTATATGGTAAATATTCAATGAAAAAGTCAACTTCATGCTCAGATGGATTTCTAGGAAACACTTCTAGTAAAACATAAATTTATTCCAAAACAATAGGTACATATTCTATTGTATGGTTTCCTTTTTCATCCATTGGTTTTTTTCATTTCTTCTCTTGTAAGTTCATTAAGGAGAGCTACTAGAGGTGGATAAAGACATGATTTAGATTATGTAGTCTCCACTATAAAGATAAGGGATTCTAAATATCCATTGGGAGTCATAATATCCTTCCCTTGATAATAAATTTTCACATTATAGTTTGAATTCCAATCCAATCAAAGCCCGAATGGCCCGAAGGCCTTCTTTTTATTTTATTATAGACAATCCCCCTTTTAAGGGTTGAAGGGGAACCCGTACATGACCTGTAGGGCCAAGGCACAATGCCCGACATGGCTTGAAACATGACCTGAAGGCCCATAGGCATACCAATCCCATTACATGACCCGTAGGCCCAGCCCACTAGAACTGCCCCTCCCCGGCGTCGTGATCATTGATCTCCTTATCACCCCACCTTGCATTACTAATCGGCTAGCATTGCCCCTTACAAAGCTGCACGGTGCCTGGTCCCGATGGCGGCTGCCATACCCTCTCATTCTTTCATTCCTGTTAGCTATACATCTGGTGGCTGCTACTCCTTGTTTCTCTGATCCTCTTCTGGGCCTGTTCTGTGTGAACTGGGATACTCCATGGTCTACGTGACCCGAAGGCCCTGTGGCCCGAAGGCCTTTGATGACCCGAAGGCCCTGGAGACCCGTAGGCCCAAACCAGTGGCCCGAAGGCCCAAATCGGGTGAATACTTCTTGCTGCTACAGTATCGAATAGTAACTGCTACATTTCATGCTATAGTACTGCTACAGTGACCCTGAAATTCGCCTCCACTTGGTTTTGAACCCGGGTCTCATGGATGCCAAGCAGGAGCCCTTACCACTCGGGTACGGGCTCGTTGGCCCCAATCCATTAAAAGGATTTTATAAAATTACTCCATGTGTATAATAACATAGATTTCAAGTATGTTATACTTCATAATGGGGACTAGATGGAATATAATTATTGGAATAAGATTTATAAAAGGATTCAAGATTGAAAAATTCCCTATTAAAGTACTAGGAAATTATTTAATTTTATTGGGATACATAAAAGATATAAAAGAGTGTAGAGATATATAACCAAGTAAAGCATTAGCTAGTTTTTAGATTATGATCAATATACTTTCCACCATATTTTTTGGAACATCAACATTAGCTTTAGTAATCATATATTCTTGGCCTTCCCCCATGGACCCTTTTAAGATAAGTTACCTTAACACTTCAGGCATTGGTTTAAATAGTTACCCCTCTTCGTATAGTCGGAGCATTGGATAACTGTAGTTTCTTTCTTTCCATTTCATTAATGAGTTATATGGCCATTATCACCAGACATATAAGAAACTACTATTCCCTTTAATAATTTTTCTGGATGTTCCTATTTATTATTATTAGATTGTTAAATTCACATATTTCTTTTACTCTTCTATGATGTGTTTATTTTTCATTGGTTCTTATACAACCTCTTTTTTATTTATTTCCTTAAAGATATAAGACCAATAAAATTATTTCCCTATCATGATGTAACCTGATACTATGTCCTTATATGATGAAACGTTTTGAGATAACAGTTCCCTTTAAAGGATGCTCTTAATACCATAAAATAATTAGTCAATATTACATTATATATTTTTTATATAGTCTATTGTATGCCTTTATAATCTTGTGAATCAATCCTCATATTCTAAAAAACCTTCCACTTCCCTTTAGTTTAGGTTTTAGAACATTCTATCCAGTTTATCTCATTTATTTTGAGGAAAATATTTCTTTAACAATATAACATTAATTTCTATCTATTTTATTATTTCTACTTCATCATCTTCTATTGTATCTTGGATAAATGAAAACCTTTGATTAGTATCTCCCTTTGAAAAATATAGTAATATAATAACCTTTTATCTTTCACTACGTCTGAAAATTCAAGAATATCTTTTCAACATGTTTGATAAATTTATAAACTATCAGTGGAATTGTAGTTCCATTAAAGGGTAGAGGATTATATCATACAACGTGATCCAACATAGGCGTGTCATGTTGTGGAACAACAGGTTGTTCCATATATGCAATGATATTTATCATAACCTGGTTCAGTTACCCCAATATATTCATGATCTAGTCATCTCCAACACCCACTTTATTAAATTAATTATAAGAGAAATCCGTGTATTAACTATGTATGTTGAAATAAATTCAATTTATTCTACTAAGAATAATTTATCAAAAAGAAAACACATATAATTAGATTGTTACATCAGGAATATTGATCCATAATTGAAAAAAATACTATAATATATTGAAAATTTAACAGGTTTATCTTAATTCTTGGGTAAGAAAATTTCTTCTAAAATCTAGTTCCCTAGGGTCCTACTAAACTCCCTTTGATACCAACTATAACAACCCTAACTCCTATAACATAGATATAAGGTTAAATTTATTATAATGGTATAATATACAAGGGTCATGATATGATGGATTGATTTATTTAGCTACCTTTGGATACTATATACAAACATGATTTATATATTATGTTTGAAAAATAAAACAAAGCATGATAAGATTTATTTCTTACTTGAAAAACATTGGAATATTTATTCTTTGTATCCTAGGAATGGAAAAATAAAGGGTGATATTAGATACTCAATGAGGGAAAGCATTCAATAGAATATATCTTGAGTAGAAAAGGCATAAAAAATATGGAAGAGTAAATAATGAATACATATTCCATTTAATCAATAAATAGATCTCCTAAATATATCCATGAAAAATATCATAAGAACAATCACTTGTATAATAATAACAAAAAGTTTAATAATGGAGATGCATAATGCTAGACATCATACATTTTTTTTCAAGGTCTCATTCCAAGACATCATGAACCCTACCATAAAGGCCTTGCGCAGAGACATTTCAACGAGTGGGTAGTCATACTCCAAATACACAACTAATTTGGACGATTCTTTCTCTCATGTGACTTTTCAATGCATATATGGGAAATATAATACTAGACCCCACCTGTCATTTATATATTATCAATGCACTTCACATATATTGAATCTATAATATAATATATAATCAATATACCTTATCAAAAAATAAATATCCATATTGAATCAAGAATGTGGAACATCAATATTTCCCCGATTAATGAAATAGATTTCTTAAGAAGATATCATAAACTAAATCTATATATGGTAGTGGTATATTGTAAATTCTATATTTAAATAATACCAAATACATCCATGATACTAAAAATATGGACATGAAGGTGTACAATAATGTCCAATGAATAATGGAAAGTGATAGAGAACAAAATCACAAGAAAATGAATGATAAAAATGATGGTATATTATATAAATAAGTAAAGAATGATTGAAGACTATCATTTATCATTATTAAAGGATTGAAATAAAGGAATTAATTTTTATAATTAGAAAAGAAAATGGAAGGGAAAATTAAAATAAACATTTCTTAATGATTTTTTTAACTTTTTTGTAAGAAGGAATTTATAAATCATTTCTAAACTACATTTCTACATTATAGAAAATAATTCCTTTTTTATTTTAACATTGAAAAAAATTCAAAGAATAATTGGAAAAGATTTTTATTTTAAAAAAAATTAAAATTGTATAAGAATATAGGTAATGAATAAATACTATTATAAGATCTTATGTTTTGGATCGGGTTGAAATTTCAAAGGAAATTGTGTTTTTATTTTAGTGGTTGGTGTATTTTTATAACTGTGATTTAGAAGAGAATTTTGATGGTTGGGATACATAAAAAAAATTGGATGAGTTTTACAGAATGAGAGATGTCTTATGTGTTTGGATGGGTTCTGGAAGCATTGGTCTTTGGAATCCCGATTTCTAGAAAGGTAAAGGGAGGTGCATAGTGAGAACATTGTTAGTGATCACAGTGATCCTAAACCATGTGTCCATGTGTGGATGACACATAGTATTTCAAACCAATAAATAGAGGATTCATGGTCATTTGAAAAAATAATGACGATTCTAGAGGTGAACCACATGGGCTATGTAATGTTTGTCTAATTGTGTGCCTAGATGTGTTAGGGGGTGAGGTTCTTTGACAGTAGCCCTATAAGGGTTATGCATGGTTTGGAAAACCCTGTGTCTATCCTAGAAAGGAAATGGGGGGTTTTAATAATTATGGAACATTGTTGGTTAATGGTTAATCTATCAATATTTCCAAATTGTGCTCCCTATTAAAAATGGGTTAAATGACTGTTTTCCCCTCTCTTCTTTAACATTAGTTCCACCTTCTTTCTCCCTCTTTCATCAAGCTAGTTAGCCGCTCGATCTTTTCAATCCTACATATCTAGGTTTGAATGGATATCCTTTATATGATGTATATTTCAATTTTCATTCATCATGTTGGATAGAAAATTTTATGTCTATGATTCCTCCTCCTTTTTATCTTTTTTCTCACACTGTACCTAATGTTATTTCCATGCGATATCATATTCCCTATTTTCAGGGATTTTGTTTGTTTCTTTGATTTATATTGTTTAATATTGAATAAAAGGTCTATAATGGAAAATTGAATCTTTATATGTATAAGTTATATGTTCTATATGAAATTTCTTTAAAGTTGTGTTGTTTATAAGTGTTCTATTGTCTTGTATACTGAAATTCACATGGATTGATTCTAAAATATGAAATTCCTTAAATTAAATTATTGACCTCAATATTTTGGTTTTTAGTACCTTTTGACAGGGATATACCCTATTGTTTTCCCCTATTGTAATTTATTATAAACAACTATAAAACCTCCTTAGGTGTGCTTGGTTTGAATCCTAGAATATGAATTAATTAATTGAAGATAAATGAAATGATTGAATTGTAATATGGCATGTATACTTACATGGACCATGATAAATTATAAAGTATCCCATTAGATAAAAAAGAAGTTGAATTAAATATTAGACTCAAATGATTATATTTCTCATACAAGGACTATAAGTCCCTTGATGTCAATAGAGGTTTATGAACCCGGTTGGAATCACCTATTGGGGTGTGAGATATTAAATGTTGTATATGGTTATTCATTACCTATATAACCAAAATCCCTTTTATGGTGTATTGGATTATCTTTAATGATTTAATGTCTAAATGTTGTTTATTGAGTGGTGAAAATGGAATAGGTTTATTATATTCTCCTATTAAAATTCTCAGCTTAAACTTGGGTCTTTTTCTTTATATATAATGGAAAGGGGAAGATAAATTCATTGATGTGTGTCATGGGAATTTATAATAAAATGTTTAGCAGGTGTGATGGAATTGTACCTTATGGAAATTCCATTCCCCATTATTTGATTATAATCATTTTACATGATGTTACTCATTATTTATTTGAATTTTTGGACAATTAGTTTTATATATTTCATTTATAATTGTTGTACATGATGTTCCTTGTCATTATTTGAATTTTTGGACATGACATTGTTTATCATTGTTTTTATCGTTGGACATGTAATTCCATATTAATCATCATTTTTTTAAATAGTTATACATTATGTTCCATGTCATTATTATTTACTTGTAATTATTATACATGATTTTCCACATTTCATATTGGATAGAGTTGGACCTAACACTCCATGTCCCCTAGTTAGATTCTTTGGATGATGCCCTTATTTAAAATATGATTACCTTATTTAAAATATCATTCCATTATATAAAATATGATTCCCCATATTGTTATTATTTTAAATGGGAACCTTGGTTATATACCAACGCTAAAAAGTATATTTATAATAAATATAAATGCAATGAGACATTCTAGATTAGGCCGAAGTAGGTAGAGTCGACTAGTTGTCCTAGTAGAAACCCACACAAATTGGTTTTCCATTTATTTCACTTATTTGTTTATTATACATGAAAATATTTCATTTTATATTCATATAATGGATTATGAATTACACACCATTGGTGGTGACCTACTGAGTTTTTATCATACCCTATTTAGGATGATGATTGGTTCCTGAGAAGATCTCATGGTTGTAGACTTAGATATGTCTTGTGCTTCCTTGAATTTGTATCTTATAAAATAGGACTTAACATGGTATTAGTGAATGATAATGTACATGGTTTTCCTTCCATATTTGGATTTCTTTATTTAGTTATTACAATGTCAATCTATACTTATATTATGTAATACCTATTGTATGATTGAATGCTTTGTATTTATGGCTTATCATGTTCATGCATGGATATTTATTTGACAATATCCAAGTTACCACTATTTTTTTATTCCACTATTCATATTATTCATTATTTAAACTATTTTTATCCACTCTATTTATGGGGAAATAGTCTCCCCAACATACCACGTAGACCCTCACTACTTATCGGTAGCCTCTAGAATAAGGGTAGGCATGCTTGAGGCCATGTAAGCCACTGGGCCAGGTTACATTCGAGTGAAATAGGTATAGGAGATAACAAGTGGTATCAAACCTTTATTTAACTTTTCCTTACTATTTTATTTTAGTATATAGGATACTTCATCATGTTATAATTTTATGATGTGATTGTCCCTATGAGTATCTAATCCATGTATAGGGAAAATTACAAGTTTCTTGGGATAGGACATGATGTTTTCGTTACCTATTTTTTTGTTTTATTGTTAAACCATTGGATGACACTCATGATTTCTGATATTCATTATGATTTCATATTTTTACCCTTGTCATAGTATGATAATGAATTATTTGATCATGAAACATTATATGCGCATG
The DNA here is from genome assembly GCA_963277665.1 of Viscum album. Lineage (NCBI taxonomy): Eukaryota > Viridiplantae > Streptophyta > Magnoliopsida > Santalales > Viscaceae > Viscum > Viscum album. The sequence continues at coordinate 379,570,403 of OY728163.1, read as the reverse complement.
AGAATTTATATGCCATGTATATGCCATGTCATGTTTACTTTATTGTCTGTATTTACTATAGTGTTTCATATGTGGCTATATTTTTTTATGCATGTAAATTGACTACTATTTATTGTAGGGAAATGAGAAAAACAATTGGTTATTAAGGTTTTTATGTCAACAAAAATGGAATTTTCCTTCATAACATGATGGTGGAACATTAACTTACCAGTTATGAAATGTTTGGGCCATATAACCTAAATTTCATCAGCTAAAACATTAGTGAAACATGATCAAATGAATGATAATTGTAATTTTAAAGCCTTAACTTCCATAAATTGGGAATGGTAATCCATATAATCAAGTAATCATATATGGAATTGTTAAATCCTATGACTGGGTGTAAGATTATAGTTGTAGTCACATTAAATCCAATTAAAACTTATAAAGATTATATGCTTATAACATTGGATTAGAGATTCATCTAACTAAATCATTGTGTAAATGAAAAATAATTTGAAATTATTACTTATAATTGAATTGTTTGTTATTAAATGGGATTCCAACTATGATTTTCTGGGTGTTGAATCCATAAAATGGTAATGGATACTCATATACCTCAATCCAGGATATAATAATGGGACCCTTATAGGTTGTCTTTATTTATTCCTTATATACCATGGTACAAACCCAGTAGGGTAAATAGGGATGGTTATTTAAAGTTTTATTATCCACTAATATGGTGTTGTATATAAATTTATGGTGGAATATTACTTAATTGATCCCCCTAAAATGATAAGATACCTTCATGTGATTTGATCCTTATTGATATGATGTGTCAGTTAACTAAAATGATAGTTCCAACCTAAAGAGTCATTTCCTCTAAATATCATGAGTAAAATTTTCTTTAACTAAGACCAAATGTGAAAACTTATGGATAAATTAAATGTCTTAAAAGTAAATTATGTGATAATTTTATTTAAATGCTACAAGGCATCATCTAAATAATGTTCCTATTTCAACTAGTAAAATGGCGTCTTTTATAACCCAAAGCTATTAGGCCATTTATATGAGCCTCTTTTAATGTTTAAGATAATATTTAATTGATGATACATCTAGAAGAAAATATTCAGTAGGGGTTATTATCTTTTACCCATGTGTATTGTGTTGGTTTAATGTTTCCTTGAGATTCCCTTGGATATGAACATAGATATTACCCATGGGTCTCAGTTGGTTTCTTTTCATCAATTTTATTTCTCCTAGAGGTTTGGCAGGTGAGCCTAGTGACCTATCTATCATGAAATTTGGTTAGGGGTTTATTCCTTCTATAAGTGATGTGTTATTCCATTTTTTTATCTCCATTGGAGGTAAAAATAATTTGTAAATTTCCATATAGAGTTCCAGGTGAGAGGTGTTGTTTTGTTTCTAGTAGACTTAGGTAAGAATCTTATTGATGAAATTAAAACATCAGATTAATGGGTGTCCATGTGATAAGTTAAAATCTTATTACATATGTGAGTATTTGGTAATGATCAAGTCCAGTAGGTTAAACATTCCCCCATCCTGGTTGGCCTCTTTGATAATCATGGAATATCTCCTCTTTTTTATTAGATGAATTAGACGGTCAACATCCATGTAAATAGATGTATGATATAAAATGAATCTGGGATAATATTTGTATAGGATATCACATGATATGATTCATAATTCTATTGGGACTATGAATTATAATATAATTGGTTTTCATGTCGAGCTGTTGTGATATTAAGGTTGTACACTCTGTCATACACGACATTGTTTAGCTAAAAGTGTTGCAAAAACTATATGTAGTTCAAAGTGGTTTTTTGTATTTTGAGATTATTGAGAAATATTGTAATGTGACACTTTAAATATAATTGTAAAATACTACTTTGTTAATGTTTCATGAGTTATTAATGGCTACAATTATGAGTCGTATTTAAAGTAGAGCGACCATATTATATTGGGATTCTTATGAGTATAGTAACCCTGATCAGTTAAAAGGTCAAGTGTTGTGACACCACTGGTCAGAGTTATTTTGGTTTTATTCATGATGTATAGGACATGCATGGATGTGACTCAGGAGGAGAATCACATATACTTATACAAGTGAATATGACTGAGTTCACTTATAAGCATCCATTTTGTATCTCCATTCATGTTGAAACTTGGTATAAGCATGTTGGCCTTGCCTATGAAACATTTTAAGTGGTGGATGGAGTGTGTTTCATGGGATAATTTCTTGTTCTCAGTAATTTAATGATAAGTACACTCCTAAGGTGGGGATCATCACATTGGTCATGAGAATTGTGTCCTGTTGTATAAAGGGAACATAGTAGTATAGGTCCAATTGGGAATGGTCAAAACAAATTTTGGAAGATAATGAATTGGTAAGATTGAGATTATTATTTTTAGAGATAAATATGAGTTTTAAACTCACTTATGAGTTTGGAATGAGTCTAGAATCTGTATTTGGGATCATAGTACATATGAGATCTTGGATATGTAACGGATCGATAGAGCATTTGTGCTTGAAAGGCAGTATGATGGTGAGGTGGTTGGTTGATCTCCTAACCATTGAAGAATTTTGATAGTCTATATCAGGCTTTGGTGTCTATTCTTTAATGGTCATGGTTAACTTAGGATTCAAGGTAACCTGATGTGACCACATAAAACTGTATTGTAGGGGTATGATGGTGGTTTTGGAATCCATGAGGTGGTTTTGGAATCCATGAGGTGGTTGAGTTGTGGGTGGATCTAGACACACATTATTAGGAGACATGGTGTCATGAGTTGGCTAGAGGAAATTATATTCTAGGTTGATGTGATTATAGCTCGAGAAGAGCGATACACGCCTATTAATAGAATCTTAGTGTAATCCTTTTTAGAAATGATCCTGCACAATATCTTAACATCATCCAGAGTATGCAGAGAGAGTGTTGCCTATATTTTAAGCTATCAAAAACATTATTTACTGATTTTATGAAATGAATATATAGGATTTGTACTTGAGGAATGGTATAAGTTAATTTATATGATTAGGAGTATACAATTTGGTCATTTGAGTTTGGTGACACTCGTTGTGAGATGAATTTTGAAAAACACCATGATAACCATTCTTGAGAAGTGGGAATATGTGATGGGAAAAACATGTAATAACGCTTGTAATTTAAAGGGAGTATATCCATGCCATTCATTATGCTTGGGGATGGATGTTCATGGTAATATCTAATCCAAAATTAATTGTTCTGGAGTGATGATGAGAATGAGGCTAAGGTGGGGAGTGGGAATTTAGTTGCTAGTGGTTGACCCTCATGTGAGAATAGTTAGGGACCTTGATACTGGTTATGTGATGGCCGATTTAGATTCTGTAGGTTATTGGATGAATGGAACATTGTATAGCTGTATTTATCAACAAATTCCATGTACAGGTTTGAATATAGAATTGGGTGGAGTCTGAGTACAAGAGTTAGGACATGGATATATTTTGATGATTCAAGGGTTTTTGATTAGGTATGTATCAATATTGATGTTGTGGTGCAATGAAATAAATGAACCAGGATTACTTCTATTAGGATCATCACTGGAAGTTGGTGACATACATCGGTGACCATTATCAGTTTGATCTTGGGATGTTATAGTTTAAAATCATCAAGATATAGATTTGGATGCTTCCACTATATAATTTGATCATTTTCTAAAGTAGTAAACAATTTGTTTATCACCTTGAGTTATTTCAACTTTTTTAGTAGTTCAGTGATAAACCACATCTAGAATTTTGTGGGTTGAGATGTGTGTAAGTTAAAGTTTGGCCATGGATTTTCAAGGAAATCATGTTGTGACTAGGATGAGTTAGGTCAGCTTAAATTAGATCATCTCAATAAAATTAAGTATTGAGGTCAGTTTTCTCATGTTTGACTAGATGAAGAGAGCTAAGAAACATTCCAGGAGTGTCATTAAGACACCAAGGGTGTTTTTTTGTCAGAAAATCTATCTTTGCAGGTACCATTGCATTGAACTGGCTATTTAAAGTAAGAAAGCATGGTGTGAAGTGGAATATGTTGGTTGATGGAAGAGGCAACTACATGTGTAATGCCCTGACCCCAGTTACCCAGAGTCAGTGCATTATTACATAAAATTGGCAGATCACAAAAGATCAAGTCTCGAAAGACCGATTAGTTTAGTAGTCTTGGTAACACTAGATATATTCATAAAGTTTACATTACATCAATAAGTGAAAAACTACAACAACATATTGTCTTCCTATCCCCTCATACTATCCCATTAGGTCACTCATAAAATACTTTTTCACATCCTGGGAAAAATAAAACATTGAAAGGGGTAAGCTCAGATGCTCAGTAAGGATAACAATATAGTGGAAACTTTCAAAAATAAACATAAAAATTTAAGGCAATGTATAACTAAAACAAAATCCTTTTAAACTTGAACTTCAGCATAATATGGCAAGGATAAAATGATATAATTCTATTTACTTATTCACATGGATATTCTACTAGTCGAATAATCAAATGAAAATATCAATAACCACTTTCATAATGACAGAATGCATAATGCCAGAATATCATAACCACGTATCCAAGGCCTCGTGCCGAGACTACAAATAAGATTTTGTCAAGGCCTCATGCCAAGACACTAGTTTGTCTCATGTGACCTACCGATGCATCGAAGATCTATAGCGGGCTCCACCCATCACATACTAAGTCCAATGCATTCCTCATATGAACAGATTTAAACATAACATAAACATTCGTATTAAAACGAGCATAAGAAATGTCAATACTTTAACCACAAACCATGAATGGTATAAAAATAGCACATACACAATCAAACATAACTCATTCGATACAATATGGAAGATTATATTGTATCATATTAACCTCAATAGAGAATAATTAAGGTTATTGACATAGATGAAAATAATCATCACATCTATTAGAGAGAAATATCCCCTTTTTTCTTGAAACCATTTAAAAGTCACATAATTTTTCAAGAAGCCATTTAAAAAAAGATTTTTGAATCAAAGTGTCCCATACCACTTTGAAACTTTTAAAAGTAACTTTAATTTTAAAACTTCAATGCCCATATAAATAAATCCTTAATACTATTTTTAAAACATGGACATTAATGAGAAATATTTAGAAGAATAAATCTTTAAAACATTTAAAAATGATATTTGAGTTAGACTTTCTAAAAAAAAGAGAGACACTTGAATACAAATAATTAACATAATAAAAACATTGTAATTTCATGAGAATAAAGGGATTCATGATATACTATGTCAAAGTACATTATATACACCATAAAAAGTGATTTGGTATATAACAACAAAGAAGTCTCAATGCAATGTAAATTGAGATGAAATCTCTTATAAAGACTGTATCCTTAGGTTAAGGATAAATCAACGAAATAATTATGTGTTAAAAATATAAATACACTCAATATGATTGGATATTCAGTGTAAAACAATCAAATTACATCCACACATATTCTTGTAAAATCAACACCAATGAATTGGATGTTTAACTCAACAAATCGAGATTGAGTAAAAATTGCTCTTATCAAGTTCATACCGATGACTTGAGAATTTATCAATGGAGTGATTATGTGTATCAAAATTATATCCACAGAAAGGGGAGTGTAAATTATGACATAATCAAATGAATAGTGATTCCGCACATAATTTTGGAGTAAAATAATCAATAAAGTATGTGTAAAGCCGAATGAGTGGAGATTGAAATTTCAAATTTCCTTATCAATTTGGTAACTTACGAAACTTACACCCATGAAAGAAGGATCATACAATGATGATATAATTATCCATAAATTAAATTATATTACACAATGAATACAATCATGGTCAGTACACACACCACATACAATAAATAAGTGGTGAATAATGGAAATCCCACGGAATTAAAAGTGAGATAAGAAACCCCTTACTTTGTACTTTTTCCTTGGTCTATGGTAGGCTAACCACTTGTATAATGGTGAAATAATTGTTATTGAATTATACAAGAATAATTTACATTAATATGATATCATATATGATATTTTAACATAATATCTTAGTATTATCGTCATTTTGGGTGTTAACTTACTTGTTTTCCTTTATATTCTTTGTTACGTATGCCATGTTTGTTATGGATAGGTTATATCTTATTAATATACATAATGATATCAATTCCTTAAACATTATTTTTAATCATTAAATAATAATTAGACTCAAATGGATATGATGGGGAATGAATCTCATCACGTTCTTGGAGACGGTAGTCCGTACGTACACACGAGCGACAATATCATTCTTTTGATATTACAATAATATATAATTGGATGGTATATCATATATAAAGAATTATTATCATGTAATATTTATTATTTACATGAATTATACATCATTATTATACCCATCTAAATAATAATATATTGAATAACAATTACACCACAACATGGAGACGGTAGGTCGTACGTACGCACGTATGGTGACATGTCATTCAAGGGATGGATAAAATAATGAATTTTTTTGTTTCATATTTATAATAACATCACAGTATATATAAGATACTAGAGTTATTATTTTAGAATAGAAATAACAAATAAAGAAGAAATTGAAGAAGAAATGAACATGAAAGAGGGTGGTGAAAACATTACCTCTTCTTCGAGTTCTTCCTTTGGATTTGATCAAAAGGGATACTTAAGTTGGCTTTATGATAAAACTAAGGCATCTAGGTTGAATAGAGGGAAGTTGGGAGGATATTTGGGAAGAGTTTGTCTAATCCAAATGACTTTGAAGGTGTGAATTAATGACAAGGGGGAGTTCCCTTTTATAAGAGGGGTGAGGGGCTCTTTTGGAAAAGCTAGAAATATTATTTTATAATAAATCCATATTCGGTTTCTAATGGCTCCAAAGTTGATTATTTAAAGTTTAATGTGGGGATAGGTCGAAAAAAAACTCAACCGATAGATTTTAGACAGGTTTGGGTCACATTATTAACCTTATATTTTAGTTTTAACTCTTAGTTAATTAGTTTGACATTTACCATGTCTCTTTGTATTTTTATATTATATCATTAATAAACATACTATAAACTTCCAAGATACCCCCAATTGGTCCATTAATGATACACCTATCATGATAAATGTTATTTGTCCGAACCATATATTTTTAGGAATAGAATATGAATTAATAATATAATATTTGTTCTAAAAACTCTTTTATGTCAATTTTGTCACTATTTGGATTTTCATTTTTGTGAAAATCATAACAGCAAGATTACTTAGAACAAAGTTAATTAAATCAATACTAACATGTCACATTATCCTATCAAATTAGTGTAATTAATAAAAGTATCATATTACATTTATTTCGATATTTAAAATATCAATTATTTTAATATTTCATTAATTCTGTAATTACTGCATCACCATTGTGTCATACATAAATTAAATTATTTAATGTATAAAATTTACAAATAAAATACAATTATGTAGGAAATATTTTTATCTTTCTAATGAATATTTAAAATCTAATTTATGTTATGTATAACCCTATATTAAAAATTCTTTAGCAATTAAACTTTGATTGTAACTCTTTTAACTCTTCTTTGAATTAAATAATAATAAATGTCCTAATATGATCCAAGTGGACCTAAATGATAATATTTTATTCCTAAGGTTGTTTTTGGTCGAGATACACTTGTACAATAGAATTAAGAAATGTGTTAGGGTAATATTAATATCATTTTTACCCTTAATTACCCTGTTAACTTTTAACTGTGGTAAATAAAAGTAAAAAGTTACTATTCACCCAAAATTATTTTTATCTTATTGAACAAAATTTTACTCCTTGATATTAACCGTGTCTTTGGGATTTTCAAAATTCTACTCATAGAAGTGGTAAAATTATGTTTTATGTAAATTTCCAAATTCTCCTAGGAGGTGGGTAAAAGACGGTGAAAAGTTCAAAAAAAATTATATATCTAAAATTATTCTAAACTAAATTCAATGAATTACATTGAACTTATATAGGTATTAGGTATCTATTTTGACCTTAAATAAATTTAAATAAAGTAAATAATTATTTAAATAAAAATTCGGTTTTAAACTATAACTTAGTATTTTTCACTATTCATCAAAAATTGAAAGTTTTCAGAAAAATATCAAACATTCGGCCTAAGATATATTTGATATTATGAATTCAAAAATTATGTCTATTTTAACCAATTAAAAACATATAATTTTCATTAATTAATTCCCGTTTCCAAAACAAATAGCGTGTTTTTAGGAAATAATAACTATCAAAAGATTGAACTTGTTTATGTCTGTTTTAAATGTGAAATTACGTCCAATGACCAAAATTATATTAAATGATAAAAATATATTCTAAATATACTTTAAAACCACTCAAATTTATAATTTATCACTATTAATTATTTTGATTAAAAAAGTTTTTTTAATTAAAATTTAGTAATTTTCACTATTCATCAAAATATGAAAGTTATCCGAAAAGTACAAAAATTTCACCCTAAGATAATTTCGATAGTACGAATCCAAGAATGAATTCCATTTTGAAAGTTAAAATTTATAAAATTTCAAAAAGTATGTATTACTATTCATAACGGCTAGTTTGATTGGTTGTGGTGTGTTAGAATCTCGAAGTTGCGTACAATGCAAGTCATTGCATTATTCAAAGGGAAATGTACCATGGAAGCTTGGTGTGTTACAAAATTATCATGTCTTAGGTTAGGTGGGCTCTATTAAGCTATATCTTAGTGTTTTAATTGATGGTTACGAGTGTTGAATTGAGTTGCATTAGTTTTAGTGTTGTACTCTTAAAATAGATCTTAGAAGAATGTTGGAAATTTATAAATGAATCACAACTGTTTCAGTGAGAATTCTTAACCAAAGTAAGTCAAGAATTATTTTGAATATCTATTAGGGACTCTTGGGGATGAGAAGTTATAAGGTGGGGAGGTTGTAAGATCCCATGTTTTGGGACAGGTTGAAAATTCCAAATGAAATTGAATGATTATTTTGGTGGATAGTTAATTTTTAGAACTGATATTCAAAACACAATTTAAAAGGTTAGGATACTTAGAAATATTTTTTTTGAATAGGATTAAGGCTTGGAATGTGTCTTAGGATTTTGGATGGGTTTCAGTAGTATTGGGATCTAGGAACCCAATTCTGTGAAATGTAAGGGGAGGCACATAGTTAGTACATGGTTAGTGCTAACCATGAACCCAAACCATTCATCCATATGTGGGTGACACACAGTTTATCAAACCATAAAAGTAAGCCTTCAAGGCCATGTGAAAAATTAGAAAGGATTGAAAATTTGAACTGTAGAGGCTACATATGGTTCTTCTAATGATGAACCTAGCCACGTGAGGGGGTAGGGTTTTTTGAATGTATCTCTACATGGGATGTACATTATTTGGAAAACCATGAGGCTATCCCGGCATGGTTGTGTGACTTTAGATTGGTATTTCATGCATTTGGGGCATGGTTAGTCAAACCATATGACCAAACTATGCGCCCTTTTAAAAATAAGTGAAATGATCATTTTCCTCTCTTCCTTAATTTTAATTCCTCATTCTTTCTCCATGATTTCCCATATTGGGTAGCCACTCGAGCTCCTAAATCCTCCTCTTATAGGATTCGATAGATCACTTTTACACAACGTATGATTCGACCATCATTCTTCATGTTTGATAACCAATGGTAATTCTATGATTCACCCTTCTTCATTTTCTACTTTTTCACTGTATTTTTTTTATTTCCATGTGATCTCATATTACCTAATTTCATGGTGTTTGTTTCCTTTATTTATATCATTTAAACTTTAATCAATGGATTATAATGGATTAGTGAGGCTTCATATGTATATGTTAGGTGGTATATATTTATTTCCCCTAAATCTGTGTCGTTTTTTAGTGTTTCCATATGCCACATGCTAGAATTCTCATGTATTGATTCTAAAATGTAAACTACCTTAAATTAAATTCATAGACAGTAATATTGATATTAATTAGTCACCTTTGACATGGCATGAGGTTGGTGACCTGAATTTCGTCCTCTTCTTTTGGTTGTGTTCAGTTTTCCCACATATAAATTTGTTTTAAATGACTAGAACACATCCTTATGTGTGTTTGTGTTGACTCCTAGAATAGGAATTACTTAAATGACAATAAATGAAATGTTTTAATTATAATAGGGAATGTCTAATTACTTGGACTATGATAAATTTTGAATTATCCCCTTGGATAAAAGGGGAATTCAATTAAATGTGAGACTATTGTGATTAAATTTTTCATACAATGACTACGATTCCCTTTATATCAATAAATTTTGATGTCCCCCGTTTGAACTACCCCTTAGGGTGTGTGATATTAAATGTCATATATGGTCATGCCTTTCCTATATAAACAAAAAACCTTGTAAGTTGTGTTGGTATATCATTAATGATTGAATGAATAAATAGACATGATTGACTGGTGAAAATGGAATGAGTTTCTTAAGTTCCCTTTTGATTATTCTCACATTAGGCTTGGGACTTTTCCTTATATTTATAATGAAATGGTGAGGTTAAATGCATTGATGTGTACCTTGGGCACTTATATGTAAATAAATAAATTCATTCCTGAATTGTAGATTATGGACACAATGTTCATCATCATTTAATTATAACTATGAGACATGATGTTCCACATTATTTATTTTAATTTTTGGATAAGGTATTCTATATCTCTTATTTATAATGGTTGTACATGATGTTACTTATCATTATTTGAATTCTTGGACATGTCATTCTTGATCATTATTTATATTGTTGTACATGACGTTCCATTTTCATCATCCTTCTTTTAAATGGTTTGAAATGATGTTCCATATAATTTTATTTTCTTGTAGTTATTGGACATGACATTCCACATCACTTATTAGATTGGGATTGACATGAAGCTTTATGTCCCCTTGGTTATATGCTTATTCTAGTTCTGTTATTTAAAATATAATGATCTTATTTAAAATATGATTCCCTAGATTCTCATCATTGTACACGAACACTATGGTTATATACTATAGGTCCCATGTTTTTTTTATAATAAATATAATTTCTCAAAGAAATTTCTACATAGGTTGAATTAGGTTGATTTTACCCGATGTACCATGAGGAACCTGAGCCAAGAGTTTTACAATTCATTTCACTACATTATTTATTATACTTACACACTATATCATTTTATATTTATGAACTAGATTATCTATTAAACGTCATTAGTGGTGGCCTACTATGTTTCACTCACACCCTATTTGGTCCACTGATTGGTACCTGGATTGATCTTCTGGATGTAGGTTGGGACATTGATTGATCTCCCTTGATGTTTTATCTTCTAGACTAGTACAAGGTATGGGAGTAGTGGTATAGCTTGTACTCGGGATGAATTTTAGAGTGGGAGTATTTTATTTATTTATTCTGTTTTCAATCTATAAATTTTTATGTATTACCTATTGTATGATTGACTAATTTGTAATTATGGATTATCTTGTTCATGTATGGATATTTATTTGTAACAAGCTAGGTTTTCAGGGATTTTATTCTTCCACTATTTATATTATTCATTATTTCTGTTATTGTGATGCACTGTGATTATAAGGGTGTAGTCTCCCCACTATACCACTGTACACCCTCACTATCTATTGGCAGCCTCTAGAATATAGTTAATCACTCTTGTGGTCACATGACCCACCAAGTCAGGTTACTTCTAAGTGAACCGATCTGAGTACGTTATGACTATAATGGTAAGAAAGGTTTTTAATTCTGTATATGTTCAAGAGAACATTCCATTCACACTTTTGTAATGAATATAAGAAAGTTAGAAAATATTTAAAAATAATAAATTTACAACATTGAGAAGAAGGTCAGGTATTGCTGAGAAATACATTACACAATCATTGGAAATTAAAAATAACATTTTTGAAGTATCTTATAAAATCTCGAAATGGAAGAAAACTATTCCCGACCCAAAAGGAGAAATAATGATTTTTTTTCTTATTAAACATTAATTCAGTATCTGAGTACCAAAGGGATAAATTATTGGAAGGAAAACATAGAAATGAAATAATTTACTAGAGGATGATAAAATATATGTGTTTGAAGAATATAAATATCTTATAATACATCCAATGTTAATTTAATCAAGAATGATCCTGAATAAAAGTGAGATTGTAAACTTAATGTCTACGACTATAATATGTTTTGATTCAGAACCTCGTAAAAGGTAAAACAAAATTGTATCTTTATATTACATGATTAAATAAGAATTACAGATATAATATTTAAAAGGGTAAGTATATACACCATATAAAAAAATTATATGCACAATAAAAAATGTGTCATAATTGAGGTGAACTGAGAGGAATAATCCTCAACTTTTATTATTAATTGGTCAGAAAAATTTAACCCCTTGAATAATCAATTTAATTTTCTTAATTACTTTATTAATAACATTTTTTATCAATATTACTTTTTATGGTCCTTTTATTATTATTTTGAATCCATTCATTGAATAGTTATTTCTTACGTCATCCACTTCAAGTTGTTGAATATATTTCTCTAAAATTAATTAAGTATATTAAGCATGGATAAAGTTATTATAAAGTGTTTCAATGATCCCAAAAAATTCAATAATTTCGTGAATATAATTTTTATTCATTATATACAAATTTAGAATAAATTATGCATATTGATAATTGAAAAATTAATCACATCGCTTCGTGGAGGTGGTAGTCCACACGTATTCAATAGAAAAGTTATAATTTTCCAATATATGCCAATGTAAGAAAGAATATTATATCTTATATTTAAAAATTCATAATTATTTCATAAATATTATATACATTAATTAATTCCATCTTTATTACAATCCATGTTAATTTTTGATGAAAAAACACCGCTATGTGAGCGATATATTCATTTTACCTATGATGAATAGAAGATAGAAAATTAATGTTCCATAAGATAGAAAAATATAAATATGGTAAATGTACTGATTAAAATATGTTAATATGGTTACTAAAAATTTTCAGGTGGTTAGAAAAGAATGGTACTTGAAAAATATCAGTAATAACATGTACATATTCTTTTGGTAATGTCATTTGGATTATAACTTCAGCCTTCTTGAATTTTCATTTTGAGAATAATAGAACATATATTTCAAGAAAAATAAATTTATAAAGGTATAAGAGTCGTTATTTGTTCTATTAAGTGGCTCATGAATTGTGGATAAGAAGAGATAGGATTTTCCCTTTTATAAGTGATGTGGATGGAAAAATTGTAAAGACTTGAAACTTTTTTATATAATATATTCCTTATTCAGGTCATGTGGCTCAAAAAGTATCATATATTTGATTATAAATACGGTTAGTTAAAAATAAAACCAACCAATTAGATTTAATCAAGTGTTTTCTGTTATCCAGAAGTCTTATCACCTTATATTTATCCTTTTAAACTCATTTTATCCTAAACTAAGGTGGTAATTGTTTTGGCCATTATTCATTAGGAACAAAAATAAAGTTTAACTAATTAATTAATGATATTTAATATAATTACAAATAGGGAATCTATATTATAATATTCAATTCCTATACTTAGAATATATTACTTTTAATATTAATTAATAAAACATAATGAAAAACCATTTTTAAAAAAATTACCGGTTAAGATAAAAATATTTTAATACCAAAATCATGTAAATTATTATTTCCTATGGGATTAATTTGATTATATTAAATAAAATGATTATTATTTTAATTTTAAATCAAAAAAATTAAATGAACCTTATAAATACTTGATTAAAAGAGAAAAAATGAATTTTTTTTATTTGAATAAAAACATTAGATTTCCAAAGGGTTAAAATATATATCTATTTTCAAAATTATATTTTAGAATTAATTATTTTTCATCATAAATAATTATTTGTCCTAATAAAATTGTTTTATAAACATTAAATCCATTCTTGTATCCTAATAATGTCTTAAAATTTGTAGTATTTTTAAAATCATTATTTTAAAATATTCATTAAAAAATCAACAATTTTTTAAATAAATCTCTAAGTTCACCCTAATTTAATTTGGAATTCTTAAGTAAAAAATGAAATTATTTTCAGTAAATTATAATTATAATTTTTTTAATTTATATTTTAATGATAATACTGAATAAGGATTTGTGAATTATGTTATAGTTTCTTTAGAATGAAAAGCTAACTATTATCAAAGATCAGGTGTTACTCGATAACTGGATTCCAGCTAGTTTTTTTTTCAATCCATTGAGATTGATGAGTGCATATTTTATGTTATATTAATGGATTTTGTGTGGGTATGTTCTGTTTTTTGAATGTTCATTTATCTATCTGGGTGACCATTGACTGACTAACTAAGTTATATATCTTATTTTCAATTCAAGAGTATAGTTTGGAGGAGAGGATGGAGTGATTTATGAAGAGGATATCAATTTATTTAATGGTATACCTTTTATGATCATTTCCTAATGAGGAACATAGTTCACATCCCAATTATGTAGTAGCTTACAAGAGGAATTCCAGACTTATTTATGGATGATTACAATGTTCTAACCTTAAAAAGTTTATAATATTGAGAGAATGATCCAGGTTCTTGAGGGTATGATTGGGACTTGAATATAATATTTCAAATAGAGATGGAAGTATCACTTACCCTTTTTTGTGCAAAAAAATAGTTACCACTCCACTATTGGAATAAAACCTATAGATTCCCAATATGAAATACCATACAGGTCACCCTTATATTCGAAGGGTATTTGATAGAAATCTTTTATTGGGGTAGAATTAGGGACTATGATGAAAAATAGGGTATAGGAAATCCATATATGGATGGGGGTAACTTAGAAATATTATAATTCATACATGAACTGACAATTGAGGCCTTTATATTTCAATTAGGATATCATTTGTTTCAAAATTTCTCTCTATGAAACTATGTGTGTATCCCCCTAGGTCCATCAAGTTGTTCCATGCTTTATTATTGGTTTGTGAGGTTTCATATGTTCTAATATTTATATCATAGTTGTATTGATTAAAATCCCTTATATATTATATAGTTGATTGGAAACATGTATGACCCATTTTATATCATTGATAGAATCGATCTATACATAAAAGATGAAACTACATTTTTAGAGTACCTAGTGATAATTGAGGACTAACAGGAGAGGATTATTCTAGAAAATTCTATACCACTAGTCTATATTCTATGGTAGTAAGGGAGATTCTAGGAGATCTTTTCGATGCATGAGAGTTTAATATGGGCTCAGTACCCTTACATATTCTGGTGGTTGTTTTTTGGATGAAAATACATAAAGGCGAGGAAGATGTAGCTACCCTTGTTTTTTAGTGAAAGAATTTATGATATTTTAAATAATATTTTATATATGGGTCAAAGATTCATTTTTGAAGAAATAGTTTTATAGGACATCAAAACAATATCTTAAATTTAATAAATTTTATGATATAGGATCAGTGATAATGTTAGATTACCATTTTATCTAAAATTGATACTCAAATGGGAAAATATGATGCCACATTTGCATCTCAAATATGGGGTTTACCCTGGGAGTGGAATATTTTATGTTTTCGACTATGGTACTTGTTGTTGGACCATCTCAAATGGAATTAATTAATTAAATTAAATTATTTATTAATTAATTTAATATATCTGATAAACCTAAATCTCCCCTTAAATTAACCATTAATATCTATCTCTAAGGTTATCATGAGAGGGAGACATAAATTGGGATATTAGGGGAGAATCAATGATCCTATGAGCTAATGAGTGTATTGTTCAACTAAGTTCACCAATAGGGCTGGTGCAGATGTGATCAACACAAACTATTAAACAAATATTGATGTAGGGATATTTCCTTCTATTATTATTACATCCCTTATTATCATGAAAATTATATGAGATATTTATTTTCATTGAATTATTGACTACTATGATCCCTAAATCTTATTTTCTCTTTGTAAGTAAAAATTGTGTGCTACTTCTCTTAAATTCATTGTCGTTAGTAGGTCTATGTCCAAAGATTGATGGTTGATTATCTCCACCAAACAAAAAACAATATATGGATTTATCTTATATTTATTTCTTTTTTATCATTATTTCACTAAAATCCTTCACCATGGATATTATTTCAATGAAAAAGTTAACCATATCATTGAACAATCAAAATCGTAGCCTACAGTCATTGGATTTTGACCAAAATCGAATATTGAGGCATATAGAAGCATTGAAAAGTGGTTATGGATCACAAAAGAAACATTAGGCATGGTTTTATGTTTTAGTATGATTTTTAGAGTTTAATTAAAATATTAAATTAGAAAACATGTAATTATGACCTAAACAACATTTATCACTCATATAGTGATGGATAAGGTTTCAATAAATTCATATATCACATGAAATTTCCTAGGGGTATGCACACAGTATATCCCTAAGATAAACATCATTACATGTATTGGGATAACATGCCTATGTGTAATTCTTGAAAAACATTATGGGTGTAATAATACTACATGAATTATACCCTTTCCCATATGAGTCTTAGCCTTTTTAGCCATACATATTGAGTTATCCACCATGGGACATGCCATGTACCCTTACCCCCTAAATGACATGAGTTATAAAGATACATTATTAGTACACTTATAGTCTCACATTACAAGAACCTCAATATACACACCATATAGATAAACCTAGACTTGAAATGTAGTAGAAATTACAGAACTAGATGTTCCCCTAAGGGATACATATAGTGTACCTCTACATCACATGTTATGTACATTTCTAGCCATAGAGAATTTTTATTCCTTATTTCATAGAACATATATTTGGGCATGTGATTATTCCATCCTGATATTTTTTTAAATATAGAATTTTATGATACACTAATATTTCTAATTAGAGCTGAGAGGCAAGGTCATACATGTAGTTTAGCATCCTTGGCTCTGTATGACTGATGATATGGATCCTACTTTATAATCAAATAATTCTTGGGGTTTGGAACTCCCCTATAAAATTTTTTATGACAAGGAATTAATACCCCACATGCATGATAGATCTTGAAACTTCCCCATTAATGGGATATAAGTACTCTATACATGGTTTTATGTACTCCATTACCTAATGAGATCGACTTTATGGATGAGATACATCTATTGGGTTTGGTTACTTCATAGATCACGGTATATCCTTTTCTGAGGCTTGGGTCCCCCATTAAAGTTTCTTATAGGTAATGTGGGTAAAAAAATAGGTAATTTAGGTTAATGGTATTCTTATTGTGGATGATTATTTTATATTTGGGTTTGGCATAGCCAAAATCTCTTCGTTGTCCCATGGTTCTCTAACATTAATCATGTCTGAGTTATACACTTACTTATTTCCTTTTTGGATTAGATCTAATTATTATTTCTCATTTATCCATTGTGGATTATTGGGAGTCTTATTTTTTATGTATATACTCATCCCCATATTATAATTTCACCCACTCAATTCAAGTATTATTGTGATAACATGTAGTTCAGTGGAGACATTGGGGGACACAGTGACAATGGATCTCAGTAAAACCAGAAGGTGATAGTATAAGATGTCATTCTTGTTTATAGTTATATTTTTATATAAAAACCTTTACCTTATTTTATCTTGGTTAGTTTTTATTCAGGTCATTCAGTCATATATTTTTCCCCATTACTTTATGATTTTTGAAATTGTTATTCCCCCATGGATCCAAGAATTTGTTATATCCATTTTTTATTAAATTCATATTTCTTTATCAGGAATTCATTACAATGTTTAGTGTGTGGATGGGTGTTTTTATATAGGCTCATTAGGCTAATTTTTCACATCATGTCGGATTTGAAAAATTTTTGATATTCATTATCCCATGACCTATTGATGTTTGTCTTGGGGTGGCAGAATAATCCTGTTGTTTACTTTAGTGGGGTCCCAGTGGGCACATTCATGTCATGAACGTGTAATAAATAAATAAAAAATTCAACCAAGTTAGTTCAATGTGCACTACAAAGTCCACCATGAACCCTGACTATACATTCTTTGGTAATTTCCAGAAGTATTTTTCATCTCATTCCATAGAAAATAACACTCACTACAATAAGGGAAAAACAATAAGGATTAACATTTCTAACCTTCTATGTAAGACGAAAAATACTATAACACATGGAATATCCCATGGAAAATTATTTTAGAAAGTAATAAGATCATGAATAAGTTATAACATAAATAACCTTCCATGTAAACTAAACCACTCCATTACACATGATATGGCCCCATGGATAAGACTCTCAAATAAGAAACATACCCTTAAATATGTTGTAATACCAAACCCTTCTATAAGACCAATGTAAAGTTCCTCTATACACTCCCAGTCTTTAAAATATAATAATACACCAACATTGACACACCGTAATTAATATCCAAGGTCAACCCATGGCCATACCACCTGATTTAACCCATTATCTAATCATTTATTATAATAAACGTATCCCAAAAAATAATTATACCTACAAAAATCATCTCAATACACCATATTTTTTATTCCTAATCCACAACCAATACAAATATAAATAAAAACATGACCCCCAAAAAATCCAAGACATCCCTTGGAGATACCATAAAAAATCCCAAACATTAAAATTTATTTTTAACTAACTAAGATTTAAAACCTTATTCAAAACCATCGCTACATCTTTTGAATTGTAAAAAACCATGATAAAAAACTTATAAATCAACTTCACATGGTCATCTCTCTCTGAAGGAAGTTACATTCTACTTAAAACACATTTGATAAAAGAATCATATAAAAATACATGTACCCACATTATTTTTAGTTCCTTCAATCCCATGTAAGCATTGAAACGTGTAATGAAATTACTACCTTAAGCCACCATGATCTATCCTTATAATTTTTTCATGTGATTTAGGATCAATCTTCCATAACATGAAAAACTAGGAAGGAACCTCTAAATTATGGATATTATATAGAGAAATAAATAATTGTGTGAAATAAAATAATAATAGGGTTTCAATGGTGTTAAAATTTTCTAAAGAGTGTGATATGAAGTTGTTGTGACAACCAATTATTTCGTTATATAATTCTCTTTAATAATTATGTTAATATTAAAATAACACCAAGATAAAATAAATCATGATATATTAATTAGATAAATTTATTAAATATGATTTCTATAAAATATCTATTTATATAGAGGGTATAAATAGAACTGTTTTATGATATAATAAAATCAAACAATGATATTGTTCTTTATATATTTCATTTTTCAAACTTGGAAAGGAGGTAGTATCTATAGGGTTTTACCTAGATCAATACAATGTTAAAATTTAACAACTAAAATTGGAGTGGATTCATCTACAAGTTATGTTCAATCTCATAGAAATCAATACATGATACATGCTTTCTGAGTCCCCACCCATGACTTCAACCATTTATTATCTTACCCTTAGATCCTATGCAGAGGTCTTGACGGGTTTTGTGAGCATGAGTTAGGATGATGTAAACATTTAATTATTAATGTAATAAACTTAATATTTTATCTTATTATTTTCAATTTGAAAATAAATTTAAAATATTTTCATTAATAAAACAAATTGGATTAATACCTAGGGAAAATAATCAACCTCAAAAATTAGGAATAAAATAATTTGATTCTTAAAAACCCATTTTTGAAAAAACAATTTCTATAAGTTATGTGTTTCTATATTAAGAAAATAAATTTTCTAAAGGTATTTATAATATATATATACATATTAATACAAATTTAATGATTATTACATAGAAAAAAGTAAGAAGAAATGCATTTTGTGATTAAAAATATTTTTTTTCGAAAAGTTGTTTTTTCAGATCTTATGTTATTATATTTAAAATAATTATTATAGATTTTATTAATTTAATAAAGTAAAATTTATTTGATATTTTAATAAACATTTTTATGTTATATATTATGGGAAACTTCATTTTTTTATCACAAAAATAAGTTACCTTTGGTAAATGATAGTCACCATGGTAAAGGTTAAACAATCTAAAAGTGTTAAATTAAGAGGTAGTATCATAAAACATCACAAAAACGTATCTTAAAATGATAGGATGTGATATTTATCAACCAAAACATATCTTATATCATTTAATTATCAATGATGTATCCAATTTCATAAAATATGGAATTATTTTTTATATTAAGAAATTAATATTTTAAAAAATTCCACCCCTCGCACTTATAAAAAGATCTATCACCACCCTACTTCTCCTCACAATATAGTACTCTTAAATCCACCTAACTCTACCAAAACCCCTATACAACACTCGTATCGATGTCCTGGAGGTTTGTTCTTGTCAAAAACCTACCTTTGAAGGAAGAATACACTTACTAATGTAGTAATCCCATAAATTATGTTAAAAGCTTTTAAATACTATTTTAATTTATATTTTATTCATCTACCTTCTTCAAATGTGTTCAGACTATACTAATATGAGTAAATATGTATCATTAGTTTATTAAAATCTTATTATTTTAACGGAATACCCATTATCTAAATTTTTTCTCTAGTGTGAGATATCGAATAGGTATGGGGGACTCAATAAATCTTTTAAATTTTAAAAAAATATAATTAAATAATATTCAATATCAAAGTTCAATAGATAAAGTATATATAGTTTTATATAAAGAAATATCATGTGTAATAAAATATAAGTTCATGTTATTTGTAAAAATAAAATATGACCACCAAATTTTTATATTAGTTTAAATAAACAAGATAATACATCTACTCTTCACTCATATCTTCTCGCTGAGGGGAATCATACTTACTACAAAACTCACTTTAGAAAGTGTGTGAAGAACACTTATGGACATAATTTTTTCACCTTGAGTCCTAAACAATACTAAAATAACCTACCTTTCTATTGAACAAGGATAAATTGAAACAACTAGAATTTTTAATGAGACTCACAACTCATCCATATGTACCTTTTTTTAAGAGATATATTGGATAAAAGACTTCATTTGGAAGAAAAAAGTATAAACTGACTATTTATACACAAAATGGAAAATAAAAATATTACAACAATGAAACATAAATAGAAAATAATAATATTATAATATCATTTTATTAGTTCAGTCACTTCAATGAAATATTTCAAGATGAATATCGCTTGATGAACACAACAGAGAAATAAAATTCAGAGTAGAAAAACATTTAGCACTATGTATATCACATGTATCAGTAAAGTAAAATCCATTAATCATATTCCCTTTTTTAGAATTTATAGAAAATCTTACCAATAGTAATCGCATCCCTCTTCATGATCATCATAACGTGTGATTTTCTATATTTTTTTATATTCATTCTAGCTTAAAATCAGTTTCATAAAAGCTACACCAATCTATGTGGTGAACATAAAATAACATGAAACCAAACAAATATATGACAGGTAAAAAAATTATAATTTTTTAAAACCCTTAATAGTTACATTTTCTTAAGATATATATTTTAAATGATAAAACTCTCATATGATAAAGAAATTATTATGATAGAAAACATATATGAAACTGAAATTTATGAGAGGAAAAAATCATGTAAGGTATAAATTCCACATATGAGTCATTTTATAGTCTATGAAAACATAATTTTTTATATATATAAGAATAATTTTTGGTTAATGTATAAATATAATTTTATAATTAGTGTAAAAATAATATATACTTTAAAAATAAAAATGTAAATTTATAAGGAAAATTTTTAAGGCTATATGAATCATTCTTTTTCTAATAAATAATTTTGTAAGGATGAAATAAAACTCCAAAAGGATACAACCAGAAGTGCATGAGGAACATTTTAGTTTCTATATAATAATTATTCTAACTTCTGCATAATGTTAATTTTTAAATTCATAGAGAAGAACACTAAAAGTTTAAAAATTACAAAAATCATAGTGATCGTAGAATCCCTAATAAACAAATAAACATAAAAATGGACATTGAAAATAGGAATTAATCAATAAAAAAATAATAAATTTAAAATTTTAATTATCTAAATGAAAATTATAAAATTTAGTAAAATATGAGGTATTGTGTTATTGAAAATTTATAATACAAGAACTAACTCCAACATCAAAAATATCCCAAACTTCAATAATCTCAATCCTAGAACAAACAGCCTCCCCCTTTTTAAAATTAAAAAAATAAAGAATAATTTTATAAATTCACCTTACTTAAAATTTTCAAAAAATTTAAAAATTAATATTTTATTTAAAAACTATCTTTCCATTAAAATAACTTATTATAATAAAATTAAGTAAACAATTTTTAAAAACCCTCCCTAATTTCCCTAAAAACTCCCTTCTTTTTAGCTACATGATTTTAACATGTTCAAAACATATTTTAATATAATTCATTCTTAAAATAGAAATGAAAATTTTAAAAACACTCCTTGAATAAAAACATATTAACTTAAATATTTAAAGAAAATTAAATCAATGATACCATGTTACACATTTAGTATAAAACTAAATAGTAAACTTTATCTTCACAAAAAAATTGAAAACAAATTTAATACAATATATTATTTAGATACTCAATATAAAAAAATAATTTCAATTTATATCAATAAATATTGAATCATCAAAAAATTATTAATTAGTTTCTTGATAATTAAACTATCATATTAAACACTCAATTATAGTATTAACCAATTCTGTAACTAGATTTAACTCCTATAAAAATGTTAATCATTATTTAAAATAAACTGAAATACAATATTAACCATTTGGAATTTAAAATTTAAAATTTTGCTAAATAAACTAAGATTCCAACATTCCATGATCAAGTTTTATTTGTCCAAAAATCACGACATCCAATGGTTGAGTAAATATATTATCAAGTTGATAATTTGTTGAAATAAATTCCAAAATAATTTCCCCACTATTAACATGACTCTAATAAAATTAGATCTAATAAATATAAGATTATTCCAAGAATGGTTTAAATTATTTTTAGAAATTAAAATTAATGAAATTGTATCAAAATAAGTGGGAAATTTTACAAAATACATATCAAAATCAGATGAGATTTGTTTTACCCATAAACATTTCACACATTAATTAGCCATGATAATATACTCAAATTCAGTTATAGATTAAGTAATTAATAATTTCTTTATAGAGATCAATGGAATCAATGTTTTTTCAAGTAAATTAAATATTAATGATCTACTCTTTATTTTAACCCTAAAACCTCCAAAATCAAAAATTAAATAAGAAATTTAATCAACATAGTTATTATTGGAAAAAAATAATCTAAAATTTACACATCCTTTGATATTTCATATAATTATTTTAAAATACTTTAAAATATATTATTTTGTATTATATTGAAATGTTGAATAAGTGCATACAATAAAAATAATATCATGTATAGAAGTAGTATAACATAATATAATTCCTATCATACCTCTAAATAGAATAATAAATATAGGTTTTCAAGATAAATCTAAATCCAATTTAAAAGTTTTAATAATAGTGGTTTTAGAAGTTTTACAAGATTCAAGACATAACCTCTTAGCAATATCCTTAACATATTTATATTCATTAAAAAATAATCCATCACTTATTTAATAAAAAATATGACCTAAAAATAATTCCAATCCACCCATTAAACTCTTACAGAAATCATAAGTCATCAATTTGGAGAACTAATTATATAATAAAACACTAGTAAAACTAATAAAATATCATCACATGGTTGATTAAAATATTTTACCTATTAATGTATCACTAGAAACTTGTTAAATGGAACAATTTTGAATAAACCAAACCATTATTTAAACCATTCCTTATTAAAAAATGATATTTTATAATACTAAGCTCTAGGATATTGATTAATAATATATAATTATATTTTTAATTTAAAAAAGGGATATTTATCATGCTCAAAACTAGTTGGTTGATTAATATATAACTATTTTGAAACATCACCATCTATAAATGATATTTTTGAATCATTTTGAATCAATTTAGAATCTTTGAAATAAGAAATATCTAAAAATATTCTAATATCTTCAATCCTAACAATAAGATAAAATTATTCATCAAAGTATATTATTTCTTCTTGAAAAAAATCCCTAAGTAACATGTATTGTTTTATTCGTTAATATTTGACTAGATTCATTAATTATATTTCAGAATATCAATATAGTTCCTTTGATATATTTATCTTTAAGTGGTTCAATTTTATTTACATATTTTTTCTAGTTAATCAATTAATTTCATCTTACATACAAATCATCAAATTAGAATTTTTCATAACATAATCAAACTGTAAAAACATGAAAATAAAATAAAAATTATAACAATAATTCAAAATTTATTTCCTAGGCTTAGTTCCATATTCAAAATATTCTAATACATTTTCTAAGGGGTAATCCCTATGAATTTTCCAATTATTATGATTTGATTGAGATGTAACATCCTCCCCCTTGACAGGTTCATTATTATTTTGATATTATTATTTATAAAAATTTAAATCCCAAAATTCATCAACAATATTCTCTAAATATAATTTTTTTTATTATTTTCATAAAATCTTATATGCATAGATTCTTTAACTATAAAATATATCTTATTATATAGTTGATAAGCCTTACTATTATTATAATATCCTATAAAACAATTTCATGACATTTAACATTAAATTTAAATTAGTTATCCTTAGTATCTGAAATAAACCCCTATAACCAAATACTCTAATATAATAATATTTTAGTTTTCTTAACTTAAATAATTTAAAATGTCTCTTTAAAAAAGTTCTAATAAAAAATCATTAAGTATATAAAAATTAGTATAAACTGTTTTTTCCAAAATAATTTGTTTTATTAAATTGATTAATCATAGTCCAATCCATTTCTATAATGGGTATATTTTCCACTCCAAAACACTATTTATTAAAGTGTGCAAGGGGAGTAAATTTATGAAAGTATCCATTAAATTCAATGAATTTTTTAAATTTTAGATTGAAAATTTGGCCTCCTTTATCAAATATAATAGTTACTATTTAGTGAACTTTTTTATTTTGAAACAATATAGAAAATCAATAAACATTGTTAATTCTTCACTTTAATGAGATAAAAAATACTTCCATTTAAACCAATAGAAACCATCAAAAATTACAATAAGATATTTATTTCCTAACATAATATTCATTTTCATATGATCAAACAAATAAACATTCAACCCTCATAAGGGAATAACTATGTTACCATTATTAATAAATATGAGGCGTTCTCTATATTTCTAACATTTTAATGAAGAATCACAAACAAAATACTTAATAATATTAATCTTAAAAATTTCTAAATAATGTTAATATTTGGCCAGTTTTTACCGTAGAAAAAGATTTAGATGTCCAATCTTTCTATTTCAAAGAAGATTTTTGTTTATATAGCAATAAAACATATATCATTCATATTTGTTAGCTATGAAAAAATAATTTTCTAAATATTATGTTTTATTTTTGAAAAATATAATATAGTATTATCTTAAAAAACGAATCACTTATTATCTATAAATGTTACACACATTCCTTTATCAAAAATATTTGAGATAATAATTAAGTTACTTTTAATACCGCCAAAAAATAAAATATTAGAAATTATAAAAAAATCTTAT
Organism: Viscum album; assembly: GCA_963277665.1. NCBI lineage: Eukaryota > Viridiplantae > Streptophyta > Magnoliopsida > Santalales > Viscaceae > Viscum > Viscum album. The sequence continues at coordinate 379,544,596 of OY728163.1, read as the reverse complement.
TAAAATTTATTTCTGAGTTCTCTACGAAAGTTATAGATCCTTCATCTCATTGATTAAAATTTAGAAAACATTTTGGCCCCTTCGTCATGTTTCTAGATTATCCACTATCTATGTACCATGTGTCCTTAAGACTCTTATGGAATATTTTCTATAAAATAACTTAGTAAATAATTTTTTATAATGATATATTTGGTACAATAAGATTATAATATAAATTTTAAGGTACCCAAATAGATTTATGATATTTAGTATTGGGTATCCTATAAAAAAATTAATTGAAATAAAAGTATTAATATTATATAATTATTAAGTAAATCTTGATGAAAACACATTATAACAATGAACATGCATATTATAACTAAATCAAGTGCCATTTGAAACACTCCCTTTAGTATTATAAACAAATAATGTTTTACACAACTCAAGTCCTTTTTTATTGTAACCAAAACTAGATCTATCTTTATTTAGTTTATCTATAGACATTATCCTATAAAAATTCTCATTCAATTGAACAAAAGTAGAAAAACCTTCTTTCAAGTAATCTATTTATTTCATAAATTGTTTTTTCTATTTTTTTACTTTTAAAAATAGATATAAAACTTTTCTTTAAACAATAACCTATGGTTTTTAATATATTATTTTCCCCTCTACACATTTTAAATTATTTATTTATAATATATATTTTATACAAAAACATATTTGATTTACTTTATTAATATTCATTATTCTTAGAAATAGAATTTTTTATCCCATTATTCCAATCTCTAAGTTTCTCATTTTTTTCATTCAATTTTGATTTTTTGAATCAGCACCATGTTTTTCAATTTATAATGTTATTTTATGATCTTCATTTTTGAGTATTATTTTTTTTAAAAGTTTCTTATTATCCAGCTTTATATAATTATTCCATTCATAAAAGATACTTAAAATATTTTTCCTCTTCATATAATTTTTCAAAACTGTAAACTTCAGAATAAAAAACATAACCAAAACTAGAATCAAAATATTTGTTTTTCTTATTCATATTTGGATCCATCCAATATATGTTTTTTATTATATACCAATACCTAAACTAAAATTTCTGTTCGATTCCTTGATAAATCATCATACAACCATGAATTCACACTTCTATTTCTTCTTGTAATTATTATCATTCAATTAATATATCTGTTTTGGATATGATAAATTGATTTTTACCTCAATTATATTCTCATAGAATGTTAATTTTTATAAACTATTATATTAACTAGTGGTACGTTTTATATTTCACTTTTGGTCATCCTTATGATGGTCTTTTTCAGGTCTCTTCACAAATAATTTATTTATTCTTATCATTTTATATAATCCTTTTATAAATTTATGTATATCAACATTTTTATTTTCCTATAGATTAGAGTTAGGAGAGTTTGATGAAACATTTATTTTTTATTTAAATGCAACACATTTCTTATTTTATGTTTCCTCTTAATTAATATTTACTAACTCCAACACATACTAATGTAGGGAATAAATGAGTTCAAAAAAGTATACTCTTTAAAAATATAGCTCTCACCTATAGTGTTGAAATATTCCCTAAAATCCTCTTTAGTTAACATTTTCACTTCATGTATTTCTCATTTTACATTCTCATCATACTTCACATTCAAACAGAATACTTTATAGTGATGGTAAATTGCTCAATATCCTTCATCCCATCCAGGTTATATGTCTAGAGGAATTTTGGAAATAACATGATGGATCCCATGTTTCAAATAAATGGTCAGAAATCGACACAAATATTTCATTCCCGCATTATTAATAACACAGTAGTAAAAAATTATTTTCAAACACACGGTCAACAATCATCCTCAACCCACTTGACAGTCCTATTTTTTATTTAGATCCTAGAGGTAATGATTGCTTTTTCCTCCAGTATTTATTTTGGTGTAACTCTAACTTCCTCAGTGCGAACCCTCATGCATCCACACATATTAGTAAATAAATTCATTCCTGTATGGTCTTTCCCTAACTTGCCTCCCAATTTTTTAGGTGACTTCCAATGATTGATGTTTCATTCAAATAATGAATTGTCTTACCTTATTGGGCACTCTAATATTACATGGATAATACAATTTTACTACATGTTCCCCACATCTATCCTGGCTTGAACGGTATTAGTTATTTAGAAGATTATTTTCCATCCAAATCGAGGCATACCATGTTTTCAATAAGGGATCCCTCTTCAGTATAAAATACATGACAATATAGAATTGTCGCTTAAATTATATCTACATGAAATGAAATTTTACAACCCCACATTAACCCCTATAGTGGCTATTTATATTGGCATGGAAATCATAGTTCACATTAGGTTTCAATTTCCCATTTAGGTTTCACAGAAAATACCACCTATTTTGGTGAAATGTATATAAACTTAACTTCAAAAAAAAATATTTTTATACTTAAGACATGATGTTAAACCTTTTATCCAACATACAAACCCATTTACATTAAACTTCATTATATATTCCCAATAACATGACTTTCAAATTTTTTATGGTTTTGATTCTCACATGCTAGGATTTCCCTTTTGGTGTCAAAACCCTACCACACCATTTATAAAAACCCAAGATAAACATATATAAATAATAAATTAATAAAATGGTTTAATTAATAACTCTCATAGATATTATAGTGACCCAAGCTTAATATACATGGATATAACATCATTTTAGATGAATACTTAGTACATTGCAAAAATACATGCCCAAAAACCGTAATAGTTTATTGTCTTTGGAATCATTGAAATAAAATATTTTATCCTCGTGGAAGATCTTAAAAATATCCCAAAAAGATCTAAACCATTATAACTTCTACCTGAATCCTTTCATAATAATTTGGAGAAAGGAAAAAAAATAAAGGGGTGAGCTTGGATGCTCATTAAGAATATACAATGGATACATGTATTCATAAACATGAACATCGTAGTATAATAATTTGATCATAACATTATGAGATCATACCCTGTATATCAAATGTCATAAACATGACCTATGGGATAAATCATAGAAGTTTATAAGAAATTAATCATAAGGAAATAATCATCATGAGTCATTAAATCATAACTACGGAATAAGACATAGTATTTGTGGAATATATATAAGAATAGAAAATTTTATGTCAGGTCTACCTACTGTGACCTTTATAACAGGTTAGGATTGGGCTACAACCCATGTTCTTACTTTAGGATTTGTCTAGAAACATATGTACCCACTTTATTTTAGTATTGGGCCACAACCCATGTACCTACTTGTTTTCGAGCTTATGCTACTACCCGTGTACCCTCTTTCATTTAGGCTTGGGATATAACTCATACACCATCTTTCTTTTTGGGTTTGGGATACAATCCAAACACTCTATTTATTTTCAGTCTTGGGATACAACTTGTGTACCCTTTGAGCACATATAAAACATATCATTACCCAATGCATTGGAGGGAGATATAGGTCCCACCTATCTCATAGTAAAACCATTCACACGTGTGCTACAATATAATAAAACATTCTTCATATCATGACCCATAAAATGATATAGGTCTTATAAACATAAAATCATGACCCATAAAATAAAATGGGTATCATTAGAATATCATCACATAATAACCTATATAAAAGGGATAGGTTTCATAACCATTTCATAAAATCATAACCAGTGAAAGAGAAATGGATTTCATAAACAAATAACCCATTAAAGAGAAAAAATTTTCATAAAGACCATGATATTAAGTGTGAACCATTAATAGAAAGGATATGAATGAGAACGTTATAGAATTTCCAAAAAATGGAATGTTTAACATCAATGGATGTCAACTTATATGGAAAATAGTTTTGAAGTATCTTTCAAAAAAAATTCTTGAGGAAAATATCCTTTCTTATTTGAAAAGGGCTTCCTAATAGATAAAACCATTTAAAAATCATTTTCTCCTAAAATAACTTGAAAACACACAAAGAAGACTTGAAACCATTTTGAAAATATTTTTCCTTAAAATTTAATTTTAAAAAAATGCCTTAAATATTTACCTTTTAAAAATGAAAATGAATCATCAATGGAATAACAGCGTGTAAATCTTTACATGACGTACGAAGTAAGAAAGGAACATTCCTTTTGCAAGGGAAAAAGTTTATAAGGAATGACTTTTTTGAAAATCTAAAATAATAGTCCCTTGAATAGATTGGTAAGATAAAAAAAGTATATAAAATTATTTAACATATTTTAGTATAATGGTATAATATTCTTGAAAAGCTTTTTAGAAAACATATATTTATAACCAAAGAAATGGTAATGTTGGTCTTTTATAAAAACACTTTATTAAATATATTATGTACCAAAGAGTAGAATATGGTACTAATAAAATATTATGTCATGAAATATCTAAGTATGATTAAATTATTTAACTTTCTTGAGAGATTGATCATAATATTTCATTAAGGGAAGAAATAACAAAAACAATCTCGGAAAGCAATGAGATTCTCTCAATAAACACTTATAACTCAGTAACCTAGGATCATACTCTCCATGTAAAAAATGAAATTAAATGATGCTTAATATATCATGATAAAATTATATTCATGTTATAACATGTAAAATGGAATTATATACACCTTGAATAAGATTTAAGGTTCATTACAAAACATGAATCTCAAAGAAGGAAAATTCAGACAAAACTGTTTTACCGATTTGGTAATGTTTGAAAGCTAAACCCCATGGAATAAGGATCATAAAATGGGAATGTGAATAGAAAATATTTTAGTTAAAATATAAATATAATACAATCATGGTCAGTACATACATCACATAAAAGTAAATAGTGGTGAACATTGCTTGTATCTCACAAAAATTAAAAGTGAGAAGAAATCCCTTTACCTTGTGTCTTGAATGTCTTAGTACTTGTACTAGATTTCTGTATATAAATAGAAATTTATTATAATATTTTACAGAATCATATTATTATAAATAATAACATATATGGTTTAATTGTAACCTTATATTACTAGCTTGTTAAAGATCCTATGTTAAAATGTCACTTCGGGTAAAATTCACTTGGTTTTTCATGTGTGTCTTAATTTGTTACATCTTTGGCCCTTATACATATATCATTATTCCAAAATTTAAATAATTATATAAATATCAGGTAAATACAGTGTATTTATATTATAATAATCTATATAATATAGGAGTATAAAATGTAATAAATTGTTCATGAAGATGGTAAGTTGTACGTACACATGAAGGTTTTTTCCATCTTTATTAATATATTGATAGAAAGTATGTAAATAGAATACATATATATATATATATATCATTATTATAGTAGAATTATTATATAATATATCATATAATTTGATTAAAACCATCCTTGATACATTCCATGTGGTGTGTTAATGAATAACATCGCTTTGAGGGGCGGTGGTCCACACTTCCTCAAACGAGATTATCGTATTAACTCCAAATGAAAGGTAAAAAGACGTGTGTTGTAAAAGAAATACAGATTATTAAAGATGTAATAAATATAATACATTAAATATATAAATATATTTTCAATCACAATGGCCACCATTATTGGTGGTAAATTATAAATGAATAATCATCGTTTCGTGAGGCTGTAGTTCGCCGTATAGAGAAACTGTATGTTCAACATCCATTAGATGGAGGTGTGTGTAAGTTAATTTAATAAAAATTGAATAAAAAAATATTATTGTATAAATTATACTTGTTTAATCTCACAAAAATGGTATAATTTTAGTGGAGGAGGTGTAGGAGGAAAATAAATGAAAGATGCTTCAGAGAAGATGTTAGCTCTTAATCGGGTAACTCATTTTGGTTTGTGTCAAAAGGATTCCTTTAGAGGGTTTATTAAAAAAGGGATTCTTCAAGGTATAATGGAGTATTGTTGGGAGGAAATTTTTTCAGGTCTTGTCCGAACATAAGAGTCTTTATAGGTGTGAATAATGGGTAGTGGTGGGGGCCTTTTATAGGGAAGGAAAATGAATCACATGGAATTTTTAGAAACAAATTAGGTGTGAAAATGTTATTACCTTATAAAAGTATTAGAAAACCAAAAACACTCAATAATGGAAGTTTTATAGAATATATATGGACAAAAAAAGGGTTTTTGACAAGTTTCTAGGTTATTTGGCCCCTTAATTTTAATGTTTAGTCCCTAATTATGGTTAATTTGACCTTAATTGCAGTGGTTAATTTTAATCATTTTACTAATAATTTTGGTCAAAAAATAACATGATATAATTAGAATGTAAAAATTATACTGAATAAAATGGTTTATTTCATATTTTTTAAATTTACTTCACATAATCGTAAAAATTAATATTAATGCTAATCCTGTAGACGGGTCGAAATAACAGGGTTTTAAAGTATGAAAAAGACCAAAAGTTTGTTAAGATTTTATATTTAGTTTCCAAGTCAAATTGATCCTATTTTATTAATATATGTAATATTAATCTAATTTGATCTTATGAAATATTTATAATATCATTTACCATTAATAATTTTGTAGACAAATGACATTTTTTAACTAAAAAGTTGTATTTTTTCACTATTCATTAAAAAAAATGAAGTTTCTTAGAAAAATACCAAAATTTCATCCATGGTTAATTTTGAAATTTTGAATTAAAAAATGATTTTTAATTTATCCAATTCAATTTATAAATGTGTATAAAATTACTTTTATTATTAAAAGTAATTTATTTGAGAAAATGAAATTTTTAAACATAAACGTGTCAACCAAAAATCATATCTTTTATTATCAATATGTTTTATTTTTGTAAAAAAATTATAAAAAATATTTGAAAAGTATTTATTACTATTCATGTTACTAAGTTTTACCTCTATGTTATAATTATCTTATTTAAATAATTAAAGTAATAAAAAAGTGATATTTCATAGAAACTTAGTGTTGTGTGCATTGTATGCCAAGTTGGTGTTACGTGTAACATACACTGAGTATGTTTTGTGTTGAACATATTCCAAGTCATTGTTCATTGTAACATGCATAAAGTCAGTTATATGTGAAAGGAATATTTAACTTAGTTCATTTAAATATATAAATGAAAATTTAAATTTATTCAAAAAAAATAGGTCCATAAAAACTCGGGGTGTTACATTATACCCCCAGTAAAATTAATTTCTCCCTTGAAATTCATCTGGGTAATCAAAGGTTTAATACATGAAATTTTCATTAATAGAAACCTGCATCATAAAAATGGAAACTAAAACTTCCCTTAAGAAGGTAAATTTAGAACCATAATGTTTACCCAAAGTAATATATAACTAGGCTTCCACATAGACGAATATTGGTTAGGAGTGAAGATTGGACATGGAGGGAAAACATAAATATTTATAGGGAGTTATTTAGGACATAAATCACAAACTAGTGAATGATAAAAGTAAATTTGAGGGCCTCAAACGCATAAATATGTGATAATTCTAGAAGCCATTGGTTCAATATAATTGAAGGTATTATGACAAAAAAATTATCACTTTCAAAACGTTGAATAATTCTTGATAAATTTCTATAAACAAAATTTCATTCTTGATTTGGGCTTTTAACAATTTAAAATACATCTATTACCTCATGGAATTAATTTAAATAAATTAAATTTGATGAATAAATCACTAAAATACTAATTTAATGGATCTTATGGACCATAAAAGAATAAAAAGTATAACTATTTGTCTATTTAAAAAACAACATGAATTAAAAATAAAATGTAACATTACTGGTTCATCATAAATATTTATTCATTAAAAATAATTATACATTAACTAGGACATCTCATAGGCTAGTGGTAGTTTTGAAACCCTTATTTTCCTTCAGTCATGGGTTCAATGTAACACCCCAATCTTCCATAGTATGTTTCCCTTTGAATAATGCAATAAGTTGCATTGTACGCAATTTCTAGATTCTAACACACTATGACCAATCAAACTAACCGTTATGAATAGTAATACCCACTTTTTGAAATTTTTTAAAATTTTTCATTCAAAATGGACTTCATTTTTGGAATTGGAATATCAAAATTAGCTTAGGATGAATTTTTTATATTTTTCTGAAAATGTTTAATTTTTGATGAATAGTGAAAAAACACCGCGTTATTGGTTAAAACCCACTTTTATTTAAATAATTTTTTATTTTATTTTAATTTATTTTCTGTCAAAATAGATACATAATACATATATATGTTCAGCATAAATCATTGGAGTCATTTTATAATAAGTTTAGACATATAAAATTTTATCAAACTATTTACCGTCTTTTACCCACCTCTGAAGAGCATTTGCAAATTTCTATAAAAATTAATTTTACCGCTTCTGTGGGTTGAATTTAAAAAATACAAGATACATGGTTAATATCAGTAAGTAAAATTTGTTTCAATAAGATGAAAATATTTTTTGGTGAATAGTAACTTTTTTCTTTTATTTACCACAGTTAAAAGTAAATATGGTAATTAAGGGTAAAAATGATATCATAATTAACCTAACACATGTCCTAATTCTATTGGATAAGTGTAATTCGACAAAAAACAACCTTAGTAATAAAATATTATTCATTAGGTCCACTTTTATTAGATTAGGACATTTATTATTATTTTATTTAAAGAAGAGTTAAAAAAGATAAAATCAAATGTTAATAACTAAACCATTTTTAATATAGGGTTATACATAATATAAATTCGACTATAAATATTCACTAGAAATCTAAAAATATTTCCTACATAATGATAGTTTATTTATAGTTTTTAGACATTAAATAAATAAATTTATTTATGACACAATGATGATGCAGTAATTACCTTATTAATGAAAGATTAAAATAATTGATATTCTAAATATCCAAATAAATCTAATTTGAGACTTTTAATAAATTAAAATAATTTTCTAGGTTAATATGACATTTTATGGTTCATTAAATTTATTTTTGTCGAAGTAATAATGCTGTTATAAATTTTTAAAAAAAACAAAATACCAAATATTGTCAAAATTGACATTAAAGAGTTTTTAAAAAAAATATTATATTATTAATTTATATTCTATTCCTAAAAATATATCTTTTGGCCAAAGGGATTAAATAATATTATATATGTCATTAATTAACCACTTGAGGTTATCGTTTAAGTTTACAGTATGTTTATTAACCATATAATATAAAAATACAAAGAGACATGGTAAATGTCAAACTATTTAACTAAGAGTTAAATCTAAAAGATAAGGTTAATATAGAGACCCAAACCTATCTAAAACCTATTGCTTTAGTGGTTGACGACCCATCCCCACCATATAATTTAAATAATTTATTTTTGAGCCATTATAAACCGAAAATTATTTTATTATAAAATAATATTTCAACATTTTCCTAAAATGACCCTCACCTCTCTTAGAAAAGGACACTTCCCCTTCTCTCAAATTCACACCTTCAAAGACATTTAGATCGGCCATACCCTACCCAAATATCCTCTCAACTATCCTAACTTCATCCTAGTGGCCTTACTTTAGTCCTAAAGCCAACCTAATTAGCCCTTTTGAACAAATCAAAAGGAAGAACCCGAGGAAGAGGTAAATATTTCACCTCTTTTAAGTTCTTTTTTCTTCTTCCACTTTCTATTTCTTTGTTGTTTCCATTATATAATAATAAATACAGTATATTCTATAAAATTTAATGTTATTATAAAAATGGTACAACCATATTCATTATTCTATCCATCCTATAAATGACAAAGTCATCATACGTGTGTACGTACGGATTACCGTCTCCACGTCGTGGTGTAGTTTGTTATTCAAACACTTCATCATTTGGATGGGAATAATAATGAGTATAAAGGATTTAAATAATAAATATAAAATTATAAGGATTCTGTATATATGATATACCATCCAATTATATACAATTTTAATATCAAATGAATGATATTGTCGCTCGTGCGTACGTACGGATTACCGCCTCCACGAACGCGATGATATTCATTTTCCATCGTAATCATTCAAGAATAATTTTAATTTTTTGATTAAAAATAATGTTTATGAACATAATATCATTATTTATATGAATCAAATACATCCTATCCATAACAAATATGGCTTACGTAACCAAGCATATAATGGAAAACGAAACAGTTAACACCCGAAACGATGATACTACTAAAACATCATTAACAAATCAATATTAGAAGATCATATATATATGATATCATATTAATGTATATGGTTATTTTATAATTTAATAAAAATTATTTCACCATTATACACGAGTTTAACCTACCCTTGACCAAGGAAAAGTACAAGGTAATGGTTAATTTCACAATCTCTTTATTATCCGAGGTTTTTTTTACGTAAGTATCTATTGGGACCTCTTTATCATCCACATCCATGTTTCTTGAAAATGAATTCCAATTTTTTTTAATATTTACTAGACCATGGGTTAAAGTCATTTATACCCTATTTTTACTTTTTAGAAAATGGTTTCAAAGGAATCTTTCTGTCATTTTCCAAACAAGGTATCCTATGACCTTTTTGACAAAATTAAGGAAAGAATGTTTTTTTAACTTATACGGTGGGTGAGGCTATTTTCCAACATTATAACATCGTCAAAGTTTCCTGTACAAGATTACAATAATATTTTCAAAATAAATGTTTTATTTTATAATTATATGACTTTTAAATGATTTCAAAATAGAAAGAGATATTTCTCTAAAGAAGTTTTGATTTTATCTATGTCAACATCCTTTGATGGATTGTGAGCTTATTTGAAGTTGATTTATTATGAGGAAAAACATCCATATTATATTGAAGGTTTTCTGATATGTTTCACTATGGATGTGTTATTTTTATACCATTCATGGTTTATGGATAAAGTATTGACATTTCGTATGGTAGTTTTAATACGAATGTTTATGTCATGTTTAAACCTTTTCATATGAGGAATATATTGGACTAAGTGTGTGACGGGTGGAGCCTGCTATAACTCCTCGATGCATCGGTAGGTCTCATGAGACAAACTAGTGTCGTGAAACAAGGTCTTGATAAAATCTTATTTGTAGTATTGGCACAAGGCCTTGACTATATGGATATGAAGTCTAGCATTATGCATTCCATCATTATGAAAGTGGTCGTTGATATTGCATGTGATTATTCTACTAGTAGAATATCCATGTGAATAAGTAAATGGAATTATTTTATTTTATCTTTTCTATATTATGCTGAAGTTCAAGTTTATAAGGCTTTTGTTTTAGTCTTAAATTGACTTAAATGTTTATGCTAATTTATGAATGTTTCCACTATAGTGTTATCCTTACTGAGCATCTAAGCTCACCCCTTTCTATGTTTTTTTCCCTAGGATATGAAGAAGTATATTATCACTGGCCTGTAGGGATATTCTAAGGTATATGAGTGTGGCCAATGGAGACTATGTTGTTGTAGTTTATCATTTTATAATGTAATGTAAAAATTATGAATGTATCTATAATTTCCAAGGCTACTAAACCAATAGGTATTTCGGTATTTGATCCCTTGTGATCATTCCAATGTTATGTAATAATGCACTGACTCTGGGTAACAGGGTTTGGGGCGTTACAGTTGGTATCAGAGGAAGTTTAGCACAAATCTTAGAAACTAGATTTAGAAAAACTCTAATTAGAGAACATTACCCTACGATAGACTTTGACTATTAGTATAGAATAACTTCCTAGAATTTTGGTAATGTAGAGATTTTGTGAGTTTTACAAGAAATACATCCATGTCTGGATACCAGCAGGTTGAGGTGGCTCTGGCATATATGTACCTAGGGGTAAAACCCAAAAACACCGCTGTGAGCTAGACTCGAATGGGAACTGGTGCACAACAATGGGCCTTGCTGCACTCTTGGTTACAACACTCCCAGGGGATATGCTTAGGATAATTCTAATTTTCATTAAAAACCATTATGAAGGATTTATGGGTATATATTCCTCAAAGAAATAATTTTTATGATTATGGATTATATCTATAAACTGTTCAATTTATGTTAAGTGTTTTACAAGTTTGGATTTATGTATTGCGATTCATAAACTAATCTAGTGTGTGCCATTGTTTAGAAATGGAACCTAGTGGAAAGAATGGAAATTGTATCAATTCATGTAATCCATGTAGGGATTCCCTCCTACTCAAGATAATTATAGTGGAGCTGTTGAAGCAACTGGTGCTGATCAGTTTATCACCATACTGGGACAACTCACTCAGGTTATGAATAATAAACTTACCCGTATGGAGCACACTGATGCACAAAACGGAGGATCAATGTTAGAATGCTTCATGAGGAAAAAACCACCAACATTAAATGGGAGTAAAAATACCTTAGTAACTGAGCAATGGTTAAATTCCTTAGAGAAAATATTTCACGCTTTGGGGAGTAGCGAAAGGGAAAAAGTTGTCATGGAAGTTTATCACCTCACAGGAGATGTAGATCAATGGTGGTCATTGATTCAAAACACAAAGGAATATGATGAAGTATCAAATATAGAATGCAGGGAGTTTAAAGTGATTTTCATAGAAAAATACTTTTCTCATGACCATCAAGTAGATATGGAAAAGCATTTTTTGAGACTGAGGCAAAAAGAGTATGAGAATGAAATAACTGTGGGTGAGGAAAAGAATGTTCAATTAGATGACGTACCTATTGTGGAAGAATATATTGATGTGTTTCTGGAGGATTTACCTAGACATCCTTCAGAATGAGAAATTGAGTTTTCCATGGATTTAATTCATGTTTCAAGGCCCATATCGAAGACCCCTTATAGAATGGCCACTGTGGAATTAGTGGAACTAAATAAATAACTAGAGGAATTGAGTAATAAGGGATTTATTCTCCCTAGTGTTTCCCAATGGGGAGACCCTGTCCTTTTTGTTAAGAAGAAAGATGGATCTATGAGGTTGTGCATTGACTACAGGGAGATCAATGATATTAAATTAAATAACAAGTATCCTCTACCTCGCATTGATGATTTATTCTACCAACTTCATGGAGATCAATTTTTTTCAAAGATTGACCTTCGATCTGGATATCATCAATTGTGTGTGAAGAAGGAAGACATTCAGAAAACAGCATTTTGAACCAGGTATGAGCATTTTGAGTCTACCGTAATGGCTTTTGGGATGAATAATGCACCCTCTGTTTTCATAGATCTAATGAATAGAGTTTTCAAGGAATATCATGATGACTTTGTAGTGGTAATTATTTATAACATCCTGGTATACTCCAAAATCTATAAATATCAGGAAAATCACTTGTGTACCATTCTAAAAACCCTCATAAGAAAGGAATTATATGGGAAGTTTAGCATGTGTGAATTATGGCATTAGGAGATTTATTTTATTTTCCATATTGTCTCTAAGGATGGAATCTCTGTTGATCCTTCAAATACCAAGGCAATCCAAGAATGGCCAGCACCGATGAGTATAATTGAGGTACATTGTTTTATTGGTTTAGTAGGTTTTTATTGGCATTTTTTCCAAAAATTGTTCCCAATTGACAAACCAATTAACCAAGACCACACGCAAAGGGGTTAAATTTGTTTGAATAAAAGAGTGTGAAATTTGTTTTGATGAATTGAAGAGAATATTATTCAATGATAATATCTTGTCTCTACCATCAAGGAACGATGGGTTTGTTATTTATAGTGATGCTTCAAAGAAAGTACTTTGTTGTGTCCTTATGCAGCATGATAGAGTTACTGCCTATAGATCATGACAGCTAAAAATTCATGAGAAAAACAATCCTAATCACGATCTTGAGTTAACAGCTATAATCGTTGCTCTGAAAATATGGGGACACTATCTCTATAGTGAAAAATGTGAGACTTATACTGATTAAAAGAGTTTAAAGTATATTTTCTTACAAAAAGAACTCAACATGAGGAAAATGTGATGGCTGTAACTACTCAAGTATTATCATTACACAATACACGACCACCCAGGGAAGGCAAATAAGGTGGAAGATGCTTTGATCAGAAAGGATCATGGAGTTTTAAACAAGATGAGAGTTTAAAGGGATCCTATTTTCATGGATATAGTGAAAATGGATATGAGAATAATCATGGAAGTTAAAACATCAATACTTTTTCAAATGGTTGTCAAAACATCTTTACTAGAAAGGATAAAAAGTTCTCAGGCTGAGGATGATGTGTTCCAAAAGAATATTATAGCTATGAATGATGGGAGATTGAGTGACTTCATATATGAAGATTGGATTTTGAAATTTGGGAAGTGAATTTGTGTTTCTGATATACCTGATCTAAAAAGGGAATTTTTAGATGATGATCATAGCTCCAATTTCTCTATACACCCTGGTAGCAACAAGATTTATAGAGATTTGAAGGAATATTTTTGGTGGAACAACATGGAGAGGGAGATTTCTGATTTTGTGTCAAGATGTATGGTTTGTGAAAAAGTGAAAGCTAGAAGGAAACATCCTAGAGGAGTCATGAAACCTCTTCCCATACCTGAGTGGAAATGGGATAATATTATGATGGACTTTGTCATGGGGCTACCAAAGACTCCTATAAAGATTGATGCAATATGGTTCATTGTTGATCGTCTTACCAAGTCAGCACATTTTATTACTATAAGAGAATATTTACCACCTGAATGTCTAGAAAGACTATATATTAATGATTTTGTAAGACTTCATAGAGTACCCTTATCGATTGTTTCTGATCGTGATCCCCATTTTACATCATGATTCTAGAAAATTCTTCAAAAATCCCTGGATAATGAACTTCATTTGAGCACTACCTACCACCCACAAAGTAATGGACAATCATAATGGACTATTCAAACCTTAGAAGACATGTTGAGATCTTTCCCACTTAACTTTCATGTTATGTGGGATCAATATTTACCTGTGGTATAATTTTCCTATAAAAATATCTTCCATTCAAGTATTCATATGAAACTATATAAAGCATTATATGGAAATAGATGTCGCACACCAACTTGTCAGGATGATGTGGGTGAAAGAAAACTTGTAGGCCCAGAACTTGTTGAGGAAATGATGGAAAAGGTGAAGGTTATCCAAACCCACGTCAAAGCATCCCAAAGTAGGAAGAAGATATATGCCGATAACTGAAGGAATGATTTGGAATTTCATGTAGGAGATCATGTTCTCTTGAAGGTATCTTCATGGAAGGGTGTTATACATTTTGGTAAGAAGGGTAAATTGAGTCCCAGGTACATCGGACATTTCAAAATTCTAGAACGAATTGGAGTTGTAGCTTATCGTTAGGCAATGCCTCCAAGTCTCTCTAATATTTATGATGTGTTAGACGTATCACTGTTAAGAAAATACATGCCTAAACCAATGCATGTACTCACCTATGAGGAAATTGAACTGGAACCTGATCTGTGTTATTGTGAAGAGCCTGTCAAAATTCTTGATACAAGAGAACAAGTGATGAGAAACCGGACGACTCATCTGGTAAAAGTTCTATGGAGAGACCATAAGATGGAAGAGGCAACATGGGAAGTAGAGGAACTTATGATGAAAAACCACCCAAATATTTTTGTGTGGTAGTATTATAGAAATTTTGAGGATTAAATTTTTTGATGGACGGAAGAATGTAACACCCCAAGCTTCCACAGTACATTTCCCATTAAATAATGCAATAGCTTGCATTGTACACAACTTCAAGATTCTAACACACCACAACCAATGAAACTATCCATTTTGAATAGTAATACCAACTTTTTAAAATTTTATAAATTTTATCTTTCATAATGTACTTCATTTTTTGATTCAGAATATTGAAATTATCTTAGGGTGAATTTTTGGTATTTTTCAGAAAACTTTTAATTTTTGATGAATAATGAAAAAACATTGTGTTATTGGTTAAAACTGACTTTTATTTAAATAATTAGTTATTTTATTTTAATTTATTTTAGGTCAAAATAGAGACATAATAAATATATATGTTCAACATAAATCATTGGAGTCATTTTATAATAAGTTTAGATATATAAAATTTTGTCGAAGTATTTATCGTCTTTTACCCACCTCCTAGGAGCATTTGAAAATTTGTATAAGACATAATTTTACCACTTCTGTTAGTTTAATTTCACAAATCCGAGAGACACAGTTAATATCAGTAAGTAAAATGTGGTTCAATAAGATGAAAAAAAAAATTGGTGAATAGTAACTTCTTACTTTTATTTACCACGGTTAAAAGTAAATAGGGTAATTAAGGGTAAAAATGATATCATAATTACCCCAACACATGTCCTAATTATATTGGATTAGTGTAATTCTACCAAAAACAACCTTAGGAATAAAATGTGATCATTTAGGTCCACTTGGATTCGATTAGGACATTTATTATTATTTTATTTAAAGAAGAGTTAAAAGAGTTAAAATCCAAGTTTAATAACTAAACCATTTTTAATATGGGTTTATACATAATATAAATTCAACTATAAATATTCATTAGAAATATAAAAATATTTCCTACATAATGGTATTTTATTTATAATTTTTAGACATTAAATAATTAAATTTATTTATGACACAATGATGATGCAGTAATTACATTATTAATGAATGATTAAAATAATTGATATTATAGATATCCAAATAAATCTAATTTGAGACTTTTAATGAATTCAACTAATTTTCAATGGTAATATGACATTTTAGGGTTGATAAAAGGAGTTTTTTTCGAAGTAATAATGCTTTTATGAATTTAACAAAAACAAAATTTCAAATAGTTTCAAAATTGACACAAAAGAGTTTTTAAAACAAATATTATATTATTAATTGATATTATATTGTTCAAAATCTAAGGTTCAGACAATGGAATTAAATCATATTATATATTTCATTAATGAATTACTTGAGGTTCTCTTTTAAGTTTATATTATGTTTATTAACCATGTAATATAAAAATACAAAGAGACATGGTAAATGTCAAACTATTTAACTAAGAGTTAAATCTATAAGATATGGTTAATATAGAGACCCAAACCTGTATAAAACCTATTGGATGAGTGGTTATTGACCCATACCCACCTTTTCATTTAAAAAATTCATTTTTGAGCAATTAGAAACCGAAATTTATTTTATTATAAAATAATATTTTAAACTTTTCCGAAAGTGATCCTCACCTCTCTAATAAAAGGAAACTTCCCCTTCTCTAAAATTCACACCTTCAAAGCCATTTGGATCAACCAAACCCTGCCCAAATATCCTCTTAATTATACTCCCTTCATCCTAGAGGCCTTACATTAGTCATAAAAACAACCTAAGGAGCCCTTTGGTCAAATTAAAAGGAAGAACCCGATGAAGAGGTAAATATTTCACCTCTTTCAAGTTATTTTCTTCTTCCACTTCCTCTTTATTTGTTGTTTCTGTTCTAAAATAATAACTCCAGTATATTCTATATACTGTTATGTTATTATAAAAATTTTACAACCATATTCATTATTCTATCCATCCTATAAATGACAAAGTCACCATTCATGCATACATATGGATTACCGTCTCCACGCCATGGTGTAATTTGTTATTCAAACACTTCATCATTTGGATGGATATAATAATGATTATAAATGATGTAAATAATAAATATAACATGATAATGTTTATTTATATATGATATACCATCCAATTATTTATGATTTTAATATCAAAAGAATGATATTTTCGCTCGTACGTACGTACGGATTACCGTCTCCATGAACGCGATGAGATTCATTCCCCATCGTAATCATTCACGAATAATTTTGATTTTATGATTAAAAATAATGTTTATGAACATAATATCATTCTGTATATGAATCAAATACATACTATCCATAACAAACATGGATTACATAACCAATCATATAAAGGAAAACGAAACAGTTAACACCCGAAACGATGATACTACTAAAATATCATTAACAAATAAATATTATAAGATAATATATGATATAATATTAATGTATATGGTTATTGTATAATTTAATAACAATTATTTCACCATTATACAAGATTTTAACCTACCCTCATCCAAGGAAAAGTATAAGTTAAGGTTTAATTTAACAATCTCTTTATTATCTGAGGTTGTTTTTACGTAAGTATCTACTGGGACCTCTTTATCATCCACATCCATGTGTCTTAAAAATGTATTCCAAAACATTTTTACTATTTACTAGACTATGGGTTAAAGTCATTTATACCCTTGTTTGACTTTTTATAAAATGGTTTGAAAAGAATATTTCTATCATTTTCCAAATAAGGTACCTTATGACCTTTTCGACAAAATTAAGGTAAGAATGTTTTTTTAACTTATACGGCGGGTGTAGATATTTTTCGCCGTTATAACATCGTCAAAGTTAACCTTAAAATATTATAATAATATTTTAAAAATAAATTTTTTCTTTTATAGTTATATGACTTTTAAATTATTTCAAAATAGAATGATATATTTTTCTAAAAAGAGTTTTGATTTAATCTATGTCAACATCCTTTAATGGATTGTGAGCTTATTTGAAGTTGATTTATTATGATGCAAAACTTCCATATTGTATTGAAGGTTTTGTGATATGTTTGATTGTGGATGTATTATTTTTATATCTTTCATGGTTTATGTATAATTTATTGACATTTATTATGCTAGTTTTAATAGGAATGTTTATGTCATGTTTAAACCTTTTCATATGAGGAATGCATTGGACTTAGTAAGTAACGGATGGAGCCCACTATAGCCCCCCGATGCATCAGTAGGACTCATGATACAAACTAGTGTCTTGAAACAAGGCTTTGAAAAATATTATTTGTAGTCTTGGCACAAGGCCATGACTATGTGGCTATAAAGTCTGGAATTATGCATTCCATCATTATGAAAGTGGGTATTGATATTGCATGTCATTATTCAACTAGTAGAATATCCATGTGAATAAGTAAATGGGATTATTTGATTTTATCTTTTCCATATTATGCTGAAGATCATGTTTAAAAGTCTTTTGTTTTAGCCTTACATTGCATTAAATGTTTATGCTTATTTATAAATGTTTCCACTATATTGTTATCCTTAAAGAGAATCTGAGCTCACCCCTTTCTATGTTTTATTTTTCCCAGGATGTGAAGAAGTATATTATGACTGACCTATATGGATAGTCTAAGGGATATGAGTGTGGTCTATAGAGATTATATTGTTTTAGTTTTTTATTTTATAATGTATTGTAAAAATTATGAATGTATCTAGTATTTCCAAGGCTACTAAACTGAACGGTATTTCGGGATTTGATCCTTTGTGATCATGCCAATGTTGTGTAATAATGCATCGACTCTGGGTAACTGGGGTTAGGGCAGGACATTCAAGACCCATGGCCTTTCTAGACTTGATTGGTTGTCACCCAACTTAAATGATTCCTTTTTCACAAAAAATATAAAAGATTGACATACATGATATAAGATTAATCACTAATTATCCTTTTAACCAAGGTTTTCAACACAAACATAGTGCCTAATTACTTTCTCTAAAGCTTAGCTTAAACATTTCATGAACAATTAACCTTATAAACCTTCTCAAAGGTGAAAATATAAAACGTTAGAAATAGATTAATGAAATAATATTAACATAGATTCCATTTTATATCACAAAGTAGCTCTTGGTTTTCATATTCTAAACATGTGAATAACATAATCATATATTCTCATAAAACATGGTAATAACTTGAATTACCATAAATCCTTTTGGAAAACATTCATGCTTACTTACTCCCATGATTACTGGATACATCCCTTAAATAAAATAAGTTATAAAATTCATCCTTGATGACTGATTCCATCCAAATTTACCCAATAAATATGGTAAAATAGTTCTCTTGAAGTATATCTTGGGTTATCAAATCCACAGGGACTGAACAAGTAACCTTTAGAAACACGCGTTCTATAGAGGTGATTTTGATATGAAGTTTGCAAATTGTGTTTGAATTGATTGGATTATTAAATGGTACTTTTAAATAATTAATTGAATTAAATTTTAAAATAATTATTTGATCATTGGTTATCTCTTGGGGTGGATTTGATGAATTTCTTTTTAAATTATTTTAATGTTGTAAATTCGAGTGTTTCCTTCAACCAAATATGAACTTCCCAAATCACTCCCATAATTTTTAGTCTTTACTATCCTAAGTATAATCACCTATACACTTGGAGGATCATATTTATGAGCACTCCAAGGTAGAGTATCGTTTTAGCACTTGGGATGTGCATTGGTAAAATTGGTGTATTCAAAGGAGAAGGTACATCATTGAATGAAAATATAAAAAATTGAATTGAATAAGAATTATTAAACTAAGAAATAACATCCAATACATACCCTTTATACTCCCTTGGATCAACCCATTGTAGTTTTATCACTAAATTGACTCTATTATATCAATATAATGGGGTAGTAGACTCATGAGGGTGGAATTATTAAAGAAAAAGGAAAACTAAATTATGATTACTCCACAGTTGTGTGATAAAATTCACATGTTTTGGTGTAAATACGTTTACACCTTTATTTAATTGTGTCAAAGTTATATTAAAAGTAATAAAATAATATAATATTAATAATAACTTTTATTAATAAATTATGGTTAATGTAAAACTTACATGAGAAAAGTTTACGATAATATTACAAAATGAAAGTGAGAAATTATAATTGAAAGTAAAAACATCGATAGAAAGGAAAAAAATGGTTGATAATTTCATTCACCAACAACTATATATATAGGAATATTTGGAGCCTTATGTAAATCCACCATCAATACATTCCTTCTCCATTAATTTAAAGAGTAAAAAAGGAGGGTGAGAAAATAAATGGTAATTTGACGTTTCAAAGTTGACCAGAAAATTCATCCAGATTCTTCCCCCTTTTTGACGTGTCAATTTGTAACTGAAGATAACTGAATATGAAAGGGTCATAGAAATAAAATATCTTATTCTATGTTTCCAATAATATCTTTTAAAATTTTAGGCAAATTGGAACATCCATTTTGAATTTATGATTGATCTAGTGGGATGACATTATGGGTGTTCAAATCTGTCCCACCATTTAATGGTCAACTTCAGATACATTTTTCTCAATAAAAACATTAGAAGTACCTCTATCCAAAGATTAATGAAATGATTCCCATATTTTTATATTTCCCTAGTAAAAAATTTAGCTTCATTGGGCTTGTATTTTGGGCCCCACCTTTGTTTTATGGTCCTTAGACCCATTATGATTTGTCTACAAAATTTCTTCATTCATGCCGAAAAATATCCATCTTCCCTTTGGATTCATCCATCGATCCTACAAGATAAAATGTTATAAACAAAGTGATAAATCATATCAAAAAAAATAAAATTCAAAAAAATAAAGAAATTAATTCCATAAATAGAAGATTGATTGAGCCTAAATATTCACTTTAAATATGAATTTCATTTGTGATGAGAAATGAAGTTCAATTTTTAAAATGCACTAAAATTCATATTTATGGACATTGAAAAACATTAATATTAAGATATTAACAATTAATATTCTCTCTTTTAGCAGCTAATCACTCCCCAACTTTAGTTTTTCTAGTCTTGAGCAAATATTTTCCCAAAAATATGAAATTGAATTCCATTTTTCAAAAACATTTTAACAAACATTGCTCATAATAACATAATTCCAAACAATCACTATTATTTCACACAAGATAGGTCTAAAATAATATCCTAGGCCCAAACCCATTCCTTTATTAAAATTCATCATCACATATCATCTAATTTAAATTAATAATGATGATGTGTTGTGCATTACAAAAGACATGGGGAATATTTTCTTGTTCATAGGGAAAAATGGAAGTGCTGGGTGGGAATCAAATTAAACCATAAGATAAGTATCCAATATTTTTTATTTTTTTTGAACCACAATATATATGAATTGACTAACTCTGGGAAACACAACTATAGAGTCATGACCCTTAAGGGTCGAACACCACCCATATTTTCAGTTTCATGCTTTAAAATACAAATATAATGCCAAACTATGGGCAAGAAAAATATAAAGTCTTGATCCCCAAGTGTCAGACACCACCGATTTGGACAAAAATTTTCTCTATATGGTAATTATTTCAATTTTTTATATATTTTTTTGGATACTAAAATTAAACTAAAAGTGACCCCAAACCCTATGCGATGATGAAAGAGACCCATGAAATAAAATTTACACCCAATATCCAATTTAAGTGCATTGTGTAATTTTTATTAAGGGGATAAAAATATAATATTTGAAAAAAAACATTGGGAAACCGTACTTTACAAAATCAATGTTCATGAACATAAGCATGCATTCAAATCATAATCAATGCATTCAAAATAATTTGAAAGTCAGTTTTCATTTTTCAAAATGAATATTAATGCATTCAATGATAATTAATTGAATATTTTATCATAAAATCATTTTTTTTAAATTGTATATTTTCACTCCCCCAAACATAGAATGAAATTGTCATCAATTTTGAAAGAGATCATAAGAGAGGTAGATTATAATTTGTATTAAATATGGGGGAAAGTCATTTTTAATTAAATAATGGGAAAAATCACCGGGTTTGAAGTTGATGTCCCATTAATATACAATGGATTACTTGGTTTTTACATCACATTTAGACTCATCGAGGATGTTTAATAGATGGGTTATAACTTTTAGAAGGAAATAGTTTTATTTTGAAAAAATAAAATGCATAAAAACTTAAATCTCACACACAAGAGACATTAATTCTCATTGGAATCTCTAAGGGGTTACCTTGTGAAATAAAACAAAAAAATAGAAAATAAAAAAAAATGAAGAAGCCAGTTTGCCTCCTGAAAAGTGCTTAAATCAAATTCATTAGCTCGACATAGACCCCAACTTAACCAATAAAAAATTTCAACATATCAAGGATTATATTCATCACTACTTCCATTACATTATGATTGAGTCTCCATTGGAGTTTGTGGGATGGTTTGTAAATTGATTCGATAAAAATCATATTGGTCTTAGTAAATGGCATAATCCCATGAATATCAAAAATGGACCATCTGATTACTTTTTTAATCTTGCTTAATACATTAAAGATAATTTTATTATCCTTATCTTTGAGAGAGTATAGAATAAAAATTATATGATTTTTGGTATCCCCTGTGAATTAATATCTTGGGGAGGGATTATGGACCTTTAATTCAATCTCAAGTTGGAAAACAGTTTCATACAAAAGTCAGGATCTTGAATTTTACTTAGTTTTAGTTTCCATATTGGTCGGCCTAATAGGTTACTTTTGAACAGATTTTTCATCCACAAAATTAGCTAAATGATTTTCAGAAATGGGTATGGAATCTATGTTTATGGTTTCTCTAAGTGGATCAATGATCAGGGATCATGAAAAAATCACTATTAGAGACATCTAAAAGAGGATCAATCTATGGATACAAGTTTCACTCATGTGAATACATGAATTTTAAATCCACTTGACCTAGACATCCATCAGCAATTCCATGATCATTTTCAGGTTCATTTTCAATAGTACTTATCAAATTCACCTCATGAACTTCCTCAACATCACTAACATGAAATCTTGGGTTATAGATGTTGAGATCAAGGATCATGTTTCCAAAGGTTATTTCCATGTTATAATTCCTTACACTGATGACTAAGTTTATTTTTTATATGAAGGGATGACCAAAGATGATGGGGGTTTGCTCGCTAGGACCTAATCTTGGGTTATTTTCAAGTACAATGAAGTCAGTAGGGTAAATGAAATTATCAACTTTCACTAAAAAATCAATTAAGATAGCCTTTGGAATCCAAACACTATGATCAGTAAGTTGGAGTGTAATAGGAGTGGGTTTTAGATCCTCATGACCAAAATAATAGTACATTGTATATATAATGAGGTTAAAACTAGCTCCAAGATCACATAATTCATTAATCAAAGTTTTCTCTGCAAGTTCAACATTGATGTAAGGACAGCCTGGGTCCCTTAACATATGAGGCATGGATACTTGGATGGTGGTACTCACATTAGCAGCCAAAAGGTCTTGGTTTTTTTATGAACACTTTCTTTTGAATGTATACATGTCCTTAAAGTACTTAGAGAATTTAGGAATCATCATTAGTTCATCAGTAAGGGGTATTTTCATCTTAACATGTGAGAATATTTCACTTAATGGTTCATTCTATTCAGGTTTGGAATTTATTCTCACCCATTGAGGGAATGAAGCAAGTTATAGGATTAGTATCAAATGTGGTGGATCCTCCAAATTATCTGTAGGATTTTCTGATTCAATGAGTCTTTCATCATCATTTTCAATATATATTTAATCATTTTATGTATTATTATAGTTTGGTTCATTTTTTCAACGGTTTTACCACTCCTTAAAATAGTAACCACATTGAGTTATTCATGAGAGCTTTATGTGTAACTATATTTTCCCCTCAAGGTTAGGGGAGGAACAAGGTGAGTAAGTATAGGTTCATTTTCATTTTTTATTGATTTCTATTCATGTCTATGCGATTACACATTTGTGTTAATATTTTTTATTTGATTACATAATTCATTGAGGATTGGTTGAGGGGTAGATTGGGTAGGGGTTTGTGTTGGTTAGTTTACCCCTATAGGATACTTTGGTTTTTGGATTTAATGTTTATTTGGTTACTGGATATGTTGCTGGTATTGTATGGGTTGTGAATAAAATTTGTTATGTGTTTGAAAATTTTATTGATGGTATGGGTTGAGACAATGTAGTTGTGTCGGTTGTTGATTACAACAGAAGCCTAGATGGTCATTTTACCTTAGATTGAATGTGATTTGGTACTTTCAATTTTTACTGTTAAAAGAATTAACCTCTACTGGTGGTCCTCCTAAAATAACCTCCTTGATATAAGGAATGGTTGGGAAATTATCAGTATTATGGTCATGTTTGTTGCAAATAGTGCAAATAGGATCAATTTTTTGGGTTTGGTGGACCTTCCTAAGATCGATCTCTGACCTTCCTAGTGAGTGCCATAATTTTTTCTCTAAGGTTTTCTTCTACTCAAAGATTGTGAATTCCACTTGATTTGGGTGGATTCACATAGTAAGGTTTTGTTCCCCATGTTTGGTTTTGTTCTACAAGATTTTCTAGATACTCACAAGCATCCTTTGGGTCTTTGTTTTTTAATGTTCTATTTCACATCAAGTCAATAAACTATTTGTTTACTAGTCTTAAACCTTCATTGAAAATTATCAGTTGTTCTAGGATTAATAAACCATGGTGTGGTACCATGTTTAACGCATCTTTGATGCTTTCCCATGTTTTATTGAATGTTTCTCCCTCTATTTAAAAAAATGGATTCTCCTCTCAAGTGGAATTTTTTTGTTGTGGGGGGAGTATTTTTTATAGAATTTATGTTGCAGTTGGTCCCAAGAGTGAATGGATGGTGGAATCAAATTATATAACCAATTATTTTCCAGGTAGTTTAGTGAAAAAGGAAAGAGTCTCATTTTATCTAATTCAATTTGATTTGGTGGGCACATGGTTTCAACAATGTCTTGGATTCTTCATCATTAAGGTAAGGTATCTCATACTCCATCCCATGAAAGGTTGAAAGGTGGTACAAGGCATGGATTTTGAAGACATATCAGGCATATCCTATGTTATCATGCCTAATGTATGAGGTTGAATTGTTCTAGGCTGGTGTGAGGTAGTCGTTCATGGTCTGGTCTGCAACAATTCCCAAGTTCGGGTATTACTAATTTTTGTTTCCATTTGGGTTCCCTCTCTATTTTATTATTTGGTTTTGAGGAAGATTCTTCATTATATTTATATCTATATTTGAATATAGAGTATTATGAAGATTTCGATCTAATGGAAAGAAAACCCTATGTGTACTAGAATCCCTAGACCTAAGACTATTCACCCTAACTAGATAATTTGAATGGTCATGGGTATAGGCAGAAATGTTCCAAGAAAAAAGAAAAAAATAAAGGGGAAAAGAATGAGAATTGGGATGAGAAAAAACAAATGGGGGAGAATAGAAAGAGGTTATAAGGTGACTTAGTTGGTCCCCAGAAATGGTCCCAAAATTTAGTTGTGACCAAATTTACCCTATAGGTATAAGCGGTTGTTAAAGTACATATAGGGGTCGAATCCATAGGGACCAAGGAAAAAACATTGAGATTTTATGATTGGATGTAGGGTTGGGATGTTTTTTCTATGAAGTGTACACCTATAGTGTTGATTGATTTAATGAAATGGTGATTTTATTTACATAACCAAGAAAAAATAAAAAATGAAATTAATTAAAACAATTATTTAGATGAGTCAATCCTAGGTTGTTTCTAGGGCTTGATTGGATGTATTTGTATTTCTTAAAATTTTCTGCTCATTGGTTCAAGAGGTATCCATTATATAAAATAATTCCTCAATATCATTCTCTGATTTAATCCATGTAAAATTTTAAGGCTATTCACCAATGCAATTAGAGGATCACTTTAATGATCACTCTATGGAATTGGATTGTACTATCACTCAACATGTGGCATCGTTAAAGTCGATGTTGATAAAGAAGAAGATAAGTCAAAGAAAGAAACTCTTAAAATGAATAACATAATTCATAATTTAAGAACATTAACTAACATTCAATCCACCCCATGAAACTCACTACGATAAAAACATTAATGTTTTATCCCTCAATTTATGCTATTAGATCAATGGAAGTATGAAGTAGACATATGAGGGTGGAATTTAAGAATAATAAAAACTGAATTATGATCACTCCACTGTTGTATGATAAAATTCACAAGTGTTGGTGTGAATAAGTTCACACCTTGACTCAACAGTATCAACATGATATTAAAAAGAATAAAATAATAGAATATGAATAAGAACGTTTATTAATAAATAATGGTGAATGAAAAACTTACATGAGAAAAATTGGTGATGTGATTACAAAATGAAAGTAGGAAATTACAATTGAAAGAAAAAAACATCGGTAGCCAGGAAAAACATGGATGTTAATTCCCTTAAAAATATATCTTTATATAGTAATATTTTTATCATTAGGTTGACCCACAATCATTAAATTCCTTCCCTACTAATTGAGAGAGTCAAAATGAGCATGAAAAAATCAAGGGAAATTTGACATTTTAAAGTCGACTAGAAACTTATTCTAGATTCATCCCCATTTTTTGTGTGAATTTATAAATAAATACGGCCAAATATGAAGGGTTAATAGAAATAAAATATGTTTTCCCATGTGTCATATCATATCTTTCAAAATTTCATGAAAATCAGACCAGTATTTTGGAAGTTATTCTCGATCTAGTTGGATGAATTTATGGGCA
The DNA here is from genome assembly GCA_963277665.1 of Viscum album. Classification (NCBI taxonomy): domain Eukaryota; kingdom Viridiplantae; phylum Streptophyta; class Magnoliopsida; order Santalales; family Viscaceae; genus Viscum; species Viscum album. The sequence continues at coordinate 379,517,221 of OY728163.1, read as the reverse complement.
TTCAAATCTAGCCCACCATTTAAATATCGACTTCAGCTCCCTTTATATACCTAAAAACTTCAAAATTTTCTTCTTTCAAAGTTTAATGAAATTATCCCCATATTTTTCTATTTCTATAGAAAAAATTTTATCTTTATTGGGTTTGTATTGTGGGCCCTACTTTTCTTTAATGGGCCAGAGGACCATTATGCTTTGTCAAGAAAATGCCTTTATTCATGCTAAAAACCTCCATTTTCCCTTAGGATTCATCCATCGATCCTAAAAGATAAAATATTCCAAAAAAGTGATAAATCATATCCCCAAATATTAAATTCAAAAAATTAAATAAATGAATTTGACAAAAAATGATTGATTGGGCCCAACTTTTCACTTTAAACATGAATTGCACTTATTATGAGAAATGAAGTTCAATTTATACAATTCACTAAAATTGATGTTTATAGACTTTAAAAACATAAATATTAATAAATTAATAGTTAATATTAGCCTCTTTCATCATCTAATCAATGAAATTGAACATTGTTTCAAAAATAAATTCTAGGGCAATCTGTACCATCCAATATACTTATCCATATCTAGTATATCTTTATCTAAACATCATTATATTGGTGTCATGAGTTAATTAATAAGTACCATCTATTAATAAAAATATCACATTTCCATTAAATCACTTTTCTAGTCCATCTTGAACATTTAACATGTTCTTTTAAATACTTATCAAAAACATAAACTAAACAATCCATACATAATTCACCATTCTTAATTATGGAATCCAAATACATAAATACTTCAAACCTTTACCATTAAAGTTTGGAATTAAAGATGTAATTACTTTGTTTAGAAATAAATCCTTATCTTAGGGCATTGTGTTGGGTAGTGACCATGTTCTCTATAGATAAAACATTGAACTCTATGACAACTCATCACTCTATGACCCTTTTCCTGCAAAAATAACATCTTTCACTCCATTTGAGGTATTCCTCAAGGTTTTTCATCCATTCTTTTTGACATGTAGGAAGATGAATATTCTTTCCTCTATGTTACTTACCATGAAACTACATATTTTACTTATTTGACCTGTTATAAATATCTCCAAAGATAACATTGTTAATCATATACCACGATAGCTGATTCATCATAATTGTAATATCTTTTTCTCCACTGATCTTCCCATTTGATTTCTCATCAGAAAATATTCTATCACTTTTAACATTAATTCAATTCTTTATGGTTATTTCTATTGACTAAAACCAAAATAATAGTGTGAGAAATACTTATAATAGTGTAAAACCACATAGACATGAAAATAATTACTTATAGGATGTCCAAATCATGACACCTTCCAAAATATATGACACCTCGAGTTTATCCTATATTATTCCTAGATAACTAATATTTAAATAATTTATTATGGTTCATGAAGAGTTTGTGAATTCTAAAATCATATCCCCTAGGAGTTTCAAACCAGGTGTGTAGTAAGGCCCATTGTCGTGTACCAGATTACCCCGAGTCAAGCCCAGAACATCTTGTTAGAGTTGTTACCCCTATGTACTTTTGTTCCAAAGCCACATCCACTTGTAGTATCCAGAAATGGAAGTATTTCTTGGAAACAACTCACTCTACCCTTTACCAAAATTCTAGAAAACTTTCATAAACATTATCTCATCCTTATACTTATCTATGGAGACATCCGTATACATATGCTTAGAAATAAAGCTAGGGATATCACTAAGTTTTTCTCATACTAGTTTCCAAAGGTTAACTAAAACATTCCTTTGATTCCAACAATAGTGACCCAAGATTAACATAAATGAATATTACATCATTTATGAAGAATATTTAGTACATTACAAAAATACATTCCCAAGGACCATAATAGTTTTGTGTCTTTGGAAACTAGGAAACAAAATCTTCTATCATGGTGAAAGATATTCAACATCTCCCATAAAGATCTACATCATTAGCACTTCTACCTAAAACCTTTATTCATAACATAGATAAAGGAAATAAAATAAATTTGTGATATCAAATGCTCAGTAAGGCTAAACAAGATATACATGTAAGCATAAACATGAACATATTATTATAATAATGTGATCGTAACATTAAGAGATCATACCTTGTATATAAAAGGTCATAAACATGAGCTGTGAGATAGAGCTTGGAAGTTTATAAGACATGATTCATAATAAAATAAACATCATGATCCATGAAATCATATCTAAGGAATAATACATAGGATTTGTGGCCTATATATGAGAATAGAAACTTTTAGGTTAGGGCTACCTACGAAGACCTTTATAACATGTTAGGGTTGGGATACTACTTGTGTACCTACTATGGGCTTGGGATAACAACCTATGTACCCACTTTATTTTTAGGCTTGGGATACAACACATGTACCTTATTGTTTTAAATATTGATCTGATACCTTTGTACACTCTTTCATTTAGGCTTGGGCTACAACATGTACACCCTCTTTCTTTTTGGGCTTGGGATACAACCCAAACACCCTCTTTTTTTGGGCTTGGTCTACAACCCATGTACCCTTTGAGTTCATATAAAACATATCATTAACTAATTAATTATATGTTGATATAAGTCCCACCCATCTCATAGTAAAATCATTCACACATGTGCCACAATATAGTAAAACATTCACCATATCACGGCCGATAAAAAGATTTAAGTCTTATAAACATAAAATCATGAACCATAAAATTAAATGTGTATTATTAAAATTTAATCACATAATAACCTATAGAAAATAGATAGGTTTCATAACCATTTAATCTAAGTATAACCCATGAAATGGAAATTGATTTCATAAAAATATAACTCGTGAAAGAGAAACAGTTTTCAAAAAGACCATGACATTAAGAGTGACCCATTCATAGAAAGGATATGAATGGAACCTTTATAGAATTTAAAAAAAAGGGCATGAGTAAAACCAATAAATTTCATCTTATATGGAAAACAGTTTTGAAATATCTTTAAAAAACGTTTCTTGAGGAAAATATCTTTTCTTCTTTGAAAATGGCTGGTTAAAACATAAAACAATTTAAAAATCATTTTATTATAAAATACCTTGAAAACATATAAAGAATACATGAACCAATTTTTAAAATATTGTTCCTTGAAAATTAATTTTAAAACAATTTTTTAAATATTAACCCTTTAAAAATGAAAATTAATCTTCAAATGAATAATGGTGGGTTAATCTATACATGTCGTATGAAGTAAAAAAAAGAACATTCCTTTTGCATGGTAAAAAGGTTAGAAGGAATGTCATGTTTGGAAAACTACAAGAAGATTCCCTTAAAGATATTGGTAATTGAAAAAAGGGTAAAATTTTATTTAAAATCTTATAGTATAATGGTATAATATTATTGGAAAACCTTTTTAGAAAACATAGATTTCTGACTGAAGAAAGGGTAAAGTCGGTCTTTCCTAAAAACACTTTCTTAACTATATCATGTACCAAAGAGTAGAATTTGGTACTAATACATGATTATATCATAAAATAACATATTATATGGAAACTCATTAATATTCTTGAGGTATATATCAGAATATTTCATCAAGGGAATCAATTACATAAAAAATCTCAGAAAACGATGATATTGTCTCAATAAGGGATCATACTCTCCCTATGAAAAAAGGAAATTATATGAATCTTAATATATCATTAAAATAATTAAATTAATTTAATAAAGTCTAAAATTTGAGTATTTACACCTCAAATAAGAGTTTAGGTTTATAATAAAACATGAATCTCATAGAAGACAAATTCAGAAAAAACTGTTTTATCGATTTGGTAACTTTTGAATGCTAAAACCCATGGAAGAAGGTTAATAAAATGGGAATTTGAATACCCAAAATTTTATGTACAAGATACATTTAACACAATAATGGGATTTATATACACCACACAAAAGTAAAGAGTTGCAAACATTTCTTGTATCTCACAGAAATTAAAAGTGAGATGAAATCCCCTTACCTTTTGTCTTTACTCTCTCCGTAATCATACAAGATTCCTGTATAATAAATATAAATTTATGATAAATATTTTTCATAATAATATTATTATACATGATACCATATTTGGTTTTATTATGAACTTATATTACCCTCTTATTCACAATCCTATGTTAAAGTTTCACTTTGGGTAAAATTCACTTTGTTCTTGGCGTGTGTCCTAATATGTTACATCTGTGGTCCTTATACTTATATAATAATTAAATGATGTAAAACATGTTATAAATATCTATAATATATATTATATTTATATTATAATAATATATAGAATATATTAGTATGAAATGTAATAAACCATTCATGGAGACGGTAAGACATACGTATGCATGAACGTTGTTTCCGTCTTTATAATTGTATTAAAAGAAAGTATGTAAATTATATATATAAATATATGTATTTATGTATATATATATATATAATTATTCCTGTATAATTAATATATCATATATATCATATAATTTCATTAAAACCATTCTTAATACATTACATCTGGTGTGTGAACGAATCACATCACTTTGAGAGGGGCGAAATCCACACTTCCTCAAACGAGATTATCGTATTAACACCAAATATAAGGTAAAAAATGTGTGTTGTAAAAGGATTAAATAAGAATAAATACATAATAAATATAATATATTACATATAAAATATATTTTCCACCATAATTCCCACCATTATTGGTGGTAAAGGAGAAATGAACAATCATCATTTTGTAAGGCAGCAGTTCACCGTAAACAAAAATAGTATGTTCATCATACATTAGATGCATTTGTAAGTAAGTTTAGGTCATAACCTTTTCATAAAAACATCCTAGTATATTTATGATATTTTTTTCATAACACAATAAGGGAATAATGTGATTGGAGGTGGTGGAGAAGGAAAATAATTGAAAGGATCTTGAGAGAAGATGTTACTTCTTAATCGGTTAACTATTTTTGGTTTGTGCCAAAAGGATTCCTTTAGAGGGTTTCTCTCCAAAACTAAGGCTTAAAATAATAAGGGTTGATTTTTAGGAGGTAATATTTTTGGGATTTTTTGAAATTAATATGCTTGAGATGTGTGAGGAATGGATAAAGTTGGTGACCTTTTATAGGGAAGGAAAAGTACTCTCGTGGAATTTTAAGAAACAAATTAGGTGTGCACATGTTATTACCTAAAACAAGTATTATCATACCAAAAATACTCAGTAATAAAAGTTTTATTTCCCAAATATGGACATAAAATGTGTGTTGTACAAGTTTCAAGGTCATTTCGGCTCTTAATTTTAAAGATTAGTCCATAATTAAGCTTAATTTGGCCTTAATTGTTGTGATTAATTTTACTCACTTTTACTAATCATTTTGGTAAAAAATTAACATTGTTTCATTAGACTCTAAATATTATAGATAATGAAATTATTTATATAGGATTTTTGAAATTCACTTCACAGAATCTGAAAAATAAGATTAGTGTTAATCCCGAAGATGGGTCGAAATAACGGGGTTTTAAAGTAGGAAAAAGTTTAAAAGTTTGTTAAGATTTTATATTCAGTTTCAAAGTGAAATTGATCCTATTGTATTAATATATGTAATATTAATAAAATTTTACCTTAAAAAATATTTATAATATCATTTACCATAAATAAGTTATTAGAAAAAGGCAATTTTAACTAAATAACAGTATTTCAAACTATTCGTCAAAAAATGACGATTCTCAGAGAAATCCCAAAAATTCACCATAGGATAATTTTTATGTTATAAATTAAAAAATAAATTTTATTTTATCCAATTAAATTTATAAATGTGTCTAAAATTAATTTTACTATAATCAGTTTATTCGTGCAAATGATGTTTTTAAACATAAAAAGGGCTTTACCAAAAATCATATATTTTATTATCAATATGCTTTATTTATAAATTAAAATTATAAAAAATATTTTAAAATTATTTATTACTATTCCTATTACTAATTTTAACCTCTAAGTTATAATTATCTTATTTAAATAATTAAAACAATAAAAAAGAGATATTTCATAGAACCTTATTGTTGTTTGTATCGATGGACAACTCAGTGTTGTATGAATTGTATGCCAATTCAGTGTTGCATGCAATGTATTCCAAGTTAGTGTTGCATGGAACATATTCCATGTTGATTTTTCATTTTAATTATGTTGAGTTAGTTCCATGTGAAAGGAATATTTGACTTAGTTTGTTAGAAGATATAAATTAAAATATAAATTTATTTGAAAAAAAGGACCATAAAAACTGATGGTGTTATAGATAGTTTCAAAACCTAGTCACCTAAAGGTTTAGTGACTTGGAGACTAGAAATATAAATAAAATTATTTTAAATGTTGTGAACATTTTTAATAAACTAAACCTCCTTTTACACATTCCATGATACATAATCATTATAAAATAATAGGGAATGTAAAAAATGAATGGGGAGAGAAATTGATTAGTAAGGGATGACATATCAAAGAGAATAACGGATATAACATAAAAATTTGGGAAAGTATGAATAATTATAAATATATAATTTTAATTAAATTTAAATAAAAAGGTGTTAAACATAATTATTAAATATAGAAATATCATATCAAAATAAAAAAACTTTTACCATAGAAAGAGAAAATAAAACATTAAGCATAAATCATGGGTCCTGAAAAATAGTAAATAATGTGTTAAAATAATAAACATTGGATCCCTTATCATTTTGAAGCAGGATACCCACCAATATATTCACACTTTAATTTTTGATTAGAGCTAAATATCATCAGATCCTCTCTATATAAACTTATATATTTGCTAACCTATTCACAAAAAATTTCTATCTCATGAGATATAAGATTTTTTAAAAAACATAAGGGATATATAGGTTATAAAAATATCATATTCCATACATTTGTGTGCAAATTAAAAAAATCATCACATCATAAAATAATTCCTAGAAAGAAAATTGGGTTTCATGACTTTATGAAATGATATATCATAAAACATTGTCAAAAATAAAATAAAATGATACCAAAACATTTTCAACCAAATAAAATACATTATAAGAGAATATAAAAGGTGAATTGTTCAACACAACACCATTGAAGGTAAATATTTTAGAGATTGATAATATATTTGAAGCAAAACATTAAAAAAGTTATTTCTTTAAAACCCTTTTAAATTGTGTGTATAATTGAGTTTGAAATAAATACCAAGGAAATTTTTAATGTTTAAAATATTATTTTAAATATTATTTTTGAAAATTGAAAATATTGAAGTAATAATTTTCTTGGATAACAAATTATGGGATTGATAATAAAATATAAGAGCTTGAAATTAAAAATATTTTATATCAAAATATTATAATTCTATTGAAACCCAAGTAGTTTTAAGGGTTTATCAATAATAATTTTAAAATTTTTTATGAGAAATATGTGTGTATAAAAGAGATAAAATATAATATATTTAAAAATAATAAGGAACATTTTGTTGGGAATGGAAAATATGGTAATGGAAAAAGAAAGTTTCATTAGAAAATATGGGAATTATTCTTTCCAATCTAAAACTTTATAAATGAAATCTCTATGGTATAAAACATTTATATTAATCATAATTTCCCAAACAATAGATGTTATAAAATAATATCATCATAGTGATGATTAGAACCAAATTTTAATGATAATTTTCAATAATGAGGACTTTAATTCAATGAAAGCTAATTGGTTATCAAAACCATTACATCGTTATGAAATTTTGAATAAAAATTCATTAGAAGTTTTAAATTCATGGGTATATTTAAATACTGTGAATTAAAAAATTTATTATTCAAAAATTATTTCTATTGTAGTATATATACCATATAAAAATGAAATTGTTTCATGACATTAAAAAATGTCTCAACAAAGAAAACTTGAGATAAAAACCCCTTACGAGTGACGATGCATTCTAATAAAAAACCTTGAAATATATAGAGTATAAATATTAAGTTAAAATACATTTAATAAATATTATTCTTGATATTAAATATTAAACAGTTATTAACTAAACTATTTAAATAAAATTAGCTTCATAATATAACATGTGTCTCAAAGAAGTAAAATTTGAGATGAAACCCTTAGCTTATTCTAGATTTATTCTGTGATTTCACTTATCATAATAAATAATCAAATTAATATTATTATATACCTTTTTATAAGATTTATTCTACTATATATGATCTATTATAGAAAATTTTTTATTATAAAATATTTGATTATTTTTTTTTATTTCTTATGTTTTCATGAAAATAGAATTGGTGTGGTCTTATTTTAGAAATTCTAATGATCAACTGTGATATTTTAATAATAATTTAAATACCTAATATAATAATTCCAAAAGCAAAACCAAATATTTAAATTATTAAACATATAATAATATCAGTATTTAATTTCATATTGTCATCCATGATATATTTGTTTATCATTTATTCATGTAGGTGGCTAAACCAACCCATACATAAACAAGATATATCTTAATGGTGAGTATGTTTAAGGAAGTGTATAATAACATTATAACATAATTTCTATATCACATTGGAGATCTCTCAAAAGATAAAAAAGAGAGGAGATAGAATCTATGTACACAACCTGCATATCGAGAAAATGGAGAAGAGAAGTGATAGAGAGGAACATATTCTTTCCTAAAGATCCAAGTTCTGTGATAATATGAAGAATCTTGTATTTTTATGAGGGATATAAAATATTTCATGATGAAAAGAGAATACATTTTAGATATTTAAAAATTTCAATTAGTTTTATGTGACTGCTATAATTAAATTGAAATTTTTCCAGTTAGGGGTTGGAAGTCTTGAATAATTAGAATCTATTGAAGACAATGAAAATAAGTAGAATGAGTGTGTTTATCATTCCTATAGGAAAGTGAATTATTCCATAGGTATTCTATAAAAAGTAATTGTTGCATCAATGTGGTTTCATATAGGTGAAGAATCATCCAAATAGGTAAATAAACATATTATATACATTGGTAAATGATACGTTCAATGTTTCTAATGAAGAGACCAACATGTCTATAAAATTTGTGTGGATCCTTTTAGTAAAATTGAGGAAAGGAAGTGGATGAAATTGATTCTTTCCAATGATAGTGATTCAAAGAATAAAGTATTAAGGGAGTGTCCCTTATGAAGTAGTGAGTTATTCCTAAAATTATAAGGCAATGAACTTGTTCATAAGAGTGATCTAGCCAGAACTTTTATATGCAATGAGATTCATAGTGGATTTTGGTGAATAAAACAATAATGATTCATGATCCTTGGACATATCTTAGTAAGGGTGAACCAGGATAATAATTCTGTATATATTTACTTTATGAATGCATACCTAAACATATCAAGAAGCCCTAAGAATATCCTATTAATAAGAATAAAAAAGTGACCCTCAATGTTGATAGGACAATATCATTTTTGGGCAAGTGATACATTTAAGGTGAAAGAGTTTTAATTTATAAAAACATTAAATACCCTCATTCACCCCTACTACCCAGTGAATCTAACTTTATATAACTTGTATAAGTTTAACATGTTGTATCAATGGGTAGGTTTCTTTATTATATTTGTTTTATTTGATTCTTTTCATATTTTTATTGATTTTTATTTTTCATCTTTGTATCTAACGACATGGAAATTATAAAAACATAAAATTGGAAGTATAAATCAAGTGCAATCCTTCTATATGGAAATGTAATTATAGAGAGTTTTATTCAATAGGAAGAGAATATAAAATTCCAAAAGTAAGGTATGGATGACTTAGATTGTACATCTCTTTATAATGATGTTATAGGAATGAATGAGGAACCTTATATGCCAAATGATTATAGAACCACCAATGAAAAGATATTCCCAAGGAGTCTAAGAAGGAAAAATAACCATTTAACTAAACTATTGGATCGTTAATTCAAGGAATTAACATTGAGAATTAAATAGAAAAATATGTCTCAATATATCCAAATTTATGTGTTGGGAAATGAGTTATAAAATGTTATAGGCCAAAAAAGGCTTTTTGAAGTTTCAAATGACATTTGGTATAAGTTTATTCTCAGTAATAATAGTAAAAGATGATATCCATGAATGTGGAATAGCTCAAATAAGAGTGAAAATAAAAGAGTCTAAACCCAAAAGAGTTTCATAATTTGAAGAAAAATAAGGATGAGTTGGTTGGTAATATGGTTGGAGAGGTTAATAAGAATATAAGGATGTAATAAAAAATGATGTGATTTGAAGACTAAATTTATCAAATGAAATATAAAGTTAAGGAGTGGAATAACAAGTTATATAACCATCTCCATTCCTTGGAAGAGGATATTTCTAGTGTTAAGACTCTCAAGAAAAAATTTAGTTCACAACTTGAATCTTGGATCAAGATGATATTGAAATTGGAAAAAAAATTAGTTTTATCCAAGAATAAGTTGGATGAAAATGGTAATAATAATATTAATAATAATTTACATTTATTATTTGATCACTTCTTTAAATGTGATGATGAAAAAAATGATGTATTCCATCTCAGAGGAGAAACAAGAAAATATTATCATGTCACAAAGACCATTGTTCATTAATTAAGCTAGTTTTGGCTATGAAGGAACACCAGCAATGCATGAGAATAAGAGAGATATGGCTATTCCAAGAAAAGGAAAGGTTTTGAAGTTACAAATAATGTACATAAACGATGCTCCAAAAGTGGTAAAAATAATTGGATGAGGGGTCAAATAAGATATTGTAACATGTGTCACTTTTGAGGTATTCATGGATATACATTCATTTTTTTGTTGAGGCGTGCAGATATATCAAATATTATGAGACTAGTGGAAAACCTAAAACACTGAGTCACAATGGAAAAAAAGGAGATATTTTTTACACTAATAATATTCTATTTTCTAACCATATACAAAGAGGAAGTTTCAAATCATATTCAATAGGGGATAAGGGGGGATTTTAGGATGCATGTAAAGGTAAAATTGTTTCCTTGAGAAACATACTTCAACAATTACATGAAAAAAAAATTCAGAAACTAAGGTATAGAAAAACTGAAAAATTATATCTAAACCTCATAAATCAAGGAGATATAAGAAAAGGTATTAGAATTAAGAAAATACATCACCCATTGATGGAATCATGAAGGACCATGAGAAAGGTTCGTCCTAAAGAAAGGAAAGCATTGTAAAATATGATAATGCATTAAGGGGTTGTAAAGGTAGTAAAATTGGTTTATATAAAGAAAAATATTCATATTTTTGGAAAGGAATATAGTTCTATTAAATATACAAAAAATAAAAAAATTGTGTGAAAGAGAAAAGAACCCAAAAAGTATAATAGGTTTTTGGATTTAATAAAATAATTTTCAGATCTGAAGATAGATTCTAATGTGTAATATAAAGGTAAAATGGTGGTTTATTGTGACTCATCATCATTCTTAACTTGATTAGTTCAGGTAACCCTCTCCCCATATGCTATATTTTTTCTAACTATTTTTAAATAGGTGTATAATTAAGGGGGAGATATGATCAATGGGGTAATTGTGCTTGGAAATAACATATAATGAGAACTGAATATAAATATGGTTAAGAATATTTTTTCATGTAAATGGTTATTTCTATATGTTAAAAATAATAATTAATAATTTAGTATATAAATTGGTATTGAGACTAGATATTCATGTTTTTGGAGAATGTCCATGATTAAAGCACCTCGAAAAAAGGTCTGGTTGGAATTCACCAAAGCTGGTATCAAGATGTATGTTTGAATAATTCCAAAAAAAGGAATAATATTTCTAGTAAACATAAAACACTTGTAAAATGTATTTTATATTCATATATTTGTTCTTCTAACCAATTTTTTTTTGTTGGGTTTCATCTAATGCTTTCAGGATATCCAAAAGTTTTTGAATTTGAATAAATATTTTGATAAGTGGTACCCCCATTTTGTACATCACCAAGTTATATCAAAACTGGTGTTAAGAGACAATATCTCGTGGGAATTTTTAGTGTACAACAATGCATATTAACCATTATTGGAAGTTTTTTAATCTATTAAAAATATGAAATGATACTATTTTAAAAGATATCATTTTTATAAATTGAACCACTCTTACAACAAGTTGTGTAAAATTTATATAAAGTGGTATAAATTACATCATCATGTGGTATTTTTATCACAACAAAGAACTTTTATGTTATGTACTAATTGTTTAGTGTAAAGTGATAATGATCATAGGTTGTCTTTGAATGTGGAAAATCCAAATATGTATTGTGTGTTTCCTGATATTTATGAGTAACATGGATAACATTGTTTCTATCTATAAATATTATTTCTTCCCACATTAATATAAATCTAAGTAAGCTTAACGGATATATTTAAATGTATAGTGAAATTTGGTCAATTCACTCTATGAATCTATTAATAAAGTTAATTAGGAAATAATATTTGCTTGTGTTACATGTGATTTCAAAGGATTTAGTTAATAAACATGTGGTTGATGGAAAAGGATGAAGTTTTTTTTGTAACAGATGGATAAGAAATCCCCAAAGGTGGAGTTGAGATGTCTTGGAATCTATCCCTACATTAAGGGGGATAATTTATGAGGATTTTGATCTTCCATCTAATATATAGGAGAAGGACTAAAGGTGTATCCATTCTTTTGAAGGATGAAAATAAGCTATTAGCATAGGGGGACAGATTTATTTCATAAATGGAGATTTTACAATATAAATCAAAAGTATAGGGTGATTAAAAGAACATTGACTAACCCCTTTTATTTTATAGAAAATTAGGTGGACAAGTTAAAATAAATATTGGTTCTATTGGTTTCAAGTTGATATTATCAAGAGGATATTGAAAAATAAATCAAAGGGGGGATTTTTGAACCCCAAATGATGTTTAAAATGGATTTAGTTGATAAGTGGATTTTTTGAAAAATGGTTTTATTTAAAATATGTGTGGTATTTATTTTTTAAAAATATATTGACAATATGTGTCTATTGACCAAGATCAATTATTGGATTTACTGGTGATTCTCAGATAATTATTATGGATTCATTCAATCTATAATATTGAAGTGGATGTAGTTCATGGGATTTTCCTTGAGGGATGCAGTGGAATTTGGTAGCATGTGTAAGGGTAAATCCATAATTATGTATGTTATGTAAAGGTAATGACACGTACATAAGGGTATGGGTGACCTACCTAAGGGGTAATGATACCTATATATTGGTAGTCTCTCATGTTAGGGTACCTTCGTATGGGTAGAAAATAGTGTAGGGGTACCTACATAAGGTAATCTATAAATCCCATATTACATAAGGGTTTAGAGGATCATGTAAGGGTTAATAATATCTTGTGTAAGGGTGAGTCGTAAATTATATTTAACCTCTCAATCGAGTGTTCTAAACTTGATACAACCTTTGTGATCTTGAGATGTTGAGTGTTTTCACACATGGTAGGAACACAGTTTTCATGGCTACATAGAAACTGGATGTTTGGTTCATACTTGAATATGTGGAATCTTTTCAAATGTTAGTTGGCTATATGAATTTTCATTTGGATTTGTCTTATAATGACTATGATAGTATCATCTGGATTTAGCTACATGGATTATTTTGATATGTGAAATACCTGTTTCACCATTGTTCTGGAATTTTTAGTAGTAAACTACAGGTTCTCTTAACTTTAAAAAAACAAATGATTTTTTTATGTTATTCTAAAATAGAGAGTCAATCTCATTTGAGGAAGATATTATGATCATGGGTTATAAAGAGTAAACGGTTGAAGACTATGATTATAGTGCTTCACACGTTCGATTTTCTATATCTATAGAAATGAAAATACGTGCTGGACAATAAAGATATTATCATGGGTAGTTAACATAGATATTCATATTATTCACATAGAAGAATATTCAGTCTGAGACACATGTAGTAATTAAGTGATATTTATGAGTCTTAAAATGATAATTACAACACATGTGATAATGAGGGCATAAGATAAGAATTTATTTATCAAATTATAGATCTCTCAATAGAATAAAGAGATAGGAGAGAAAATCTATGTGCATAACTTGCATATCTAGAAAGCTGAGAAGAGAAGCAAGATAGAGGAACACATGATTTCCTGAAGATATTAATTCCATGAAAATAATAAGAAAATTTTATTCCAATGAGGTACTTGAAATTTTTGAATAATGAGTTGGCATCCATTAGATATATTGACAAAATATTTAGGAGATTATTTGTTTTTTCTATAATAAAAGTGAATTTGTTCTAGTTAGTGGCTATATGTTTTGAAGAATTATAATCTTTTTGATTTTATGGAAATAATAAAAAGAAGTGTCTAGTTTAATTTGACTAAAACAAATTGAATTTTTCCATAGGTGTTCTGGAAAGAAGAATTGTTGCATCAAGGTGGTTTCATAGAGGTAAAGAAGCAGACCAATAGGAACATCAACATATCATATACCATAGATAAAGATGTATTGAATGTTGTTGATAAAGGGACCTACAAGTACATAATGTGTGGATTCTTTCTGAATCAATGAGAAAAGGAGGAGTAAGAATGAGATTATCTCCTCTTTAAGTGATCCGAAGAATTAAGGTTTTAGGTATTAATCCTTGTGAATTAGTGATTTGTATAAAAACATGCAAGGTACTGACCTTTGGCATAAGAGTTACCTAGTCCAAACCTTTGTAGTATTAAGATTCATTGTGGATGTTGGTTCATTGAGAAATTATGATTCATTATCCATAGATGTGGAATAATGAGGTTTAACAAATTAAATACTTTTTCATATTTACTTTATGCATGAATACCCAAAACAAATCAAGAAACATTGAGAGTATATGGTTAAATAGAATAGAAAAGTGACCCTAAAGGTTTAGAGGCTCAGATCCTTTTTGGAAAGTGAGACATTTATGGTGAAATAGTTTCAATTTATAATGACATTTAAAACCATCATTCATAACTTATTGGGTTGATATCACTCGATGTACCATGTATATGTCTAATAGGTTTCATCTTGGCCTCATTGTCGTGTAGGCCATCTCAAACCCCTCATATGAAATCGATGACCTTAAACATGAAACTACTATAATTGGATCTGTACAACCCTAAATCTCAGTAATTTCGTGGTTCATGCATATTTTTTTTAATGTGTGAGTATTTTCTATTATGGATAGTTAATATTTTCACACGGGTTCTCTAATTCACGTAAGATTTTTCTCTAATTGTTTTCTATATAGATTATTTCAACCCTTTTCGAAGATCCATGACCTCAAACTCATAGTAGTCCATGGTAAAATATGGATGAACTTAAACTGAAACAACCTCAAGGTCGATGTTGTGTAACCTTATGATCTAGCCCTCAATAGTCTGACTAGTAAAACTCTAAAAAACATAAGGTAAGTGGTGAAAAATATCGTTAGTCTAAAAACCAATAATGGGATATGAGATAGTCAATTCTCTATTCTCTATGTTATCCTATTTCATGAATTTGGAAAATGAAAGAGCACAAATGAAATGGAATAAACCTAGTGGGGATTTCCATATTTTCTTAGTAGAATCCTAACTATACTCACTATACCTATTAGTCTTGGAAACAATTAGATTCAATATTCTAATCTTTTCCAAAATCAATCCATACCTTTACACTTTAAACTCTATGGAATCTCATCCTCAAAGTATGGAATTAAACCATAAGGTTTGGGTACTAGTTTCATGACTATATAAGTAAAACCCTTGTTGCCTAAATATAATTACCTTAAACTATGTGAGATCTATTCATAGCTTGTACATAATGGTATTTTCTCTCTACTTCACATCAAGTTTGATTCTTCTAAATTAACGTAGATATCCCCACCTTCTCTCTATGAATCATGACCTTTGACTATATGCACTTCCTATAAATGGTATATGATAGCTCTTGTATTTCAGATTCATGTAAAGTTTGTTTTTTCCAAGATACATAAAAAACTTCCCCTTTGGGTCCAAGCATCATGACCTTAAATAGATTTCATTTTCCACTCACAATCATCTTTATTAGCATTGAGACCTCCAATTCACATTATATTTTATCTTTTATCAGTGTCATACATATCATATCCCCTTTGGTTCAATTATTTATGTCCTAAAACCCATATCACCTCACGGTATATTCTATATAAATGTAAACACAACAATATAAGGGACCGACCTGGTCCTTCCCAAGGTATAGTCAAACCATTTCTAATCACTTTTGTTGTGGTTTTGGTACTCTGTTAACCCTTGTGAACCCCATTTTCATACCTGACACATGGAATTATAGCCCCAAGGTACTCAAACCCCTCCTTGATCTTTATGTATAATCTCTACACTTTTTTTTACTAATAGTTTGAATTTTTTGATCAAATTTTCACATTAAAATATACACCTCTATATTGATGGTACAATTATTTGAAGGCCCACCTCTCATCCAAGGAACCAATCCTAGATAATTCTTGGAAATAATAAGATGAGCCCCATATTTTGAGGACATGGTCAGCATTCAAACCTCATTTATTTTCCTCCGTTTTCAATTATATGGTAGTGCAATACATGTTTCTAATGTTCTTAAAAATCTTCCACATGTTATCCATCACCTTCATTGAAATTATATTTTTAAAATTAAAAATATACATTCATATATCCCCCCCCCCCTAAAGAATAGTCTTAATAGTCTTGTTAATATCCCCTCACACTATTTGGTATTTTGGTTGGTTGGATCGTTCCTATCTAATGTTACCCAACTGATCTCTCTGTTTTATTGGGTTTTGATAGTGTTTTACACATTATTCTAACCTTGAACCATCCATTATTATTTATAACTATTAGGTAGCATGAGAAACCTTCCAATAATCCATATTTTTTACACCAATAATTACTCACATGGTATTATGGTTTTTGCTTTGGTTTCCTTGGTATCATGACTAAGAAACACTCTTTTCATTCTCACCATACAATATTAAATTAAATATTGAATGATTTTTTCTTACACCATTAAAATTTATGGTGTCTTCCCTATCACATGACATAAAATTGTGTGATATCTTAGTCCTCACCTGAGATAAAATTCCTTATATGGAATCTTCCTCCTACCACGTCACCCTATAGAACTATTTATGGGTTGATTTCGACTATTTGGGATATTTATTCATATCTTGGAATCCTTCCCTCAACCCATCCATGAACTCTAACCCTATCTCATCCTATAACATAGGCTTATCAATAAATTTATGTATATCCCATAAATTTTTTAGCTCAAGTATGGTTCTCCCTACCTTCGCATATGAGATAGATTTATGTGATATATGATTCATTGTTCTTCTCTATTGATTAGTCCCTAACTCAATTTATGCTTTGTATGATACACATCCCACAATTTTACCCATTCATTTCACCCATATTATCTTATGAATGATCTATATCTATATAGATAGTTTCCATCCTCTAGAACTACATATGGCTTGATTCCGATTTCATGGGATGAATAGTAATACTCAGATATCCTATTCTTTGACCATAAAAAACCACATATAATTTCACATGTTGTTTTGATGATTGGTGCCTCTATTGGGTTCCCTTTTATCAACCTAGAATAGAGATGGTATTTTTCCCAAGTATTTATTCCACACTACATGATCCTAAACTATTAACTCATTTGTGTTTAATTTTGTATGAACATAAACTCCAAAAATCCCTTGGTTCATGCACTAAGACCCTAAACTTTTTATACCTGGTGATCCTGGTTGCATGATCTTAAAAGGCCTACCATTAGTTTAAAATTTAAACTTTTAAATTTTATCCCCCTTTTGGTCAAATCTATATGATAATAAACTAAGAATCCATGGGATCACCCTTGATCCCCTTTTAGTATCATGATTAAATTATATTCCCATATATCTCGCCTATTTTATTTTTTTACCTCATTGGGCTTCATACCATTCATTTGTTTGGTAAACCCCACCAATATTTCTGATGCATTATGGTTTAACCCTAAGATTTCTCAAACTCTTCCTAAATATCATGATCTTTTATATATAAACTTTATGTCTATTTATTTGGATCAACATCCACTTTTATATGCTATAGGGATTATATAAAATGAAGAAACAATTATCCAAAGGCACACATCCCATCAAGGGTACATTCCCCAGGATAATTATCCTCATAATCTATAAATGGAATCTCCTACATTTATGGAACAATGTTCCAAATTCCCACCTCCCATCTAGGAAAAACATCCAAGAGGATACATCATTATCAGTATGTTAGTGGAACCCATGTTTTTAATGTTATTAATGGTCATCCTCAACATATATTCCTCCTTTATTTTTCATTTTGGACTTTTGGAATATCAATATATGTCTCTCTTTATTCCCTTTCTCAATTTGAATTCTGAAACCCTTGGTGTTACTTGCTCATGCATCCGGAAAATTTTTAGGAAAACAAACTCTGGAAATCAAACTAACCCAATTCCTATATCATTATGGATTTCCAATGGTGATGAATGCAATATTATGATCCTAACCCATCTCCCTCCTATATGAAACACATTAGTGATTTATATGTCTTAATATTATCTCTTTTTTATCACACTAATCAATACTTGTGTGGTATTAGGTATTTTTAGATTATTTTTTTGTTAACATGAATTAGATTTACATAAAAGTACTAAGTTTGAATAAGTTATATTATTATTACATGAAAAAAAGAGGCTCATACTCATATTAGATACCTTCCCTTCTATAAAAAAACACCCCTTGATTATCCAACAAAAACATATATTTTAATTACATTTTAATGGTATTAAATGTTCATTTTTTATCTTATGGGCCTGAGTTAGTGCACTTTCATTATGAACATCCATTCTCATCATTTGTGCACAACATGCCTAATATATACCAATTTAGGCCCAATGAGTCATCTGATTATAAGGAATGTAATTATCAATATTTTAATTTTATATTTTTGGAACTATATCTACACTTAAATTTTATCATTTTTCATTCAGGGATCAATGGATGATTCATAAACGATGATGGAGATATTTGGAGATTAATGGAAGCAATTCTAGAGAAGGCAGATTGGACACCTAACCACTTATGAGACTTTTGGGCCCCACATACAATCCCAATGAATACCAAATTTTTTGGGATTCTAGAAGACATGTATAGGAACAAATCACGCCTCATGATCCAATGCCAATTCGGCCTCCATGGTGTCAATTTAGGCGTCCCAATTTAGAGATAAAATTCTGGGCCGGATTTTGCGACCCAGAACAACAGCACACTAATCTGATCATATCTCCTAATATACAACTCCAAATGGGCCCAAATGTTACAGGCGGTTAGAAGACATTGGGATCTCCATTTTATTATTCTATGTCTCACTCTTATTCAGCCATATAAAAGGTCATCAAAGCGCGTCTGTTTGGTGGATGAAAGTTGGCTGCCACCTTGGGTCAAATGTGGAAAAGTCTAAGTTCCACAAGCTTTCCACCACCCTAGGCCTACCATAATCAAGTGGGATGCATTGTACTGTTGTAGGCGGGACCCAAGGCTTCCAAAATGACTATTTAAGGCAGTTTTGGTGGAGTAGTTGATGATCTTTGAGCTTATTTTCATCTTAATGTTATGCTGCCAATTTCTCTTTGTAATGTTCTTCCTTCACATGTAAGTTGTTCTAATTCATCCTTGTTTCTTAATAAAAGTTCTTATTCTCTTATTATTATATTCTTCTCCTTATCACTTTGATATCGCTGGTTCAAGGTGTGAACTTTTTCATACCAAACCTTGTGAGATTATCACACAACGGTGGAGTGATTGTTATTTTATTACGTTTTTTTTACTTCTCCATTTCCACCCTCATGAGTCTACATTCCGCTTCCATTGAAACCATAGAATCAATGGAGGGCTGACCCACTTATGGTTTGATCCAAGGGAGTAGCAAGGGGCTGTATTGGATGTTATTTATCACCTCATTAATATATAATCACTTCTTTAATTGATATTTTTATTTGATGATTTTTAAACTTTATCGTCCTTGTTGAATTTAAGGCCACACACTTCAAGTGCTAATACGAACCTTTACCTTGAAGTGCTCAAAACTTTGATCCTTAAAGTTTATAGGTGATTAGTATTAAAGGGTGTAGGAATTAAACCAGTAAGTGATGATGTTTTTTTATCTCCTTAAATGAACCCATCTCAAATTTAAGAAATTTAAATCATTAAAAAGAAAATACGTTCAATCCACCCCGAGCGATAACCTAGGATCAACTCATTCTTTTAAATTGAATTCACTTAAATCTGTTAGTTATACTTTAAAACCATATAAAATCAACCCAAGTTGGCCACTTCATATCCAAAAACTGTCCATAGAATGTACGTGTCTATAGGTTTCTTCTTAGGTCTCTGAGGATTCGATAACCCAAGCTAAACTACAAGGATCGTTCTACCTTCATCTCTTGGGTAAATTTGAACGAGAGTCAAATTTTGGAGCCGTTGACGGGGACCCAAGTAAGTCATCTAAACACCCATTCTATTCTCCCCCATTTCTTCTTTTCTTATCCAAATTATCTTATCTTATCCCTTTCTCGTTTGTTTTTCTTTTGGCGCATGTCCGCCTACACCAACGATCAATCAAACCGTCTAGTTAGGGTGGATAGTCCTAGGGTTGGGGATTCAAGTACACCAATGGAACTCATTACATTAGATCCTAATCTTCCTAATACTCTAGAGTCCAAAATTGAGCCAATTTCAATGGAAGTTCTTCAAAGAAACCAACTCATAAACCCAGGTGGGAACCAAAATGGAAACCCAAATGAGGCAGCCCCAAACTTGGGGAATGCAATTGATCAAACCATGAATGACTACCTCACACCTTCTTGGACCAATGCCCCATCATTCATTAGACACAATTCCCTAGGAGATTCCAACTACATCTTTAAACCCCATGTCCTAAACCACCTTCCCACATTCCATTGAATGGAGTCCGAGATGCCCTACCTTCACATTAAGGAGTTCAATGACATTGTAGAAACCATGTGTCCCCCACATCAACTAGAATCATCTAAGACGATTCTATTTCCTTTTTCTTTAAAGGATCGATCTAAAAATTGGCTAAACAATTTGAGACCATCATCCATAAATTCTTGGGACCAACTAAAAAGAGAATTCTACAAAAAATACTTTCCCCACCACAAAACAATTGCACTTAAAAAGAGTATCCAAAACATTTTTGAAAAAGAGTGAGATTCATTCTATGAAACATGGGAGAGGTTCAACGACACTCTAAACATGGTTCCACACCATGGTTTTTCTATTCTTAAATAAGTGAGAATTTTCTATGAAGGGTTGGGTCCAGGTAATAAACAATTCATTGACATGATGTGTAATGGAACCTTTAAAAACAAAACCCCAAATGATGCTTACGAGTATCTAGAAAGCCTTTCTGAACAAAACCAAACATGGGGAACTTCACCTTATTCTGAAAAGCCACAAAGAACTACTGGAATTCATACACTTAGAGAATAGTAAAGCCATAGGGCTAAACTCACAGAACTCTCTAGGAAGGTTAAAGAGATAGACCTTAGGAAAGTCTATGAAATCCAAACTGTTGACCCTATTTACACAATTTGTGAAAAACATGACCATAAGACAGACAACTGTCCAACCATTCCATCCATCAAGTATGTTCTATTAGGAGGACCCCCGGCGAAAGTAAATGCTTTGAACTTTCAAAATCCTCAATACCAAAACACCTTCAACTCAAGGTATAGCGACCACCCAGGCTTCCGCTAGAAAGATAACCAATAACCTAGCCAACCACAGGGACAAAATCCTTACCCCCATCAGAACTACAAAACCCATAACTAGTTCCAAACCCAACCTATCCAATACCAACAGCCACCGGTCCATTTTCAACAACCATCCCACCTCCAAAATATCCCTCTGGGATAAACCGACCTACTCAAGCACCCACCCAAACTGTTCCACAAAGCCTACTAGAAAAACTGTGCAAACAAATGGATAGGATGAACTCTGAGGTATCTTCCCTAAAACAAGAACATCAACCCATCAAAACTGGAAAGGCACCCATGCCTACTCAGGCGGTTCCATCCTCAACATCAAGGGGAGAGTCAAGTTGTGCTCAAACAACTCATGAACAACTAAAGGTTGTGACTATTTTACGAAGTCGGAAACCAATTGAGAAACCTGAACAACTAATTCAGAACCCACCTGAAGATTAAAACTTGGATGAAAATTCAAATGAACCACAAGATCAAACTGAGGAAACTGATAACATTGTCAAGGAAAAAACTCTTCAACAAAAAACCCCACAACCTACACCATTTCCTCAACACATGAGGGGGAAAACCAAGCCTGAACTGAGTGAAATGTTGAGAGAAATATTTTCACAAGTCAAGTTGAACATACCCCTTCTCGATGCAATCCGAAACATACCTTCCTACTCAAAGTACCTTAAGGACTTGTGCACTTTTAAAAGAAAATTTTCACATAAAAACCAAGTCCTTTTGGATGCTAATGTGAGTACCACCATTCGAGGGACCATTTCTCCTAAGTTGAAAGACCCAGGTTTCCCTTACATCAATGTTGAACTAGGAGAAAGCAAAGTTGTCAAGGACTTGTCTGACCTAGGTGCTAGTGTCAATGTCATCTCATTTCTTATGTACTTCTAGTTAGGCCTAGAAGAACTCCAACCCACATCCTTCACACTTCAACTTGTTGATCGTAGCATTAGGGTTCCAAAGGGGATTTTAAAGGACGTTCTGGTAATTGTTGAAAACTTCATATACTCTACTGATTTCATTGTCCTTAACAACCATCCGAACTTAGGAAATAAGGAACAAACCCCAATCAACCTTGGTCATCCTTTACTTGCAACAATCAACTCTGTTATCCAAGTTTGAAATGGGAACATGACCATCACCTTTGTGAACATGAGTCTAGACTTGAACATCTATAATGCAAGCTCACAAATAGGGGATGACGAGGACATTCATGAAGTAAACAGGATAGGAATCATTGATAATGAATCCATGGAACATAAAGGAATATTTGATGAATGTTTAAGTCAGGATGAGATTGATTTCCTTTGTTCATATGAAGGAAGTTTATCTCATTGGCTTGAATCATTTTCAAATTTCTCTTGTGATGAAGTCTTAGGTCCAAAAATCAGTGAAACCTTTCAAGAAACCACTTTAATGGAGACCAATCCAATTTCATTCCCTAAATCTGATCAAACCAATATAGTAGCTAAAACATCTACATGTGGGGAATCAATCCTATCTGAAACTCTAAAAAAATAAATTGGTCTTGATCCAATGTCCCAATCTTCTGCTGAAATTATGAACCAACCTGATCTTGAATTGAAGGAACTTCCTGCTGCACTAAAGTATGCCTTCCTAGGGAAAAATCAAACACATCCTATTGTCATTTCTTCTTCTATTGAAGCTAATCATGAGAGGATGCTTCTAGATTTCCTTAGGAAGCATAAGAAATCCATTTGTTGGACCCTTTCTGATATTCATGGGACTAACCCACTTATCGGGACTCATAGGATTGTTCTGGAATCTGATTCAAAGCCACGTCGTCAACCTAAACGGCGACTCAATCCTAATATCATGGAGGTAGTAAGGAAGGAACTTCTGAAATTGTTAAAAGATGGTATCATATATCCCATAGCTAAGAGTGAGTGGGTGAGCCCAATCCAAGATGTTCCAAAAAAGGACGGAATCATAGTGATAACCAATGAGGATGGAGAGATTCATCCAACAAGGGTGAGTAGTGGATGGAGGGTCTGCATTGACTACATGAAGCTAAACTCATTCACCAAGAAGGACCATTTCCCCCTACCATTCATTGACCAAGTCATTGAGAGAGTGGCAGGTCATGCCTTCTACTATTTCTTAGATGGGTACTCAGGGTACAATCAAATTGAGGTCTCCCTAGAGGATCAAGGGAAGACTACATTCACATGTCTATTCGAAACCTTTTCTTTCAAACGCATGCCCTTCAGATTATGCAATGCCCCTGTAACCTTCACGTGGTGCATGATGGGAATATTCTCAGCCATGGTAGGGGATTTTCTCGAGGTCTTCATGGATGACTTCTCTGTGTTTGGGGATACATTTGAGGGATGTCTGAGGAATGTAGAGAGAGTCTTGTCAAGATGTGAAGAAAAGAATCTAGTCCTAAACTGGGAAAAATTCCATTTTATAGTTAAAGAGAGACTAGTTTTAGGCCATCTGGTCTCAGGTAGAGGGATTGAAGTTGATAAAGCCAAGGTTGACATCATTAGTCACCTTCCATCACCCAAAACTATCAAGGAAGTGAGGTATTTATTAGGACATGCTGGTTTCTATAGAAGATTCATCAAGGAATTTAGTTCAATATCCCTTCCCCTTTGTGCTCTCCTAGTAAAGGATGCTCCATTTGTTTGGAAAGAAAGCTGTGAGGGTTCATTCTCAACCCTCAAATCCTCTCTCACCTATCCTCCCATTATGAAATCTCCAAATTGGAACCTTCCTTTTGAACTTATGTGTGATGCTAGTGACTTTCTTGTGGGATATGTTTTAGGACAACGTTATGATAAAAATCCTTATGTCATTGCTTATGCAAGAAAATCCTTAAATGATGACCAAATCAATTACACCACCACTGAAAAGGAGTTACTTTCTATTGTGTTTTCCTTAGACAAGTTTAGGTCCTACCTCTTAGGATCCCCCCATCACTGTGTTCACTGACCATTCTGTACTAAAATACCTCTTCCAAAAACAAGATGCTAAGGCTAGACTGATTAGGTTGGTCCTTCTCTTACAATAATTTGAGCTCAAAATCAAGGATAAAAAGGGGGTTGAAAATTTTGTAGTTGATCACCTCTCTAGGATGGAATTCAAAGACAACTCAAATCACCTTTTTGTGTCTGATTCATTTCCTGATGAACACCTACACTCTGTGAGTGACTGCCCTTGGTATGCCGACATAGCCAATTTCACAGTTACATGAGTCATTCCAAAATTCTTAGGGACTCAAGATCGAAGGAAATTCCTTTCTGATATTAGACACTATGTGTTTGATGATCCATACCTATATAAGTTCTGCCCTGACCAAGTCATTAGGAGGTGTGTTCCCGAATCTGAACAAGAGTCCATCCTTAAATTCTGTCACAGTGAGGCATGTGGAGGTCACTTTTCCTCGAAGAAAACAACTGCTAAGATTCTTTAATGTGGTCTTTTCTGGCCCACCCTCTCAAGGGACTCATACACATTTTGTCAAATCTGTCCTAGGTGTCAACAAGTAGGGTCCATCACAAAAAGGAATCAAATGACACTCACTCCCATCTTAGTGGTTGAAATATTTTACTGTTGGGGAATTGACTTCATGGGTCCCTTCCCAAACTCTCGGGGATACCTCTACATACACTTAACTATTGATTATGTCTCAAAATGGGTTGAGGCCATTCCCACTAAGTCCACTGATCAGCAAGTTGTGATTCGATTTCTGAAAGAGAACATATTCTCAAGATTTGGAATTCCTAGGGCTATAATCAGTGATCGAGGAACCCATTTATTCAACCGCACATTCTCTTCACTCATGTTTAAGTATGGTATTTCTCATAAATTTTACACTTCATACCATCCTCAAACCAATGGTCAAGCTGAGTTAGTGAATAGGGATATTAAGAAAATTATTGAAAAAACTGTCAACCCCTCTAGGAAAGATTGGTCTGAGAAACTCTTAGATGCTCTTTGGGCCTATAGAACCGCATATAAAACCATTTTAGGAATGTCCTCAAATAGGTTGGTTTATGGTAAAACATGTCATTTGCGAGTGGAGATTGAACATAAGGCCTTTTGGGCAATTAATAAAATGTATTATGATCTCTCAATGGCTGGAACAAAAAGGAAATTAGATCTCAATGAACTGGATGAACTAAGGATGGAGGCGTATGAAAATTCAAGGATCAATAAAGCTAGAGTTCAAGCCTACCAATCTAGGAATATCAAGGTCAAACATTTTGAACCGGGAAAACTTGTGCTCTTGTATAGTTCAAAACTTCATTTACACCCAGGAAAGTTAAGGTCTACATGGTCAGGTCTTTTCATAGTGCATCATGTATACCCCCGTGGGCCAGTAGAGATTCAAGATCCCACTAGTGGTCACATTTTAAAGGTCAATGTTCAAAGGTTAAAAACATTCATTGAATCATTCAATAAACATGAAATAGATGTTGAGTTAATTGAGCCAATCTATGAACCAGGAAAAAATTGATAAATTTAGGATCTATGTCGGGCTAACGACGTTAAACAAAGCGCTACACGGGAGGCAACCCGTGGTTTTTATGTTTCTAATCTTTCTGAATCGTCTTTATTTTTCAAATAAGATTAATTAATCATTTTTATATTTAAAAATTAAAAAATAGACTTTTGACCTGTTCTTCTATTATGAGTATGGATGGGTACGAAAGGGGGGATCACCATATTCATCTGTGTCACGTGGCGTGATCCTTGAGTAATACCTTACCCAGAAATTTAAAAAGGAGAAAATGTATCATCAGTTTATTTTGTTTTATTTTTATTATTTTATAGGTTAAGATAAAAATAATAAAAATAATAATAATATAATAATTAAAAAATGGTACACGCCATAGGCCGTGGGGAAAACCCCGTCACAATCGGCAAAGCCGCGGGGACTCGAACCCAGGACCGAAGGGAGACAGGGGTGCGCGCTTATCACTGACCTATGGCTTAATGTGCTTAATTATTCTATAATTTTTATATATATACTTATATTTTACTTATATATATATATATATATATTGTTTTGTTTTGTTTGTTTGTTTTCCTTTTTCCACTAGGGAACTTTGCAAGCGACATGGATATCAAAGGACTAAATTCGAGCGAAAAGAACTTCAAACTTCAACCGCCAGGTGACTTTATTCCATGATCCTCATATTTCAATTTCCTTATTGAACTCCCCTTTTATTCCTCTACCCCATTCTAAATTTTATTTTTACGATACTATGGACAGTTTCATTCTACGTTGGGGGTGTGGAAACAAAATGTTTGTTTTAAAAAAAACAATGAAAAAAAAGAAGTAAAATTCCTTTATCATTCATATAATAACATATTTTCTCACATTAAAACTACATAGAAAATAAATTTTATTTCCTTGACTCTTAATTTAATTCATGATTAAGTTTAAAAGCATTGATTTTGGAAGTTTGGTTGTCCAATGAAAATTTTCATCATTTTTATATTCATCCATTAAATCAAAATGCCACAATGCACGTCCTCTAGACTGTGAGGTACTAATTTGAATTTTTGGGGTCCCATAATAAATAGCATAGGCTGGATTGATTTTTATGAATAATATGTGTATTCAAAGATAAAAAATAAATAAAATAAAAATAAATAAATAAAAATTTTGTGTGTTGAGAAATGGATTGATAAAATGAGAGGATTTCGGCACTTGGGGACCGTGACTCCAGAGTTCTCTAGCCCAGAGTTTTTCAATCTATCTCTATTTACGGTAATATGAATTTTTTTTGATTAAGTTAACTCGAGATGATTCCCGAGTATGTGGGCTTCACTTGGTGCCCTAAGGCCTTTGAGTCTGGGAGTCATCGGTAATGTCTTGCTACAAGGGTTAATTTGATTAACTGCAATCTCAATTACTATAGAAATATTGAAAAAAAAATAAAATAAAATATCCAAAAGAAAAAGGAATGAAGAATACTCATATTAGGATTAAATGTGATTCCACCTAGCACTTCCATGATTTCCCCCTTGAATGAAAATGAACCCCCATATATATTGTGATTCAAAACACATCATTTCACCTAATTGAGTTGGATGAAGTATGATGATGGATTTGATCAAAGGAATGGGATTGAGATTGGGATATTCTTTTAAATTCATCTTGTTTTAAATTATCTTGATAGGTTATAAAAATATATTTGTGTGCAGTTTACATTGTGAGCATTGTTTGTTATAATGTGTTTGAAGAAAGGAATTCAAATAAAATCATTGAATTATTTGCTCGGGACTAGAAAATATCAAGTTGGTGGGTGTGATTATCCAATAAAAACATATATTTTAATTAAATTTTAATGGTGTTAAATGTTCATTTTTGATCTTATGGGCCTGAGTTAGTGCATTTTCATTATGAACATCCATTCTCATCATTTGTGCACATCATGCCTAATATACACCAATTTAGTCCCAATGAGTCATTTGATTCTAAGGAATGTAATTATCAATATTTTAATTTGATATTTTTTGAACTATGTCTACACTTAAATGTGAACATTGTTCATTCTGGGATCAATGGATGATTCATAAACGATGATGGAGATATTTGGAGATGAATGGAAGCAATTCTAGAGAAGGCAGATTGGACACCAGCCCACTTATGAGAATGTGGGGCCCAACATACAGGCCCAATGAATCCCAAATTTTGTGTTATTCTAAATTAAATGTATATAAATAAATCACTCTTCATTCTCCAATGCTAATTCAGCCTCCAGGGTGTCCATTTAGGCGGACCAAGTTAGAGATAAAATTATGGTCCAGATTCTGCGGCCCAGAAAAGCATCCCACTAATCGGATCTTATCTCCGAATATACAACTCCAAATGGTCCCATAATTTACATGAAGTTAGGAGACATCTGGGGATCCATTTCAGTCTTCTATGTCCCACTCTGATTCGTCCATCTAGAAGGTCATCAAAGTGCGTCTGTTTGGTGGATGAAAGCTGGCTTCCACCTTGGGTCAAATGTGGAAAACTCTAAGTTCCACAAGCTTTCCACCACCCTAGGACTACCATAATAAAGTGGGATGATTTTTACTATTGGAGGATCGACCCAAGGATTCCAAAATTCCTATTTAAGGCAGTGTTGGTGGAGGAGTTGATGATCATTGAGCTTATTTTCATCTTAATGTTATGCTTCCAATTTCTCTTTGTAATGTTCTTCCTTCACATGTAAGTTGTTTTAATTCATCCTTGCTTCTTAATAAAAGTTCTTCTTCTCTTATTATTCTGTTTTTATCCTTATCACTTTGATACCGTTGGTTCAAGGTGTGAACTTGTTCATACCAAACCTTGTGAGATTATCACACAACGGTGGAGTGATTGTTATTTTATTGTGTTTTTTTACTTCTCTATTTCCTCCCTCATGAGTCTACTTTCCGCTTCCATTGAAACCATAGAATCAATGGAGGGTTAACCCACTTATGGGTTGATCCACGGGAGTAGAAATGGGTTGGATTGGATGTTATTTATCACCTCATTAATGTATAATCACTTCTTTAATTGAGATTTTTATTTGATGATTTTTAAACTCCATCGTCCTTATTGAATTTAAGGTCACACACTTCAAGTGCTAATACGAACCTTTACCTTGAAGTACTCAAAACTTTGATCGTTCAAGTGTATAGGTGATTAGTATTAAAGGGTGTAGGCATTAAACCAGTAAGTGATGATGTTGTTTTATCTCCTTAAATGAACCCATCTCAAATTTAAGAAATTTAAATCATTAAAAAGAAAATACGTCCAATCCACCGCGAGTGATAACCTAGGATCAACTCTTTATTTTAAATTGAATTCAATTAAATCTGTTATTTATACTTTAAAACCATATAAAATCAACCCAAGTTGGCCACTTCATAGCCAAAAACAGTCCATATAATGTACGTGTCTATAGGTTTCTTATTAGGTCTCCGAGGATTCGATAACCCAAGCTAAACTACAAGGACCGTTCTACCTTAATCTCTTTGGTAAATTTGAGCGAGAATCACCCCTCTATGGTTCCACCTGTGAAATGGATTGATCAAGTTTATCTAGACTCATTATTACAATTGAGTAACTTATCTCAATATGGATTGCTCTACCATCTCCTCCTCTACCTAGGGAATAAATATAAATTCAAATACATTAATTTTAACTTTATATACCTCTTACTTTGCTTCTTGAGATGATATTTTAGGTGACCCATGCCTAGAAACTATCATTTATGCATCTAGGAGGCGTTGGTCTCTTCACAAGTATAGATTATTTCCCATTATGGGTGGTCACCCTCTTCTAGCTGGATGATATCATGTTCAAACTATCAAAGAGACATAGTTACTTTTGTGATGGAATCATACTATGAGATATCATACCATTTCCCCTCCAAACACTCCCACTTAGAATGTATGTCCTTGAATCAGGCATGGAGTGCATGGTTTTATACCTTTCTAGCCCCCATGAACTCTAGCGAATGGGATATGATATCTCATATGTTTTATCACCATGCCTAATGACATGTGTGGGAGTATATTTTATATGTTCCTTCATGAATTGCACCATATTTCACAATACTCATTGGTGATATTTGATTTATAATCTTCCATATCTTCAAGTTATTGGCCATACTCAAGGTGGGATGCAAGAAGCCTTATGACTACGTAGACCTCTAGTAGTGGAGGACTGAGCACCACACATAGGTTGGTGAAGGAGTATTTAATTTCCACCTTATTCAGAGGCTTCTCATCATGATCTTCCTCTACAAGTATTGGCTTCACCATTTCCCCCTATGTGGTCATTGGATACATATTAACCTCCATATTAAGAAGATTTTCTTCTAGAATAATAGCTACTGGATCTTGAAAATCTAGAATATCTGGTCTTAGACATATAACTGGTGTAGGGGAAGGTTCTCCCTCAGCAGAAGTAAGTTTTAGGTGTTGGATCTACCTCTCTAGTAGTAAAGGTAGTAATAAGAACTTCGAGACCCTATTTCATGTCTAATTTATGCTCCAACATAGGAATCACCACTTCCCATATTATTTCAAAGTATTAAAAGTTAGTTTAACCCATGACATTATCAAAGTTTTATAGAGGTTATTAGAGTTAAATACTTATATGCTTCAATGTATTCAGTGATTCCACTTTTCATCAGAGTTGTTAATCCTCTAGATATATCACCATGAGTAGATACAACAGCTTCCAATAGGCCAAGGCATGAATCAATTTAAGTGAGATACACCATTGGTGACCACTCTATGTTGGTGGACACCCTAGAAGTTTCCATGGGGTTCCCCCGCATTGAGTGTGTTTTCCCTTTTTACAGAAAAAATGTGGTAAGTAAAAAATATTAGAGAAGTATTCAAAAACAAAGGGGTCCATATAATGAAATGTATAAATTAACTTTGGGGACTTAGTAGGGTATAGATAATCAACCACTTTTGGTGATGTTTTCTCCCAGAATATGTAATTGCCTCCATTATTTCCTAGTGTAACCCCCAATAGATGACTAATATGTTTGGATAATTAAGAGACTGCATCCCCACATACCTCACTATCACCCCCAAAAATTATTCCCAGGGGTATTCAGAGGCATTATCCTCCTCACTTTTTGATTCCTACATGGATTAGTGAATACAGTTTAGAAGTGGTTGGATATAATCTATAACATTAATCCAAAAATCCCTATATTTACCTCACTAATTTTGTGTTTGATATAAATATACTCAATATAAATCTTCCCCCACTAATGTGGATAATTTATTAGAACTATGGAACTTTTCAAAGGGCCTTCAACCCTAGGCTCCTAAATAACTACTCAAGGGGATGATGCATCCTAGACTAGAACCCCTCTAGCTCACATCCCACTAATACTACCAATAAATATTATCTATAATTGACGAGTTTAGGGGTCACTATTTCCTTGATATTTCACCAATTCCCCATGATTAAGGATGTACTTTATCCTTTACTCCTAATTAGCCATTACTATAATTCTAATATGCTGAAATTCTAATGGATCTATCACACTCCACATAAACTACCACCGTAGTTATTCTACTATGAAGATCAAATGAAGACAATCACATTATTCCTAAATCTAGAGAAATATTACATTTTACACTACTTCACTCATGTATTTCCTCAGTTCTATACCAGATCTAGTAACATTGATTCTAGATCTCTCTCTTTTCTACCACATTTGCTTTCGTGGGATCTCTTTTCTTTTAGACACTTAGTCAAAAAAATCCTTGCCCTGAGGATGAATCAAAGAACTCTAATTCCCCTAAACATTCATGCATTATTTCTTGGTGATATTATCTGATTGTGAATGAATTAATTCCTATTATCCCCAAGTCCTAGTGCAACAAACATTCCCAGACCACCAGTTTCCACAACACTAATTCAAGATATCCTGATACATAGTTGAGTGCTTAATCCTAGGCCAAGTGAATGAAGAAAAAAAATTTGATAGCATGATAGTATCCCCGAAGCCTTCATGTGAAATCATACACCAATGTTGTTACATGAATACATGATTTATCTCTAAATAAACCACAGTTTATACCTATGGTTTGAGATTCTATAGATATTATAATTTCTAGGAGAATATATGAAGCACATATGACTCAATGTAGGTATTATCATTAATTCTTGTGACTAAAATCCCTACTTGAAAGGAAAATAGGTAATAAATTTTCTATATTTTTACCCATTGGTAATCTATGATCTCCCTAACTAGGATATGTAATATGTATAAGTTGAAGTTTTCTAGGTATCTAATTATTGAAACCACACCTTTTCTCATCAAAATATCTCAACTAGACACTATCAATGTTGTGGAGTGATTTCTTAAAGGCAGTCTCTAGTGGGGTGATCAGATAGTGGAACTCATGAAACCCAATATGTACAGTGAAAATCCATATAATAATAGGAATGGGTCATAGAGATGTATTGGAATATCCCCCAACTTATATTCCCTAGCATGTTCTAGAGCCTATCTAACACCTAAATGAAAAAAAATTACCCAATTTACAACTTTTATCACTGGAACCATGACGAAAGTTTCCATCCTCACTCCCATATGTGTTTATCTAATGGAAATTATCCATATAGCCAATAATTCCTTCAATAAAACTGAGAATATTACCTCAAGGATCCATGTCTTTAACCTATAACCCTATTGTTGGTACTAGTACTACTATATAAGAAGATGGTATCACCCTAAACATCAATGCTGATAGACCCTAGGAGTTATTTCAGCCACATTGGGATCCTATATGGGGGAATCTTGAGGAAGAGATTTAGATACTTCTTAAATTGAATTTTTCGGTGAAGGGAGGGAGCATACAATAATATCAATCTTCTTTTATGCATCAGTCTCTACTCTTTATCACCCTATAAATTATTCACTGGGAGGAATGAATCGTACCTAAATCCAATGTTTAGGATGTCTAAAATTTGATGAAGATACCACAAGTTGATTCCTACCTCCCCATGATAAATTTGGATAGTTTACATATCCAGTGATCATCTTCTTAGTAGTTATGACATCAGGTTTAGGTAATGTCACACATGGAATTATAAGTTAAACACTAATTCAAATAAAACAATGTTTTATAGATCCTCTCCATATTATTTAAGAGGTTTATCGAACCTAGTAAACATAAGAACATGATTAATTAATTTTATCTATGGAAAGAAGGTGGAGTCTCTCTAACCAGCCTCAATATCTTTCTGTGATGCCTAACTAAAATATGTTGGAGTAGTATGTCGTAAACACTTTACTAGTTATCTCTGCGTGATCAATAGTCATATTCTAATTGATAGGTTTAAAGAAACTCATTATATTTTGGTTCATTAATGCATCACCATAAGCTATATTCTCCACTAGTGGATATAATTGGAGGATATGAACCACTACCTTCAAGGTCATGGTTGAAATATAGGTTGGTGGCCTCATCATGAATACTAAATCCATGAAATATTTATGGGTTTATAAAGAGATAAACTATTGTATACTATGATGACATATCCAAAAACCTATTATCCTCCGATATATCCCTATTTGAAAAATTATCTTAGTAGTTTTATACATATACATACTCTACAATATAGCTTTTCAATTTTCTATCTAATGAGTCATTAAAGACTGGATAAGTCAGTTTCACATAACTGGTCTAATTTATGAAACTTGTTTTGTCTCACAAAACTTCAAATATTCATTTTTTGGTTAGTGATTTGGAAATATACTATCTTAAAATAGTATATTGTATATAAATAGACTAATGAAAAGTGTTGTAGCATGAAAACTGTGGATTTGGATTGAAAATAATTCATGTAAGTCATTGTTATGTTAACATATATGAAGGATAAATGTTTCACAAAGAACTAAAAGTCATGTATAGAACCCCAATCCTATTTATAGGCAAGAACTAGAACCAAGTTTCCTAGACAAGTTGTAGTTGTGTGAGAAATGAATAAATATTTCCCAAATTTATTATTTTCCTTAGAATTTGATCCTATAATCCCATGTTGGATCGCATTCTGAGTGGGGAGGGGCATTTTTTTACACAAAAAATATCCATATGTGCTATCAATAAATGTTTCTTAGGAGTATTGATGAAGAAAAATTCCATCATAGGAGAATATGGAGAACATGGAAAAAATTAGGGAAACTCATAGTTTGATAAACTGATAATAATAGGTTTCGTGGAAGGTTATAGTTTTGTTCATGCCTAAGAGCGATTAAAAAAGAAAAATCCCTAAGTTTTTTGAAGCTCATAGTTGGTTAAACTCGCATATTAAGGAAAACTCAATCCAAAAATAAAAAATCATGTAATAGATGCATGAAAAAGTTAATCCCTAAATTACTGAGACCTATAAATACATCATAACCACCAATTTTCAGTGAAATACCTCTTTATGTTTAAGGTTCACTATAAAATCTTACACAACTAATTATTCTATGAATATATGAAATCAGAGAACATCATGGATTCCTACATGTGAGAAAATTATGCATGTTACCTTTAATAATTTATTTAATGAGACGGCTTATGTTTGAGAAAATTTCATTAAAATCCCATCGATGAAGAATATATTTCACTCTAGAGTCCCATGTTTGATGTTACTCTATGTTTATCACAACTCACAACTTACAAAAAACCCCTGAAATGGAAATCTTGGAGGAAAAATGGTGCTAGAGACCCAAGTTATTTCAACTCTAATTTCATGAAACCACCAAGTTGTGTGATCCCCATACCTAGTGTCTCCATTTGATTTCTCCCTTTACTGATCATAGTTTTGATAAAGTTGGGTTCTAGTGGGACTTTGATACAATTAATCTAGTATTACTCATGAGAATTGTATACAAATAACCAATATCATAGACATTCATGCCAAAGACCTTTGTATTATACATGGGATTGGAAATATCCATTCTAGTTTCTCCTTAGCATTGAACAGGTAGTGTCTATGATCATTATCTTTTGAGTAGAATGTTCATAATCCCCACTAATTATATCAAAAATATTGTGTAGTTTTATGAAATTCCATACAGGTTTAATCACCAATCATGGACTCATTAAGTTAAACCACCCTAGTTTATCAAAAGTGGAATTCTTGTTATGGGAAGATTATGAAAAATATGTACTCAATCACACATTATTTCCCCTTTCTCATCATAGATTCCCTCTATGAAAGGAATCAAACTATAGCTTACCCTATGCAATGAAAATAGTATTACACATGTGATGATCATAGAATACCCCATATAATGCGAATGATGTTCCTAGTGTGATCAGAAAGAGACACCTGATCTGATATTTCCCTCATTTTTTTATCATACCAAAGAAAAATCACCACACCAACTCTTATTGTTAATCCTTTCACAACACAAGTTTCCTTACCACATGATGTTAAACTACATTATACAGTCTTGTCACATTGCCTTAAATTTTTCTCCTCAAACAAAATGGGTTTTTATCCATTTATTCTAATAGGGTATATAGGATGTCTCCTTGTGGTTTACTCTTGATATCACTATCATTCTATATCCCTCTTGGGATGTGGTATTTTGGAAACCTTTTTATCTTTTTAGGGAATACTAAACCTCTCACCAAGTCCTCTAAAAGTATCTAGAGGAAATTAAATTATTTGTATTCCCCCAATGGACATAAAATATTTTTATTCCCATATATAATGATCTTATTTTAATTCATCCCCATTTGACATTAACCTATGAATGATCAATATGTGATGAGAATTAATGGAATCATTTTGAATGGACATTAAACTGTAACCCTGTGATGCATGATGATACCATGAGGTCCAAAATATTTATCATGGTAAATCCATACCTAATTAATCATAATCAAATAACTAGGTTACAATCCTAGGGTTCTTCAAGTGATTAGTATAAGAAGCATATATGTTGACCAAATTATCTCTCCATGCATTCCTTAATTGATGAGACTATATTCATTAACTCATGTGATGATCACTGGATTACTTTTTGTGATGAGTATGGGATTAATTTTGTGATGATTATGGGAATCCTTTTGTGATGAGTGTAATAATATTATGTTTTGAGAATGATATCACTTCATTATCCCCTTATATGATAAGCCTTAGATTATACCCTTCCAATTGAAGAAAGTGTAAGATTCCCTATGTGATGAGCATTGGATTCTTCTAGTGATGCATTGAGGATACCATAGGTGATGAGACTATGTTTCCTTGGGTAACGATCATAACATAGTTCATGTAAAAAGCATGAGTTTTCTCTAGTTACAATCCTGGAATTCCCCAAGGAACAATCCAAGGATGCCTTGTTTGATGAGCATAAGTCACATTGTGTGATGAGAATGGGATGCCTTGTGTCCAAAACATATTATTACCTATGTGAAAAACATAATATACCCACATGACCAATACAAAGAAGGATATTTATAGATTCCAAACATACCAAGAAATTTATAATGATGCCTAAAGACTCATCCACTCTAATAGAATGCATTCACAATACTAAGGTAGCTAGTGATATATTTTATTGGTGTCTACTTGAAGATGGTGTTGGGAATAGGATTCATGAGCATGTAATAAACTTATGATTGATATAAAATTAGGAAATTATATCCATGTAGGGAGGGAAGGGTTGACATCCCATTTTCCCATAATTATTAAAGATCCAAAAGTGTAAACATGGAAGGTGATAGGACACTCAACTTTGGAATGAAGTAAATCTAGATCAGATGATTTTGACTATACAATACACACTCCAATGATAGTGGTATTGATGGAAAGTTTAAAAAAGAAACAACCATCCCTATGATAATTAATCATCCACCATGATTCCCTATGCATACTCTCAAAATCCACCCCAATGTCATTCTAATGATGCTGAAAGTCCCCATGAGGTAAAATATCAAGATCTACTTTGGATAATGTAGTCATTTGAGTCATTAGTATTTTTTTTCTTCCAATCCCTCACTAATTTTAGTGTGTTGTGTATCAATTTCCATACAATACTTTTGTGGGTTTTCAAGCCATACGACCTTCCCTCAAGTTGTAGTTCCCAATATTCAATTATATAGTGGGAACCTCAAATATTGTTGCTCTTATATAGTCTTAAATGAAATATCTAGTGACTAATTGGATGATCATTAAGAACATGGATGATAAATTGAATCACCATAATTTTAACAATCAAAAAACTCATTTAAACAGTCAAAATTGCATTCCATTTGATTCCACTACCATACAAGTATTAACATAGAAATAATAAAAAATGAAATTGTATTTAAAGGGAAGATAATGATCATTAGATCTTCATGAGGTCCTCTATGAAGTCTCCACTCTATCCTTATCCATGTTCCTATAGCTACAATAAATCTCCCTAAAGTCTCATTTTTGACTTATAAAAACTCTAAACTCGTGTTTGTGTGATCTTATAGTATCTCTAGTAACTAGCCACATAGATTGTATCTTTTTATCCTCTTAATAGTAAACTCCAATTTCCTTCTTTACTATCTTCATTTATCACCCACATTTGGCCTAGAATGTTTAAGTGATTATACTATTTTTTTCTATGAAACATAAGTTGTCCTTTAATTCCATTATAAGAATTAATTTCTATTCATATCCATCTATACATGATTTCCTATGCATGATTGATTTATTGAGTTCTTACCTAATTTGTTTATAGTGTATTGTATGGAGATTTTGGTGCTACCCTTAGGCTATTATATAAGACTCATGGACATAATATAATATACATGTCCTTTATAATTCATCGCTTCCCTCACCATCAATTTTAATATTCTCATGTATGTGAAAATGGACCTACATTGAATTAGTGACCACAGGTGATGAGTACAGTGAATTTAGGATTCTTCATTGACATAGAGGGAGTACTTAGGTTGACACTATATTTTCTATGTATGTACACCCTATTTGATATGGTTTTATTATATATTAAGATCAAGTACATAGTTGTAATTTGATTTCAGAGAGGGTTGGATTCACGTAGGGAGAAGTGGATGTGATAATATTTCCATTTGTGACACATGATACATTGTTTTATTACAAATAAAATCATGTTGATGGTACATATTCCTCAAAAATAGAGCATCAATATTCCCCTTCCATTCTCTTTTGATCACTATATAGTTATTCTATATATAAATATTTTATGTTTTCTCAATTAATGAAATTACTATATAGTATGTATTGGAAATATGTCATTATCTTTAGTGGAGATATTGGAATCATTTTCATTCAACTCCCTCTTGAGTAGTACTTCATATAGTAAGTTATTCTATCACCGTATGAAGTTTTAAAGAAAATAATGTTATTTTATTATATCTCTAATGTGAATGTGCATAAATTTCATCAATATATCTATATTTCTTGTAGATTATGTCATGTCTATAAATCTCTCTTAGCCACCCCATTGAGTTTTATCACTGCTAAAGTATGACCAAAAAATTTATCAATATAATTTTTCTTCTTATAATTGTGTTATAGTTAGTAATGTGGGATAATGAACATGCACCACCTGATAAAACCAGCTATATTTTATTATATTAATTTGAAAATTAAATTTCAAGTATAAAAAGTTCCATAATATTTGAAAATATTATAATGGGATAAAACATAATGAAATAACATAAGTAAAATAGGAAAATTTAGATCTCCTCGATCCACTAGAAAAACTGCACTCCCAAACAACATTGTAAAAATAAAGAAGAATATTAGTAATGAAATATGAATTTTAAAAATTAATATATATATATATATATATATATATAATTGGGATAAATAGAATGTAATTAGGAAATAATAAAATATTATGTATTTATAGAAATCAGGGAACCCGTATAATTGTTACAAATCTGATCATATGAATAGTAATATGATAGTTGGAATAGTAACTTGATAGTTGAAATATAAATAAAACTATTAGGAATATTATAATAACTATTATAAGAGTATCCTCACTTATGGAAGTGTAAAATAATATTTACGAATCTTATACATTAAAAATATGACATATTTATATTATTATACAAGTAAATAAATGTTTTCCAAATGATAAAATATGGGTTTGTATTTTTGTAAGACATATATGTTTTATTTTTATTTTTCATGAAATATAATGATTTAAAATAAATTTTCATTTTTATAATATGAGTTTATTAATCCAAATTATTTTTTATTATAATGATAATATGATTTTATGGGTCCTTAAGTGATTTTTCAAATGGCCAAAGAATTTATCATAATATTAAAATAGGTATTTCTCAAATAAATGAGAATTTTATTTGAAAATTAATTTTATAATATTTAAAAAACTATATTCATAAAATATATTTTTTTTAGAATTTGCACCCTGTAAAATGGTTAGTGTTAATTTTTAATATTTTTGTATAATATTTTATTTTTTATGAATATTGAAATATGGTAAAATACAGTTTTCAAAATTATAATCTAAATACATGAATTTATGAGTCATGGATGACTTAAGAACCCATTATTTCTAAATATCATACTCAATTTAATTTATATATTTACAAAAATAAAAACTATTGGTATTATTGAGTGAAAATTTTAAACTAATGATTATTATATACAAAAACACTCGTCTCCTCCCCTTATAAATATCACCCCTAAATAACATTTCTCCTCATAGCTTTTAAGACTTTTATATTTAAAAAAATCTACCCAAATATATTCCTAATCCTATACATCATGTGATATTACTACTGGTCTCATCCAAATACCATTCCAAGGAGCCTTAAGGGGTGTCCTAAAAGGAGACAACCAAAAGGAGTGGTAAACTCCAAACTAAATTTATTTTAATTTTATTTTTCTTCTACCACCCCATATGTTCTTAATAAACCTAAAAATAATAAAATAAACATCCTAAATATATTGATATATTTTTATTATTGGGGAATATTCATCTTATACCCTCCCTTATTTTGTGTGTATAATAAAAATTTTGTCTATAATATGGTTGGTTCACCACCTCCATGAACACATTACTGCATTTTTTATCCATCACCTTTATTGATGGCCATAAAAATGTTATTATGGTTAATTTGATTAAAATAAATATTTTATAACATATTTAATGATCTATAATGAAAATATACACATAATTTTAATAAAATGAAACAAGTTTGTGATGGTTGGTAAAATTTACTAAATAAAAATACCATATAATGTTAATATTTTTACTAAAAGAAACTTCCTTATATCAGAACACAAAAGGATATTTGGGACCTTTTCAATTTCTTTAAGTAAATGAATAAAATTTCATTTAACTTTGGGAGTGTAGTATCCTTTTAAAATAACATAAATAATTATCTACAACTGCTTTGGCCTTGGAACCACGAAATGAACGCCCTTAGAACAATGAAATGAAACATTATATTTCATTGAAATGGTTATAAATGAACATAAGATGATTTTATTGAAACAAATATAGATATAAAATGTTCTGAATTAAATAGTTAATCTATTTAATTTCATTAATTATGAAATTATATGTGAGTGAATAATGGTTCTAGAATATAAGTTACGGGATCTCTACAAACCAACATGTTTTATTTAGGTTATGACCTTTATCTATATAATCTAATTTATCTCTCTTTAATATTATGGAATACTTCCAAATTCTATATATATGTCTCTTATATATATAACTAGATTATTTTACCTTCTTTTTATGGGGTAATACATTCCTTAATTTCATTTCTCAAATGACGTCTTTAAAATCAAACCTGATCAAGGGGGACTTTTCAATCCCTTGATCTGTTTGTATAACCCACATATAAGTATTAATTCCAATTCTTGATTCCACTAAATGAAGTAATATATTATTTATAACCATTTTGGTTTACCTATGACTTTAAAATAAAATAGAATACATGTTCTTTCTCCTAAATTTATTAATAGATTCCTCAAAACAATGTTTTGAAAGTTCATTTATATATTAAATTATCTACCCTTTATCATGCTATTTTTTCCAAATGAACACCATATTTTGAGACCTATTCTTATATACTTAGATATGAATGTGAAAAATATTTAATTAATTATTATATTTATATTCTTTATGAAATTTACTTTGATTGTGATATGAGGCAATATTATGCAACACATTTCTTTCAAGGGTAATTCGTATGTTTATTTTGTATGATTGATTTCATTTTATGGAACACATTTACATATACATGTTATGATGGGTGTTCCTAGATTGTACTCTGATGCATTGAGTAATGTTTTTGTCTCATGATATGGTATTAATGGGATTAGGTAGTAAACCTAATCCATGATGGGACTCTATCCACATTGTGATATGGGCTTACTAATTAGTAATTACTTATATTTATATTATGCTATTGTTGCTACCACTTTTTTATGTTTACATGATCGTATGATGTTGAGGTATTTATGTTATTATACCATATGAATAACCATTATCCTTG
Source organism: Viscum album (assembly GCA_963277665.1). NCBI lineage: Eukaryota > Viridiplantae > Streptophyta > Magnoliopsida > Santalales > Viscaceae > Viscum > Viscum album. Next base: position 379,475,352 of record OY728163.1, on the reverse strand, counting down.
TATTTTATGATATTATTTTATGTCTTCTGAATCAAATACAATGATTTTTTATCATGTTTATTATCTTACTAGGCTTTATAGCTGACCACTTTTTTCTATGTATTCCCTAGGTTATCCTATCATATTTTAGGATACCAAAGGAATTTTAGATCTCATTATGAAGATTAAAAGATGATATTTTATTTTTAGTTTCATGTTGATGTTTTTTGTACCCATTCATCCAAATATAATACTCATATTAATCGTTTTTGTAAATTGTATTTTTATGATAAAAATCAGGTAATTATATGTGTAAAATGATTGGGTCACAATTGTTAGTATCAAAGGAAAGGTATAGTAATTTTTAGGGATTATTAAAAGAATATATTATTAAATAAACCAAGGGATAAGTCTATGTATGTAAAGATAAAATGAAATTTTAGTGAAATATGAGGTGAGTGGTTTTAAGTAATTACATCCCTGACTAGATACTTCAAGTGGATGTGGCCTTGGAACAGTTATACCTAGGGGTAATTACCCAAAAAAATCACATTGGGTATTAACCAAATCGTAACCTAGTTCATGATAAAGAAGACTTGTGGCACACCTGATTTGACACTCCTAGGGGATATTATTTAGAAAATTCACAAACTTATTATAAAACATTATAAAGGTAATGAATAGATTATTGGGTTAGAAGACATAATAAGAAAATCACTATGGATAACCTAGATTGAAATCTAGAGACTCATATGTTAAAATATATGTTTTATTTATACTTTATTCCTTCTATGATAATAGTTTCCCTTTCATTGTGATTTTTAGTTTGATTATTTTCATCCTTAATTTTATTTTATTAAATCTATTTAATAGTGGGAAATTGGAGGAATAATTATAACAACCAATTTGATATGAAATTTAATGATTTCCCTAATGATATTTATAAACTTATAGGATAAATTTTTGATAACATCATTGTATTACCTTCTTAGTAGAATAAAGTTATGAATACTAACTTGAATCGTATAGAATTCCCTCCTTCTCCTAAGAAAGAGAAATTTATGGTTAATTACATTGTGCTAAAAAGGCCTCCTAGCTTTTATGGATCTTATGATACCGTCGTAAAAATAGTGTATTTAATCCATTGAAAAAATATTCTCTACACCCCAATGCCCAAAATAGAAGAAATTTGTATTGGATGTTTATCGCATGGTTGAGGAATTAGGTCAGTGGGGAGAATTATTAATAACATTACATCCAAATAAGAAATTGATTTTTTGTAATGGGATGGATTCATGAAAATGTTTTTCAATAAATATTTTACCTAAACTCTACATCATAAAAAAGAGAGGTAGTTCATTAGACTGAAGTAGAAGGAAGATGATTTTATTAGGGTGTATGAAGAAAAATTCACAAGGATTGCATGATACACCTTGGGTTTTATCATCCACACTGAAAGTAAGGTAGACCACTTCTTTAGTGGATTAATTTAGAGTCTATAAAAATCATTAGAGATTTCAGACTTTGAAATAAGTGAAGAGATCTTACATTATTCTTTTAATGTTGAGAGGGAGATCGATGACTCTTAGTGGTCTCATGGGGATGGAGATAAAAATCATAAAATAGAGTTTAATTCAGGAGTATCTATTAATAAATAACATGTTTTATTGAAAAAATAACTTCACATGTGTCAATGGTCTGGGAAGAACCATCCTAGAAACTATCTAAAGGGAACCAAGAAATTCTTAAAGTGTGGAAAATAGTGGAACCATGACCACCAATGTTGAAGAGATTTAAAAAATAACATTATTTAAATAGATAAAAAATGGTTCATATCAACATTCTTCATGTGGTAAAGTGTTTAAACTAAAATTAACATTAACATTATGTGATCCAATGCTCCAAGCCAAGGGTTGTTATAGATAATCACTGACAAAAACTTCCAAGGTTGAGAGATCAAGTAAGAGAATATTCTATCACTACTATTGTGGAGGATCCCAAAAATGATGTGGTGATAGGTACAATATTTATTAATTTAAGAATAGTGAACATACTTTATTATTCTAGTTCTAAACATTATTTATATGTTTCAATTTTAGTATAACTATTCAAACCTCGCCTCAAAACATGTTGTTTGAGTTATCTATGAGAACAAAAATGGAATAATTATTACTTCTCGAGTATATAACACCTCCCTGGTCAATGTTTGTGGAATTAATCTTCCAAATAACCACATATTACTTCCTTTAGTGAAATTTTATTCTATATTAAGAATGGATTGTTTGTATTTTTATAAACACAATATTAACTATCAAGAGACGGATAACACACATCATATCTAGAGTCATCCTCTGATGTACATGTGTAAGGAGGATGAAAAATACTATTTTATATCTTCATCTCAAGTTTGTATACTATTTCCTTATGAGAATTAATATCTAGCTCAAATGATTTATAAAAATGATAGAATCATGCTTAAATTTATGATGATTATGAAGGAATATACTAATGCATTCCTTGAAGAGTTTCCTAATCATCCTCCTGAATGAGATTTTGATTTCACAATTTAACTTATACATATATATATATTCTTATATCCAAGAATATTTATATAATGGACACCATTGATTTAAGTAACTAAATAATAAATTACAAGAGAATATGGAAAAGGGTTTTATACATATGAGTACCATGGGGTGCACTGATCCTCTTCTTCAAGATGATTGATGGTTCAATGGTCAAATTTATTGATTATCAAGAACTCAAAACAAATTATAACATAGTATAAGTATCATCATACATAGATATATTACTTTTTTAATCAAGTATTTGGGACCTAGTATTTCTCAAAGGTGGGCCTTTGGTTGGAATATCAATAATTAAAGCTGAAAAGGGAATATATTCCCAAGAATTTCTTTTGAACAAGGTATGGACACTATAAGTTCATTGTGATTCCTTTATGACCAACTATCTCTCTAGTAATATTTATGGACTTAATGGATGTATTATTTAGATATTACCTTGAATAATTTGGGGTAGTATTTATATGTTACATTCTGATATACTCCAACAACAAGGAGGAGCATCAACAGTATCTGAATACTATACTAAAGACTTCATTAAAAGAGAACCTATATGGAAATTATAGTGTATGTGAGTTATTTATGGAGTAAATCTCATTCATGGATAATATTATTGCCAATAAATGGATATTCATGAGCCCTTCCAAAATAATTGAAATTATGGAGTGGCTCGGATCAATATATACAATAGAGATTCGTAGTTTCCATGTACTAGTTGTGTATTGTATATTATTTGTGATAAAATTATAACAATTATCAAATCCTTTAACAAAGATGAATCATAAGGGGTGAGGTTTTTGTGGACCAATTAGTTTTAAGAGAGATTAAAAGAGTCTAAAAATAGAATTATCAATGCACCCTTCCTCAAACCACCCTCAAGTAGGGAACTTTTTTTTGTTATACAATAATGCTTCAAACAATGTCTTAGGTTGTTTATTGATTTAAAATAATAAAGTGATAGACTATTCCTCAATGAATTCGAAAGTTAATGAGCATAACTATCTGACACATGATCTAGAATGTGTTTCAGTAATCTTCACATTAAATATTTTGATGCACTATGTAATTTCCTAACCCTGCTTACCATCAAACTAGTAGCCAAACCGGTGGGTCACATGGCCTCAAGAGCATCTCCACATATGCTAGATGTTTATGACTAGAAGTGAGGGTATTTGGAGGCGATAGTGGGGGGCTATATCCTCTTATCAGAGATGCACAATGGTATTACAGAGTAAATAACAATCAACAGTGGAAGTAGTAATAAATAAATAAATGACAAGAAATAGAAGATAATTAATAAATATTTAATAAAAGTGTCCATTTCTAGTTTATAAAACATAAGAACGCATGACATGTTAATGATAGAAAACTGAAAGAAGTAAACAATAAAACACACTTATTAATATAGAACAATATAGGACTCAAATAATTAAAAGAATTACAAATATCTAAGATGATCTCCATGAGTATCCTGATATCCTGCTCAATCCTTTACTCCTAACTCCAAGGTCAAGCATACATAAACAAGCATGGTCTAAGGCCCTGAGAATAAGAAGGTTTACTTTGGTACCAAAGGTACGTGAGTAGGGTGTGAGATGAAATATCAGTAGTCTGACACACATGGTGTCAAACCCGAACTATACAGTTCGGTATAATTGAAACAATGTGAAAGGATAGAGAATTAATAACATAATTTAATATATAAATAAAAAATCGTTCAGGTTCCTAAGGGACACTTGACGGTGATACTTGCTTCGGATCATAACCGGATTAATTCTGAAAAAGTATATATATATATATATATATATATATATCAAAACTAGAATGTGGTAATAATTCCTCCCACCCATAAACAACTTTATACCAAGCATGGGGTAACAATTCCTCCCATTCATAAACACTTATAAACTGGCATGGGGTAATAATTACTCCCATCCAGAATCACATATAATGACAGTATGGGGTAAGAATTCCTTCAATCCATAAATACATATAACACTGGCATGGGGTAAGAATGTCTCCCATCCACAAATACTTATAATACTGAAAAGGGGTAATAATGTTTCCCATACATAATCAATTATAATACTTAAGAAAAAATATCATCAGTATTTCAAACATAACATTAACATAGGATTGTTCACATTTAATTCAAATACATGAAGATAGGGCCTCTCATGTATCTAATTTTACAAATTCAATTCCATTTTAAGAAATCCATTTCATTTAAACCACTAAAAAAACAAGCAATTCTATATGACTAAACCATTCATTCAAGGCATTCCATTTCTTATGATTCATCCTACTCAAGGTCATTCACACTCAATTTTACTACACATGGAAAGTTGGTATACATGAAACAAGGTCCAATTAAGGTGACATGGTCATTTCATTTCAAGGATTCCACTACTTCACTTAATCCATCCGAAGTCAATTCATTCACATTAACGATTTAAGATCTTAACTAAGACATGGAAATGCCACTTATTAACCCAAGGGTCATGTTCAAAGAAAAGGTTATAGAAAAAACTCAATTACCCACTTGGATAATTCCAAGTATAAGTAGACCAAACACCCATGGGATGTCTTGGGTTCATTTAAATAAAAAAGTGAATAGGGACCCTTCATCTAGAAAGGCAATTCATTTAGTTTATAAAATAGGCTAAAGTCCTAAATATTCCACTTTTCAATAATAGCTTAAAAGAATAACAAAAATCAATGCAAAAAGTCAAGCATAAGATTATACTCACTAATTTTTTGCTTGAAGTTAGCACACCTCCATTGGAGGGGTTTTATTATAAAATCATGACATTTATATTCAAGCGTTCATTTATCTCATTCAACACTTTATCCAAATCATACTAAACTTGCATTTAATCTTAGAACTCTACAACATTAATTTAAATCTATGAAAAGTGTAGTAATAATAATAATGTATTTAAATTTAAGGAAAATGAAAAGAGAACTTAACTAAAATAGTAACCAAGCCAATTCTTGTCATTCGACAGATTTATCGGCTACCACTCGAAATCGCCCTCCACTCGCACACACATACATTCACACACACACACACACACATCCTTTAATCCACGAACATATTGACCTCCCCATTAGGTAATATTAATTATATAGATATATATATATATATATATATATATATATTCACATTTTTATGTGAGTGTGGACCTTCAATATTGAAAAGAAATCCCTAAAACAATTATAGGCATCCTAAGTTATCAAATGACCAAAATAAAAGGGTTAAAGCAAATAGCGGGTATAAATATTTACCTCAGATGGTGGAAGAAAACTAAATTTATCCTATATACCTCACCTTAGATGGAGGATGTTGGAATACAAACCTAAGGGTCTTTAGTAAGCCTTCGCATGCCCTAAAACTGAAAGAACAAAACAATCTGGATTAAACACTAACCTAAGTGTTCGAGTGAACCGTGAGGGGAAACGGAAAGACCAAAATTAGCATAGGAAAAAGGAGTAAAAGTAGGGAAAAGGTCATACCTTTCTAGATCGAATAAGAACCATAAAGAAATGGAGTGGAAGCAGTGGTTTGAGAGGGAGCCATAGGTGGGGGCTCGCGCGACCCGTGGGAGAAAGAGGGGGGAGCTATGTCGCGAAAATGACAGGAGAGGGGTGAGGTTTAGTTTTAGGTTTTTAATTTTATTTTAATTTAATTAAAATAATAAAAATTTTAAAAACAAGGTTTTTCACATGGTTTATAAAACCATATGCCTACCATGCACCCCTTTACTGGGCACCTGGGCACTCTGTATGGGATGGCTACATAGTTTGAAAACTATGCACCAACCGTGTGGGGAATAGTGTCAAGGTATTGTCCAAAGCCACTAAGTGAGAGGAGTAGTTGCACGTTTTGGAAAACTGCATGAATCCCATGCACACCTCGATTTCACCCCTTGAACTAGGCATCACGGTTTCCTGCAGTGGGCCGCACTGTTTTAGACAAATAGTGAACCCTTTGTAGGTCCTTTAAAACCTTCTTTTCCCTACCCGGTGCTCCCAAAACTCATCGAGCCACCTGGGAATGTTCTCAGGCCTTCAACCATGTCAAAAAACATTAAATTAATGAGATCCAACTTTTGGAATTGGGTTTCAAAGCTTGGTATTAAATTCGACCCATCCAGTATATCAAAAAGTGTAAAAATCTTATGAATTTTCATATGGTTCAAAACACTGGTTGTTACAACCTTACCACCTTAGAACTTCTCATCTTTGAGAAAACTTCGAGAACAATGTAAATATCACCCAACCTACATGGTTTTGAAGTCTCACTTGAATGGTCATGTTACGTTTCTGAACTCCCAACACATCCTTAATAATTTCAAAGTAAAATGACACTTAATCCATTAAAACTCATGACAGCGCTTGTTTCCCAACAGAACACTAAGAAGGAACTTACCGAAGCCCGTTTAGGTAGAGACACAATCATGTCATTTTCTCATTAGGAAAATCAACAAAGGTGATTCCCACCTTATTATTTAACATTAAAAGGGCCCATTCTGGGTCACAACACATCCCAACATCGGAATTGCATTACAAATCACACTCCTAAGAATTTTAATGAGGCTCCTAGCACTATTTTCAAATGAAACTAATGTTTAATTCTCCATCAACCTCAAATCCCAAGTCAAGAAATATTTTCATGAAAATCATCTCCCAAAACCAACTACACTCACCTCCACTTGATGACATACTAGAAATTATCCTTCACCAACCGTACACTTTATAAATACGGATAATGAGTTGAGCCACTCTATCTGACTTACCATTCTCAAAACACCCGACTTAGATGGACAACATATTTCAATAGAACCCCAACTCCTTCCCATAAGAAACCTAGAATTTACCATTAAAACATTCATCAAATCTCATACTCAACTTTCGGTGATGTCCTGAGACTAAACCACAAAGGAAACCATGCATACAATGTGCATCATTGAAGGATAACCACCCAACCAGGTCAACAATTTTTAATTCTTTAATGATGTGTAATATTGACGCCCTCTTAGTTCATCTAGGATGACATCAAGATACGGGACATTCTCATCATTTAAAATAATTCACTAAGAGGATTAAGACAACTTCATGTCAATCTTACCCAATTACAGGAAGGAAGAACAATCGAACAACCACTGGTCGACAAGCATTGGAAGAGACTCGGCTTCACCTACTAACATGTTAACATTTAACCAAACATGCTCCCTTACTACATACGACATTATGTGATCATTAAACTTACCAATGAAGTCCATCCAAGATAGATTCTGCTTCCCAAAAGTTTTATACACAACCATACATCACAAAATTGAACTACCAAGAAAACACTAACATTTACAAAACCCCATAGACCCAAGGGATTTTAAGAAAACTGACCATTTACGAATTGTCACACTTGATTGTGTTCCTTCTACTTGGATGGTCATATTTAATTAGAATAGATACGACACTCCCCATCTTCGTAGTGTCTTAGTCATTGAAGGAAAAGAAGAAAATCTTTCTGCTCACAAGTGTGCTTGTAAAAAAACACCATAAATGAACATGTGACACACCTCCAATCCAAGATCATAATGTCACTGCATAAAAATAATACCAATACCTAATTTAAACCAAAAAAATGACTGATGTGTCAAGACGCTCGAGTATTTATAAATTCATTCCAATAATTGGGATGAACTTGATTCTTTAACTCGCAATTCACTCTACTATAGAGACAAACAAAGATTGTATAAAAATCACAAGGCTGTAAGAATTCACCGAACTCGACCAATTCCTGACTAAAATTAATACTCGACGACACCACATATATCAATGCATACTACCTGAGGAAAATAAAGGGGTCAAATGAATAATGAAGGGTCAAACCATTCCCTAGTCATGTCTATCCAACTGAAATAGAATGTTTCTCAATGATCAAGATCACAAAAAAAGTCAAAAACACAATGACCACCCATCCGAACAAGGGTTTCATTAGAAACTAAAAGTTCTAAAAGGGAAAAATTCACTTGAACAGCACCAAATGACAGACAACAAATGTAACTAGAAATCCATTCTAGTTCTAAGGGTGCTACCTACCTCAGGCTAGCCCCTTAAGAAAACACAGGTGTCGACCCAATTACCAGGTCACACTAACACAAGTCACTAGGCTCAAATCCAAACATCAATCCATTTCTAATGGTTTTATTCTAAGGAAACTCAAGGAGAACTCAAATTACCCCTTACTCAAGGGATTCAAAATAGGTTACACCACAACAATTTCCATTTACAAGCCCTTTTTATTTAATCACATTTAAATATTTAAACATCTAAAATATTTTATTTTAAGAATCAGGTGCCATTTTTTCAAAAAAAAACACAAGGTGCATGATTTCACCCAACCAGGGTTCATAAAAATGTAACCCAATAGTAGTTGTTAAATCATTTTCGTTTAAACACCAAAATGGGTAACCTCATAAAAAAAATTTCCCAACTGACCCACTTGAGTCTAGTTTCATTTAGGTATTTAACCAGTTCATTTCAGATTAAAACTAATAGCTCTTAAACATGTAACCATTTCAAACATAACATGGTCATTACGTTTAATACAGGTTTCCATTTCCCAATCCATGAAGCACCCATACACTTCATGGATTGAAACTTGGATCCCATTTATCAAAACAAATTACATTTAAGAATTTAACATGATCAAATATAACGGTCAAGTATTCTGGGTTTCTATCTACCAATCTATAAAGCTCCAATACACTTTATAGTTTCTCATTTGTCTCCCATTTAATAAAAAATAAATCCACTTTAGAATTACACTTTAACAGCCTATTATATTTTAAACCAACATTATATAAACATGAAAAAAGCACAAGGATGGTTCGATACATGAATTACCCTTTCCCAGTTGTAAGGCAACCATACACCTTATAACTAAAAACTAGCTTCTTTCATAATTGAAACCATTTAGAATTTATCCCAACCAACCAATTTCATATTAAAACATATCAAGTATGTTATCATAATACACAGTAAACATAGAGAAACATGTTATAAACATAGAAGCATGGCATATTAACAAGCAATACATGCTAAAGAAAACAAAATCATGACATACTAATCAACTTTGAAAATTATACTAATTGGGTTTCATGTTTAAAAATTACCTAAGCATGTAAAAATCAAAGCATGTTATTAAAACACCTAACATGTCATAACACTCATTGTACAAATTCCAAACCAAAAAAACCTACATATGCAACTACATGGAATGGCATATGCATGACATGTGAATTTATATGTTCTTATACGAATGCATGAAATGAAACATCCTTGTAATACTATGATAATGTATAATTTCAAAATTTTCATAAAACATAAGTAGCTTAGAATACTCTAATAAATTTAGGTGAAATCAAATAAACTATAATAGAAAACAGTATGAACAACAATCTCATCCCTAGTCACATGATCATTTCCCATATATGAGGAGATCATCCTGAGAACAGCTATTAATCAATCATTGAAATATTCCTAGTCTCCTATCTACTATCCCAAAACAGTATGGAAAAGAAAATAAAACAACCTCTAATACCACTTTGTAATGTCTTGGCCTGGATTACCATCAAACCGGTAGTCAGACAAGTGGGTCACATGGCCTCAAGTGTGTCTCCCCATACACTAGAGGTTTAGGACTAGCAGTGGCAGTCTCAAGAGGTGATAGTGGGGAGACTATACCCTCTTATCAGAGATTTGCAATGGTATTACAGAGTAGATAAAAATCAACAGTGGAAGAATTAATTAATAAATAAATGACAAGTATTTGAAGACAATTATCACTACTACAAATACCCCTTTTTCAGGGCTAAAAATGGCCTTTATCAGCGCTATAAAAGCACTGTTAAAGTTGTCAAAGATAAAGGGGGGTCCCCTTTATCAGCGCTCAAAAAAGCGCTGATAAAGACCCATTTTATCAGCGCTAAAACAAAGCACTCATAAAAGGTTCCTTTATCAGCCCTTTCTGTTTAGTGCTGATAAAGGACCACTTTTATCAGCGTTTTTTTAGCACTGATAAAATATAAAAAAAAATTTAAAAAATTTAAAAAAATACTGCCAATCGGGGGGCTTTTATAGCACTTGAAGCCTCCTTTTACAACGCTTTTATGCCCCCTCTAGTGACTGCACGCACCCCCCCCCCACACACCCTTCATCAGTTCTAGCTCTTATATTCCCCCATGCGCGTGCGCCCCATCCTCCACTAGGTTTTGAACTCGAGACCCCCCCCCCCTGTGCGTCTAAGCTCTTACCACTCCTCTATTTTGATTTGTTTTCCATTTCATGATATCTCTATTCATATATATATAAATATATATATATATATTTATTTATTTATTAATATATATTCGTATAATAATATATATTTATATTAATATATATATATATAGAGTTATATTAATATATATATATAGTTATATTAATATATATAGTTATATTAATATATATATATATAGTTATATTAATATATATCTCTATTTATATATATATATATATTTAGTTATATTTATTCGTATAGTAATATATATTTATTTTAACATATATATATATAGTTATACTAATATATATATATATATAGTTATATTAATATATATATTTATAGTGATATTAATATATATATTTATAGTAATATTAATATATATATGTAGTTATATTAATATATATATAGTTAGATTAATATATATATATATAGTTAGATTAATATAAAGGTATATAAATATTCATGTATTTCTATTTTAAATAAAATAGATATTAGTTATTATTTCGATAAAGATAATATATTTTATTATTTATATTTATAATTAAATTTTTATGTGTGAATATATAAAAAAATATGTATATATTGTTATATATTTGATTATAAATTGCAGTGCATTATAAAAAACGATAAAATTTTAAAGAAGTAATATTAATATTAATGTAATACCTTGGAATAAATTCATTACACACCAAAACAAGCCAATAATAGCCCCTCAAACGAGGCTGAAAATCCACAAAATGTTAAAAAATCGGGGTACTCTGACTAAAAATTCAATTTTGGAGGCCTTATGGGACTTTTTTTGCCTCAAGAAAACCTTGAAAGGGGTCCCTTTAAATTATAGGGGTGTATAACTTGTCACAGGCTTCGATTTGATATATGGTAGAGCTCAAACGGACACCCGGATAAAAAGTAATGGCCATTTGAAGTTCGAGTTGTGTTTTCAACATATTTTGGATCTTTTTTTTATTTTATTTTTTAGTCTTCAAATTGTTATTAAATGACTATTACTCCATAATAATTAGCAAATTATTAATTAAAAATATTTTTTTAATTTTTTTATAAGCCATTTTCACTAAATATCTTATATATTAAGTGTAAGTGTATATTTATAATTATCTAAAATATATTTAAAATTATATTTAAAAAATATATATTACATTTATATCAACATAACTATATCTATATATTTAAATATTAATATATATTTTTTAATTTATTTTTTTGGAAGTAGACCCTTTATCTGCGCTTTTAAAAAAAGCGCTGATAAAGACCTCCTTTATCAGCGCTACTAAAAAAACGTTGATAAAGGGGTACCCTTTAATAGTGCTAAAAAAGCACTGTTAAAGGGGGTACCTTTATCAGCACTAAAAAAAGTGATGATAAAGGGGTACTTTTATCATTGCTTTTTTTAGCACTGATAAAGGTACCCCTTTATCAGCGCTTTTTCATTAGCGCTGATAAATGGTGGTGCTAGCCTTGCCCCGTTTTGTGGTAGTGTATTAACAATTTAATAAAAGTGTCCAAATCTAGTTTATACAATACAAAAAAGCACGACATGGTAATCATACAAAAATGAAATTAGTAAACAATAAAACATAACTTTATGTACATAATGATATAAGACTTAAATAAGGAAAATAATTAAAAATCTCTAAGATAGTATCCATGAGAATATTGATCTCAAGCTCAGTCCTTTACTCCAAACTCCCAGGTATAACCATACATAAACAAGAAAGTTCCAAGACCCTGACAACAAGAAGGCATACTCAGGTACCAAGGGTATCCGAGCAGGGTGTGAGATGAAATCTTTGTAGGCTGACACCCACAGTGTCAAACCTAACCCAGACAGTGCCGTATAATTTAAACTAAGAGACGATATATCGAATTAATAACAAAATTGAATATAAAAATAAAAACCACTCTAGGTTTCTAAGGGAAACCTGGCAGCAATACCTTCTTTGGATCATATTAGTACTAATTCTACAAAAGTCACTATATATAAATATATATACATATATATTTATCAAAACTGGCATGGGGTAAGAATGCCTCCCACCCATACACAAATATATGAATCATAACAGGTGTAGTGTAAGAATGCCTCTCACCCATAAATAATTTTATAGAAGGCATGGGGTCCGAATAACTCATATCCATAAAAACATATAGTACTTGCATGGGGTAAGAATGCCTCCCATTCATAATCACTTATAATAATGGCATGGGGAAATAATTCCTCCCATCCATAAATACTTATAATACTTTCATGGGGTAATAATGCCTCATATCCATAAATACTTATAATACTAGAATGGGGTAAGAATGCCTCCTATCCATAATCACTTATAATATTTAAGTCAACCCATCTTCAGTATTTCAAGAAAAACAGTAACATAGGCTTGTTCACATTTAATTAAAATACATGGGGAAAGGGCCTCTCCTTCATCTTATTAACTATATTCAATTCCATTTCAAGTAATCCATTCCATTTAAATGATTCATCACCAAGCAACCAATTCTATATGACTAAACCATTCATTCAAGGAATTCCATTTGGTATGATTCATCCTACTTAAGGACATTCTCACTCAATTTTCCTATACATGGAAAATTGGTTTGCAAGAAATAAGGTCCAATGAAGGTGACATGGTCATTTTATTTGGATAGAACTACTTCACCTAAACCATCCTAAATAAAGTCATTCACCTTAATGATTTATGGTCTCAAATAATACATGGAACTGCCACTTATTAACCTTAGGTTATGATCAAGGAAAGGGTTATAAAAACAACTCAATTGTCCACTTATGTAATTCCAAGTCTAAGTGGACCAAATACCCCCTGGGTACCTTGGGTTTATTTAAATACATAATAGACAAGGGCCAATTCATCTAGAAAGGCAAGTCATTCGGTTTATAAAATAGGTTTAGGTCCTAAATATGCCACTTTTCAATAACATCTTCAAAGAATAAGAAACATTAATAAAACAATTTGAGCATAAGATTCTACTCAATACTTTTTATCTTGAATAAAGTGAACCTCTATTGGAGGGGTTTTATTATAAAATCTTGGCATTTCTATTCAAGAATTCATTTATCTCATATAGCACTTTATTTAGGAATCATACTAAACTCACATTTAATCTATGAACTCTACTACATTAATTTAAATCTATGAAAAGTATAGTGATCAATTTAATTAATTCAGTCTTTAAATTAAAGGCAAAGGAAAATGGACCCTACCTCACAGAGGAATCAAGCTAACTCTTGGCACTCGATAGATTTATCAAAAACCACCCAAAACCACCCCGCACTTGCACAAACAGATATTCATATATATATATATACCCTTTAATCCAAGCATGTACTCCCCTCTCCATAAGGGAATACTCATGAGGGATATATATATATATATACATACATACATATGTATGTGAGTGCGGACCTTTAAGATTGGTTAAAAGTCCCAAAAACAAATACTAGCCATCTGTAGTCATCAAAGGGCCCAAAATAAACGGGTGAAACCAAATAGCAGGTATAAATATTTCCGTCAGATATTAGCGGTAAATTGAATCAATCCCATCTACCTCTCCTTCACTAGTGGGTGCTAGAATATGAACCTAAGGTTCTTGAGGATGCCTTCACATGCCCTAAAACCAAAAGAACACAAAAATCTAGATCAAACCCTAACCTAGGGAGTTTAGTCAAACCATGATGGGCGACATAAAGACCAAAATCAGTTGAGTTGAAGGAGGGGGAGTAGAGAGAAGGAAATACATCATCAGATTGAAGAATAATAATGAAGAAACTGAGTGGAATTAGTGATTGGAGAGGGAGTTGTGGGATGGGTCTCGCATGACCCATGGGAGAGAGGAGGGGGAGCTGCATCACGAAAATGGGAGGAGAGGGGTGACGTATAGTTTTATAATTTTAATTTTATTTTAATTTAATTAAAATAATGGAATTAAAAAAACGTTTTCATGCATAGTTTATAAAACTGTGTGATAGTAGTGTGCCCATTTACTAGGTACTTGTGCACTCTGCATGGGATGGCCGCAAGGTTTAAAACCATGCACCAATCGTGCAGTGAATAGTGTTTAGGTATTATCTAAATCCACTAAGCATGTGGTCTAGGTGCATGGTTTTTAAAACCATGTGAATCCTATGCACACCACCACTCCCCCCTTGAACGAGGCTACACAATTTCTTGTAGTGGCTACACAGTTCCAGATAAACTACACACCCTATATAGGTCCTTTAAAACCTTATTTTCCAGGCCTGAAGCTCATGAAACTCATCGATCCACTCAAGAAAGTTCTAGGTACATCACCAAAGTCCAAAAACATTTCATTAATGATATCCAACCTACGGAATTGGGTTCCTAATCTTGGTTTTAAATTCAACCCATCCAGTATATCAAAAAGTTCAAACTTCTTTTGAATTTTCATCTCATTCAAAACACGGGTCATTAAAATATTCCCAACTTAGAACATCTCATCCCGGAGAATCCTTTGTAAATAATTTAAATATCACCCAAAATAAAAGGTTCATGAAGTCTTGCTTCAATGGTTGCGTTTTGTTTCTGAATACCCAACACATCATTAAGAATTTCAAAGGAAAATGGAACTTAAGCCATTAAAACACAAGCCAATGCCCGTTTTCCAACCGAACACTATGACTGAACTTACCCAACCTCATTTAGGTAGAGAAACATTTTTTTCATTATCTCATCAAGAAATTGTCCAATTATGCTTCCCACCTTAGCCTTTAACGTTAAAAGGGCCAATTCCGAGTCGCAACACATCCCACTATTGGAAGTTCATTAAAAAGTAGGCTCCTAAGTGTTTTAAGAATTCTTCTAGAGTTATTTTGAAATAAAACAAATGGTCGATTCTTTATAAACCTAAAATCCCAAGTCATGGTGAATTTTCATGAAAATCCTTGGCTGACACCAACCACACTCGCCTCCACCTGACAATGTGCCAGAAACGGTCATTCAGCAACCATACACTTTGGAAAGTGGGATAACAAGTTGAGTAACTCTAGATAACTTACCATTCTAAAAATATTGGATTATATAGTCGATTTATTTCAACATAACCCCAATTCCTTCCTACAAGGCACCTATAATTTACCATGAGAACATTCACAAAATCTCATACCCGACATCCAGTGACATCCTGAGACTAAACCACGAATGAAACCATGCATCCAGCATGTATCATTGAAGGAGAACCACCCAACAAGATCAACAACTTTTAAAGATTTAGCACAGTGTAATACTGATTCTATCTTAGTGAATCTTGGATGACGTCCATATATGGGGAATTCTCATCGTTTAGAAGAATGCACTAAGAGGATTAAGACCGCTTTCGTCCAATCTTACCCAATTACTAGAAAGAAGAACAATAGAACCACTACTGGTTGACATTCATTGAATGAGACTCAGCTTCACCTACCGACATGTCAACATTTAACCGAACACATGACTTTACTAAATAAGGAATTGCATGATCATTCAACTTACCACTAAAGTCCATCCAAGACCGACATTTCTTCTCAAGGGTCTCATACACAACTAGACATTTCAAAACTAAACAGCCATATAAACACCAACATTTTCAAAACCTATTATCCCGAAGATATTTTAAGAAAACTGACCATTTCCAAATGGCCACTCTTGGTTGTGTTCCTTCTACTTGGAAGGGAATATTTAATCAGAACTGACATGACACTCTCCATCATAGAAGTTTCCTAGTCGTTGAAGAAAAAGAAGAAAAACTACCCACTCAAAATCACGCTAGTACAAAAACACCATAAACGAATGTGTGATGCACCTTCGTGTCATGATCACAACATCACCATGTAAAAACAAGGCTAAACCCTAGCTGAAATCAAAACCAAAATTACCGGCATGTCAAGACACCCGAGTCTTTATAAATTCCTAACAAGTATTGGGACAAACTTGATTCTTTAACTCATAGGTCACTCTAATATAGAGAAAACCCAAGATTGTACTCAAAGAACAAGGCAAAAAAAATTCACCAAAATCGACCGGTTCGCCACCAAAATTGACACCTGATGGTACCATGTATACCAACACATACTACCCAAGGAAAAGAAAGGGGTCAAATGACTAATGAAGTGGCTGACCATGCCATAGGCATGTCTAACCAACTGAAACTGAATATTTCCCGATGCCCAAGCCTACAACAAAATTAAAAAACACAATTCCCTCCCATCTGAACAAGGGTTTCATTAGAATCTAAAATTCCTACAAGGTACAACAGCACCTGAATGACCCTAAATGGTAGAAAACACATGGCACTGGTAATAAAATCTAGTTCTAAGGGCTCTACCTAGCACGGGATATCCCCTTATGAAAACATAGTTGCCGACCAAATTACTAGGTCATGCTAACACAAGTTACTAGGCTCAAATCCAAACATCAAGCCATTGATAAATATTTTGTTCCAAGAAAACTCAAGGATAACTCAAACTACCACTTACTCAATGGTTTCAAAAAAAAGGGACACCAATATAGGTTCCATTTCCAATCCCTTTGTATTTAATCACCTTTAAATCATAAAACATCTAAAAGATTTAATTATAAGAATCATGTACCAATTTCAAAAACAATTCAAGTTACATGACTTTATCCAACTTGGGTTCATCAAAATTCAACCTAATAGAATTTTTTAAATCATTAATGTTTAAACACCCAAATGGTTTATCTCTTAAAAACATTTCTCCAACTAACCCACTTGGGTCTAGTTTAATTTAGGCATTTAACCATTTCATATCATATTAAAACTAATATATCTTACACTTATAACTATTTAAAACATAACATCGTCATTACATTTAATATAGGTTTCGAATTCCCAATTCATGAAGCACCCATACACTTCATGGATTGAAAATTGGCTCCTATTTATTGAAAACAATTACAGTTCAGAATTTAACATGCTCAAATATAATGTTCCAGTCATCTAGGTGGCCATCTAACAAAATTTAAAGTGGCCACACACTTTATAGTTTGGAATTTATATCCCATTTTATAAAAAACAATTCACTTTAGAATTACACCGTATAATCCTATTATATTTTAAATCAATAGTCTATAAACATGAAAAAAGATCAAGGATGGTTCGATACATGGATTACCCTTTTCAGTTATAAGGCTCCCATACACCTTACAAATGAAAACTGGCTTTTGTCATAATTTCAACCATTTAAAATTTATCCCAGTCAAAAAATTTCATATTAAAACATATCTAACATGTTATTATAATAGAAATTAAACATATAGAAACGTGATATAAACATAGAATCATGGCATAGTAACAAGAAATACATGATAAAGAAAGTAAAATCATAGAATACTAATCAACTAGGCATGTTATACTAACATAAAATCATGATTAAAAATCACCTAAGTAGGTACTAATAAAATCATTTTATTAAAACACCTAAAATGTTATAAAACTCATGGCACAAATTCCAAACCAACAAGCAGCCTAAATATAAAACTATATGGAATGGTATATGCATGGAATGTGAATATTTATGTGCCTATAATTATGCATGCAATGAATCTTTATTTTCATACTAGGGAAAGGGAAATTTTTAAAAATTTCATGAACCATAAGTAGTGGAAAATACTCTAATCACTCAAGGTGAAATCATATCAAATGTAATAGAAAATAGCATGAACAACAATCCCATCCCTGATCACATGGTCATTTTTCATATATGGGGTGATCGGTCATGAGAAAGGCTATTAACCAAGTTCTGACAAATTCCTTGTATCATTTCTACCAGCCCAAAATAGTAAGGCAAAGGAAATGAAACAACCTTTGATACCACTTTGTAACGTACTGACCTAGCCTACAATTGAACCTATAGTTGAACCGGTGTGTCACATGGCCTCAAGCACATTTCCCCATACTTTAGGGGCCTTCAACTAGCAGATCAGGTATTGGGAGGTGATAGTGGGAAGATTATTCCCTCTTATCTGATATGCTCAAAAATATTACAAAATAAATAATAATCAAAAATGAAAGAAATAATAAATAATACAATGAAACGAATCAAAAAGAATTAATAACCATTTAATAAAATTGTTCAATGAAAGTTTATACAACAGAATAATTAAATACATGGTAATGATACAAAACATAATTTAGTAAATAATAAAATATTTTTTTCAATACAGAACAACACATGACTCAAATAACGAAAATAATTAAAAATTCCTATGACAGTCTCCATGAGAATCCTGAGACTCATCTCAGTCCTTTACTCCTAACTCCCATGTATAAGAATATAGAAACAAGAAAGGTCCAAGTCCCTAAAAACAAGAAGGTCTACTCAGGTACTAAGGGCACCTGAGCTGGGTGTGAGATGAAATATTAGTAGAACGACACTCACTGTATCAAGTCTAACCCAGATAGTTTAGTATAATTTAAATAGTGAGTTGGTATATAGAATTAATAATAGAATTGAATATATAAATAAAAACACATCCTGGTTTCTAAGGGACACCTAATGGTGATACCTTATTCAGCTCATGTCTGTATTAAGTATGAAAAAATCACTCTATATATATAATAAAACAGGCATGGTGCTTGAATACCTCCCACCCATACATGGATATATAGATCATAACTGTCATGGGGTAATAATTCCTCCCATACATAAAACATTTTATAGCTGGAATGGGGTAATAATGACTCTCATACATAAACAATGATAGTACTGACATGGTATAGGAATTCCTCCCATCCATAATCACTTATAATACTGGAATGGGGTAAGAATGCCTCCCATTCAAAAATAATTATAATACTCGCATAGGGTAAGATTGACTCCAAACCATAAATACTTATAATAATAGCATGGGGAAATAATTTTCCCCTTCCATAATCACTTATAATATTTAAGGCAGACCATCTTCAGCATTTCAAGAAAAATGTTAACATCGGGTTGTTCAAATTCAATTAAAATACATTGGGAAAGGGCCGATCATTCATCTCATTGGCCATATTCAATTCCATTTCAATAAATACATTTAATTTGAACTATTAAACATATGGAAATCAATTCCATATGATTAAACCATTCATTTAAGTCATGAATTTTGCTATAATTCATCCTACTCAAGGCTATTCTCACTCAATTTTCCTACACATGGAAAATTGGTTTACACGAAACAAGGGAAAAAGGAAGGTGAAATGGTAAATACATTTCAAGGATTATGCGACTTTACTTAAACCATCCTATATAAAGTAATTCACCTTAATGATTTAATATCTCAAATAATACATGGAAATTCCACTTATTAACTCAAGGTCTATGTTCAAATAAAGGGTTATGCAAACAACTCAATGACCCACTTGTGTAATTCCATGTCTAAGAAAACGAAAAAACCACAGGGTTTCTTGGGTTTATTTAAATACACAACAAACAAGGTAAACATCCTATATAAAGTAAAGTTGTTCAATTTATAAAATAGTATGATGTCCTAAACATGAAACTTTTCAATCATAGCATCAAAGATTAAGAAACCTCAATGTAACAAGAGAAGCATAAGAGTCTATGCACTAATTTTTATCTTGAAGGTTGCACACCTCTGTTGAAGGGGTTTTATTATAAAATAATTAGATTTATATTCAAGTAATAATTTATCTCATTTAGAACATTATTCATAAGTCATACTAAATTTTCATTTTATATAATAACTCTACTGCATTAATTTAAATATACGAAAATTGTAGTGAGAAATTTAATTAATGAAAATTTTAAATTAAAGGAAAAGGAAAAGGGACCCTACCTCAAATAGTAACTAAGATGATGCTTGGCACTCGAAAAATTTATCAACGACCACCTGAAACCACCTTGCACTCGCACACACATACAGTCATATACATACATACATACATACATACGTATATATATATATATATATCCTTTAATCCAAGCACATATTCCCCATCACCATGAGGGAATATGATTGAGGGATATATATATATACATATATATATATATACATATGTATGTGACCGAAGACCTTCAATATTGATCAAAAATTCCTAAAACAATTGTTAGGCATCCTAAGTCATCAAAGGACCTGAACTAAAAGGGTCAAACCAAACAACAGGTATAAATATTTAACTCAAATGGTAGCAGTGAACTAAATCAATCCTATATTCCTCTTCTTAGGTGAAATATTTTGGAATATTAACCTAATGGTCCTAAGGAAACCTTTTCATGACCTAAAACTAGAAGAACATAAAAATCTAGATCAAACCCTAACCTAGAGTGTGTGGTCGAACCGTGAGGGGAGACGAAAAGACCAAAATCGGTTGAGGTGAAGGTAGAGGAGTAGGTATAAGTCCATACCTCACCATATCAAATAATAATCATGAAGAAATAGATTAGAATCAGTGGTTGGAGATGAAACCATATGAAGGGGCTTGTACGACCCATGGGAGAGAGTGGGGGGATCTACGTTGCAAAAATGAGAGGAGAGGGGTGAGATTTCGTTTTAGGTTTTAAATTTTATTTTAACATAAATAAAATAATCCAATATTTAAAAATAGGTTGTCATGCATAGTTTGGGTAACATGGTTTAGAAACCCATGCACACCTTTACTAAGCACCTGGGCACTTTGCACAGGATGGCTACAAGATTTGAAAACCATCTGCCAACTATGTGGTGAATAGTGTCTAGGTACTTTACAAATCTACTAAGAATGAAGGCTAGGTTCATGGTTTGGAAAATTGTGTGATGATCATTCACACCTCTACGTCCCCCCTTTAATAAGGCCTCGTGGTTTCATGCAGTAGGCTACACAATTTTAGACAAACCGTGTGCCCTTTGTAGGTCTTTTAAAATAATATTTTCCTAGCCTGATGCTCCTGAAACTCATAAATTCATCCATGAAAGTTATTGGTCCTTCAACCAAGCCCAAAAACATTACATTAAATCAATACAACTCATTTAATTGGGTTTCTAATCTTTTTTTAAAATTTGACCCATCCAGTATATCAAAAAATTAAAATTCTTCTGAATTCCCGTCCGATTCAAAAAATGGATCATTACACACTATAATTATAGGGAGAAGTGTGAAATATATATAGATCATAAGATCCTCAAATATATATTCACACATATAGATCATAATTACACAAAAAAATATGGTTAGGCCTAATCAAGTACTGTAACTATTCAATACACTATCTTCTAGGGGAAGAAAATAAAGTAGGATTTTCTCTAAGTATAAAGTATCTAAATACCTTATCAATGATGAGAATTTATAAGGATCCATACTTCTTAGAATTATAAAATATTGACATTGGGTTCATAAATTAAGTAACATTATCAATCCTTTATAAAATTATTGTATAACAATCCTTTATAGAGAAGATAAAGGATGCTAAAATATATTATTTTTAAGTACAGAGAAGGTTGAAGCTATAGGAAAAGGGAAATCCTCAAAGGTAAAAACATTTTAAGAACAATTTTTAATATTTTGGTCATGACTATGTATACCATTAAATCATGAGATAAATATAGTGTTTTTGAAT
Source organism: Viscum album (assembly GCA_963277665.1). Classification (NCBI taxonomy): domain Eukaryota; kingdom Viridiplantae; phylum Streptophyta; class Magnoliopsida; order Santalales; family Viscaceae; genus Viscum; species Viscum album. The sequence continues at coordinate 379,452,872 of OY728163.1, read as the reverse complement.
GATTCACATATCTCGACCTTCTCTATCCACCCAAGGAGCACGAAGATGTATTGAGATCTCTGAGAGTGCTATTGGTGGAATAATATTAAGAAGTAGGTTGTATAATATACATAAAAATATCTTGTATGTATATAGGTGAATACTAAAAGGAAAAAAGTCCAAGGGGATAATGAAACCATAACCCACTCCTTCTTGTAAGTGTATTTTCTAACTAGGGCTACTCGCTTCCTTGAAATTCAAGAGGACTTCTCACTTGATCAACTTATAAGGATATAAAATATAGAAGTGTTAAGGATAAGTGGAACAATATATTTGATTATATTTAACAGAAATCAATGGTTTACCTATAATTTATATACAACTATCCAATAATTTCTAAACACTATGTTGAAATTTAGTATGAATCATCATGCCCAAAATGATGGCTAATACGAGTGGCCTATCCAGACACTAGAATTCATATTGAGATAATACTCTATAGACTACAAATGAGGATGAGATTAACATATTACTCTAGTAAAGTTCTCATAAAATAATATTTACCACTCAAGCATAAAAAATGATCCATATCAATCCCTTTATGGGAAGATATGTTAAACATATACATGTAAGGATGAATTTCGAAAACATAAGTTGTTGGGATCTATAATGGTTGTGAAAATGGTAGAAAAGGTCAAGACCACTTAGTAACACATCATAGATGTTCCAAGTCAACAGAATATCTATGTTAGTAATCATCGATGTGACCTAGTGTTTGAGTATGGAGATAAATTGTTCCTCTGAATATCTCTATAGAATATATTCATAAGATTTTGGAAGAAGTGGAATGTAAGTCTCATTTACATCAGCCCTTTTGAGATTCTTGATCACATTGGAGATGTGGACAATTAACCAGAACTCCCACCAACCCTATCTCAATTACATGGAACGTTCCATGTATCCCTCTTAGAAAAGTACATACCAAATCCCTCACATGTACTAAATTTAGATTTTTTATTATAGGAAAATCACCTCTCTTATGAGGTGCATCCTAAGAAGATATTTTAATATAAAGATAATGTTTTACAAAATAATAAAACTAACCTAGTCAAAGTACTATGGTGAATCCATAAGTACAAGGGGCGATATGGGAACCATGGGAAATAATGATGTAGAAGTAACCTCCTAAATTTTTAATGTAGCATGTAAAATAAAATTTCAAGGATGAAATTTCTTAATGGTGGAAGAATGAAATGGCCTATAATTTTATTAATGTAATTTATCTTCTTATAGTTGTGTAATATTTAATAATGTCGCATAAAGAATATGCACCGCATGATAAAACTAACTACATTTTGTTATATTAATTTTAAAATTATATTTAGAGAATAAAAATTTCTATAATAATTAAAAATATTATAATGGAATAAAAGATATAAAATAAGATAACTAAAATATGAAAATTTGGATATGCTCTATCCATTAAAATAACTACACTTGTGGTAAACATTGTATAAATAAAGAAGAATATTAGTAATGCATTATAAATTTTGAAAATGAATATATATATATATATATAACATTAAGAGAAAATATAATTGAATGAAGAATGAATAAAATATTAATAATTTATATAATTTAGGGAACCCATATTAGAGCTACAAATTCGACCATAGGAATACTAATTTGATTGTTGGAATAGTATCCTAGTCTTTAGAATAGTAATACAACTATTAGGAATAGTAACCAGACCATTAGAATTGTATCCTCACCTATGAAAATGTAAAATAATATTTATGTATCTTATAAAATGAAAATATGTAATATTTATAACCTTATACATATAAATAAATGATTTTAAAATGATAAAATAAGAGTTCATATTTTTGTAAAAAATATATGTTTTATTTTCATTTTTATAACAAATATAAATATTCAAAGGAAATTTTATTTTCCAAATATTGGTTTATAAATTAATATTATGTTTTATTATAATGATAATATAATTTTTTGAGACCTTATGTAATTTTCCCAAGGGTTAGAAAATTGATCACAATAATTAAATTAGTATTTTTAAAATAAAAGAGGACTCTATTTAAAAATTAAATTTATCATATTTATAAAATTATTTTCATAAATTATATTTCCTTTTTAAATTATATACATTGAAAAATAGTTATTGTATATTTTTTATATTTTTTAAGAACAATTGAATTTTTTCTGAATAGTGAAATATAGTATTTAACATTATAAAAAAAATACATGAATTTGTTATTCATGGATGATGTAAGAAACCATTAATTTGAAATCACATTAACAATTTATTATATATAGACATAAGAATCAATATTATTGGTTGTTTTGTTCCAAAATATTAAACTAACAATTATAATATTCCAAAACACCCCTCTATTCCCTTATAAATACCAACCCTTCTCCACAGAACTTATAAGACTTTGAGTTTGAAATTTTTTATCCCAAAACTCTTTCCAATACTATTACCCATCTCCTGGTGCTATTGGTATCATGCAAATACCATCTCAAGGATCCTTAAGGGTTAGCCACAAAGGAGAACCAAAGGAAAACTCAAAACTAAATTTATTTTAATTTTATTATTCTTATACCACCCACATATGTTCTCCATACTCCTAAAAATAGTAAAATAAATGTCGTAAATATAATTATTGGTTATTATAAAGTTTTAATATAATTTTTTTACCATTTAATTTTTGTTCTAAAATTAAAATTTTGTTCACAGTATGGTTGGTTCACCGCCTCTATGAACAACATACTTCATTTTTTACCACCGCATTCAAGGATGGTAAAAATAATTCAATTACCATAAAATAAGATGATAATAAGTATATTATAACTTATTTTTTAATGAATTTATATATATAATATTAAATAAAATGAAATTAGTAGTGATAACCAGTGAAACCACCTAAATAAACTAACAGTATATCGTTAATGTTTTTATTAAATAAACCATCATTATTTTAAAACAAAAAAGGATATTTGGGACCATAAATTTTTTTTAAGGACATGAATACTATTTCATTTCACTTTTTTAGTATTGCTCCCATTTTATAAGAACATAAATAACTCTACATATGTGATCAAAACCTGGAAACATTAAACATACACCATTATAACAAAAAAAATTAAACATTATATCTCATTAAAATAGTTATAAATGAACATAATAAAATTATATTAAATCAAATATATATATGGAAAATTTTATTAATTAATTAATTAATTAACTTAAATTTATTATTTAGTACATTAAGTGAAATTTATTAATGATTCTAGAAGATAAGGTGATGGATCTCTCTGAACCACCAAATTTTTTATGTTATGACATTTCTCTCTCTTTCCAAATTTCTCTCACTTTGATGTTATGGAATGCTTATAAAATTATGTATATATGTATCTTATAAATATACCAATCTTATTCTCCCTTTCATTGATGGGGTAATACATACCTTAAGTTCATTTCTTAATTTCCACCTTTAAAATCAATCCCCATTAAGGGTAACTTCCCTATCCCTTAATCAATTTATGTATTAATCCTTTATATCCTTTATTCCAATTGCTGATTTTATTAAATAAAGTAATATTTTATTTATAACCATTTTTGGTTACCTATGGTTTTCGAATAAAATTCCATACTTATTCTTTCTCCAAAATATTTTAACTTATTCATTAAAAACAACATTTTAAAAGTTCATTTCTATATCCTATTTTTTACCATTTCTCGTGAAATTATTAAAAATTGACACCATGTTATAAGAAATATTCTTATGTAAAAATATATTAATGTCCAAATTATTTAATTCATTCTTATATTTTTAATCTTTATCAATATTCCTTTTCTTATGATACGAGGAAAGATTATATAGCCAATTTATTTCTATGGGTAATTCTTATGTTTATGATTTATGATTTATTTATTTTTGTGGTGCAAATAATCATGTACATGTTATGATGGGTTCACCCAGATAGTTCTACAACACAATTTTTAATTTTTCTTCTCATGATATGGTGTGTATGGGATTATAGAGAAAACCAAATCTATGATGGGACTCTTTCCACCATGTGGTGTTGTCTTGGAAATTATCCTCGACTTATACTTATGTCATGTTATATGTTTCTTCCACATTCATATGATTACATGATATTATAATACCCTGATATTTATATTATATTCCTGTAGGATTATTCATGAACCTTTTCTTTAATGATATCATTTAATTCCTTCTGACTCATATGTAGTGCCTTGTGATAATGTCTATTCCTTACTGGGGTTTTTAGCTCACCCCTTTTGTCTATATATTCCCTAGGTTTTACAATGTGGTTTTAGGAGATCAAAGGGATCTAGGATATAATTATGGGAATTAAAATAAAGATGTTTTATTTTAGTTTTATATTGATTTTTTATGTTCCAAGTCTTCCGAAGACACTAGCCCTCTCTATGGAGTGGTTTTATTTATTGGAATTTTATTTTAGAAATCATATGATAATATATGTAAAATAATTGGGTCACTATAGATGATTTTTATATATATTTTTTGATCTACATTTTAATTTTATATTTTCTAAGAATTAATTAAATAAATAAGTTTTTCAAATAAATTTATAATTAAAAAATAAATGAATAAAATAGTTAATTAACATAATACACATAATATATAAGTACATAGTCAATGTATTAAATAATGAAACAATATGTTAATAAATTTTGTTTAAAATATGTCCCAATATTGGATCAAAATAAGTATTAAATACATGTTTCCAAAATTGAGTATGTAAAAAAACCAAAAAGTTTGAACATAATAATATATAAGGGTTTTTTGCATGAAATTATCAAAAGTTTCATATAAAAATTTTATAAAAATAGTACATATTTTTTATAATAAAATACCAACACATTTAACCCACACATTTCTATATACATTAACCTCATCATTATTATAAAATAATTCACACTAAAATATGAGTAATCATCATATTCCTTTTGAAAAAAAAATTATATAATTTTTTGGCTGACTAAAAGCTGATATTTTTTATTATAAATTGGAGGAGAATGAAGGGAGTGGGGGGAGGGGAGAATTAGAATTCATAGTGGAAAAAGGTTGTTCATTCCAAGGTCATTCTGTTGTATGAGGCTATTAAAATATTAAGGTAAATAAAAAACACTAGAGAATATGATAAAATGTTCTATCTAATTTCCTTTCAAAGTAAGGAGGTCTGATGATTTATTCTCATTTCACCAAGTTCGAAGGAATTTCATAATTTAATGAATAAAACTATGACATTTTTATATAGAGTATGTAATGATTAATTTATATGAATAAAAGGTATATGAAAATCTGGTGACTAGGTATAAATCAAATTCAACTAAATCCTGATTTATGTTTTTTCTCTATATAGAATAATTATAGTAATCAGGGAATTTTATTCCTCTTAAATAGTGGATCACCCACCATAAAAGGATGATACATACTTAATTATATAACCATGATTATCCCTTTAAATAACACCTCCTCAAATAATCCCATGCATGCATAACCCAAAGGAATTTATCTTTAAACTGTAACCTTTCAGTACAATCTTGTTCCATTGATCCTATTAGTAAATATATCACCATCAATTAATAGTTAAGAAAATTGGTTCATAATATAAAAAATCAAGTTTTATTCTTTACATATAGAATTTAGTTTTAAAATCTATGCAAAGATTATAGATTTAAAATACCATGTTTTGGGGGGAACTCATTGGTGAAAAATTAAATTGAGGAAGTTCCAAATTGATAAACGTCCTGCTAATAATAGAATGTTGTGACCTTGTTCATTGAAGACACTACCTTAAAAAATATAATATCATGAATAAATGAAATGGTCTACAAAATCATAGTGATTGCAAGTACCTTGAAAGAAATACTAGATAATATTTACCTAGTCCCATTCAAACAAGTAGTTGGAGTTGGAATTATCACATAAAACACATTTTTAATCATTATAAATTCCCTTTTTTTAATAAAATAATTCATGTTAATAACCTAATTTTCGATTTATAAAACAAGAAATTTTATTTTTTTCATTTATATTTATACCCCAAAGAAGCTTAGACAGTTTAACTTATTGATGGTGGGTATGAGTGAGTCTTGGAAGGATGATATTTTTAACAATCTATATTTTGAATTAGTAAAATGAAATTTATATGTTTCATCAACCAATTGAATATTTATGAAGATAAATTTTTTTGTTCATTGAGAACCACCTCTACAAGTTTAGGAAATCTAGCAGCCTGCCTAAAAGAGACATCCATAATTAGGAAAATAGGAAAATAATGGGTGAGGAAACCAAATTTTCATTCTATAAACATATATATCCACTTTAATTTATCCATAATAATGACTCATGTATAACTATGACCATATCTTAGTAACTATTCTAAATATGAGAACATATATACCATTCAACCCACTAAACATGGTATTTTCCATATTTTATTTCAATGAACTTGGCCCAAAGGAATTGTTCTGAAATATCCTCACATGCCAATTTGGGATACATGCTATAAATATCCTTATTTATGTTTTTTTAATACCCCCTTCTTCAGAAGTTCTTTCAAATTTTTCCTCGCTAGTTTAGTGATGCCTTCATTCCGGATGAGAGTCCTAGATGAAGTAATTGATACTGAGTTCAATTTTATTGAGGAATGCTTTTGAATATTTTCAAACTAATAAAAAATTAATAGGAATACACTATAATATATTGTTAACCAATGTAATATATCCTAAAAATTATCAGAATATTATCATTAGGTTGGAAATCATTGAGGTAATTTTTTTATAAAATCCATAAAAATGATGTGTGTTGTACCTCTCGAACCCCTCGTGGTTTAATTTTCATGATCACAATCACTCTCTTATTTTACTAATCTTGTTTTCAAGTGTTTTTGTTAATAGGCATGATTTCAGGAGCAAGAAGTGGCAAAGGGAGAACAATGGACTGTCTTTCAGTCCACCGGCCAACCGGTGGCTTCACCACCAGCCAGCCGGTGGCACCCAGCCAGAAGGCTGAGCCACTGCCTCAGCACCGGCCAACCGGTGGCCTCGGCACCGGCCAGCCGGTGGAGCCCAGACAGAATGGCAAGCTACTGTCTTTCCACCGGCCAACCGGTGGCCTCACCACCGGTCAGCCGGTGGCGCCTGGACAGAAGCATCCACCCATCTCCAAGGCACCGGCCAGCCGGTGGCCCTGTACCGGTCAGCCGGTGGAGGCAGTCAAACTAGCCGTTGGGCTTTTGACCAGACCTGTCCACTTGCCTCCCAACGGCTCCGAAAGCCTCTCCAACGGCTCCGAAGCACCCCTAAGGCCATTTGAGGGTTCCCCCTCTATAAATAAAGGACTAGGAACCCCCGGAAGTCTAAGCAACAACGTCGGAACTATACGGAAGCCCAAGGAACATTTTCCATCAATTGGCTAACCTCCGACGGATTGTTCCAAGGGAACCCCAATAGCTCCAACTCATTTCCACATCCAAGGAGCACCACCATAGAAGCTTGGGAGAGCAATTCATCAACTTCATCAATCATTTGGCGCCCAAGGCTTCTCCCTTTACGGTTTTTCTTGCTTTATCATTTTGAGCATCAAATTGGGTTTGTGCCTACAAACCACCCCTTTCTCTCATCTCCCTTTCTTTGGGTTCTCACACCACCTTCAAGGTGTGAAGAGGTTAGTCAAGCCTTACCTTGTAAAAGGCTTGAGACAAAGGTGAGCTAGCCTTCACCTGTAAGAAGGCTAGTGGGTTCTTTCTCAACCATTGAAAGCAAGTGGGTTCTTGCATAACCATTTAAAAGCAAGCTGTAATAGGTTCTAGACTACCTGAAAAGTCTAGTGGGTTTCTTGCTAAAACCATTGAAAAGCAAGCGGTAGTAAATCTCTCAACGGTTGAGTTGGGAGTGGAGACGTAGGCCGGGTTTTAGGCCGAACTCCGTTATCAAGTTTTGTGTTTTGCCTCCTTTATTTCCGCTGCACTTTCACTTTGATTTTTAATTTGTTAATTAATTTTTAAAAGGCAATTCACCCCCCCTCTTACCATCACTCCTTTCTTTCTCCGTCCAACAATTGGTATCAGAGGAAAATTTGAGTAATACCCTAACCGGTTTCAAATTTAAGATCCATTGTGATGGCATCAACCTCTTTCGCCCCCGAAGGCTATTCATTGGGTCGTGCTCCATTTTTTGATGGAACCGACTATAATTATTGGAAAACCCGCATGACCACTTTTCTTAGAAGTATAGGTTATCCCATTTATAAAATTTTCATGCATGGTTATTCTCTCTCTTCTCCCAATGAATCCAAATGGACTCAAGCCGATATTAAAAATTTCGAGCTTGATGGCAAAGCCATTAACGCTCTTCATTGCGGCCTTGATCGTAATGAATTCAATCGAGTTTCCACATGCACCTCCTCACACGAAATCTGGAAACATTTGGAGGTTACCCATGAGGGGACCAACAAAGTCAAGGATACTCGATTGGACATGTATCGTCAAGATTTCGAGTCTTTTACCATGCATCCATCTGAAAATATTACTAATATGTTTACTCGTTTTACTGATGTTTGCAATGGGAGAAAGTCCCTTGGTGATGATGTTTCTGCAGAGACAATGGTCAAGAAGATCCTTTGGGTCTTACCAAGCACATGGGCACCAAAAGTCACGGCAATCCAAGAAGCAAAGGACATCAAAAACATGTCGGTCGAAGAACTCATCGGATCCCTCATGACTTATGAGATTACCATGAGGAGGAAAGCTGAAAAGGAAGGCAAACCAATCAAAATTCCAAAGAACATCGCCTTCAAAGTTCAACAAGAAGAAAGCTCCTCCTCCTCATCATCTTCCTCTTCAAGCGGCAATTCTGAAATGGAGAACCTCACCCGCAAAATGCACAAGTTCATGAAGAAGCACAAGAAGAAGAAATCCCGCAAGGCTCAAAAGGAAAAACCTAACGAAAAATCCGAGCCCAAGGTAACATGTTATGGGTGCGGCAAAAAAGGCCATTACAAGCCCGATTGTCCACTCAACAAGAAAAAGGCCAAGCAAAAGGAGAAGAAAAAGGCTTTCAAGGCCACATGGAGTGATAGCTCCACATCCTCCTCCTCCTCCTCCTCGAGCGACAACGGTAAAAAATGCCTAATGGCATTTCATGAGGTAACATCTTCCGACTCCTCATCCTCTTGCTCTTCTAATTCTTTCAATCATCTTTCCTATGAGGATCTCCAACATGCGAGAGATCAATTGGAGGAAGGTTTTCACGAACTTTCTTCCAAATTTGTTTCTTTAAAAAAGAATTTCAAAAAACTCTCTTCCGAAAAAGAACAACTTCTCAAAGAGAAGGAAGAGTTGTCCCTCAAGATTCAAAACCTTCCCGATATTGATTCCATGGAATCAACTATCAAAGATTTAAGGGAATCCTTAGCTAAGTTCACCCAAGGTGAACAAAATTTGAACAATTTGCTTGGTTCCCAACGCATATCCCGAACCACCGAAGGGCTTGGCTATTCCAAGCAAGCTTCCTCTTCCCATGCACCCACTATTTTTGTAAGGGGGAGCTCCCAATTTAAATTTTGAAATTATTGTAAAAAACCTGGGCACTTAATTTATGAGTGCAATTGCAAAAATGCCCGGTATGGTAGGCCCAAAACTATTTTCTTCAATGATGAATTTTATAGTAGAAGACCCGCCACAAGACAAGTATGGATTGAAAAATCCCTCTTAGCGAGTCTCACCGGACCGAAATTTGTCTCGGTTTCAAAAACCTCTCCCCGGTGATTTGTTGTTTTATTTAGGGGGAGTTAGGTTTGTTTAAGCTTTTTTTGTTTTATTCAAAACATTCCATTCAAGCATTCAATTTCAACACTTGGTATCAAATTTTTCAATTCAAAATTTTCTATTCAATTTTCATTTCAAACTTTCAATTCAAATTGTTATTCAATTTTTCATTCAAAACTTTCATTTCAATCTTTTGATTCAAAACTTTCAATTAAAATTTCAAAAATTTCAATTGGTTTAAAAAACTCTATCTTGTTTTTCAACTTTTCCCTCAATCAAGTTTTATGCCCCGTGCTATTTTGATAATCACAAAGGGGGAGAAATTCTTGGTTGATTGGGGGAAAAACCTTTTTCAGCATACCTCTCATTTCAGTCATTTTACATTACTTGTTTTGGTGATTGTGATCATCAAAATAGGGGGAGATTGTTGTACCTCTCGAACCCCTCGTGGTTTAATTTTCATGATCACAATCAGTCTCTTATTTTACTAATCTTGTTTTCAAGTGTTTTTGTTAATAGGCATGATTTCAGGAGCAAGAAGTGGCAAAGGGAGAACAATGGACTGTCTTTCAGTCCACCGGCCAACCGGTGGCTTCACCACCGGCCAGCCGGTGGCACCCAGCCAAAAGGCTGAGCCACTGCCTCAGCATCGGCCAACCGGTGGCCTCGGCACCGGCCAGCCGGTGGAGCCCAGACAGAATGGCAAGCTACTGTCTTGCCACCGGCCAACCGGTGGCCTCACCACCGGTCAGCCGGTGGCGCCTGGACAGAAGCATCCACCCATCTCCAAGGCACCGACCAGCCGGTGGCCCTGTACCGGTCAGCCGGTGGAGGCAGTCAAACTAGCCGTTGGGCTTTTGACCAGACCTGTCCACTTGCCTCCCAACGGCTCCGAAAGCCTCTCCAACGGCTCCGAAGCACCCCTAAGGCCATTTTAGGGTTCCCCCTCTATAAATAAAGGACTAGGAACCCCCGGAAGTCTAAGAAACAACGTCGGAACTATACGGAAGCCCACGGATCATTTTCCATCAATTGGCTAACCTCCGGCGGATTGTTCCAAGGGAACCCCAATAGCTCCAACTCATTTCCACATCCAAGGAGCACCACCATAGAAGCTTGGGAGAGCACTTCATCAGCTTCATCAATCATTTGGCGCCCAAGGCTTCTCCCTTTACGGTTTTTCTTGCTTTATCATTTTGAGCATCAAATTGGGTTTGTGCCTACAAACCACCTCTTTCTCTCATCTCCCTTTCTTTGGGTTCTCACACCACCTTCAAGGTGTGAAGAGGTTATTCAAGCCTTACCTTGTAAAAGGCTTGAGACAAAGGTGAGCTAGCCTTCACCTGTAAGAAGGCTAGTGGGTTCTTGCTCAACCATTGAAAGCAAGTGGGTTCTTGCATAACCATTTAAAAGCAAACTGTAATAGGTTCTAGACTAATTGAAAAGTCTAGTGGGTTTCTTGCTAAAACCATTGAAAAGCAAGCGGTAGTAAATCTCTCAACGGTTGAGTTGGGAGCGGAGACGTAGGCCGGGTTTTAGGCCGAACTCCGTTATCAAGTTTTGTGTTTTGCCTCCTTTATTTCCGCTGCACTTTCACTTTGATTTTTAATTTGTTAATTAATTTTTAAAAGGCAATTCACCCCCCTCTTGCCATCACTCCTTTCTTTCTCCGTCCAACAATGTGTTCAAAACCTCCCATTGGAAAAAGGGGAACCAAGGTAATCCATTGTAAATTAACCTTTGTAGATAAAAATTCTACCGATAATGATTTTTGATCACCTTATGGTAAATTTTATATAAATAAATACACTACTCTTATAAATATTAATATTCTACCTACTTTTTCTATAATAATAATTCAGAATCAACATAATGTTGAGAATAGATTTACAACTATAATTGATGAAGAATATAATTTCATCCATGTGTAATATGTGAGATATTATTTTGAATATATATCTTCCTCTATAAGGATGGACCAAGCCATAGAAGATACTAAAATTTAGATTTATATTGATTCTATCATGTTGTAGAATAAACAAGCTTAGTGAGATTAGACCACCTTGTCTTATACCCCTAATATATTTGGAAAAGAAAAATATCATACCTATAAAATATATAAAGAAATAAGAGGAGTAAAAGAAATGAAAAACAATATCACATATCTATTCTAATAAACCACATTTCCTCAAGACTTTGATGATAAAACTCTATTCCATTTTTTCATAATTTGTTTCCATATTAATTTTAATCATGATATTCAAAACCACCGCACATCTATCTCGATCCGATATCATTACCCCTTAGATACTCCTCACTTTAATTAAAAAATGATTATCACTAGAAATATAGGTTCCCAATAAAATAAATAACCTTTTTTAGAATGGTGGCTAGAATTTTTTAAATGATATTTCATAAGCGATAGGCAGGAATTGGGAAAAACCACATGGGTTACTTACTTTCAATATAAGAACAAGGATAATAGTAAGGGCCATTATTCGTAGGGTCCCTCATTTAAATAAATCATGAAAATTTAAAATTAATTCATTCTTACCATATCATAAGATTATAAGAATAAGGAGAAAGGGAAAAAATCTAGGACTAGTTCACTCTTCGGGTTGAGGGTTCTAACATCAAATTTATTCTCCTCCTCCAATTGAAGTTGATCCATTGAACAATTATCTTGAGCATTGATTGACCTATGAATATTATAGAATATAGAGGGATCATCTTCTCTTTAAACTTTTCTTTGGACTAAAACTATATTGGAAAAATGATATGTTGTTATAAGTCCTAATATAGTAACATCACTAGAATATGTTTGATATTTAAGGGGAATATTGGGATTTCCAAGAAATTTCTTCCCACTGATACATCAACAAATATAAGTCATGTTTTGGTTATCCCATCTTATTTATTTACCCCTCAATTCTTCCATGAACTCCCAATAATATTTAAGTAGTATCTCTTCCAGGAGTTTTCCTTTTGATATAACAAGATAAAGTATCACCATACAAATAGTGTTAAAGGATATTTTTTTGATTATTGATCTCTCTATAGATCCCATCAATATTGACACCTATAGGATCTTTTCTATATCTATATTTTAATATATCCCCCTTAAATCTATGAATTTTTTGTTTAAGGGTCACTAATGGATATCCTTGCAATGGATCAGACCAAAAGAATCTCATCATATCTTTAAATCCACTTACTTCCATAAATCTGTTATTAAAAAGAATATTTTTCCTTAAATATTATTAAAGTCTCCCCATAAGAAACAAGATGAAGTAATATGTTTGAAATAGCATATAACATAACAAAGTATTTATCTCTCACCAACATTACATTTAACATAAATCATTGATATAAAAATTAAATTTTGGTCTATACCGACCCTAATTATCATATAATGAGAATAACCATTAATTGGATCAACTTGGTTGTGGTACTTCTATAATATCCATTTTTGATTATTAGTGGGGCCTCCCTAAAGTAAATTCATATGAATTTTTTAAGAAAAATATTCAATAGACCGTACTATGTTTTTAGTTTTGAAAATATCTAGAAGATAGTTGTTGTATCTTTGAATAGTCTTTAAATGAAACTTGATTTTTGTTAGGGATTTTATTACCCTAAAATTCCATATCATAAAAGAGATCAAAATGAATTCTAAGAGGGGGCCTTTAGGGCTTGACGATATTTTTTATAAAGGAGAATTATGGGATTTGGATTTATTCTTAGAACAAGTTACTATTATTATTAGTGTCAGTAGGACGAAATTTGGTTTTGTTAAACTTGGGTTTTCTACGTATAGACCGAAAGGGTCTTCACCATCTCCTTTAAGATCATTGAAGAAATAAAGGGATACATGAAATTTATTAAGGAAGTTGTACCCTTATAGAAAATTGGGATAGGAACTTGTAGGGGCTTTATATACTGACTGAGAAGAAGGAACCATACTAGCTAGATTCTCCACATCACTACCTTTCAATGTTGTAGAGGAAAGAGATAACTTTTATATCCTAAAAGGAGAAATTGAAACTGAGGATGAAGAAAAAGATAAAAATCCTTATGGAATTGAGTTTGGAATTATCCTAGTGGGAAAATAAATATTGACCATGGTAAGTGCTATATTCAAAGCCATATTGGTTTTGGTAGAAACCAGATATGTACATATCTCAGTAGAGAAATCAATGGATTCAATGACAACCAAACCATTAAAATCATTAAATAATTGAGAGAGAATAGGATTTAAATATTACAAATTAGGTGATACAACATAATTTAAATAATTAAAATCTACCTTTTCTTCAGGATCCTAGTAATTCCAATAGTCTCTAGAGAACCAGCCTTTTCAAAAGATGGACCTCGATCCACTCTGCAAAAAACAAAATAAGCATTCTTATTTTAACACTCCTCAAATAAATTTAATATATGCTAATATAAATTATTACATTAATGATTCACCTTAAATGTTTATTTTATATTAGGACTGTATTTATTTATATGATATACACACATTCTTATCCTCCATTATATCATATGTTTGGGAATACACGCATTGTAGTTTTTGTTTATTTCTATTTTGAAAATAATGTGAAAATCACTTTTTTAAAAATGTATTAAGAAAATATGTAACTAAACTATTCGAATAATCTTGATTCAACTAAGTTTAATTGTAATATCTAGTGACTAGAATAAAAATTAGATGATCAAATTTAAAACGTTTTTTAAATTTAGGCCAAAATACAGCTAATTAAAAATGAATTGCTTCCAACATTACACACCCTCAAGACTATTTTTGATCACCAAAGAAATAAAAAATTATGGATAGCCATATTTAATATTTCCTTTATCTATTATTCATTATTTTTTTTATAAAAATATTTTTATACATTTTTATGCATGAATATTTCAAAATTATGTTTGAAAAATTATAATTTAGTTTGTTAAAATTTTCTTATTATTCAAAGAAAATTTAATATCAATTAAACTTTTAAAGAGAATTTTTAAAATTTATTTACTATAGAAACTCATTTACTATCTCAAGTTATAAATTCATATTCCAATATATTATTATAACTTATTAATTCATACAAGACCATTTCATTAAATGATTTAAAATGAGTACAATATCATACCAAGTCGTGAAAACTAATTCTATGTAACATGTCTCCTAGTATATTTAAAATAACATGATTCCTGTGGATACCCATGTTTCTAATTACCCTCACACTTACACTAAAATATAGTTTTAAGGAATTTAACTTTATAAGGTAGACAAAATAATATATTGAAACAAAAAAATTCACAAAATGAGAACTTATCGTATATTAAAGGAAGTAAAATCTCAAAATGTGTTAGCGAACTTTTATATTAGAGGTTGTTTGGGTGTCCTCTTCTTCATTATTAAAGAGAACCAGGGTCCTTTAAGTTAAATTGAGGGATTCTAAAAGAGTTGGTATTTTTTCAAAAAGATATGAGGCAAACTAAAATAAAAATATATATTCTAAAATGAAATAATGTAATAAAAAATACTTATTTTTTGGTTAATAGTCAACATTATCATAGTATATAGCATTAAAACAGTGTTTTTTATATAACTATCCCTAGTCATAGGGGAGGTGTGTATTCTTTAGAAGGAATATAAAAGTTTAGGTTGTTCCTTAACTCCTCCAAAATAAAAACTTCCACTTGTATTGTTGGGGATCCATGAAAATAAGCATAAACCTTTATGTTTTGATTCACCCTTGGAGATACCCATATCAAGTGTAATGAAATATATTATCAACCTTTATTGAGATTAATATAATATACTTAGACTCCATGATTTTTAACAATATACTATTGATCTTATACTTATGTATTTAATATTTCTCACAACTTTTGGAAACTTTCTATTTTTCTTTTCCTTCTTATTATCATTCTTTAATAGATATCAAGATATCATTATCTAAGGGAAAATCAAGTATTTGGGTCTCAAAATGTGTGTATTGCTCATACATGATCCATTAAAGTGCCAAAATGAATTTCCAAAGTCACAAAAAATACTGAACATGTTTTACTATTGAAATATCCACCTAATAATATCCAAATACAATAATAACAATATATGTGGTGAAGTATAACAACTCATGTAAAAATATCAAAACAATTTATAAAAAATCATTCTATACTATAAACATGAGATAATAAATTAATAAAAAAATAAAAATTAATTATAATAAATGATTGTGTGATATTTTTTTAATTTTAGAAATTTTAAAATAGTCTTTATTGTTTTTTATTTTATAAATTTTTTATTGTTTTCCTCAAAAAAATACAAGTAAAATAAATGACCTAGCCCCAAAAAAACACTGAATTTGTATGATGTAAATGTGTAGCTCACATTATAAACTCCCTATTAGTGTATATGGTCATTAATATCCCAAACCTCAACATATAAGGAATAAATTGTGAATAGAAAATATAATGAAATATAACTCGCATTATATCCATGTGTGTTCCTTTATACAATATCTATCCAATCCATAGACAAGACACCAATAGATATAACAAAACTCCTTGAAGTGTGCTCTTATTCATAGGAATATTCTAAATTGTCACCCATGAGATCCTATGATTTCTCTTGTAACTAGTTTCCCAACCTATAAATTCTTCTCTTTTAAATATAAAACTCCATTAGACTTACTCTTGAGACACAAATATCACCTCCATATAGAAAATTATATTTATACTACTATCCTATGTGTATAATGAAGCATCAGGGGTCCTTTCTATCAATTATAAATATTAATTTAAATTCTCATCCATGGATCTAGAATATTACTCCTTGTTCCAAGTTTATTGAGTCCTTATATAATTCAGGTAGGTAGTTTTATAAGGGATTACACTTATTCTCATGGGCCTTGCATATAAGTCATGTGGACATAACATGTTCTTTATGAATATACTTATTCTTCTCGTCATTTCACCTTCATTATACAATTCACATGTATATGTTGATGATCATATAAAGAATTGGTGTTCATGAGTGATGATTGATGTGCTTTCAAGCTTCTTCAGTTACATAAATGGTGAACCTAATCTTCCACTCAGTTTCCCTGGGATAAAAATATCATTAGATATTTTTTTAGTATGTCTTGATTTTACAAATAACATTGAAATTTAATATTTGGAATCATTGGAATCACACAAGGTTAAGTGAATGGGATTAATTTCTCAATAGGGACACAAAATTCAATTTTATGACATTGAAAATGTTTCCATGATGGTTCATTTTTATTCCAAACAAAGTATCACAATGCTTGAAAGGAATATTTTTCATTGGGATATCTCATCTAGGGTTACATTGATTATTCATGATATAATCTTCTCTAGTACTTCCCCCATTAATTGGGGATAGAGGACTTATTTCTCTATTAGAGGATTGACTTCTACATTTCCCCCCTCACAATAACTTTACATTCATCCCCCTTTTTCATGAATAGAGTTTAGTCCTAAAGTTTCGCAACGATAAAACAGATTCCTCAAGATCCCCTTATCAAATTTTGAGTTCACTAAAGCATATGATATTCTATATTGTTTCCCAGTTGTTCTCTTCAATTGAAAAAATATCTTGGTTGACTCCTTTTATATCCTGGTCATGTTTCCCATTCATCTGCAATGGTTTTCTATTCCCTCTTTTCTGATGGTCTTATGGCATTCACTTGAATTTCTCACCCCTAGTTGAGATATATGTGTAAGTTTTCTTGGATTGTCGTTATCTTTATAAAACTCATCAATATTGAAATTATTAATAAATATGTTGGGTCACTACCTATACATAGATAATATAATAAAAGTTATGTTCTATCCCATCATACCTTGTGCTTTTTTGTTTCTGTCTCAAAACCATAGTTGGAGTATGTATGGGTTGAGGTAGAAGAATAATTTCATAGAGAACAAACTATTTATTTTGAATCCTAGGTTGAATTATCATCTAACTATAACCAACCAGTAAATTAAAAAACATATTTTTGACATTATTTCAAGACTTAGAATTATGTTATTCAAGGTTTTGAGGCATAGACAGCTAGGAATGGTCATGTGGGTTTAGGTTAATAAGTGTTGGGAGAGGAGATAGGGTACCCGTTTCTAGAGGCTGGAAGTGTTACAATTGTGCATAATATTTTGAAGTTTTTATACCTAATACTTATTCCAAGGATTATGTTCCTATATAGATATTATCTTCTTTTTATATTCTATAATATCCTTGTGAGGAAGGGAATATTGATCGCGCGATACATGTAAGGATGTGCGTCTTGTTTTTATAGAAGAAACCTAACAATCCAATGATGGTTGGGACTATAGTGCCTATTTTCTCTCCCATAAATCTACTTATTAATAAAGTAATGGAAGGGAATGTTCCTTAAATAATACTAAATATCAGTAGAATAATCCCATTCAGGTGATAAGGAATTATTTTTGAGGAACTAAAGGGAAATTTCACAGTCCAATAAAAATGGGGTTGGAATGTGGTGAAGTATATGAACAAAAATAATTGTGTCCAATATGTATACATAGTGGTAAAAGATATGGTCTTTGAGGTAGGACAAGTTCAGGCAGACAGTCTTGCACTCCAAACTGAAACCACCATTGAGTATTTTTCATGTGTTGATGAAATCCCCTAAGCATCGTCTAATTTTTTTTTGAGGGGTTTTTTTTTAATGATTCATTAACCTCAATAATGAATAAATATAAGAAAAAAAATATGACATGAGAGATTACCTAGTGAAATAATGGAAGAAATCATAAGTTAAAAATATTAGTCTTTTTTTCGTAAACATATAGGTATGAGGTCAATAAGAAAATTGGTGGCTTCTAAGGAATCATAGTAGAGAACAATTTCATAAATTCAAGGAAAAAATGAACTATTAAAATATATTGAGGGTAATAAGGACGATTGTGAAGAAAAATGTGTTCTATATCAACCACATTATGGTGGATCTGGTGCATAACAAAAAGATGTAGAATAATATTATCCATTTTCTTCTAGGGATTTTCTTCTATATTTTAAGGAGACATTGGAATATTATTTTACTATTTTTAACTCAAAGTATTATTTCAAAAAAATAAATTAAATAAGAATAAAAATAAATGTTAAAAAATAAATAATGTATTATATCAATACTCATGGTATAATTTTACTATGTGTATTCAATGAAAGGAATATTAACATGTAGGAGTACATCGTGATATGGGATAAGTCCACCTCTCTATGTGTGGATAAAATTAGAAAAGAACTATAATTAGAAAACATTTATCTTTAATAGAACCTTTATAGGGATTTTAATTCAATTATTTTGAGGTTTTTTGGAATGGTTTTATGGATTCCTTTGAGGTGTAATTTTATTCTGTTATCTTATACATGTTTACAAAGGTGCTGGTAGAGTGACCTAAGCCCTTAATAGGTGATGTTTTTGAACATTTAATTCTTAATGTTTTTTTGGAAGGTCTCCCTTAATATATTAGGATATCTCATCCTAAGAAGTGATTTTTAAAAATAAAAAATTGTATTTGGAGGTAACTCCTCTCCTATTTTCCGTCGATCGATGTATTGAGATGAAACATAGATTGAATTTAAGTGTGTTCATTTTATGAATTTTCTATAGTAATATCTTTGTAAATTTTTTACCTCCTTTTTTTTGATGTGTGTGTAATTGAAATTCAACGCCCTATAGATTTCTTGAACAGAAAACATTTGATATTTTCACTATATGAAGTTATAAATTAAAATAATTATTCAATTATCACCCAATGCAGATCCTATAGACGATGATGTTTTATTTTTTCAATAAATGTAATTGAGATTCAATACATTGAAGATAAATGAGATATTTGGAAATAAATTTTAAATGTGTTTTATGTTAATTTGAGAAAGATGGAATTTAAATGTAATATTTCAGTGTTTTCAAGAAAACTAATAAAATGCCTGGGTATGATCTTATAGAAATTTTGAAAAGTGTTAGAGAGTTCACACTGTGATATGTAACATATCTATGATGATATTTACTGTCTCACTAATCATACAATAAGTATATGGAAGTATAATATAGCATTATGTAATATCAACTATGAAGTTTCACTGATTACATAAGGGTAATTTTTATGATACGTAAGAGTAAATCCAATTTTCCAGTGGATACATAAGATATAATCAGGATCACATAGGAATAAATCAGATTATATGTAGGAGTAACATTGGGTTTTCAGTGAATATATAAGAACCTCTAGTGGGTTTCATAAAAATGTGTTCTCAGGTGAAATATAATATCAAATATAATGATTCTTTTCTTTTATTTGTGTATTAAAAATAATGATCATTTATTTTAATCATGATTCAATCTAAGGTATATTTATTATAAGAGAAAATGAGACTATATATGGTCAGTTTCATGCATGTTAGAATGAACACATGGAAACTAATATGCAAAGAATTGTGGATACTCATGTGATGAATATGTTGGGAAGGAGTAGATATTAATGAGAAGTAGATATTACATATCCACTCTTAAAATCAATCAACAATATTAATTAGTATACTATAGTTTAAATGGGATATTTATAGTTAGATGATCAAGTAGAATATCATGGACTAATATCAATTAGTTACCCATTTATTTAACAATAATGAAATTGATTACATGTATTTTTTTGGCAGGGGGTCCAATGAAAGTGAAACTGTGTTTTTAAATTAAAATAAGGTAAGTAAATTAATATAAAAGATGATGGTTTTGTATAAATTATTTGATATGTAGTGAGAAAAAAAATCATA
The DNA here is from genome assembly GCA_963277665.1 of Viscum album. NCBI lineage: Eukaryota > Viridiplantae > Streptophyta > Magnoliopsida > Santalales > Viscaceae > Viscum > Viscum album. The sequence goes on along the minus strand of OY728163.1, from coordinate 379,432,228 downwards.
TGGAGATTGTTGTATTAAAAAGGAGTAAGGAGATCATATTTATTTTTACCGTTAGAAATTTATTCTCTCTCTAGTAATCATTTTTAAGAAGTTTTCCTTTATGATACTGTATAATAAGTGGGTGTTTTTTAACTGGTTAGTGTTATCACAATTATAATTTCAAGGATATTCCCATACTCATAAAATTTTATTGATAATAAAATTAGAGTTGTGTGTGAATGGGGTAAAAACCACCATAAATCTAGGATTTATTCATCCATATTAGAGTTTAATCCCCATAATAAATATACTATATCATCAATTTATTTTCTACACCAAGTTAGTTGAGTGTTTTATTACAGAAAAATAATTAAATCATTTCTATTTTAAAGTAAGAAATGTTACCAACCCTAGTTTCCCCCTCTTAATGGAGGTCATCTACTCAAGTGTTACAAATAATTTTTATCAGTTCCAAGGATTGTAGTGAATTATATATCCTGGAAAAAGTTATGGACCATCACAACTCATTAAAAAAGGAATTAAAACTTTTTATGGAAAATGTTCTCATATATGGAAAGAATGAATTGTATTTTAGAATCCCCAATTTGAGGTATGGCATCATTTTATGCTTCTTATTTTATGTTTACAACCTTTGGGATAAGTTGTTAGAGGGGTTTGGAGGGATAAAGAGATAGGAATCTAAAATAAGTCTATAAGAATAGTTTTGGACATGAATTGTTATTCATGACATGATTGGGTTTTGGGTAGATTCCATGAATTTAATTCCAGTAATGAATGTGTTTCTTGATTATTAACTTCATGAATTGAGATTAATTCAAAATGTGAAATGTTTTTTGGGATCTTAAGTTAATTCATATTGTTTTTCAGTGTTTTTGGAAACACTAAGTTTCATGACATGAATCCCTAGTTCACATCATGAATCGGGTTGAGTCTACATGGTTAATTTATTTCTCATTCCCTAGGATTCTCATAATCCTCTATGCATTTTGTCTCAAACTCTAAGCCTATATTAGGTGATTTCAGATTACTGATTTGATTTGTATGATAAATCCATCAAATCATCAAATTTTGAACTATGGGAATCAAAGGATTCCTAAAGGATTGGATATCGAATCATGTTTTAACTATTCAATATAGGTAGTTTTCACTCATTGACCTTTTATTGTAATATAACAGTTATTATTTCTCTTAAATTAATTCCCTCTAATTTTAAATGATTTTACATGACTAAAACTCTATTGGATTTCTCTCATACTTGTTGGATTTTGAAACAAGGTGGTTGGAGTCTCACACAACTTGTTTAGTGAATTGATTAAATGTACTTTCTTAAATGAAATATGGTTTTGACACTGGTTCTTGGAATAATTAGGTTGTGGTTGTTGAATATAAAGGGAAATATTTGGTTTGTGTTCATGAAATTGATGGTACAAGGCCTTGTTAGGGTAAACATATTTCTCAGTGCTAGTTGGAAAGGTGTGTGGGTGATTTCCACCAAGAGATTGATTAATGGATAATGTATCATGGCTTGTGAGAATATGGATTCCACTCGAAAAGAATGGGTGTGTTTGTTAAAAAATGGATGGTATTCCAAATAAAATTTATGAAATAGTTATACTTCATGAAAGGGGAACTCGTCTTTGGTTATAAATATTTTAGAAAACTAGATTGTTCACATTATTGAATATTGTGTACATTGTGTCTCTACTTTTGATACTAATTTTTTCTATTTTATATTACCATGAGCTTACCAATTTCTAGTCTTAATGGAATGTGGTAAACGTATCTTGGGGGGTTTCTTACTGGTTATGGTTACTCACACACTACATATACAGTTTGGTGCATATGAAAATGTTGTTTTTCATTATATAAGAAAGGGTAGCTTTTATTACTTCTCTTATAGGGATACTTTATTTTTTATCATAGTTGGTAGAGATGAATCTTGGAAGTGTGTGAGTCTTGGTATGGAGTGGTGACACGTTGGTCCATAGTCTTGTGCTAATTTGTATTTTTTTAATATTCCTATGATATTACTCCACTATTAATCTAATGTTTGTCTCTGATTAATTTTTTATTGTTTCATTTGGTTATATTATTTATTATTGTTGAGTTTTAGTGCATGAATCATTAATATTTTTTCCTCTGTTTTACTTATTCTTATCATGTCATGTGTGTGTTGTGTTTATGTGTTAAAAGGTTAAACTATTCATCCATGTATTTTTTTTTATGAATGCATTATATGGACTGAAAATTATTTTTATTGAATAAAACACTTTTGTGGAAGAAAGTGTGAAACCAAAGGATCCAGAAAAACACCCAAACATCCTCGAACCAAAACTAGAAAGTGACAGGAACTACCTCATACATGCAACAACAACATCCACCCTCCCCTTGAGGGACACTCGGCGATCCCATGCAAGCATGGTCCCTCCCGATGTTGCAATCCCTCCAAAATAGCCATATCCCAAATGTCCTGCAAAGGGTATGGAAGAGTTCTCTAGCCCAACAAGGATGTCCAGACTGCACTTCCCACATCAGACCGGGGGTGAAGCCTCATAAGAAAAGGAAATGTTACCAAAACAAAGCTTTAGCCTATTGTTGTTTTCTTCCCTGTAGAGATTCCAATACATTATCCATACCTTAGCCTCAGTATCTTCTCCAATAACATCTTCAAATCGGTTCTCCATTTTGTACCACATGCGGATATATTCTTCTTTGCTTATTTTCCTGTCGTTGAATCCTCTCATTAAGATCAAATCTTGTTTGTCAATCCACTTCGCATGCTCGTTGTTGACCTGCACTCTTACAGCCCTTCCCATCATATCAGCCTCCTCCTGTGGAATGTCAACATACAGAAATTCTTCTACCATGTCTTCCTCGGAACAAAGGATAGGTTACTTTCTGGAACTTACCTTCCCGATAGAACTTCCCATTTCATTGATGTCTCCCTTAATTGAAACCTGAGGATCCTCTTTCACCGCATTGGGCCGTGACACCGGTAACTTCTTTGCAGAGCGGGTCTCCATAGGTGGGGGAAGCAAGGAGTAATCTTTTTTCCCCTTCTTCTTTTTAGAACTCATGTTGTTATTTTGACCTGGTACCTCCTTATCCGACTACACTAAGTCAACCATGTTGGTTTTCTCCAAGTCAGCCTCACCACCACCCAATTGCCCAACAGTCAGTTCAGGGGAAGAATCACTGCATGGCAGAACAGAAAGATCACTTTCATTGAATTGATGGCAAGGGATTTTCTCATCATCCACATCATGAGACTCTCTAATATCTGCACTTTCCAATACATCAAACCGATTTGGAGAACATGGTATAATATCATCCACCCTTACCTTCACCAAATTGGTTGGAGTGTTCTGAACTGGAAGCACAGTCTCGCCAGAGTCGTACTGGTGCTCAAGTCCTCTGCCCATATACTGATGATTATAAGTCCCATCTGTGTCCCGACCATGGTTATTTGTAGCTACATCCTGACTCGGGTCATTAGAATTACCATTCTCCCAGTTGTCCGGCTCAGAAGCATGTGAAGTGGTAGTCACAGCATCTCCAGGCAAGTGTTCCTTCCTCCTAACCTCATCCAATCCTACCTGCACTCCAAAATCTGTGCCCAATATGTCAGATTCCAGTCTCATTTCCTCCATAGAAGTAGTTAGTAATGGAGCAGTAACCTCCCCAGAGGGCACCCCCAGCACCAGTGAGATATTGTCACCACCTGGATTAGAGGGAGCCCGACAATCCTGGGGCAGGCATGCGGGTGGTGTCTTAGCACTACCTAGCCCAGCATTAGGAGTGTCCACACCACCTTCCAATGTTACATCCACTGGCACAGCTGGGTCCTCAGAAGTTCGGACACTCCCAGACCTCCTTCAACAACCGAATTCCTCATGACCCTGTCTGTGACAAAATGAACAGAAGGGTGTCCAAGATTCAAATACAATCGATTGTGCATACCTGTACTCCTCTTCAACCACAATCCAGACAATCTCAGGTGGAATTTTTGAGAGATCCATTTCCACACAAATTCTATCCGATATGGGATGTGACAAATAATTTGTCCTTTGATCACTGCACACAAACCGGCCTATGGAGTTTCCAATTGATCGCAGCAACCCAAGATTCTGGAACGGGAGAGGAAGGTCGGGTAATTGAATCCAAATCGCCATATAAGGAGAATCACGGTTCATGTGAGTGTCAAAAGACCAGCGAAGCAAATGGAAAGGGAGACCAGAGAAGTATTTACTCTTTCTAGACCAAGCCCTACCCAAATATTCCTCATCAGCAAAAATAATCAGGAATTGACGAGGACCCAGGATACCTACCCACACACGATGCTTCAATCCCCAATATGCATTGACTGCTTTGTCGAAATGCTCCACAAGGGTTTGCCGCCTCGCAAACCTCACAATCAGATCCAAAGAAAGTAACGCCAATGCTTCAGATAATTCCTTCACCGAAACTGGAACAATAGGCTGGCCTGAAAAGCAACCAGGGACCATCAGAGCCACTTGGATTTTGGGGATGAAGAAACCCGCATCCGACGAGGAACTAAAGAAATCCCTATCTCTCAACTGCTCAATGAGATATAACATGTTGAGATTTTAAATGTATAGAATAAAAATATATAGTTAACATTTTTATTCTAAACATCATGTTACTAGGGAAGTTCATGTACAAAAAGTGTTGTTAATCACTTATAGGTGTGCCATCAACTCATCATCATGGGTTTAGTTAGTGAGTGTTATGTTTCTTAAAATAGTAAAGAGACATCCTAGTAGGATTTATTTCCCACAAGGTTACTTGATTTTGGTACTTTGATATTGTTATTGTTTTATTGATACATAAAAATATAATCATGATATGATAAATAGTAAAAGTAATAAATGGTTGAATTTTTAAATGGTTTCTAGAAATAAATTGGCCCTTAAAAGGGAAAAATATACCAATAAGTGGGTTTAGTAGAGAATGAGGTTTTACCCAAACCAAAGGTGAGCTAGGATTTGGTTTAGAGTATCATGAAATCCTTTTAGGTTGTTCTCAAGGGACCTAGGACTTAGGAACCACATCAGGTGAATGACTCAAAAAAATTTCCAAAGTAGAGCCCATCGATGGTTTCTAGTGATTTTTGACCAGATCATGTAGAGGTATAGCTAAAAATATTGTCAAGTTTTTAAATTTCTTAGGTAATTTGAATAAAATATAGGTCAATATAAAAATGTATATTCTTGAGGACCTAGTTCTAGAAAAGTGTAACTTAGTAGTTCAATCTATGTTGGATTGAGATATCACTTAGAAAAGATTTTTGGAATTGTTTAATAATAAATTATTTCCATATATATTCCAAATAGAAAAGATAATATACTTCCTTAAACATGAAAAATGATGCATGTTAGTGACTTAATATGCTTACATATTGACTCACATTGTTCACTTTTTAGGAGAGGTAGTTTCTAGAGAGATACTGAAAGCTTTTATATTTAAGGTGGGTCTATGACCTGAGGTTCACTCAAAGGCGGTAATTTTTTATATTAATAAAAATATAGAAATAGTGAATAAGGTTCTGGTTAGAGAAAGATATCTTGTGGGGAATCATAGTGGAGGGGAAACCATTGTCTAATTAGGTGGTGGTGGGAGCTTCAACATTGTAATAAACACAATATTGAGGGTTACACTTAGTGTAGAAAGGAATTAGAGAATCAATCCATGGTATCGATCTCTTATCCTCCCCATCACAACAATGAACCAGGTTATTTCTAGTATGGATCACTAACACATATAAAGAAGGAATACACTACACCACCGTGGAATTTCTTCTACTATATCATGAAATGGTATCTCAAAATTTATTATTATAAACTTGTGAAAGTTATAGGTGGAATTTGATTGAATCAGTCTCAAGCTTCTTATAAATGGTTAGAACAATCCCAGAAGACTTGTTCTCATCCAAAGAACCAGGTGAACCCTGATACCACTAAGAACACTTTTGTTGTCTAGCTGACACCTCCCCAGGGAAGCAAAATTTATCATATCGTAGCTACTAAATAAATATAAGGGGTAGTGAAGGATACCAGAACCAATAAATTTGGTCCCTCTATAGTTTTATGTACCGCACTTCTGAACTCAATTGTAATGCATGTCGTGTTTGATACTAGTGCATCACATTTTTTCTTTTTTATTATGTGGTTAATAAATTATGATTATATGTGTAAATAATTCCTCACACCATGACTATCATGACACCCCTATAAAATGGGTGTGTAAAGGATTTATGTTCCTAAAATGTTCTATTACCATTATTATTATATATCTTTTATAGGATTTTATAGTCCTAGAGATAGATATTTTTTATCTGATCTTTGGAATGGCCTGGTTAGTGAAACATAAAGCTCATATTGACTATTATGCTCAGCAAGTTACATTTACATCCCTATATGGTACTATTCATGTATTAATAGTGGATTGGGATATAAATATAGGTAGAGTGGTACCTTTAGTGATGGTGGATGGAACTATCTCTGGCTTGTTAGTAGTAGTGAACCCAGGCCCTATGGATGAGACTGGAAATAATACACTTATTTCCATAGTGTATCAATACCTGGATATCTACTCGAACAATTTATCTAGGTTACCACCTAATTGGAAAATCATATTTTAAATATATGTACACCTAGGAACAATTACTATTTCACTCCCTTCTAATAGAATGGATCTAATAGAATTTATAGAATTAAAGGTCCTAGTAGAATAATTAGAGAGTAAAAGCTTTATCAGAGTTAGTACATCATCTTGGGATGCACCAGTTTTATTTGTAATGAAGGAGGATAGTAAACTTTGATTATGTGTTGAGAATAATAAACTAAATCGAGTTACAGTTAAAAATAAGCACCCACTTCCTATAATTAATGATCTATTTGATCAATTAAATGGATCCATATGGTTCTCCAAAATTCATCTATGGTCAGGATATCATTATATCAAAATCTAAAAAGATGATATTTTGAAGACAAAATTTTGGAGTTGATGTGGCTATTATGAATATGTTTCCATTCCCTTCAGTTTGGATACTAAACTTACAGTATTCATGGGCTTAATGAACCTTATCCTCCATAGTTCCATTGATTATTTTACTGTGATATTTCTATATTAAATTCTAGTTTATTCACAAGAATAGAATGACCGTGAGTATTACTTAAAATTTATGCTGAGCACATTGTGTGGTCATATATTATATGTTATTTTTTCTAAGTTTAACACCTGGATACAACAATCCCATTTCCTATAGAACTTCATTTTTAATGAGGGCATGTTAGTTGAACCTGGGAAGATTGAAGGATCCATCTCATGGAAACCACCTAATAATGTTTTTGATATGTGCAGTTTTCAAATATTAGTATGTTATTGTCATCCCTTTGTTTATGATTTATAAATAATTTCTTCTCCTATGAATACTCTAACAATAAATGGCGTTCCATTCACATGGAATGATGATTTTCTAAAATTATTTATAGAACATAATGTTCATCTCACCTCAACACCCATCATAATATTTCCAAAATCATGTAACAGTTAAGTGGTATACTTTGAAGTGTTTGGATCTAGTCTGGGTTGTGTTCTCATGTAGAGAGGTAAGTTTTTGGCCTACGGTGTGAGATTGTTTCAAACTCATGAGAAGAATTATCCAACACATGACCTAGAATTAGAAACATTTGTTTATACCTTAGAAACATGGCATTATTATCCTTTTAGAGAAAGGTTCACCATCCTTGATAATCATAATATTTTGAAATATATCTTCTCTCAGTGAGACTTGGACATGGGGAAATGTAGATGTACAGAGTATCTCCATATATTTTACTACAACTTTGTGAAAACACTTTGGAAAGGGAGTTTAGTGGCAAAAAAATTGAGTCATTATTCATATAAAAAGTTATTATGGAGGCTCATGACCAATGGTTGATAATGAGTGTCGTTGCTAATATGCATCAAGTTTATTTTGAATAGAATGATAATGAAATATTCTTCCCAATTAATAATATTCTTAAATTGGTGGATCATATCAAAGAGGCTTAGCGATCATATCTTTAATTCATCACTATTAGGTCAAATATAAATGGTGGGAGAAATAGAATGGCTAGAAAGAGTATGAAAACTCTTTTTTACAAATTTAGAACTGAATTATGGTCTCAAAGTATTTCTAAAAATGGATTATTTCAGTATAAAACCATTTGAAATGGGATATTAATCTAGTTATTTATAAAATGTATAATTAAATAAATTATCATTTTTAGTGGATGAGTATAAATAAAAATATTTTATATTATATTATAAAATTTCTAAATTTTCAACAGGTAAAGGTTAAGCATCAATGACTGGATAGTATGCTACAATCTATGCATATACCTCTATAGAAGTGGGAGAATATTTCCGTGGAACTTTTCAATAGTTTAATAAGGACTATTTGGAAGAATGATGCATTTTTTTATTATTGATTGATTTAATAAGTCATCCCACTTCCTCACAATAGGATAGTCTCACACTGTAGAGGATTTGGAAATGTTATATATTCAAGAAGTGGTCAAGGGTCACAGTGTCCCAGTTTTGATCATATCTGGTAGAGATCATTGATTCAATTTTTAGTTATTTTGATGATTTCATCAGGATCACCAAACTTAATTTATCATGAGCACTTCATATTATCCTCAAATGGATGGAAAGTCATAATGTACCGTTCAGAAGTTGAAAGATATGATCAAAGATTGTGTCATGGACTTTTTATACTCATGGGAAGATCAAGTTCCTTTAGTGGAATTATCCTATAATAAAATCTACATGGAAATTATATATATGTCCATGTTTGATGAACTGTAAAGAAATCCTTATCATTCTCCACTATTTTGGGTGGAAATTGAAGAAATGTCAGTCATGTGACCTAGTATTGTTCATGATACTATGGAGAAGATCGATATTATTTAAAATTTAATGGATTCATCTCATAGATGAGAGAAATCATATTTATATCATCATCATAATTTATCCTTATATTTCAATGTGAGTGACCATTTCCTCTTTAAAGTTTCACTAAGACATGATAATTGATTCTTGGGAAATAAAGGGATGTTAGGCCCACAGTATGTTGAACCATTTGGGATTCTTGGATAGACTGGAAATGGTTCATATCAGGTAGCATTACCAACTAGATTCAGTTATGTTTATAATGTCTTCTACATATCTCAACTAAAGAAGTATCACATAGATCCTAATTATGTGGTCATTTGGGACATTGTAACTATTAACCAAATGGTATGCTTATCTATGAACTGGTCTATAATTCTTGATAGATGGGAAAAACATGACGAGGGAGATCTATTTCTTTGGTTAGAGTATTATAGTAGAATGGAAATATTTAGGAGGAAACATGGGAATGATAGAAGTTCATGCATGGGAAAGGGTCTGAAATCTTCAAAGGAATCATCTATATCCATCTTTCTAAGGATAGAAAGGCCAATTGTGGGGATAATTTGTCACTCTTGGTTTGATGTAAACTATCATTTTATGCTTATTATATTATTTTTGTGTTTATTGTTATAAATTTCTTGAGAGATTCAAAGGGATAAAGAGAAGGTAATCTGATATCTGGATAAAATACTAGTTCAAGCCATGAATAGTTATTCATGGAATGAATGGGTTCTCGGAAAATTAAAAACATTTTATTCATGGTGTGAGTGGGTTTCCAGGTAGAATAATTTCATGGCATGTGATCCTTTCACCAAATGAAATGGTTTTCAGGATTCTAAGTCAAAGTGACTTATTTTTTGGAATTTTTTGTAACTCTAACATTCACAACATGAATCCCCAATTCATGTCAAGGATCGAATTAATTCCAAAAAAAGTTTATTTATTTCTCATACCCAATGATTCTCATAAGTCACCCTACCTTTTCTATTAAACTCTAGTCCTACCTTAGGTAACTTTGTAAGACCTACTTGATCAAGAGGATGACTACATTAAATCTTCTTGTGTTAGTCCATTATAATTAAAGGATTCATAATAGATTATATAGGTAAGGGTGTTTTAACATTTTGTGTCATGTGTTTTCCCCCATTCCAGTTTTATTGGAATTTGAACATTCTTGGTTTTTTTAAATAAATACCTTCTAGTTTAAATAATTTTACCATTCTAAAACTCTACTAAATTTCTATCATATTGATTAGATTTTTAAATAGGGTGTGGGTGTTTCTTACAAAAAATTTTATGAATTTATTATAAGGGTTTTTCTAAATGAAAGATGGTTTTTGCATTTTTTTTTTCATGGAATAACTATGTTGTGGGTTCTGAATGGAAATGTGTGTTATTGGTGTCTGATCATAATTTTCATATTATGATGACTTTTTGGAATGGACATGGTTCTCTGTGTTGACTAAAAAGGTACATGTAGGATCGCCACCAAGAAATGGTGTAGTGGAGGATGTATCACCACTCATGAGCATGAGGATGTCACTCGACATGCATAGGTGTGTGTCTATGTATGAAAATATAGATGGTATTACAAATTGAAATTTATGAATTGATTCTACTTCTAGAAAAATCAACTCATATTTGGTTATACTAATTTTATAAAAACTACTTTAAATTATTTATTTAATATTATAAACATTGTTTATATATTTTTTATACTCATCCTATCTATTTTTTATTCTTATGAGATAAAATATTTTTGGTCTAAGTGACATGTGGGAGAATTCACTTGGGGTTTCCTATAGGGTATGATTATTCATCCCCTGCATATGAAATTTGGTTTGTATAAAAATATTTTTTTCCATTATGTAGGAAAAAGGAAGGTTTCTTACTTCTCAAGAAAGTCTCATTGATGTTTTTTTCAAAGTTAATAAATATGGAACTTGGCTACGTCTGAGTCTTATTCTGTAGTGGTTCCTCATTGGTGTTCGAGTTATGTACTACTTTCGAGTTTTTAGTTTTCCTTTGATATTGTTCTATATTTACTCTAATTTTGGTATTTGAATCATATTTTTTTATTGGTTTTTGTCACATTATTTGTTACTAATGAGTTTTGGTGAATGTATCATAAATAAATATGTCTCTATTTTACTTATTCTTATCATGTTATATGTGTGTTGAGTGTTTTCATTAATAGGGTAAACTATTACCCCATGTATTTTTTGTTTTTCCCCTTGGTATTTATTGATATTATTTGTTGTTTATGGAATATCGCATAAAGTTAGTAGAACCTCTAACCCAGTCCAAGCCGGTGTGTTGGGTGGGGATGTTACATATACCCTATTTTCTCTCTCTTTGAATTGATGTTCTTTTATATATTCATCAAGATTTTTTAGAACCAAGTGATAGTTATTCATTTTCTTTATCTCATTAGAAGAGTACGAAGAATGATTATAAGTAAATAAATTCATTGTTATCTTCATTATCGAAGAAAGTGTAAACAAAGGTGATGGGTTTTAAAACTACTAAGGAAATCTAGAGTAAACTTCCCAACATCTAGGTGAAGGAAAAAAATTACAAGTTTTTATAAGTCATTATAGAAATGTATTAGTTCAAGAAGATGAATTTATTGATGATTTTTTTACTAGAGTTAATTATATTGTCTACTCCCTTATATGATATAAAGAAACTCTTGAAGAATCCATTATTTTGAACAAATTCAAGCAAGTTCTTTCTGATTAGTTTGATTCCATGATTTTAGATCTTTATGATATAGATCTTGATATATTCATAATTGATAAATTCCACGCATTTTAATACCATATGGGATGATAATATGAGAAACTCTCAAAATAAAGGTCATTAGGGAGAATGAAATTTCATTTATAACATTCAAGAATTTAAATATTGAAGATGAGTAGTTTGATTTTTATAAAGATTAAAATATGAAAGTATAATATGAGACCTCTACCTTATGTTGATAAAATTAAAAATGGGTAAAGTCATGTGTCGTGGAAAATACACTTTCAATGTTTTAATTGTGGTAAAATTAGTAACTTGTATACCCATTTTCCTTTGAGAATTATAAATGAAAATGAATATGATGAAGAAAATAAGAGGTCAATCAAAAAAAAGGTATTCCATTAAGACAAATCAACATCAATCAAATGTTAAGAAGAATATCCCATTCAATTTATTTATAAGGAATATTCTATCTCTTGGAAAGATATTTCATATAGTGATTATAGTTACAGTGGTGAGGAAACTCCTAAATAAACATCCCAAAAATGTCTTCATGGATTAAAAAGATAAAGAGAGTGTATACTTAGAGGATGACACAAAAAATGATAGTTATTTTTTGAAAATTGAGATAATTCATCAAATAAATACACAAATATTATTGTGATCAAAATGTTCCATAGGATAATAGAAAGTTAAGTGATGAAAATTCATATTTTAAAAAAATCTGATAAAGGAAAACAAATCCAAATTGAAATGGAAAGTGTGGTCATGGAAATTTTGTGTTGAAACTTTAGAATTGTAAGAAAATTAATATCATAGATTTCAATTCCACTATCATTCATATTAATTATGGTACTTAGAGTTTAAGGATGAATAATATTAAAGTTAAAAATCAAATGGATAAATGAAACAACGCATACAATAAATTAGTCATTGGAAATCATGAATTCCCAATGCAATATAAGATGAAAATCAAATCTATTGATATATTTAGTGATTTTCCAAATAAAAAATACAATTACACATGGTGTATAAAAGGTTTAACATAAATAAAGTAATTCTATTAACAAAATATAGAAAAAGAAGATCATCTTTTTAGGATAATCCTGTAAACAATTATTGTTTGAGTCGGCTAATATGTCTTAATAAAATTTAAATCCTACTTATATATAAAGAGTGGAAAATTATTTAAAATATTTATAAAATCCCCATAAGTCTGAAGAATATTTCCAAAAAAATGGTTTCATGAAATAAAATTATTGGACGTCTGAAAGTGAGGTTGGGAAACAAACCGTGTAATAATAAATAATCTATCAAAGTCAGAAATTTTAGGGATACTATAGGTGTTTTGGTGTATTTTTTCATAAGAAATATAACTAATACTATAATATATACTTAACATGACAAAAAATAGTGCATGAGCCAAGGAGAAGTTATTACCAATTAAAAACAAATCATTAACTTATACAATTTGAGAAGAATTTTGAGGTGAAAATAGATTTGAGAATCAGATGAATGTTTTTTGATGGTGTGATAATGAAGGAAACACTTCATATAATTGTATTTTTATCCTATTATCTAAATTAAATAAAAAATGTATATCATATAAGGTTCAAAAAATAAATTATTGTTGATGTTTCTTTCAAGGCATATAAATTTGATAGACCATGGATCATTGAAAATGATTATTCATCGCACATTATGTGTGATTTAAATAAACTCAAAAGTTTTGATTGATATGAGGTATAATTTGTTTCCATTAAAATGAAATATTATTAAATATAAAAGGTATTCCAGTAGCTAAAATCATATGAATTAGTTAAACTCTAATAATTTTATAGTTACTTATGGGATAAATCATTATTTGTTAAGTGTATCACAATGTTTTCATGATGTAAATAAGATGATTTCTAGAAACAATGACCATATAGGGAAGTGGTTAAAATATGGGGTAGTGCTATAAATAGGTATGATAACCCATGGTAACATGTTTTATATTGAGGATCCATAACTTATTGCTTTATGAGTATAAAATATTATAATAACATGTGATATATAATATTTTTTCATCTTGGAAAAAATATTATAAGAAGGTTAATTAAAGGTGAGGTTGTGAGAAATGTTCCAATCTTTTAGGATAAAATTATTGACATTTTAAAAACATGAAAATAGGGAAAGATGTTGAATAAAATTCATAAAGGAGTTGCAATTCAAACTCTAAGACTATTGGATTTGGTTCACTCTAATGTTTATAGACCCACGATAAAGAATTAAACAAGTGGAGATATGTTTTTTAACATAATAATAAATGAAAGTACTAAAATTTATTTTATTGTGTTTATTTATCCTAAATCCCAATCATTGAGAATGTTTAAAATCTTTTAGAAACTTGCTGAGAAGTAAACTAGTTATGTTTTAATGTGTATAATATCTAATAATGAGAGGGAATATGCAAACAAAATAACTATAATATCTTTATAAACATGGAATATGAAATGTGTTTTGTACAACTTAAACCCCAAAAAAATAAAGTATCATAATGGAAGAACATGGCCCTTATAAATATATAAATATTCATGATAATCTATCATGATACTTCTAGGCCATTTGGGATGTAAGTTATCCAAAATGATTGAATTATTCAAAATAGTTTGATTGAGGAAAACATTATATATGAATCCCTCTGAAGTATGGTTCCAAAATAATCCAAGTCTAATACACTTTAAAGTGTTAAAGAGTCTATATTGATCAAGAATAAAATATAGTGGAAGATATGATGATAAAGATAATGATGGAATATCTCTTGGATATATAAAAAATAGAAGTTTACATAGATGCTACAAAAACAAATCTCAGAGGTTAATTTATAGTTATTATGTATTAATATTTTAAAATGAATATGAGATCAAAAAAGAAGTTATAACTAATGATGAGGATGATGTTATCACAATTGAAACTACTACTTTGTTTAAAGAACATGAATAATTTTATGCTGATGATTAAAGTTAAACTTATTCAAGTGATTAATTTTGGGATTAAAGAAAAAAATAACAAATTCATGATTGAGGAAGTATATTGATGACAATAATTTAATTTAAGATCAAAATAAAGGGGTAAATAAGAAGAAAATTATAAATTATGGTTGCACTAGTTTTTTTAAATGTTGTGCCCTAAATTATTGATATGGTTTTTGATCCAAAATAATGGTTGTAAGTTATGAGTTAATTGCTGAAACAAATTTAAATGAATGAGACAAGGAATATTATACAAATTCCGAAAGATAAAAACATCATTGGCACAAAATAGAATTTCAAAAATAATCTGAATAAAAAAGGTGAGTTTGTAAGTAAAAAATCTTTATTGATTTTCATAGGGTATTCAAACATCTATGGAATTTATTTTAATGAAATAAAATTACCTATACCACAACATTAGACCATCCAAAATATTTATTTCTAATACATCACTAGTAAACTATAAAATCATTCAATTTTTTATAAAATCAGAATTTCTAAATGCATAAATAGAAGAATAAGTTTATATGGAATAACATAATGGATTCCTAATTTATGATGATGGTAGTATGGTATAAAGTATAAAAACTCTTTATAGGATGAATTCAGCCCTATGAACGTGGAATTACAAGCTACACGAGTATTTAATAAGCAAGATATTTAAAAATAGAACTATGTATAAAAAAATATGAGAATAATATTAACATTTCATCACTTATTTTGAATATAGATATTGATGATATAATAGTTTCCAATTAAAAAGAAAAAATTTGTGAAAAGTTTTCCATGGAAAAAAAAGAAGAAATTTTAAATGTCCATACATATCAATGAAATTATTATTGGGTAAATAAAATACTAAAACTAGTAGTTTTGTTTTTATCTTGCATGGAAAATATGAAAAGTAGTTATTGAAATGTTTTGGTATGGAAGAATCAGTAGGTGTGTATAAACCAATTCAAGTTGGATCAAAATTGAGTAAAAATGATGAGTAGAAGACTTTCAATGAGAAGGAATTAATAAAAATCATTTGTATTTTATTTCATTTGACTACATCAGGGACATGTATTTTTTATACAATCACAATATTTTCAATATATCAATACAATCCAAATGATTATCATTTATTTAAATATAATATAATTCTATGGTATATCAAAAGTATATAAAATTATGGTCTTTTGAATGGTAAGAAATGTGAGATGGAATTATAGATATTTACTGATGTTGGATGGTCCAATCATATTGATGATAGAGAGATCACATCAGAAGCATAATTATTTATTAGTAGAAGATTTCTCACATGAAATTCCAAATAAATGGTCATATGTCACTTAGATTTCCACTAAATATGAGTAATTTGTTGTGTCATGGGAAACTAAATAAATGATTTGGATGATGAATCATTTGGATTACATAAATTTTATTCTTAATTACCCATTGGTTTTTGGATTTGATAATCAAATTAAAATAAATATTTCTGAAAATACAATCAAACATTCAAGATTAAATAACATAGATATTATATATTATTTCTTGAAGGATTAGCTGAATAGAGGAACATTGAAAATATAATTTTTTCCATATAAGAAATAGATTACTGACATTCTAAAAAAAACTACTCCCAGCTGAGACTTTTTAGAATATAATACTAAAAATGGGTGTGCATCCCATTTCTCTATATCACTAAGGTATTTTTATGAGTTTCCACCACTTTAAATCATATTTTCTTTGATAAAAACGGGAGAATAAAACATTCAGGGGGAGTAACCTTCTCAAACATGAATGTTAATAATCTATTTATTCATTTAAGTGATAGGGGTAGTTTTAAAATCTATTGAGATAGATCATAAAATAATGTTTTTGAGTTGGTATCACTTGTTGAACTGGTTTGTGGGTTTTTTACGACTTAGTAACTATTTTTTCTGATCCAGGAAAGATCATATAAACATAGAGTTGATTGATTCATATATCATTACTTTTATGAGATTTATACCACCCCTTTATAAATTACCTATATCTTTATTGTCAATAATGTGGAGAAAAGTTTCATTAACATTTCATATTTATTAAGGATAACATTCTTATAAGAATATAACTAAGGATGATATGAAACTAAAATGTAGTATATTTGAAACAAATCCAAACAGGGAAATCATTTCTCCCCTAGAGTATGATGTTGTATTTATTTTCAATACATGTGATTGAGTGTCAATACATTTGAGATGAATGAATAAATGGATCGTATTTTTGAAATGTTTTTTAGGGAGTTCTTAGTTGACTTGAGAATGAATGACTTCATACACAATATTTCTGAGTTTTCAAGAAAATCTGACAAATTCATGAGTAAGATCTTCCATAAATCTAGAAATATATTAGGGAGTTTAGATTATGTAACATAACAACTATTTGATGATATGTAATATCTCCTAGACCATACTCAAAGTATATGTATGAATAATATAGTTATATGTAAAAATAACATTGATATTTCAGTAATTACATATGATTAATTTTGAAGATACGCATGAGTATGCTAAAGGTTCTAGAGGATGAAAAAGAAACAATATGGGTCTTGTATGAATTATTCTTATGATATGTAATAGTGACATGAGCTTTTCAAAGAATACCTAATATCATTAAATGGGTAACATAAAAAGAAAAAAAATATCAAGTGAAATGTAAGATTAAACATGACAATTTTTTACAATTCTTCATGCATTAAACATCCTGATATTTTCTTTTAATCAAAATTACATATGAGGTGACTTAATTCTATGAAAAACAAGACATGGTACATGAATAGTTATGTGTATATAATCATTGATACATATAAAATAAGTTACATATAATTTCATAGATTCATGTGATGAAGATATAAAGAAGAATTCCATATTAATGGGATGTCAAATATGTATTCCCAATAATAATATTAGCTCACATTTTTAATTTATATACTTTAGCTACAATCAGATATTTAAGTAATATTTTTCAAGGAATATATCATAGATATATCGCAACAACTTTCCCACACATTTAATATTTATTAATTTGACTCCATGATTTACTATGGGGTCTAATGAATGAGGATCTGAGTTTTTGATTTAAAATAAATAGAGATAGCTGATGGAACAAAGGAGGGTTCTGTGAAATTTTTATGAGATATAATGACAAAAATACAACCCAATGAGATTTATATACAAAAAATATGAAGAATATCATATTAATATTGTTCATTAGAGACATTTTCTTTCTCTAGTGATCATTATTCATGAATATTTCATTTATGAAACTTTATAATAATTGGGTTCTTTATTGAACTAATCAGTTCCAACATAATAAAGAGTTCTCAAATATTTTCTCACATGTAGCTTCATCGATATAATTAAAGTGGAGTTGTATGTGTTTTTTTACAACCACTGTACATGGGTGATGTAGTCATCCACATTTGAGGAGAACCTTATTAAAAAATATGAGGTTCCATCAATTAATTTTCTATATTAGGTGAGGGGGGGATCTGATTACTAAACAAGAATGATAGAAGTTTTTTTAAAATAAAAAATTTACTAACACTGATTCACCCAATCTCATTGTTGTTTATCTGTAACATCCCAAGTAAGTAATGAATAATAGATATTTTTATCTATGTATATTAATTATTAAGATAGTGTTATAGAGGCTTAAAATGAAAATAAATACAATCTTATGCATGGAATACACTAATATTCTTAAAAGATTGTTTTAGTGCCTTTTGATGGCAAACCATTTTTGAATCTATATTTTGATAATTTTATAAACTATGTTTGTCAAAATAAACTTATTCTTTATGATTGGGACATCAATATTTACCTTGTGTGAATTTTTGGTATTTTTCTGACAATATTCATTTTTTTAATGAATAGTGAAAAATACTGCATTTTACATCAAAACTGCTTTTTAACCTAATTTATTTGTATGATTAGATTATGTTTTGAATTGGTTTTGAAGTGAAATTAGAATATATTTTTACCATTTTATCCAATGGTGGTCATTGGAATCAATGTCACTTTGAAATTAGACTTAAACTGGTGTCAATCTTTTGATACTTATTATTTTGTAAAAACACGCTTTTTGCTCTGGCAGCAGGAATTAATTATTAAATTAATTAATGTGACTTATATGATTTGAATTTCGTAAAATAGACTTCATTTTTGAATTCGGAATATCAAATATAGCTTAGGGTGAATTTTTGGTAATTTTCTGAAAAACTTCAATTTTTGATGAATAGTGAAACCACTAAGTGGTAATCAAGCAAACTGATTTTTCAGTTAAATGAAAGTTTACCACTAATGTGTATTGAATTTTGAAAATCCTACATACATGGTTGTCATTAAGAAGTAAAATTTGGTTCAATGAGATTATAATAATTTTTTGGTGAATAGTAACTTATTAAGTTCTTAATCGCGATTAGTGGTAATTAGGGTAGTTTAAGGTATAAATAATGCTTTAATAATAGGAAATGACCAAGAAACATGTCCCAACCTTATTTTTTGTGTCATGGCCGACCAAGACAAGCCATCGGTCATCTTGGGGACCCCATGGATCCACTTTTGTTGGGAAATGACATAAATTACTTTTTATTTAATGTTAAAGTGAAAATGACACAAACATAATATGTTTTACAAAAAAAAAATTTAAGTGGGGTTATACAAGTCCAAAATTTGATTATAAATAGTCATTGGAAAGATAAAAAGATTTCCTATATCATAGTATTTGTTTATAATTTTTATACATTAAATAAAGTTAATTATTTATGACATAATTATGATGCAGCGATGACATCATTATTTGACGATTTAAATAAAATAGAAAGATAATGTAAAATCTATGAACTACACATGTCCAAAACCAATTGTATGAGTGGATTTCGAACCCTTATCACCTTATCCACGAATTCTATCAATGTGTGACCTTTTGAAACCGAAACACATTTTCAAATAATGTAATATTTCTTTACTTTCCAAAAGTGACCCTCCTCTCCTCTTATAAAAGGCCCCCACCTCTACCTCATTTCACACACTCTTCAAGCCTTTGGATCGGCCAACCCCTGCCCATTTTCTCTCTCCACATCCCTCTCCTCATCCTAGAGGATTCCCTTTGGGAATAATCCTTTCAAATGAAGCCTTTAGGCTCAAATCAAAAGGAGTTACACTTTTAAAGGTAATTCATTCTCTCATGTTCATTTGTTTTATTTTGCTTCTCCAACCCCCTAAACTCTTTTTATTTACTTATTTTGTAACAACACCAGTATCTTAAATATACAAGGATGTTGTTATAATATTTATTTGAGCTACACTCTCACACAACTACATCAAATGGTTAAAGAACATACGGTTTCCGTGGATGGCGAAATTCTGCCTCCCGAAACGATGATTGTTCAACACTCATTTAACACCTTCAAAGGTGGCCATTATGATGTCACTATTTTTATATATGATATATAATATGTTTATGTTTTCCTTAAGTTTCTGTTTTTTTTATTTTGGGCATACCTTTATGGTTTCCATTATGGGTAAAACACGATATCTTCATTTTAGGAAGTGCGGACTACCGCCCCCTAAAAGTGATTTGATTCGTTAATACCATATGTGGGATGTGTAAAGGATAAAGTTAATGATATTATATATGTTATTATACTGGAATTATAATATACTCTTATATCATTATGATTCCATTCCAGAAAATATGAAATATAAATGGAAGTAGCGTTCATGCGTATGTACGGCTTACCGTCTCCATGAACGGTGCATTTCATTTCTTACCTCTAAATGTGATGTAATATTATAAATGCATGTATGTACTGGATATATATGACATATATGATATCTACATCATGAATACCATTCTGGATATAATGAACCTTTGTCCAAATTAACAACATGTAAGTGTAAGAAGTCAATTTTTGACTTAAGAACCAAATACCGACAAAATGAACATTATTAACTTAACAGATTACATGATGTTCATAACATGGTATAAAAGGAATAATGAACTTGAAAAAGGTTCTTAAGCAAGTAGATATTAACTCAAGTTTATTATTAAGGATATTAAAGAACGGTCGGGTCAAGTCGGATACGAGGTATGGGACTTCGTCTCAATCTCCTTTCATTGAGGCATATTTTGTTTTATACACAACTTTCTTTTATACGGTGTATAAACCCCTTTGACTTTTACGTTTATTCAAAAGGAATCTTTTTTATACGAAGTGTTTACTAAACGACAAAAGGGAATGTTTTTTTCGTATGTATGCGGCGACAACGACTTCTCCGCTGTCGTGACCGTTATTTGAGTTTTGGCTTCCTCTACAAGCCATACCTTTTTTTAAAAAACGAAAAAATAAATACCATGTTTTACTTTGGTATTGAAAATGGTTTTCATAATGTTTTTATTATATCAATGTGTTGTATTGATATCTCGTGATTGAAATGTGGAAATGTTATGTTTCTTTTATGCATGTTTTATGTGATATGATTATGTTATGGTTCTTGGGCATTATTATGAAGACGGGTGGTTCCGTGATAAACTAAGGGCGGGTGAGCGTGTTATAGCTCTCCAATGCATTGGGTAACGCGAAGGAGTGAAACGTTAAGGTTTCTCCGAAGAGATTTTAGGGAATATACTGTGATGGGTATTCCAAACATAACCAAGAGGGTTACTCCCTACGTAAGAATGTTATGAATTCCTCAAGTTACCTTTATGTCTTATGATTTCTATGATTTATTCATGATTTGATGAGGTATGTTAAAGTGATTATGTTTTATGGGTAAAGTATGATTTCACTCTTATGTATGTATGTACCCATGTTTCCTTTCCATGTTTTTATAACCCATACTGAGTTTTTATGCTCATACCAAGTTTTTGAAATATTTTTCACAGGTCAAGGGAAAGGTACATGATAAGATGATAGAGTCAAGGATGTGTCAAGAAATAATCCATGTTTTATTTTAAATGTGTTTCCATTGATGGGAATGAAGAATACTATCTTTATGTAACCACTCTGTTTATATGTGGAATGTAATGCAAGTTTTATGATATAATTCTCTAAAACTCTAAACCCGAAAAGATCCTCAATGTGTAATCTTTTAATAACTCAAGATTAAGTAAGGTTTAAGGCTGGGGCCTTATAGTTGGTATCAGAGGTCGGTTTAGATAACTTTAGGAGTTAGAATTCTATTAAATGATTATCCAAAAATATTTTTTTCGAAATGATATAGCATTTAAAGATTACCATGTTGCTTCATCTAAGACATGTTTGTTCAGAATGGTTTTCCGCAGAGGAAACAGGGAAGCAGTGCTAGGAAGGCATACAGAAGGAAATAACCTTCCGAATCAGCATCCTGAGATGGTCGGAATTTGATCTGAACAGTTTGTTGCAGTAATGGCGCAGTTGACTCAAGCGATAAATGGCGGTGGTATCCATGCACGAGATCAGCCAGAACAATCGCAGAGGAACATGTCAGTGGTGGAACATTTCATGAGGAAACATCCACCATCATTTAGAGGATCATCTGACCATGTGCTAGCTGAAGGGTGGATTAAAGCACTGGAGAAGATTTTTTATGTCATGGGGTGTTCATACAATCAAAAGGTTAGTCTTGTTATTTACCGTTTGGAGGGTGAAGCAGATCGGTGGTGGTCTATTGTTAAAAATATCAGGGACGCCGATGAGATTGATGCTCTTGACTAGGATTAATTCAAAGGTATGATTCTTGAGAAGTATTTTCCTAAGGCTGTTAGACTTAGGATGGAAAAGCAATTCTTGGAATTGAGGCAAGAGGAAGACTCAGTGGCTGCCTATGAAGAAAGGTTCACTCGATTGGCAAGGTATGCTCCAAATTTTATCTGGGACCTTAATAGTAAAATCAATCGTTTTTACTCAGGATTAAAGCCAAAGTATCAAAGGGCATTAGCTTCTCATGAGTTTAAAAGTTATGAAAATCTTGTTCGATGTGCTAAGAAGGTGGAAATGGAGTTTGCCGATGACCAAGTTTTCTATAACAACCAGCAGAAGAAGAGACCGAGGTGGTAGGAGAAAGGTAAGAATTATTCAAAAAAGTCTGATGGTAAGAAAACTAAGTTTCCAGTTTGTGATAAATGTGGAAAAAGGCATGCTGGGGAATGTCTTCTGAATTCTGGAAAGTGCTACCGATGTGGTAAGATGGGACATAAGGCTCGTGATTGCACTGAAAAGGATCAAGGTGAAGTTAAGAACAAATTTGATTTACAGTTAGTGAAGTGTTATAAGTGCAATGAGATGGGTCACTATGCAAACGAGTGTCCGACAAGGAGATTGAGTGATGGGAAGAAGTTAGACTACAAGCAGAAAGGGGTGGTGAAATCCTTTGCAACTACTTCAGCAGATGTCGGGCCATCAAATGAAGTTGTATCAGGTACTTTGTTTGTTTTTTCAGATTATGCCAGTGTGTTGTTTGATTCGGGGTTTACACATTCTTTCATCTCTTAAACCTTTTCTAGTAAAATGGGAATACCATCTCAAGAAATGACTCCTGAACTTTTGGTAAAAACACCTGGGGGAAGTGTCGAGGCAAAAAGAATTTATAAGAATCTTCCTATCCTTATCTGTGGAAAGAACCTACTTGCAAACCTTATTGTTCTACCTCTAGTAGAGTTTGATGTTATCCTGGGTATGGATTGGCTCTCTATTTACCATGCTAAGATTAACTGTAGAGCTAAAGAAGTTTCTTTTCAGAAAGACTTTCAGTTTGTTTACAAGAATGAACCCTTACTTTTGATAACATATCAAGAGGCCGAGAAACTTGTAAAAGATGGAAATGAATGTTACCTTTCACACGTCGTTGAAAATAAAGGAACTGTTCAGATTAATGATGTGACAGTGGTAAATGAGTATCCTGATGTTTTTCCTGATGAGTTGCCTGGAATAATACCAGATCGGGAAGTTGAGTTTACTGTTGACTTAGTTCCTGATGCTAAGCCAATTTCAAAACCCCCTTATCGAATGGCACAAATTGAACTTTTAGAGTTGAAGGAGCAATTGCAAGATTTATTAGAGAAAGGTTTCATTAGACCTAGAACATCACCATGGGGTGCTCCTTTTTTATTTATTAAAAAGAAAGATGGTTCTATGAGACTTTGCATTGATTATAGAGCCTTGAATAATATCACTATTAAGAACAAATATCCTTTGCCTCATATCGATGATTTGTTTGATCAGCTCCAGGGAGCTCAGTTTTTTTCAAAGATTGACTTGAGATCGGGGTACCATCAGCTGAAGGTAAAGGAGGTAGATATTCCGAAGACCGTGTTCCGTACGAGATATGGCCATTATGAATTTGTAGTAATGCCTTTTGGGCTAACCAATGCACCTGCTGTATTCATGGACTTAATGAATAGAATTTTCCATGAGTTCTTGGATAAGTTTGTGGTGGTTTTCATTGATGATATTTTGGTGTTTTCTAAAAGTAAAGAGGAGCATGAAAGACATTTAAGGGTTATCTTGCCAACCTTAAAAGAAAAGAAATTGTATGGGAAATTCAGAAAGTGTGAGTTTTGGTTGCAACAAATTTCTTTCCTTGGTCACATTTTTTCTAAAGATGGAATAACTGTTGATCATACAAAAAAAAGTTGTGGAAGAATGGCCAAGACCCACAAATGTAACCGAGATTCGTAGCTTCCTTGGTTTGGCGGGCTATTACCGAAGGTTTGTTAGAAATTTTTCACGGTTATCTAGTCCAATGACTAAGCTAACTCGGAAGGGTGTTAAGTTTATCTGGACAAAAGAATGTGATGATTG
This sequence comes from Viscum album, assembly GCA_963277665.1. Taxonomy (NCBI): domain Eukaryota; kingdom Viridiplantae; phylum Streptophyta; class Magnoliopsida; order Santalales; family Viscaceae; genus Viscum; species Viscum album. The sequence continues at coordinate 379,407,703 of OY728163.1, read as the reverse complement.
TTTTCAGGAATTGAAAAGAAGATTGGTGAATGCTCCAGTTTTAGCACTACCTTCCAGGAATGGTGAGTTTGTTATATACAGTGATGCTTCATTGAAAGGACTTGGTTGCGTCCTAATGCAGAATGATCAGGTAATTGCTTATGCTTCACAACAGTTGAAAACTCATGAGGTAAATTACCCTACACATGATTTGGAACTAGCTGCTGTTGTTTTTGCTTTAAAAATTTGGAGGCATCATTTGTATGGAGTAAAGTGTGAAATATATACCGATCACAAAAGTTTAAAGTATATATTCACTCAGAAAGAGTTAAACATGAGACAAAGGAGATGGCTGGAATTAATCAAGGATTATGATTGTCCAATTCATTACCATCCGGGAGAAGCAAATAAAGTGGCTGATGCTTTGAGTCGAAAAAGTAATGCTTCATTAACAATGTTGCGGTTGGAACATGATCCTTTGGTTAACGATTTGATGAACTTTGGCATAGAAGTTGTTGGTGCAGGAAGTCCTTCTGTTTTGTTTCAGGTATCAGTGAGATATTATCTATCATATAGAATCAAGCAAGCACAGAAGCAAGACAGTGAGTTGCAGAAAAAAGTAGAGCTGGTTCAGAAAGGTAAGTTGCCTAAATTCAACATTGATAATGATTGTGTTTTTAGATTTGGGAAGAGATTGTGTGTGCCTTGTGATTCACAGTTGAAGAGAGAGTTGTTATGTGAAGCTCATAGTTCTCCGTTTTCAGTTCATCCGGGCAGTACTAAGATGTATAGAGATCTGCGGGAGTATTACTGGTGGGATGGAATGAAAAGAGACATTGCTGATTTTACTGTGAAGTGTTTGACATGTCAACAGGTTAAAGCAGAGCGGTAGTTACCGAAAGGGATGCTTCAGCCTTTACCAGTGCCAGAGTGGAAATGGGAGAATATATCCATGGACTTTGTTGTTGGATTACCGAAGACATCTCGAGGTAATAATGCAATCTGGGTTATTGTTGATCGCTTGACCAAATCTGCTCATTTCCTTTCTATACGAGATACTTTCTCTCTTGATCAACTTTCCCGTTTGTATCTTAAAGAGATAGTAAGGTTACATGGAGTTCCTCTCTCCATTTTATCAGATCGTGATCCCAGGTTTACTTCTATCTTTTGGAAAGGCCTTCAGAAGTCGTTGGGTACTGAATTAAATTTTAGTACAGTTTTTCATCCTCAATCAGATGGGCAGTCAGAATGAACAATTCAGACATTGGAGGATATGCTACGAGCTTGTTCTATGGATTATCAGGGAAGTTGGGACCAACATCTTTCTTTGGTTGAATTTTCATATAATAACAGTTTTCATTCTAGTATACAGATGGCACCATTTCAGGCATTATATGGGAAGCGGTGTCGAACTCCAGCTTTCTGGGATGAAGTGGGTGAATGGAAGTTGATGGGACCAGAATTGGTAGAAGAGATGGCAGAAAAAGTTCAGCTGATTCAGAAACACATGAGAACAGCTCAGAGCAGGCAGAAGAGTTATGCGGATAACCGGAGGAAGGATCTATCTTTCGAGGTAGGTGATCATGTTTTTCTCAAGGTTTCTCCTTGGAAAAGTGTGATGAGATTTGGTAAGAAAGGAAAGTTGAGTCCAAGGTTCATTGGACCATACGAAATTCTGGAGAGAGTTGGATCAGTTGCATACCGAGTGTCTTTACCTCCGAGTTTATCTCAGGTACACAATGTTTTTCACGTTTCAATGTTGAGAAAGTATATGCCAGATCCATCTCATGTTTTGAGTCCAGAGGTAGTTCAGCTGGAAGAGAACCTATCTTATGAGGAACAACCGGTCCAGATTCTTTACCACAGGGAGCAAGTGTTACGGAATAAGGTGATTCATCAGGTAAAGGTTTTGTGGAAAAACCACATGATTGAAGAGGCAACATGGGAATCTGAAAATGCAATGAGGGATAAGTACCCCCATTTATTCGATAAGTAAATAAATTGCGGGGACGCAATTTTCTAAAGGGGGGAAGGATGTAACATCCCAAGTAAGTAATGAATAATAGATATTTTTATCTATGTGTATTAATGATTAAGATAGTGTTATAGAGGCTTAAAATGAAAATAAATACAATCTTATGCATGGAATACACTAATATTCTTAAAAGATTGTTTTAGTGCCTTTTGATGGCAAACCATTTTTGAATCTATATTTTGACAATTTTATAAACTATGTTTGTCAAAATAAACTTATTCTTTATGATTGGGACATCAAAATTTACCTTGTGTGAATTTTTGGTATTTTTCTGACAATATTCATTTTTTTAATGAATAGTGAAAAATACTGCATTTTACATCAAAACTGCTTTTTAACCTAATTTATTTGTATGATTAGATTATGTTTTGAATTGGTTTTTAAGTGAAATTAGAATATATTTTTACCATTTTATCCAATGGTGGTCATTGGAATCAATTTCACTTTGAAATTAGACTTAAACTGGTGTCAATCTTTTGATACTTATTGTTTTGTAAAAACACGCTTTTTTCTCTGGCAGCGGGAATTAATTATTAAATTAATTAATGTGACTTATATGATTTGAATTTAGTAAAATAGACTTCATTTTTGAATTCGGAATATCAAATATAGCTTAGGGTGAATTTTTTGTAATTTTCTGAAAAACTTCATTTTTTGATGAATAGTGAAACCACTAAGTGGTAATCAAGCAAACTGATTTTTCAGTTTAATGAAAGTTTACCACTAATGTGTATTGAATTTTGAAAATCTGAAATACATGGTTGTCATTAAGAATTAAAATGTGGTTCAATGAGATTATAATAATTTTTTGGTGAATAGTAACTTATTAAGTTCTTAATCGCGATTAGTGGTAATTAGGGTAGTTTAAGGTATAAATAATGCTTTAATAATAGGAAATGACCTAGACACATGTCCCAAACTTATTGGTTGTGTCATGGCCGACCAAGACAAGCCATGGGTCAAGTTGGGGACCCCATGGATCCACTTTTGTTGGGAAATGACATAAATTACTTTTTATTTAATGTTAAAGTGAAAATGACACAAACATAATATGTTTTACGAAAACAATTTTTAAGTGGGGTTATACAAGTCCAAAATTTGATTAAAAATCGTCATTGGAAAGCTAAAAAGATTTCCTATATCATAGTATTTTTTTTATAATTTTTATACATTAAATAAATGTAATTATTTATGACATAATAATGATGCAGCGATGACATCATTATTTGACGATTTAAATAAAATAGAAACATAATGTAAAATCTATGAACTACACATGTCCAAAACCAATTAGATGAGTGGATTTCGAACCCTTATCACCTTATCCACGAATTATATCAATGTGGGACCTTTTGAAACCGAAACACATTTTCAAATAATGTAATATTTCTTTACTTTCCGAAAGTGCCCCTCCTCTCCTCTTATAAAAGGCCCCCACCTCTACCTCATTTCACACACTCTTCAAGCCTTTGGCTCGGCCAACCCCTGGACATTTGCTCTCTCCACATACCTCTCCTAATCCTAGAGGATTACCTTTGGGAATAATCCTTTCAAAGGAAGCCTTTAGGCTCAAATCAAAAGGAGTTACACTTTTAAAGGTAATTTATTCTCTCATGTTCATTTGTTTTATTTTGCTTCTCCAACCCCCTAAACTCTTTTTATTTACTTATTTTGTAACAACACCAGTATCTTAAATATACAAGGATGTTGTTATAATATTTATTTGAGCTACACTCTCGCACAACTACATCAAATGGTTAAAGAACATACGGTTTCCGTGGATGGCGAAATTCTACCTCCCGAAACGATGATTGTTCAACACTCATTTAACACCTTCAAAGGTGGCCATTATGATGTCACTATTTTTATATATGATATATAATATGTTTATGTTTTCCTTAGGTTTCTGTTTTTTTTATTTTGGGCATACCTTTATGGTTTCCATTATGGGTAAAACACGATATCTTCATTTTAGGAAGTGCGGACTACCGCCCCCTAAAAGTGATTTGATTCGTTAATACCATATGTGGGATGTGTAAAGGATAAAGTTAATGATATTATATATGTTATTATACTGGAATTATAATATACTCTTATATCATTATGATTCCATTCCAGAAAATATGAAATAGAAATGGAAGTAGCGTTCATGCGTACGTACGTCTTACCGTCTCCATGAACGGTGCATTTCATTTCTTACCTCTAAATGTGATGTAATATTATAAATGCATGTATGTACTGGATATATATGACATATATGATATCTACATCATGAATACCATTCTGGATATAATGAACCTTTGACCAAATTAACAACATGTAAGTGTAAGAAGTCTATTTTTGACTTAAGAACCAAATACCGACAAAATCAACATTATTAACTTAACAGATTACATGATGTTCATAACATGGTATAAAAGGAATAATGAACTTGAAAAAGGTTCTTAAGCAAGTAGAGATTAACTCAATTTTATTATTCAGGATATTAAAGAACGGTCGGGTCAAGTCGGATACGAGGTATGGGACTTCGTCTCAATCTCCTTTCATTGAGGCATATTTTGTTTTATACACAACTTTCTTTTATACGGTGTATAAACCCCTTTGAATTTTACGTTTATTCAAAAGGAATCTTTTTTATACGAAGCGTTTACTAAAAGACAAAATGGAATGTTTTTTTCATATGTATGCGGCGACAACGACTTCTCTGCCGTCGTGACCGTTATTTGAGTTTCGGCTTCCTCTACAAGCCATACCTTTTTTTAAAAAACGAAAAAATAAATACCATGTTTTACTTTGGTATTGAAAATGGTTTTCATAATGTTTTTATTATATCAATGTGTTGTATTGATATCTCGTGATTGAAATGTGGAAATGTTATGTTTCCTTTATGCATGTTTTATGTGATATGATTATGTTATGGTTCTTGGGAATTATTATGAAGACGGGTGGTTCTGTGATAAACTAAGGGTGGGTGAGGCCGTTATAGCTCTCCAATGCATTGGGTAACGCGAAGGAGTGAAACGTTAAGGTTTCTCCGAAGAGATTTTAGGGAATATACTGTGATGGGTATTCCAAACGTAACCAAGAGGGTTACTCCCTACGTAATAATGTTATGAATGCCTCAAGTTACCTTTATGTCTTATGATTTCTATGATTTATTCATGATTTGATGAGGTATGTTAAAGTGATTGTGTTTTATGGGTAAAGTATGATTTCACTCTTATGTATGTATGTACCCATGTTTCCTTTCCATGTTTTTATAACCCATACTGAGTTTTTATGCTCATCCCAAGTTTTTGAAATGTTTTTCACAGGTCAAGGGAAAGGTACATGATAAGATGATAGAGTCAAGGATGTGTCAAGAAATAATCGATGTTTTATTTTAAATGTGTTTCCATTGATGGGAATGAAGAATACTATCTTTATGTAACCACTCTGTTTATATGTGGAATGTAATGCAAGTTTTATGATCTAATTCTCTAAAACTTTATACCCGAAAAGATCCTCAATGTGTAATCTTGTAATAACTCAAGATTAAGTAAGGTTTAAGGCTGGGGCCTTATATTATCTATTTATGTTATCTTAAAATTATATTATGATTGAACACTAATTTAGATAGATTATATATCATTTTCTTAGCTTCTAATTTGATTGGTGAACACTCCTTATCACCTCAATGAGTTATGACATAGAAATTGTTCTCTATGTGTTGCGGTATTTATTTGATTTATCTATTTTCTATAAATTAATTAATTAATTATGTTAATCAAATGAATTCAAAATTAATATTAAAATAAAAAAATGAATTAAGTATCATAAAATAAAAATTATAAAAGGAAAAAATCAATGCATTTCAGTATGTAATATATATTCAAACATATTGTTCCAAATATGTCCTAATGATTACTTAAAATAGAATGTAATGTCTATGTTTCCAAAAATGAGTATGTTAAACCCTAAAATTCTTTGTCTTAGTAATATAAAATCTTTTTTGCATAAAATACATTAAAATTACATTAAAATGATAATAGTAAAAAAAAATAAAAAATGTTGTTAATCAATGATCTAAGATTTGATCCAAAAATATTTGGGAAATTAATTCACTAATTTGATATTCCATTTTTTCAATAATATATGTGATACAAAAATTATTTATCCTCAAATAGGGTACTGGATTTTGTGATGAAATCATTAAAAAATTAATTTCTTTGTTTTCTATGAGATAGTAATGTTTTCATTATTGAACATAATAAGGTAAAGGAATGTTGTATTCAATGTTTATGAGAAACAAAAAAACATGGATAATTTTATTGGTAAATTAGAACATATCAAAGTGGTTAAGCATAAATAATATGTAAATCATTTTATATTTAATTATTTTAGGATCAAAATAGCATAGTAATGATATTAAAATTAACTCGACTCCACATACCAATGATTTTAAATTTTGAGGGATACGAGTGTTATGGTGTATGATGATCCAAGCAATGAATATATCACATTGGGAGCTATGTTTTGGGTAAGATAATTGAATTTCCCACTTATGATAATGTTTTAGTCTCATACATTAATTAAAGGATATATTTTCCAATATATAAAGATGGTACAAAGTCATTTATATTAAAAAAAATATAATACAAACTTTTCCACATGGACATCCAAGGTTTTTAACTCCATGTCATTTGTACCGATCATGAGAAAATAAAATTAAATGATAAGTCAAAGGAATTTTTTCATATTATTTAAAAATAGTTGAAGAAATAAATTTAAAGGATAAAACGTCTTTTCATAGTTTTACGTAATTTTTTTTAAAAATCTGAAGATGTTTCAAAAATATTGAATAAATTTCATTAAAACTATATTACATGAATATTTTTTATATTAGACATTTTCTAGATGTCATTGATATAGATAAAAAATGTTTTTTCTAGTGTAATTGTAACATTACTATGACACACCAAGTTTTCTTATTATATATATATATATATATATTATTATCATTTTAATTTTATGAAAATTTTAAAATTATGAAAATTTTATTAAGTTACATGTTTAGAAGTAGGGTCTTCAAGACTAGGCATGCAAATTTTTGGAGGTAGTAGCTTTGCATGGTAGGACATGAAGTTTTCATATCTGTAAAAACCATGCCTCACATAAATAATGGGTGAAAACATAATTTTCATGACTAAATATCCCAAAACTATTTTTAATTTATTAATTACTTTTTAAAATAATTTTTTTTATTGTGCAATAAAATTTATTCATTTTTTATAGATATGTAATTTTATTTTTTAAACACATTACATGTGTGGACTTTTATTTTGTGTATTTTATATAATTATTCCTATTATATGTATTTTACATCCACCTAGGCCTTCGGTTCAGTAAGGCCTTTGGGCCACCTCAAGTCCTTCGGTCCACCATTAGTGCAGTTGAAAACCAGACAACCTACAAGGAATAATCTTAAGAAGGAGGATGAGAAAGGAGCTTTCACCAGTGTAGAGGCTAAATGGATTGCAAGAATGAGAGGGTATGGGTCCTGCCATTAGGACAATCCTGTGCATGCACGAGAAAGCCTAGATGAACTACCATGCAAAGTTGGAGAGCTGATTTCACGATGAAGGTGCTGGGGAGGAGCAGTTCCAAGTAGTTAGTCTAGGTTTTATGTAATGTTTGAATCCTATGGGAAATGAATTCCTCAAACACCTACGGGCCATGTAATACTTACACCTACAGGCCTTGTGAGGGTTCCACCTCACCCCTTGAAAGGTGGATTATCAATATCAATAAAAAATGAAGGCCTTAGGGCCATTGGATGATTATATGAGTAAAGTGAGATAAATAGAAAGGGAGGCTCTAATTTCATCCCTTTTATCATGACATGTCCCCCAGGGCATGTGCCATGACTACCCCAAGCCCGCCTTCCATAGGCCAGGGGTTGGTGGCTAGCACCGAAAAGGCATATCCCTAAAATAGGAAGGCATTACCTCTAAACCTATAAACACACAGACTAGGTATACAACAAGAGAAAACCACAAAGTATAACTACTAAAAGTAAATGTGTGAACTGAAGAAGAATGGGCCAATATACAAACCCAACTAAAATAAAGTACTGAAAAAGGGAAAAACAACTTCTGAGGTCATCTGAAAAGGATCCTACCTGAATGGTAGGTATAGCTCATCACTGCAACTCTCCACGTCAACCGGTCACCTCCATGAATCGTCTAGTCCTGGCACCCAAATCTCGGTCAAATTTGTCCGTCGTCTACACAAGACACAACAAGGTGCAGGCGAAGCCCGTGTAGTGCTGAGTATAACAATACCCAGTAGGGACCCCGATACCCCCGAAGGTATCCTAGAATTCCACAAAGTAAAAACCACCAAGCATGATCTCAATCACAAAGTACAAATTAAAAGACAGCTCACACCAGGTATATAACCTAAAGAATAGGAATAATGATGATTAGTCATAAATTTAATGATCATATTCCATTGATAAGTTCCACTACTTAAACATGAAGAATTAATTCTACTGTCGATCCACATAAGGTCGTATGTCACTGATCCACATAGGGTTATAAGTCGTTGATCCACATAGGGTTGTAAGTTGTTGATCCACAGAGGGTCGTAAGTCGTCGATCCACAGAGGTTCATAAGTCGTCGATCCACACAGGTTCGTAAGTTGTTGATCCATGAAAAGATGATCTAAGTCTAGTTCTCATCAGGTTACGCTACTTTTTATCCACACAAGGTCACTCTGATGTCGATCCATAAAGGGTTGCTCTTCATTTGACATCCAGCCACAGGATTCCCGCAATTGGTGCGCTTTAGTTCCATATATTTTGCTCCTCGATCCATCGGTCATACCTAAACTTCTAGGATGTCCCACTAAGTAGTAACCCAAAGAACTAACATGTCATAAGGGTTCCAACGAAACATAAAACACATCAATCGGATGGTCGGTCTGTAAGTAATGGGCACTTTAGTGCCGAGGGCCTGGTTGGATTCGAGTTCAATCAACCTGTCTGTACTACAACTTTCACCAAAACCTAAGTGAAGTATCTCAAAAGTAACACCTCATACTAAGGGTTCTAGCTTCGTAGATGGTTAATCAAACAGACATTCAGTTTAGAAGTTATGGACCTTTGAGAAAAATTGGGTTAAATTGGGTCACGGATGGGTCCGACCCGGTCGAGACCAACTTGGCCCGTTGGCCATGGGACCAGCCTAGCCCACCTGGCTGGCTACAGCCTACCAGCGGGCAGCGACTATCCCTCCCCCCCCCAAATGGATAGAGTTCGTTCAGGTCTTCAACCAGTGGTGTGAGGCTGCCCCCCCCCCAGCTGACCAGTCCGATGGACCAGTCTGGGGCGGGACCCATGGATGTGAGTCTTCCACCACCATTGTCGGAGCCATGGTTCCGGTGGGATTCACCACTTCCTCTCGGCCGGAGATATCCGGCCGCCACCACCAGTCACTGGTACCGTCGTGCCGGTGGTGCCACACTGGTGGTGCTTCCACGGGACACCAGTGAAGCTCCAGTGGTCCGATTTCCTTCATGTTTGTTCCAACGGTCCTCCCAGGACACCGCCTTCACTTCATGGCCCTCAGTTTTTCCTTTCCTAAATGTTTCTTGGTCTCTCATGAAGAATTCAAAAAAAAACAAGATCGGTGGAGCATCTGGGACTTGTACGGATTGGTCCACGCCCTCCGCGTTAGCGTTTTAGCATGGGAAGAATTCAAACATCATCAAGATAAAGTTTAATCCCAAATTTCAACCCTACATCAACCACCCGCAAGAAGAAAAAGAACAAACTATAGATCAACCCATTAGTCAGTTGATCCACGTTCATCATATTTTGACAAGAACGGAATAATATGATTCATAAATCTATTATAATAAAATCAAAACCCCTACCTTGAACTCATTAGAAAAACATTGTAGATGAGGGAGAAGAATCCTCATTCGAAGGTGTTCGTTGGCGTTCATTGATCTCAGATCAAATCCTCATCAACATCGTTTGTTCCTCGTTCTTTGTTGGAGAGGGTTTCCACCGATGCTTCATCAAGAATTCTCCTCCAGTTGTTCAATCCCTTTCTCCAATGATTTGATTAACATTTTAGGGTTAAAGAGTTTAACCCTCCGCTCATTAATGGGGTCCATTAATGAATTAATTAATCAACCCATTAATTACGTGAATGTATGGTTACACAACGAAGTGTAACAAGTTATTAAATGACTTCATTTAATGACCTATTAACTCTACGGTCCCACCAACTTTCCTCAATGATTTTAAAGAAATAATAAAATATTAAATATACTTATTTTATTATTTTTTTTGAAAATTCAAAAAATTAACTTTTTCATCCGATCCTTTCCTATCAAAGTTAAGCTTCGCCTAAGTGAATCCTTGTGCTGTGAATTCAATGGTACCTTAGGATTTTTAATCCGAGCAGCGGTTAGAAGATATAAATTCATGCCCGCACGTTTACTGAACGTACCTTAAAAAAGTTCAAATATTCATTTTAGGCTCTCTGGGCCTCAGAATCATGTGCCGTCAATTTTCACAGTCTCATAATAATTCCATATAATTAAAAATATTATACACAATTTCTAGGTCTTTACACCTTTATTTGAAAACAAATTTTATTGGAGAGGGAAATTATTTACCCCCTCATTTTTACTTATTTTTTTATTCTCATGAATAATTCATCATGGATGGAGATTAGTATGTATCATACCTCTTTCTCGTCCTCTCCCCCCCCCCTCCTTGCCCTCATTTCTCACCAAGGTTTTATGGAGGCTTTTATTTTTTCCATCACATGAAAAAACAACTAAATTTTAACTATCTTTTTGTGTCAAAAGTTTGGAGAACTATTTTCTAATCCTACTATATCCACTATTTATAAAGGTGTTGAGGTTATATCAATTTTATGTATGTGATTACCGTAATCTAAATTTCTTATATAAATACAAAGATTCATTTCCAATTTAAATAATGTTTTTATTCATGAAAAATAAATATTGAATTTATATAATTATTTTATAATAAGATTTCATAGTCCATATTTAAATTTTATTATATAACGGAGAGTTATTATAAATTAGATATATACATTTCATCACATATATTTATTTTCAAACATGGTTCTCAAAAAAAATTCAGGTATGCTTTTATTATGAAATATTAAATGTAATTTTTTTAAAAATATTTCTTAGGATTTATAATGAAATGGTATTATGATTCTATTGATATTTCAATAGTATATGAGCTTATTTTTTTATGAAATGAATGGACTTATATGGTTGATATAAAGTGGATTTACATGGAATTTGCGTGTTATTTTGTAATAACTATTTCTTATTCACTTAAAATGTTTTATAAAAATATATTTGTAATTTAATTAAAATTAAAATTAATTTTAAAATTATGTTGTGGGTTATGTATGTTTTCTTAAATTATAATTTCATGAGTGACACTATGTTTTATATCATAAATATGTGATTGGAAAGATGATATTATTATTTATTGTTTAAAACTGACTTGAACAAGACCCTTTTAATTTATTATGATATGATAATTTCAAATTATGTTATGTTATTGATGGGTGATTTATATCATTATTTTAAGGGGTAATTTTTTTTAAAGGGTGTTTAGAGGAAACATGGATGTTTATGTCAAGCCTATTACTTGTATTATTTAAATCTATTTGATTATAGAATACTTCATGGGAATATATTGGGTACCTAGGAGGGGTAATAATGAAAATTATACCCACTTGGTGAGATTATGCACTAAATATCATTTCCTCTACATTATATTACACTTTGGATATGATGGAATTATTTAGGATCACACTACAACTATTTTTATTTGGTAATTATCTTACAAGTGTATATTACACACTGACTTGGGATGTAACCAATAATTTTGGATTATGAAATGGCTAGTAACCTAGGTGTAGATTATTTTTTGGAGGAATAATAGGTAACCTAGACATCTCTTACCTTATGATCATTGGTATTTTCCTATGAATCATTGATTGAGACCATTTTATTGAATTTTTTCTCATTTATATTTTATTTATTAAAATGTATAATCCTATTAAAAATTACACAAAAAGTTAACTTTTAAATGAAAGCAGTAAATATAATTTTTTACAAGTTATCATAGAAATTAAAATGGTATATTATTATTTTTATTTCATATTTTATAGTATGGACTTTCAAATAAAAGTTAGGGAAAATAATTTTTAAATATCCTTATGGGGTTTTTCTTATATCTTATATACACAACATGGTGTGTATGTAGACATGTATTATTGTAGGTTTTATTGAAAGTAAGGGATGGTGATATATTTTTCGGAGAGGATAATGTAATAATTTGTAACTCTATAAAGGGGGTGGAATTCTTTATTTTCATGCACCATGTGGAGGTAGTGGTGTATTTTGATTCATTTAATTATATTATATTATATATTATTTATGTAGAAATATCCTCATATTTACTTTTACACATTATATCATGTATGATAGTATATTGGATTTTCTAGATGATTGATTCATGTTTAAAGTAGTTCCTTCTATATTTTTTATAAATGAAAAATCATTCCCATCCTTTATAATTTGATTCCCCTAGAAGTTATACCACCCTATAGTGATCATTAACATTCTATAGGTTTTTGAAAATATGATTTGGGTAAGATAACTAGTAGTCCAAACCAGTAAGTTATAGTTACTAAATACAAAAATACTAAATATGTATTTAATGTAAGGTTTTATATGATTAACATGGAAATTAGGGATGATATGGTTCTAGTAAAGAAGATGAGTGAACTTTTCATGCTCTTGTTGATCACACACTTTCTCAGAAATAGATATTTTAGTTATGTAATGTTTTAAATGGTGAAATATCCCCAACATGGTATATATAAAATAACAATAATTTTTTGTTTTTGAATGAACTAATGTTAAAAGTTTTACGATTACAATATTTTCATATTTTGATTCAAGTGTTTTTACTCATGGAAATAAAATTTATATGGCCAAAAAATGGTTAACACTCAATAAATATGTTATATTAATTTTTTAATTAAATATATATACAATTTGTTTACCTAGTGAAGTTTTTACCTATGGAAAAAGATATCCCAATCACTTTATATAATTCGGATACATTTATATACCCATCATTAGTTAATATCATGCACTTCGGCAAAATCACGATTTAGCGGCGGTTTTTTTTTCGCGGCGGTATAAACCGCCACTAAATAGATTGGCAGCGGTTTTGAGAAAACACCGTGAAATCGTGCGTCGGGAAACTATGTGCGGTGGTTTTTAAAACCGTCGCAGAACGTTTCGCGGTGGGTTTTTATTTCTTTTATTTCTTTTATTTCTTTTATTTCTTTTATTTCTTTTATTTCTTTTATTTCTTTTGTTTCTTTTATTTCTTTTATTTCTTTTATTTCTTTTATTTCTTTTATTTCTTTTATTTCTTTTATTTCTTTTATTTCTTTTATTTCTTTTATTTCTTTTATTTCTTTTATTTCTTTTATTTATTTTATTTCTTTTATTTCTTTTATTTCTTTTATTTCTTTTATTTCTTTTATTTCTTTTATTTCTTTTATTTTATTTTATTTATTTTATTTATTTTATTTATTTTATTTATTTTATTTATTTTATTTATTTTATTTATTTTATTTATTTTATTTATTTAGTTATTTATTTAGTTATTTAGTTAGTTAGTTATTTAGTTAGTTATTTAGTTATTTAGTTATTTATTTATTTAGTTATTTAGTTATTTAGTTATTTAGTTATTTAGTTATTTAGTTATTTAGTTATTTAGTTATTTAGTTATTTAGTTATTTAGTTATTTAGTTATTTAGTTATTTAGTTATTTAGTTATTTAGTTATTTAGTTATTTAGTTATTTAGTTATTTTATTTGTTTTATTTGTTTTATTTATTTTATTTGTTTTATTTATTTCGTATTACTTTATTTACTTTATTTATCCATGCATGCACATCTCATGCACATGCCCATACTTATTTTATTTATTTTATTTATTTTGTATTACTTTATTTACTTTATTGATCCATGCATGCACATCCCATGCGCATGCCCATGCAATATAAAGAAATACTGCGCTTGGTGAGATTTGAACCCCAAACATCGTGCATATTTTCCAAAGACTTCACCACTCCAGCAAACTCGTCATGTGGTTAATAAACAGAATTTAATATACTTATATATATTAATTGAAAAAACAAATAATACATAAATAATAGATATAAACTCAATAATAATAAATAATTAATAATAAATAATAAATAATAAATAATGAATAATAAATAATAAATAATAAATAATAAATAAATATAAATAATAAATAATTAATATATATAAAAAATAAATATATTTAAATAATAAGTAATAAATAATAAATAATAAATAATAAATAATAAATAATAAATAATACATAATACATAATAGATAATAAATAATAAATGTTAAATAATAAATAACAAATAAATATAAATAATAAATAATAAATAATAAATAATAAATAAATATAAATATTAAATATTAAATATTAAATATTAAATAATAAACTGTAAATAATGAATAATAAATAATAAATAAATAATAAATAATAAATATAAATAATTAATAAATATAAATAATTAATAATTAATAAATATAAATAATAAATAACAATTAATAATTAATAATTAATAAATAATAAATAAATATAAATAATAAATAAAAACTAATAAATAATAAATATAAATAATAAATAATTAATAATAAATAATTAATAATAAATAATAAATAAATATAAATAATAAATAAATATAAATAATAAATAAAAAGTAAATATAAATAATAAATAATAAATAATAAATAATAAATAAATATAAATATAAATAATAAATAATAAGTAAAAAATAATAAGTAATAAGTAATAAATAATAAATAATAAATAAATATAAATAATTAATAATTAATAAATATAAATAATTAATAAATATAAATAGTAAATAGTAAATAATAAATAATAAATACTAAATAATAAATAATAAATAATAAATAATAAATATAAATATAAATAATAAGTATAAATAATAAATAATAAATAAATATAAATAATAAATAATAAATAATAAATAATAAATAATAAATAATAAATAAATATTAATAATATATAATAATATATAATAAATAACAAATAATATATATAAATAATAAATAATAAATAAATATAAATAATAAATATAAATAATAAATAGTAAATAGTAAATAATAAATAATAAATAATAAATAATAAATAATAAATCATAAATCATAAATACTAAATAATAAATAATAAATAAATATAAATATTCAATATTCAATATTAAATATTAAATAATAAATAGTGAATAATAAATAATAAATACTAAATAAATATAAATAATAAATAATAAATAAATAAATAATTCATATAAATAATTAATAAATATAAATAATTAATAATTAATAATTAATAAATAATAAATAATAAGTAATAAATAATAAATAATAAATAAATATAAATAATTAATAATTAATAATAAATAATAAATAAATATAAATAATAAATAAATATAAATAATTAATAATTAATAATAAATAATTAATAATAAATAATAAATAATAAATAATAAATACTTATAAATAATAAATAAATATAAATAATTAATAATAAGTAAATAAAAGTAATAAATAATACATAAATATAAATATAAATAATAAATAAATATAAATAATAAATAGTAAATAATAAATAATAAATAATAAATAATTAATAATTAATAATTAATAATTAATAATTAATAAATATAAATTATAAATTATAAATTATAAATAAATATAATTAATAAATATATAATTAATAAATAATAAGTAAATGTAAAGACCTTAAGCTTATCGTACATGGACATTACATTACTTTTGCGGAATACTTAGTACATAACAAAAACACACACACAAGGATCGTAATAGTTTAGTGTCTTTGGAAACTCGGAACGTAATCTTCTAATCGTGGTGAAAGATCTTCAATATCTCCCATAAAGATCTTCCCTTTTTTTACCTAAAACTTTTCTTTATATCCTGGGGAAAAGAAAACATAAAAGGGTGAGCTCAAATGCTCAGTAAGGGTAAGCAAAAGAAAAATCAATCACATCATATTCATAAGAACATAACTTTTGGAAATCTTAACCTGCAAAAGAGAGCATAATTTCATATCATGGGATAAATCATAGTAGTGAAATGAAATCCCAATAAGCATAACTTAAAACATGAAACTTTGTGGCATACACACATAATCATAGAGAATCATTTCTTGTTAGTCAAGACTCATTGCCAAGACTATCTTAGTGGACAAAGTCCCTTTCTGAACCGAGTCACCCTCGTTTCAGTCCTGTTTCACTGAACCGGTATAACCTACCATTCCAGCCATATCTATCTCATGAGATATAAAATCTTTACCCAATGCATTGGAGGGAGATATAGGTCCCACCCATCTCATAATGATACTATTCTTATGTGTGCCACAAAATCATAAATCATACATCATTACATAACCTATGTAATAAAAATGGGAATCTTAAACATCGTGACATCATAAAACAATTAATATAAGATAAAGGAATTCATAAAAATAATTCCATCACAACATAATCAAATCAATGTAATAATAGGGATAAAAACAGAACCCTTTATTATCTTAGATTTTGATAAAACACTTGAACTCCATTCTTGAGGAAAATATTCTTTCTACTTCAAAAACACTTTTCCTTTCTTAACATGTCGTAAAATTATAAACTAAAAGAAGTTGATTAAAAATAAACTTGAAAACTTTTAAAGGAAGCTTCTTGGAAATAATGTTTTAAAAATCCATTCATGCCGTATAAGTTAAAAAAACATTCTTCTCGTACTTTTTTCAGAAAAGTCAAAAAGTACCTCGTACGAAAAACGACAAAAGATTCCTTTCATATCCTTTACTAAAAACTCACCGAAAGGTAAAATTGGATTTAAAAAAATGTAGGTGGATGGAAATAATATTACATATTTATGAAACATGGATTTGGATGATAAAATACACCCCATTAAATACTAAACTATAAACAATCTCGGATGAAAATGAGATTGTGATATTTCCCTTACCTTAGGTCCGACTTGCTTTGTACGTGTCTGAACCTCCTCTTTTTGACGCGCCTTCACTTATCCTCCACTTAAAGAACTAAGTATGGTCTTTCAAGAAGACCAGGACCTCTATGATGATACTAGGGAAGTGGATAAAAGATTTTGTCTGGGGCTGGT
Organism: Viscum album; assembly: GCA_963277665.1. Taxonomy (NCBI): domain Eukaryota; kingdom Viridiplantae; phylum Streptophyta; class Magnoliopsida; order Santalales; family Viscaceae; genus Viscum; species Viscum album. The sequence goes on along the minus strand of OY728163.1, from coordinate 379,390,347 downwards.
CGAGCTTGAAGGCTCAAAGTTGTGTGAGGAAGAGAGGGAGGAGGTGCCCTTTTATAAGGGAGGAGAGGGGCACCTTATGAATATCTCAAAATATTATTTTATATTAAAGTCAAAATCGGTTTATAATGGTTCCAAAGGGTCTTATTTCGAAGTTAAAGTGGGTATTGGTCGAAATACTATCAACCAATAGGATTTAGACAAGTTTAGGTTATTATTTTAACCTTATCAATTAGATTTAACTTTAAGTTAAATAATTCAACTTTTACCGTGTCTTTTTGTTTTCTTAAACTATATGGTTAATACACTTACTATAACATGCCAAACGAACCCCAAATTGTTTATTATTAATATATATATCCTTATCTAAGTCATTTGGCCGAACCTTAGATTTTTAGGAATAAAATAACAATTAATAATATAATATTTTATTTAAAAACTATTTTGTTTCAATTTTGACACTATTTGATATATGATTTTTTGTGAAAGTCATAACAGAATTATATGTTCGAAACAAGTTGATTAAATCAACACTAATATATCATAGTAACCTATAAAATTAGTGGAATTCATAAAAAGTCTTAAATTACATTTATTTTGGTATTTATAATATCAATTATGTCAATATTTCATTAATAATATAATTACTGCATCATATTTGTGTCATAAATAAATTAACTTATTTGATGTCTAAAAATTACAAATAAAATACCATTATGTAGGAAATCTTTTTGTCTTTCTAATGAATATTTACAATCGAATTTATCTTATGTATAACCCTATATTAAAAATGTTTTAGTAAATAAACTTTGATTTTAACTCTTTTAACTCTTCTTTGAATTAAATAATAATAAATGTCCTAATCTAATCCAAGTGGGCCTAAATGATAATAATTTACACTTAAGGTTGTTTTTGGTCGAGATACACTTTTTCAATTGGATTAGGACATGTGTTAGGGTAATATTAATATCATTGTTACCCTTAATTACCCTATTTACTTTTAACTGTGGTAAATAAAAGTAAAAAGTTACTATTCACCAAAAATTATTTTCATCTCATTGAACCACATTTTACTTACTGACATCAACCGTGTCTCTCGGATTTTTGAAATTCCCTTCACAAAAGCGGTAAAATTAAGTTTTATGAAAAATTCAGTTTTTTGACTACCACTTAGTAGTTTCACTATTCATCAAAAATTGATGTTTTTCAGAACAATGCCAAAATTTCATCCTAAGATATATTTCATATTCCGAATTCAAAAATGAAGTCTATTTTACCAAATTCATAACATAGAAGTTGCATTAATTAATTTTATAATTAAATCTCGTAGCTAAAACAAATAGCGTGTTTTTAAGAAACAATATCTATCAAAAGATTGACACTTGTTTATGTCTGGTTTAAATGTGAAATTACATCCAATGACCAAAATTGTATTAAATTGTAAAAATATATTCTAAATATAATTTAAAACCACTCAAATTAATAATTCATCACTATTAATTATTTTTATTAAAAAAGTTGTTTTTAATTATAATTTAGTAATTTTCACTATTCATCAGAATATGAAAGTTATCCGAAAAGTACCAAAATTTCACCTTAGGATAAATTCGATACTCCGAATCCAAAAATGAAGTCCATTTTGAGAGCTAAAATTTCTAAAATTTTAAAAGGTGGGTATTACTATTCATAACGGCTAGTTATAATAATATTTTAATAGCATATCGTTGTTTAGTGAAACTCGGTATTGCGTACTACACACGCTATCGATGAAGGTCGCGATTGCGTGTAATGCAAGGCAAGTCAAGGATGTGTGTTGTGAAAGTTACTTTTGGTGTAGCGTACAACACAAGACATTAATAAAATTAAAAAGAATATTTTTCATAAAATCTTGGGCTGTTACATTCTACCCCCCTTAAAATGAATTTCGCCCTCGAAATTCGTCGGGGTTATAAATGGTTTACTATTCGAAATTTTCTTTAATAGAAACCCACATCGTAAAAAATAATACCAATACTTGGCTTTAAAAACTAAAGTATGAAATGTAACGATTACCCAAATAAACTAATCACTGGGTTTCCACATAGGTGAAAATATGGATATAGAAGAGAAATCTAACCATCATGTTCTGATGGAGAGTGGTAGAGAACATGGCTATGGAAAAGCCAGTAATCACAAATCCATAGATTTGTGATGATATAAGGTACCATCTGATTCATCAGGTATAAGATCACTAGGACAACATTTTTGGTTTTCAAGATCATTTCCCTAAAGTTGAAAATTTGCTTAGAATAAATACTTACTTTATTTTGGTACAATCTCACTGTTGTTCGTGCATTGAACAATTTCCACTTCATCTCTTAAATAAATGAAGTTGCATTTGTTATTCGTGAAGTGTTAGCAGATCATGTGATAGAATGACGGGTCCTTCCATCTGTCTCAAACAAAAGGTTAGCAAAAATTATATACATAAGTCGATCTATAGTGAGATTAATCATATATGGTTCCTAAAATGGACTTATACTTCTTATATCATACTGCTTAATATAATAAAACTAGTTTCTACTAAACAGGGACTTCCTGTAGGCCAGTGGTAGGTGATAAAGGCCAGTCGCACTTCGGTTGTGGGTTTGATTCCCACAGCCTTGTCCGACGCCATGGGCTGTTGCCCGTCCTGCAGGTTGTCCTTTTTCTAAAACTATATTACTATAACATCCCATCAATAATATCGAAAAAACTTTTATCCTTAAACAATACTAACTTATGTCCAACATAATCCATTCCAATCTTTAGGCTTATCCATAATACTGCAGTCCACTCTCATAACATAGTGAAAACGATTACCAGAGATTTAACACCATCGCTGATCCCCATATATCATAAGGTATGTTTTTTTGGTCACATTCCAAACATTCAAAGTCCTTAATCGCATATTCTCTTGAATACCTTAGTGAAAACATGAATGCAGTTAAAAGTTAACACTTTCCACATACCAAAATCCTCAAAATTCTATATACTCAAACCATGATATCACTTAGTCCTTATATCAATCATGAGCTCATGAATACTGTTAAACATTTTGTCTTCACGTTTTCCCTTCATTATGCACATATCATCTTATTTCCAAAAATATCTCAATTACTTTGAATACCACATTAGACCAATACATAAATATTCCAATACTCCATGATACAATAATATTTTGGAATCCCATTACATAAACACTTAATCATTCCACCACATCGTTGCCATATTCAACATCGCCAATAGTGATCGCATGTGACTTTTCTTTGTCCTTTGCCTTCAGTGGTTGCTCATGTTGATCATCACTAACCCTTGAATTAGGGAATTTATTAGCATAATTCCCCATTTCCTTGCACTTGAAGCATTGAAGTGTTGGTGGTGCGTTCTCTGTAGTGTTTTCTTTATTTACATCATTAGAAACCCTTTTTCCATTACTTCGACACTCAGCTGCTCGATGACCTTCTTTTCCACACATAAAGCATTTTCTATTCCCTTTAAGACAATCTCCACCATGCTTCTTTCCACACTTTGTGCATAAGGAAACATTCATCTTCTTTTCACCATTATTCTGAGATTTCTCCTTGAACTCCATCTTTCGTTTCTTGTCAAAACCACGAGATGGATATGTAACACCAACTTCCATTTCTACCTTGATAGCACAATGCACAATTTCTTCATAGCTACTGAAGTCTCTTATAGCTAATTCCCTTCGAAGACTTGGTTTTAATCCACTGAAAAATCGATCAACTTTACTTTCAGGTTAGATGATAATGCCAGATGCATACCTTGAAAGTCTTGTAAAATTCTCTTCGTATATACCAACAGATTCATCATCTTTTTGCTTTAGTTCAAGAAACTCCTTCTCCATCTTTGTTCGAAGAATACGAGGGAAGTACTTACTGAAAAACAGGTTCTTGAACTCGTCCCATTCCATGGACTCAATTTCATCTCTTGGCCTCGTATTCTTGATAATATTCCACCATTGATCAGCTTCACCTTCCAAACGATATACTGCTAAGATGACTTTATCATGTTCAGAACATTGAAGAACTGAAAATATCTTTTCAGTGGTACTGATCCATTGTTCAGCAACAAGTGGATCGGAAGTCCCACTGAAAGAAGGTGGATGTTGCCTCATGAAGGACTGAATAGAATACTGTTCCTTTCTCTGCTCATTTGGAAGTCCAGAATGATTCATAGCTTGTGTAAGGATAGCAATAAGATTTTGCACTCCATCTCCCATAACATTTGTTTGTTCAGGAGGACAATCATTGCATTTTCCATTGCATTGATCAACACGGTTCCTTCGGGTTCCAGCCATCATCTAAAACCCAGAAAGAATAGTGTGAGAGGCAAAAATCATGCTAGGGAAAACAACATAATAAAGGGGGAGTACCTTCAATATCTGACATCTTAGGTTTAATTCTATGATCGTTAGCGGAGTTCTAGTACTATAACCTATACGTATACTTAACCTTTGGGACATCCCTAGACATACCGTAGAAATATCTCTAGGGATCTCACTAACGTTTTCGCATCCTAGTTTCCAAAGGTTGACTAAACCTTTCCTCTGATACCAACTGTAAAGACCTGAAGCTTATCGTACATGGACATTACATTACTTTTGCGGAATACTTATTAAATAACAAAAACACACACACAAGGATCGTAATAGTTTAGTGTCTTTGGAAACTCGGAACGTAATCTTCTAATCATGCTGAAAGATCTTCAATATCTCCCATAAAGATCTTCCCTTTTTTTTACCTAAAACATTTCTTTATATCCTGGGGAAAAGAAAACATAAAAGGGTGAGCTCAAATTCTTAGTAAGGGTAAGCAAAAGAAAAATCAATCACATCATATTCATAAGAACATAACTTTTGGAAATCTTAACCTGCAAAAGAGAGCATAATTTCATATCATGTGATAAATCATAGTAGTGAAATGAAATCCCAATAAGCATAACTTAAAACATGAAACTTTGTGGCATACACACATAATCATAGAGAATCATTTCTTGTTAGTCAAGACTCATTGCCAAGACTATCTTAGTGGAAAAAGTCCCTTTCTGAACCGAGTCACCCTCGTTTCAGTCCTGTTTCACTGAACCGGTATAACCTACCATTCCAGCCATGTCTATCTCATGAGATATAAAATCTTTATCCAATGCATTGGAGGGAGATATAGGTCCCACCCATCTCATAATGATACCATTCTTATGTGTTCCACAAAATCATAAATCATACATCATTACATAACCCATGTAATAAAAATGGGAATCTTAAACATCGTGACATCATAAAACAATTAATATAAGATAAAGTAATTCATAAAAATAATTCCATCACAACATAATCAAATAAATGTAATAATAGGGATAAAAATAGAACCCTTTATTATCTTAGATTTTGATAAAACACTTGAACTCCATTCTTGAGGAAAATATCCTTTCTACTTCAAAAACACTTTTCCTTTCTTAACATGTCGTAAAATTATAAACTAAAAGAAGTTGATTAAAAATAAACTTGAAAACATTTAAAGGAAGGTTCTTGGAAATAATGTTTTAAAAATCCATTCATGCCGTATAATTTAAAAAAAAAATTCTTCTCGTACTTTTGTCGGAAAAGTCAAAAAGTACCTCATACGAAAAACGACAAAAGATTCCTTTCATATCCTTTACTAAAAACTCACCGAAGGGTAAAATTGGATTTAAAAAATTGTAGGTGGATGGAAATAATATTACATATTTATGAAACATGTATTTGGATGATAAAATACACCCCAGTAAATACTAAAGTATAAACAATCTCGGATAAAAATGAGATTGTTATATTTCCCTTACCTTAGGTCCGACTTGCTTTGTACGTGTCTGAACCTCCTCTTTTTGACGCGCCTTCACTTATCCTCCACTTAAAGAACTAAGGATGGTCTTTGAAGAAGACCAGGACCTCTAGGATGATACTAGGGAAGTGGAGAAGAGATTTTGGCAGGGGTTGGCCGAGCTTGAAGGCTCAAAGTTGTGTGAGGAAGAGAGGGAGGAGGTGCCCTTTTATAAGGGAGGAGAGGGGCACCTTAGGAATATCTCAAAATATTATTTTATATTAAAGTCAAAATCGGTTTATAATGGTTCCAAAGGGTCTTATTTCGAAGCTAAAGTGGGTATGGGTCGCAATCCTATCAACCAATAGGATTTATACAAGTTTAGGTTATAATTTTAACCTTATCAATTAGATTTAACTTTAAGTTAAATAATTTAACTTTTACCGTGTCTTTTTGTTTTCTTACACTATATGGTTAATACACTTACTATAACATGCCAAACGAACCCCAAATTGTTTATTATTAATATATATATCCTTATCTAAGTCATTTGGCCGAACCTTATATTTTTTAGGAATAAAATAACAGTTAATAATATAATATTTGATTTAAAAACTATTTTGTATCAATTTTGACACTATTTGATATATGATTTTTGTAAAAGTCGTAACAGAATTATATGTTCGAAACAAGTTGATTAAATCAACACTAATATATCCTAGTAACCTATAAAATTAGTGGAATTCATAAAAAGTCTTAAATTACATTTAGTTTGGTATTTATAATATCAATTATGTCAATATTTCATTAATAAGATAATTAATGCATCATCTTTGTGTCATAAATAAATTAACTTATTTGATGTCTAAAAATTACAAATAAAATACCATTATGTAGGAAATCTTTTTAGCTTTCTAATTAATATTTAAAATCGAATTTATCTTATGTATAACCCTATATTAAAAATGTTTTAGTAAATAAACTTTGATTTTAACTCTTTTAACTCTTCTTTGAATTAAATAATAATAAATGTCCTAATCTAACCCAAGTGGGCCTAAATGATAATATTTTACACTTAAGGTTGTTTTTGGTCGAGATACACTTGTACAATAGGATTAGGACATGTGTTAGGGTAATATTAATATCATTGTTACCCTTAATTACCCTATTTACTTTTAACCGTGGTAAATAAAAGTAAAAAGTTACTATTCACCAAAAATTATTTTCATCTCATTGAACCACATTTTACTTACTGACATCAACCGTGTCTCTCGGATTTTTGAAATTCCCTTCACAGAAGCGTTAAAATTAAGTTTTATGAAAAATTCAGTTTTTAAACTACCACTTAGTAGTTTCACTATTCATCAAAAATTGATGTTTTTCAGAACAATGCCAAAATTTCATCCTAAGCTATATTTCATATTCCGAATTCAAAAATGAAGTCTATTTTACCAAATTCATAACATATAATTTTCATTAATTAATTTTATAATTAAATCCCGTTGTTAAAACAAATAGCTTGTTTTTAAGAAACAATATCTATCAAAAGATTGACACTTGTTTATGTCTGGTTTAAATGTGAAATTACATCCAATGACCAACATTGTATTAAATTGTAAAAATATATTCTAAATATACTTTAAAACCACTCAAATTAATAATTTATCACTATTAATTATTTTGATTAAAAAGTTGTTTTTAATTATAATTTAGTAATTTTCACTATTCATCAGAATATGAAAGTTATCCGAAAAGTACCAAAATTTCACCTTAGGCTAAATTCGATACTCCGAATCCAAAAATGAAGTCCATTCTGAGAGCTAAAATTTCTAAAATTTTAAAAGGTGGTTATTACTATTCATAACGGCTAGTTATAATAATATTTTAATAGCATATCGTTGTTTAGTGAAACTCGGTATTGCGTACTACACACGCTATCGAGGAAGGTCGCGATTGCATGTAATGCAAGGCAAGTCAAGGATGTGTGTTGTGAAAGCTCCTTTTGGTGTAGCGTACAACACAAGACATTAATAAAATTAAAAAGAATATTTTTCATAAAATCTCGGGCTGTTACAGTAAATAATAAATTATAAATAATAAATAAATATAAATAATAAATAAATATAAATAATAAATAAAATTAAATAATAAATTAGAAATAAGAAATAAATATAAATAATAAATAGTAAATAAATATAAATAATTAATAATTAATAAATAATAAATAATAAATAATAAATAATAAATAATGAATAATATATAATAAATAATAAATAATAAATAATAAATATAAATAATAAATATAAATAATAAATATAAATAATAAATAATAAATAAATATAAATATTAAATAATAAATAATAAATAAATATAAATAATAAATAATAATATATAATAAATAATAAATAATAAATATAAATAATAAATAAATATAAATAATAAATATAAATAATAAATAATAAATAATAAATAACCAGTAAAAAATATTATTATTAATAATAATATTTTATTATTATTACTAATAAATAATTAATAATAAATGATAAATAATAAATAATAAATAATAAGTAAATATAAATAATAAATAATAAGTAAATATAAATAATAAATAATAAAGGTAACACATGAAAAAGTATGAAAAGACGTGGTAAGGGATGAAAAATCATAAAAACGCATGAAAACGGATGTAGAAGCATATGAAGAATGAGACATTCGAAAGAATGAGAACGCATGAAAACTCATGACAACTCTGGAAAACCCCTTAATAATTCAACATAATCATCATAATAACCCACAAAAAACCATAGATAAAGATAACAAGTCATGGAAACCCAAATAAACAGTAATAAATGGAGAAACTGTTAAAACCCGTCAAAACGGTCATAAAGAGACAAAAGCATTGGACTCACATTAACGGAGATAACTTCTGATCCGAGAGTCCGTTTTAGATCCATGACCTGTCAAATCAAAGATCCTGAAACGATCTTCGACCTGATAGGTGAAAGAGTCCAAATGGACAGGTGGATCGGAAGTTATGACCATTTAAAAAAAATCTTACGGGGAACGGGTGATAGAAACAAGGCATCGAAAAGCATAACAAACCCGATACACACTAAAAAGGCCATAACATATGATCCAAGAGTGAATGTGGGCTCCGCGACAGGTCAAAATGAAGCTCATGGAACGAGCTATGATCTGGTAGGTGGAGGTGTCCAAACTGACACGCGGATTGAAAGTTAGGTCCGTTTGAAGACAAGTTCGACGGGACACCGGTGACGGAAATGGGGTTTCGGAGGCCTTCGAAGGGTTTTTTGGGTCGAAATACATGAGAGAAGCTATATTTTGTCCTTATTGTGCATAGATGTCTTCGCTGGCTTCGATTTGATATGTGGTAGAGCCCAAACGGACACCCGGAGCGAAAGTTATGGCCGTTTGAAGTTGGAGAAATTTTTTCAACATTCTTATAACTCTAATATCTTCTGCACCTTAGACCATCTAATGGTTTTGATTATATGTGTCTCTATATCTCCTCATGAGCTTCGATTTTACTAGTCATGGCGCTCTAACGGACGCCCGGATCAAAAGTTATGGTCGTTTTAGTGATTTCAGGGTTTCTCGTGTTTTTTTATTTTTTCCTTTCATTTCGCGGCGGTATTACCGAAACCGCCGCAATTTCTCGGCGGTTTTTTAAATAACCACCTCTAATCCTCGAAATAAATTTAAAAAATAATAATAATAATAAATAATAAAAAAATTATGGCATTTCGCGGCGGTTTTTTCACAGCGGTTTAAAAACTGCCGCTAAACGACAGTTTTCTTGTAGTGATGGTGCACCTGATGGTTCACTTTTTTATAGAGATCATATATTATTTTCAAATGAATTTTAGTTAAGTGAATACTATTGAATTATATATAAATATATTGAATGTGTACCTTAGAAATTCAAAATTGAATAGAAGGTCATATTATATAAAGATATGTTGTTGATAAACCCATTAGATTTTATATTGAATACCTCTCAGATATATATATATATATATATATATTATTTCCACAATCTCTTCATGATGGTCACATTAAAGGTCAATAAATTTTATTAAGGGAGGTTTTAAACATACCCATTATAAATTGTGAAAAATGAAACATATATTTTTTTGGAAAATTGGGCAGTATTTGTGCTGTGAATTTCAACTCACAAGGAAGTTCTTATAAATTTTAATACAATAATAGTTAAAATATGGATATGATATACATATAATAAATAATATATTATTATTTTTTAAGAATATATTTTTAAATATATTTTTATAAATGCTAAATAAATGTCTATAAAAATTTCACGGTTATCAAAAGGACTATATATACATGTATTTTCTATTAATTTATAAATTGTTACTTATTTTACATTATATAAAAGGAATATGATTGATGTAATATAGTAAAAAATAGTATCGTCAATATTTTTGATGAAGTTATTAATGTATCTTGTGTCTAGGGAAAATCCTACTTATGTTAGTATAAATTAGTTTGGTATCATTGAAAAAATATGATAGTGGAACTATATGCCATTACACATGGAAATTTTTTAATCAAAATAATTGTTAAAAGGATTTCAACAAAAAAATAGTAAATTTGGATATCTAAAAGAATTATTATATAAAAATCATATAAATATAAGCTCTTTAAAATTAAATATCAAGTATTATTCATATTTTATATGCATGGTCATGTAAAAAATTTGTTTATTGTTTGTTTTTGTAAAAAAAGAAAAATTGAGTGTTAATTCCTTAGAGGATGATACTTTACTTTTGGAATAAAATATATTTCTTTATGGTCATATTTGAGATAATGATATAGATATTAGAGGTAACCAATAAAAATGAATTTTTATAATAAATAGTTAGAAAAAAATACCATTAATGAATATAAAAATATTGTAAAATAATTTTTTTATTGGGGTGTTTCATATATATAATATGTGTTCTATATATATTTTCCATTCTTAATAAAAATGTAACTGGTTTAATTTTTTTTATAAAACATGGGTTTTACAAAATTTATTTTCTTCCACATGATGCATCACACATTGATGAGTGTCGTTACAAGGATCAAATAGTTGAAAAAAATGTTAATAATAAAAAGGAAATAGAAAAGGAGTGTTGTTTAATGATTGTATTAGTAAAATTTATAAAATAAATAAGTAAAGTTCATAAATTTTAGGTTTTATAAAAGGATAGTTGTTAAACTATTGAGCCAAAAAATCAATATTCATAAGTTATACTGGTAAAAATACTACATTTAATGTATGAATCGACATAAAAAGTTGATATAATGTTATTTCTATGGTGTGAATAATTTTTTGGGAAGAATATGTAGAAAAGTATTTGAATTCACTTACAATTAGTTTCCTTTTATATCATGTTAGGAAATCATTATTGTTTTTTTAAGAGTACATTTATACTAGAAAACTATTAAATGAAATAAATATTTAGATTCTTCATGAGAATTATTAGATATTTTAGAATAGATTTTTAAACTAAATATTTGATACATTTTGATGAGAACCATAATCATTACCCACCATAGATATATTTTAGTATGACATCCCATAAAATATGGTATTATTTCATTAACCGATATGATTAGTGATTTTAGGTAAAATGAAATAGATTTTAACTTATTTGACTAGATATTTTTAATATATTAAATTTTAGAAGTGAATTATTTAAATAATTAAAGTAGTTCAGTGAATAAAAAATGTTTAAAAAACAACCATACCCTAATGTTGAATTAAGTATAGGGTACTATACTCTTGAGTAAAAACTAGAAAGAAATTTGAAAATATATTTAAACCATTATGTATGATAAACAATTGATTGATTCATATATGTTTTGATAGAGATTGTTAAATAAAATCCCACAAATTCCTCTATCAAATAAAATTTTAATGGGATAGAGGATCATTTATGTAATTAGAGAAAAAAATTGTATGAAAATATACCAAAAATATGGTAATCATGTGTAAAAATTAAATAAATTGTGTTTATTGTTACCTTATAGGTCAAAAAAATAATGAATACTAATTTTTTTTAGGAAATAGAGGATTCAATTACTATTGGTTAACAAGAACTACTTATGAATGTTTTTCATCATTTTGAATAGTATGGATATCATTTAAGAGTTGGGTTTTAGATCCTCATCGAGGGACTACATTAGGGAAGTATGATCATGGGTGCATTCTGAGAAGAAATTCTAAAAATTAAATAATAGGATGTAGTTTATAGAGGATAATATATGTAACCACCCAAAATTTTATACTATTATTTTAAAGGAAGTTATGTTTCACAATTAATATCATATTATGTTCTATAATATAAGTGCATAGAGTTAATATTACATTTCAGAGGAACATTACACATCAAGGATTAATATTAGTCTGAACATATATAAATTGTATGAGGAGATAAATACAAAAGAATGGTGCACATAAAAAGGTAAAATCGAAAGTATCTAATTCTATGATGAATATTACCCCTTCTATTAAGAAGATAAAATGAAAGAGAATCAATTGGAATATAATAAATATTATCAAGGGTGGTTTTGGGACCTGAGACACCCTAAGAGGGTAGGGGATCGAGGTGTTTTCCATTTTATACATTTTCTTTTTCATTAATTCCATAGCATCTCATTCCATTGTTAAAAGGAACAATAATTCAACCTATTATCTCCATTCCACACAACATGAAAATATGTGAAAGGTATAACACAAAATGACACTATTTATTGCTTACTTTGCACAAATGGGTTAATTTTAATGAGCACACACCAATAATGTGTTGATGTTCCAGAAGGGTAACACTAACTTACTATTTTTTATTGCAATGGTATAGGAAAGTCACACTGATGATCCTAGGGTCACTCCTTATACATTCTTAACTTTCACACTTCTTTATGACATGGATTGGTCATTTTTCAAACTTAAGGGTCTCTTAATGATATGCATGGTATAAACTTATTGAATCATTAATTCAAGATAGATGATCACTAATATTCAATATGATACTTCTCCACCTTTTTCAGACTCAATGACACCAAAACCTAGGATATCAATGTTGAATGTAGATAACTCCCTTGAACTACAATAACTTCATTATATAATAATTCAAATGATTGGAATTATTCTTTTGATGTCTTATTTCTTCAAAAACAATTATATCACTTTATTTAAACTTTATCTCTCTATCTCTCTCTCTTTCCCAATATTTTGATAATCTAATATGGAAATTTTATGTAGTCCTCATATATTCAAAAAAAATAGGTACAAAAAACTTGCACATTCCTTTCTTATTTCTTCTTAATCCTACTAGGTTTAACTTATATGAGTAATACTTTTTTATTATTTATGTTTTATATTATTAATCCTCCTTCTCTTGAGTTTCAATCTAGATATGGAAATATTTCTCAGACCTATATATCTTTTCTACATCCAAAATCAGTATATAAATTGTAATGACCTGAACTATTATAAGTGAAATTTCCCTTTTGATTTAATTAAATGTCTTATTTTGTAAAATGGATATAGAAAACACATGCACTAGGTTTTATTATATCTAATTAGATTTAAATGACTTTTAAGTATAATTACCATTGATAATATAGTCATTGAACATTAGGATCATTCCTTATGAAGCCCATTGATCAGAGCTTCTGAGGGAGATAACATTTCTAGGATTTTCCCTAGACCAATCCCAATCCTTGATCCAATAACTTCAGCATGATCGAAACCATTTATGGGAGTAGTTCAAGATCATCGAGATCACAACCCAAACCATGTTCACTAAACGTCCCCTTGAAATTCCCACCATCGCACACCTTACTCTTAGGTTGTATGGTGGTGTAATAAAGGGATATGTATCAATACCCTAGAATTAGGATTATGTGCATTATTTTTGTATAAAATAATGAATATACTTTCATTTTATTATTGTTTTTAAACTACAAATAGTATGTTTGGTTAATATTCAAATTAAATTAAGAAATATATTTTGATGAATTAATAAATAATATTTTAGTAAAATATTATCATTAAAATACTTTTATTAAATATAAAAGATTTTATAATTTATATGAGGCCAAATGTAATTTTTATTAAGGTTTAAAAACTATTTTTTTGTCAAAACCCATCAATTTTCAATAAATGTTAGTTTTTATTTTAAAAGTGAAAATTTACATATTTAGAAAATTATTTGGATAAAATGAATATTATTTTTGGAATTATGATTTTAAAATTATCCAATGATGAATTTTTCATAATTTTTTGAGATAGTAAATTTTTTGGATAAAAATTAAATACTATATAAATATATAGTGTGTTTTATCACATCCAATAGTGATGTAATAAACACTATAAAAGGAATATTCATCCAAAAATAAGTTTTATCTTTAAAATAATGTAATTTCATATATTTTTGACTTATTTTATAAAGGGTTAGTGAATCCTCCAAACTGTATAATATATTTTATGATTTTAAGTTCATTTCATTAATAATGTGACTCGCCTACACATAAGTAAGGCTAATATTTTAATATATTAGGCCCATGGACTTATAAAATAATATTTTCCACTCCTCTTTTTCAAAAACCAAGGTCAAAAACCATGTTAAGGTTTGTGGTGTTTAATATTTAATTATATATATTCCAAAACCTAAGTTTGTGAAATATTAAAGAATTCCCCACTCATTTCCTATATAAACCCACTCAAGATCCCAATTATCTTCACTAAAAATAATTATATAATTTCCTTACTATATCCTCCCTTCTCTATAATCCTACCAATTCACCCCAATCTTTCAATAATCCTCTCTTCAATCTTGTGAAGTCACACACTCAAGTAAGGGTTTCTTCCTTTCTCATTTTTTATCCAAGTTTCCTTATATTGTTACACCCTTTTACTTTCAATTACAAAGGAAGGGGTATGTTTTCAAAACTCCCCCATACTTATATTATTATGCTTTAATGATGATATACCACTTTATATCATATTAATCTCTCCCACGTACACCTGTTACCATGCCAAAATTTTATAAGAGTTATTACATTTCTCCTCTTCCTTCATGTTTCTTTATTACATTATGCATTCTATTTCCAAATACCTTATGTTGAGACATGTATTTATATATCCCTATTAATTTAAATTTAATTTATATATTATTAGAGGCCCCTTTCACTCTCATCAACCCTTGTTATGAATGTTTATGTCACGTTGTTAGGCTGCCAAAATTGCACCATGAATCTCCATTCCAAAATAATTGTGTAAGTGAATATTGTACCCATTACCTATCAAGGATGTTCACTTTTATACACATATACTTTTTTATTTAGTACTTACATGTATATATTCCACACTTCTTGATCGTGTAATGAATTATGATGTTCTATGTGGCACACTTAAGCATGAGAATGAAATTAAAGTGAGGGGTGCGCCTAGAATTATATAGCACTCCAATGCATTGGGTAATGTTTAGTATAATGATATGACATGTTTGGAAAGGGTTTTACCTGATTAATTTATGGTAATTTTTCCAGTATGATGTCTTGGAATATTATCCTTTACCTATGATGAAATGTTTTAAGTTGTTTCCTCATTTTCGTGTTATGATTATCATGATATAACATGCCTTTATGTTCATGTTTCTTTTATGCTACATTGGTATGCCTATTGTCTAACATGTTTTGTATTCCTCATGTTATTACATGTTTATTCCCTTACTGGGCTTTATATCTCACCAATTTCTTATGTATTTCCTCAGGTTATCCCATGCAATGTTAAGTACGAAGGAATATTGTGGTCATCTAAAGGAAGTTTTCAATAATGATGTTGTATTTCATGTTTTATATTGTTATGTAATGTTCCTAATTTCCTAAGACACTAGACTTATTGATCTTTAGGGTTTTATGAATTGTAATTTTATGTCATTAAACAATGTATTAATTTAATAAAAATAATTCGGTTGTTATATAAATTTATCAAAAAATGATCTTAAAAAATATGGCATAGATATCTCTCTCCCTCTCTTTAAATGAGATGTTTCAATATCATGTTAGACCCTATTATTTTCTAGATATATAATATTATCAATGGGTTATCTATTTTCCAAAACCACTTCAAGTAGTTATTTTTTCACACACTCAATCTCATACCAAATAATGAGTCATATATGACTCATTTAAATCAACATAAATCCAAATTTTATTTCCACTACATGGAATATGGAAACACTAAAATTTACAGCATCCAGTTGATCTATAAATTTCATCCTTATTTAAAACATTTTTTGTACTCTTCCTTTTTTATCAAACCTTTGTTCCTCAGTTTTTGATGCATTCAATACATAGTCTATAAAATCCTCAGATATATCCATTCAAAAATATTTTTAAAACTTTTAGTAATGTCTCTATAGAATCTATATAAATCATCATCCAATACATTTAAAATATTGCAACAGGTAATCATTTAAATACTTAAGTAATACATTTACCTATACGAGGAGATATAGGTTCTTTATTTACCCTTGAACTCCTTAAATATTACCATTAAATATCTCTAAAAATTATTTTTATATCTTTATGAATCCTTCAACTACATCTCGTAACTTTACATTTCTCATTGATATGTTGCCTTACATTTATGCTACTAGATCTAGTACCATTATGTGGGGATCCGTTTTCCTTTAGACAGCCTACTCAATCTATTCCAATCCATCCATCATAAATCATATCGGCCACATTTCAAAACCTCCAATGAATATGATACTCATACAATTTCTAACCTATATTAAATTCCATATATTCTTTCATCTCCACTCCTCTAAATAAACCCAATCTAACATAGGAACTCTTTTATCCATGATTCCATCACTATAATTCCATGTTTCATTAATGAATTCCTTATCAAGGGTGACATCCTATATAACATGAAATACATATTATTTAAATCATATCCTTATTATATTGTATAAAAATTCAATATGAAATAATGGTTGAAACAATATCCCCATTTTAATTTTATGGAAAATATCCAATAACATCTATATTCATTTTCTCCCCCTTTGTTAATAAAATAGAAAGGGACATTTTCTCCTAATTTGAAAATTATTTCCAAAAGATATTAATGATTCATTTCCATTGTTAATCCCCCTTTCTCATTAATACCCCATGCACCAAATTTTGTTGTAGAACACATTATCTTATCTCTTCTTTAAGAATTATATATTTAAATTGAATTACAACACCATAATGTTTTCCTTTGTATTCCATATAAAACCATATGTTGAATAGAATCATTTACTTCAGATTCAAATGGGTGAATTCACTAATTCGAAAATACTTATCAAAAAATACTCTAAGCCTATTAATCCATAGATCAGTGTATGATACATGATTTTATTTCTAGTATCATTAATGTTGTATATTATTACTCACTGAATATTCATAAACTATATATATCATAAGAAACTATATATTCAACTTGATGTCACTTATTAGTACAAAACTAGTAATGAAACTTTATTCCATATAAATTTCATTATCATATGTTCAATTATCCAATAATGATGTTAAATATCATTTTGGACTATTTCTTAAACACCCTGTTTTTGTATAATTTCTTTAATGTATTCATTGATTTTGGAAACTCTACTTGTTGAGATATAAAATTCCTTGATTAGAAGTGTTAATAAACCATAGGATTACCTATAATCATCAAAAGACTTCCAAATATATGTCTTAAACATTATGAAGAATAAATACTTATCTTTGATGCCTGTTCTGATATAAATCTGATCAATTCACCAGTACTTTTTTGTATTAAAAACATAAATAAACAAATTAAACTCTTTTATAATATATTCTTCCTTTAGTGGTATAATTCCACTAAAACGTAGCTTGAAAAAAACCTTCTTATATTTATATTATACATATCATATAAGGATACATTAGATATATATTTTATACACTAGATTATATCAATAGTAGACATATTTTCATTAATTTTAAAATGAATCTTCAGTTTTGAATGTAGATTTGGGATTGACTACAAAAAAGACCACATGTGAACTAGTCTGAAGTTAATTTTTTATAATACCCTAGTTATGTTACTTTAAACACCTGTTGTAAGTAATTTTATTTCTTTCAACAGATGTTGAACACCCTACATGAACATATCTTTATCTCCATGTAAGTTCTGTCATTTTTTTCCTCTACATGTTTATCATTTTAAGGACACACTGCATTTTTATTATTCTCCTACTTATTGGGATGTTTTATTCATTAATCATCTTTAAATAATTATGGAAAAATAAACTATATAAATCTATAATGTTAGAAAATAACAAATACTCAGGAAATATTAACCATTCCAAATTCTTTACCATGTTTTCCATCTATTCCTTAGGGCCATCCAACATTATATAGGGTATAAAATCACAATGAGAGACGTCCAAGAATGTCTCAACACTATTAGGATGTCAAGGTACTCATCTTTGAGATATAGATCACTTCTAATTTTCCATGATATCTAATTTTTTTATGATATTTTAAAAATTCATAGAGATTACAACATTTATGAGAAGATCTCAACATGTATTATTTTAGATAACCTATTCATAACTCTTATATATAAAGATTCATCTTTGGATATGCTTAAAATTCATTAAAACATGTTCCGTCGCAATTTATTCAAATTGATAGATAAAAATTTTAACAATTACATAGCATAGATAATAAACTCCTTTAGGTGCTATGTTTCTATTATTCCTTATCAATTTAGCATCTTCAAACTGATACCAACATCTATAATTAAATCAATATTTAATCTTTATATTAATATATTTAGCAACACTAGTCCACTAATTTTCTATAGTATTGTTTCCATCTCCCTATTTCATCTCTATAAATATTTGTATAGTTTCTACATTACTAGAATATTTGATCAAATCCATATATGGATGTTGAATCCACTCTACATGTATCATTGCATTGATTATAGTATTTTTTATCAGATCTAGATTTGATTTATCATAAAATATACTATTACAACTCAATTTGGATAGACTTAACTTTTAATTTATCCATTTAGAATGATATTTAAGAATCATTAAGCTCCTAATTTTATCACACTAAGGGTTAAAACCCCCAATGGATCATATCTCCCCCATTATAAAAAAATATTTTAAATATTAGATTTATTTTTAAGTATAGCGGGGAGAGGGGTACCTTGATCTTCCCCAAGTAGAAGAATATGGTTGGAAAATACAATTTAATCTATATATTCTAATATTATTTCAAGTTTCTCTTTAATGATAATCACTTATACATGCATCTTTTTGAATAATTAAACCTGAATTTTTCTTCATGAACTATTTAGTATTTAACCATTTAATATGAATAGTTCCTCAAGATTACCTTCTTTGAGGAACTTTTTCATAAAATATTTAGGAAGCTTATTTACCCATATAAGAGATGCTCCACCATTATTCCACTCATGTTATGTAGTTTTATTGAAATCATATAAACATGTCTCTTGTTTATTCTCCATGAATTCTATACTCTCTTAATGTTTTTTATTATTATAATACCTTTCTTTGAACCTTTTCTCAATTTTTATTCAATGGTACTAGTCTCATTTATCTTTGGTAGGAATAAAGCTTCTTCAATATTCTCATTTATCACTATGAGTGTCACCACTTAAATATTATTTTATTTATAAATTTACTTCTAAAATACACCATATTGTATCATGAATCTAGCTTTGAGTGTAACATATTTCTTACCCACCCTTTTGTGCCTCTTCCTTGGAGGAATTATCTCAATATATCTATATCTTTTGTTTCTGAAATATATAGTTATAAGGACACAGTTAGAACAAATTCATAATCCACTATCAAATTAATACATTTATTTTTTTTCTAATTTGGTTTAATTGTGGTTGTAGCAGGTATTCCTTTATTTTTAATCATTCTTGCTTTAAAACACACACTTATAGTGTGTTAAAACCTTCCAAAAAAGTAGCCTTGCACTCCCTTTCTACCTTGAGTATCATTTACACTAATTCCATCAGATCTGAACATCCATGTCCATGTAACTATGTGGGAGTGTTGTTTACTATCTGTTAGAGTCTCCCAATGAGTCTCTTTAGTTATTTACTTTCTCTTCATTACACGTATCACATCCTCAAATTCATTAATTTTGTGATTCATCAAATTTAGTCAGTGTTAGACCGCACTCTTTATTTGAGTTATTAACCCTTTAATTTTTTTCCAAAATTCCTATTTTTTCTTTTAATAAGTGTTAAAGGGATTTTAGGGGGTCACAAGAGTGTTCACGAGGCACGGAAATAGGCTAGAGAATGCAGCCAAAAATATATAGTGACACCTTTTAGCTAGTTTTTGACCACTAGAAAATCATATGGATTCATGTAAATTAGAAGAGCCACTATATGTATCACCATCCAACCAGTGTTACTTGGTCCATTTTTAAAACAAAGGGAAATGGACTTTTTACCCCATTACCCCCTCACTTCCTTAACCATATTTTGACCTTATTTTTGGGTTGTAGAAGCCTCATTTTAAGTTCCTTCTACTCCCCTTGTTTCTTGAATGGATATTATTTATCTCATATTTGATTTTTATTTGGTTCCTATCTTTATAAGGATCTTGGTAAGGCTACCACTCCTTAATACTCCAATCACACATTTATATTCCAGCTATTTCTCTCCCACCATGTGTGTTACAAATACCATATTTTTAAGGATTTTTCATTGATTCCATATTTATATCATTTCTGTATGATTAAATTCCCAATACACAATAATTGTAATTATCCTAACCTATGGTAGGTTGTCTCATGCCTTTTTACCAAAGTCTCAATGTTGTATTGCATCGTTGGGTTTTTCAGCCACACAAACATTTCCAAAGATTCTCTTAAAATTAATCTATTTTTTTATTCCTAGTTTATATTATAGAAGCTACCATGGTTTTATATAAGTGTGTTGGTGTGGGTAGTCCCATGTTGTAAACTATTAAAGAGGTGTTCCTTAACTTAATCCATGATTCCTAGTGAGCAACGTGGGTAGTTTAGGGCTACCCTAGTGACCTAGTGATTAAATATAAAATATTTAAATGGTAATATGAATTATAATTAAATAGTGAACATAGGTTTAGTTATAGAACTTTTTATTATATGAATTTTGTGTATAATGACATGTTTGGAATTTTAATAAACTGTAATTATTGTGGAATTTCTTAGTGCACCACCTTGGATTCCTTATGATTGGTATTGTCATGTAATTCCATGTATAATCCTAGGATTCCATTTAGGTAAGCATGTGAACTCTAATATATAAATAAACCTTTGGATACAATGGTGTCTGGTTATATGGAATTCCTTGATCAAGCCAATGGGTTCTATATAGATTCATTAATGTGAATTCCATTGGGTGTCTCCCCCTAGGATTTAGGTAATGTTTATACTTTTTAAATTATATGGATTAATATTGTGGAATCTTTATGGATATTCGTGTTTAATGTTGAGGTTTGATCTCCCAATATTCAGATCTATTTATATTGGTATGGAATTCCTTCATTGTGATCCTTGTATTCTAATTGAGTTGTGCCTCTGAACATCAAGGGTGTCCCCTTGAGTTCAGACCTGTCTTGTGGATTTTTTTGGGAATTATTTGAATGGATTTACCAGATGAGACACATGTATTCTATTGGGATATATGATCATGGTTTCTATGTTAACACACCTTAGAACAATATTAGTTCATGAAACCTCCTCTTTGATCAGAGACCATCATAGGCCAAAACAGGTGGGGTTGACCTGGGTTGTCTCCTTAAGACCCAATTTTTGATGTAGTTTCTTATATTTAGATAGTTTATTATTGTTACACTACAAATTAATTTATTTCTATTTCACGCATTTACACTTTTCATGTCAGGCTATATTTTCATTAGAAACCATTGGTCATTGCCTATTAAGTTTTACTCACATCTTGTTTGGGTTGTTGTTTGGTACCTAGAAAGACTTCATGGATAAAGGTTGGGATAAGGGAAAGAACCCTATATTTGATGCTTAGTGTTATTTCTAGGACTAGATTTAGAATCTGGGACCTGGTCTAGTGCTTGAGACTTTTAGGTTTTTTATGAATTTTTGGTTTTCCCTCTTTTTGTTTTTTTTTTTTGGAATTAATCTACTTAACCAAACTTACATGTGTGCACGTATATATTTTATATCGCATTTTTATGACATCTCATGGGTTGTGACTTGATACTATAGCACCTATTTATTTTATCCTGGTGTGATGTTATTATTTTACTTTTATTTCCATTGATTTTTATACTCTAACATGCATATATAGTCTACCTACTAGAATAACTTAGAATAACACTGCAAGTTATAATCCTCTAGTATATAAGGTGGCGCACCAAAGGCCATGTGGTCCACTAGATCGAGGAACTAGTTTAGTGGCTCATGGATCATGGTTTTAACAAATGGTATGAGGGACTGTATTTTTTTTATTTTTTTACTTTTTCCTATTAGACAGTAGAATAGGGTGTGTCAAAACTTGGTAATGATTTTGTTATTAGGAGTAGCTAAACCATGTTTGAGGGAAAATCCATGTTTATAGGGGGTGGAATTTATGTTCTTGAAATTTTCTATTACATTTGATTTATTTTCACCTTCAGTAAAGATTTATTTTATGATTTTATAGTTTATGGGAATTTCACTTTGAGTCCATTATGACAAGATCGCATGCGTACATGCATCATATTTGGAACATAGGTATTTACATTCCATTTTTACGATTTCTTTAATTCTTTTCTTAGGTGGTTTCTTAGGTTTCATTGGGATAATATGGGGTTTTTATTTAAAATTCCAACATTAACCCAAATATTTTTTTCTTTCACAGCTTAATGGTGGCATTCTATCTTACCAATCCTTCCTATAACTAATAGTTTGAAATTTTTATCTCCTATATGTAATTAATTGTGTATAAATTAAATGGGGTTACAAAAAAATATTTTTTCCTCTATAAAGTTTGTTTGAAACTACATATAATTGCAACAAGGGTATGATTTTTAAAAAATTTATAGAATTAGAAAATGATAAGATTCTTAATAAGAAGAATTACGAGATCTAGTTTAAAGTAAATTATAGTGTGGGTAAAATAAAATTTCAACAAGCAACCTATAAGGTGTATTCCATCATATCTTAAGATGGACATCTTATTTAACCATGAATAGTGACATGAAACTTCTTGGTTTGTGAGACTTAACCCTAGAGAGCATAGTTGGGGCCAGTGAGAGCACCCAAGTAATAATTAGGGAGATTTTTATTTTTACTATTTCTATATTTATGATATGAATAAAAATATTGGTTTTTCATTTGAGTTGTCTCTATATAATTTTAAATAAAATCGTCACTATAAATCACGAGCTGAGCACTAGGAGGGAACCAGCAAGTAAGTCGTTGAAGTGTAGAGGCCTGAGACACCTGTGAAATAGGGAAAGGGTATGGATGCTCACATTTGGGAAAGTTTATTTTGGGTGATTTAGACTTTAAAGATAGTTTTACCTTGAGTTTCATAGATGAAATTTGAGTTGACACAAGATTTTCACCTACATCAGCCGCCTACTTTCTCTAGGGAGGGTTTCCCCCAAGAAGATAAGAAATGGATCAAGGAAATGCACTCTATCTTTGAGAATATAAAGATATACACTAATAAATTGGTGAATATTTCCACCTATAGAAACTAAGTCTATGTTGGGAGAAATTTGTATTTTTTGATCTAGTATGATCATCATTTCAGGTTGTTGTAGAAGGATTTATAAATTGGATTGTTTGACCAATTTTTCCCCAAGACTCTACGATATAATCAAGGTAAGGAGTTCATGCATCAGGAGTAGGCTATCTTATCAATTATGAAGTATGGTGCCTGATTTACTATGTTAAAAATGTTCTTCCCTACAATGGATAATGATTAGTTGACTCAGAAATATTCTATGAGGATGGGCTTAGATATGAGATAAAGGGAATAAGTTAATGTTTTCTGTCTAGACATAGTATTTGAGATAGAAAATAAGGGATCTATTTTTGATAGTAATGTTGGAGAGGTTAAAGGCCAAGGAGGGAAACCCCGATTGGAAGTGAACTATTTGGTTATAGGAAGTACCATTTTATTGGTCCTAGTAAAGTAGTGGGGGTTAGACCATATAGGGAGGTAGTACGATTTTCTGTATTCAATGTGGTAGGGAATGTCACTAACATTGGCATTATGGAGTAATACTCATTGAGTATCAATAATTTGTTAATATGGGATATATCCTATAGTTTTGTAGCATGTCATATATACCCAGTGATAGATCCTATGAGCTAGTTTAGGTTTTCAGTGCTGGATCCGCTACACCACGATAGGTGGGTGGTAGGATTTTGACTAATTGTACTGATGAGGTATGGGTTAGGGGTGTGAAGATTTAGAGTCAATAATTTTATTATGATTTTATAACATCATGGATCTAGGATGGGATATTGGGATGTGTTTCAGGGTAGTTTTATGTAGTGAACACTTATCCCATAGAGTAAGATGTTGAGCCTTCTCCCATGAATAATACAGTTCTAAAGGCTTTGACTTTAGTTTATACAATTTTTGGTATAGGGGATTCAAACTCTTTCATTTCCACCCCATTTTTTGAAAGGTCTAGATTTGGATATCAAGTATATGTATTTTGTGACATCTATCAACACCCAGTTTGGAGTAATATCTAATGGAATCAATTGTTGTAATGATAGTTCTCTTGAGATCATAGGTTACTAGTTTCCGTGGGGTCTTTTTATTATAGAATGAATTTTAGATAATTATATGAGAGATTGTATGGACTCCTTTCAATATCATATATAATACTACTATCTTTGTGTGGCCTTCATCTCAACCAATGGAATCAGTCATGTTCACAGGGAAGAGTAGGACTTGGAGGTTGGTCAAGCATGTCCTCAATCATAGAATCTATATAGGATTTCATACTAGATTGTTAGGATATTTATGGATGATGGAGTGAAACTGTTATTAGTATACCTTCCTATGGTGGACCAATTTATATATTTTTTCCCCTAATGATATCTAATTTTTTACCTCCTAAGAAGAAGGTTGAGTTTTCCATTGAGCTCTTGTCAGGCATTGAGATTATTTTTATTCTGCCTTATTAGATGGAACTGATAGATATTCATGAGATAAAGAACTAGGTGGAGGAATAAGAGACCAAGGTGATTATAAACCCTAGTACATATCCTTTGGTATCTCTTATCTTCTCTACAAACAAGGTTGATGGTATGTTACAGCTATGCATGGATTATTGATGGTTGGATCAGGTGATTATTAAGAACTGATATTCACTACCATGCATCAAAATTAATTTATCATATTAGGGTGATGTGATATTACATGAGGTCAAAGTGAGGTTAATATATCATCAGGTTATGGTGAGACACTATGATGCACCCTGTATGTCTTTTTAAAGTACATACAACCTCTAAGAGTATTTGGTGATGTTGTTTGGCCCAATGAACACACCAACAATGTTTATATCCATGATGAACATAGAATTACATCCGTACCTATGTGTTTTTGGGTTGCTATTTATGGGTTATATCCTCATGTATTCCTAGGTGAGGGAGGGGAATACATAAAACATAGATATCATTTTAGGTAGACTATAGGATCATAGGTTGTTTGGTAATATCTCAAATTATCGTTTTTTGGATCAAATTGGTACACTTATTAGGGTATATCATATCATAATTGGGTTCATATGTATAGGCACAAGAGCCTCAGCCCAGTTGGTGAGGACTCGCTAGGTGCATCCAAGAGACCCGAGATCAAATCCAGGTGGAGGCATATTTCCGGTTTACTGTAGAAGAACTGTAGTAGTACTATAGCAGGCATTGTTCGGTACTGTAGCAGCCAGAACTATTCATCCATCTGGGCCTTTGGGCCACCGGTTTGGTCCTCGGGTCCTGTAAGGCTTTCGGGCCACCCAAGGCCTTCGGGCCAGTTGATTCTCAAGGCCTTCGGGACACCTTAAGGCCTTAGGGCCACCCCAAGGCCTTTGGACCACATGAATGCAGGCCCCAAACACACTACAAAAAAGGAGCAACCCAAGAAGAGGATTCATAGCAGGTGCACTCACCAGAGCTGAGCCAAATGGATTGTCAGAATGAGAGGGTATGGCTATGCCATCGGTACCAGCCTATGCTTGCATGGGAAGCCTAGCCAGACGGTCATGAAAATGTGGAGAGCTACTATCAAGATGCAGATGCTGGGGTGGGGCAGTTCCTTGTAGATAGTCTAGTTGAATTCCCTAAGACCTTTGGGTCATGTAATCTCCTAAGCCTATGGGCCATGTAATCTCTGAGACTACGAGCCTTGTAAGGATTCCCCCTCATCCCTTAAAAGGGGGGTTATCAAAAACCAATAAAAATGATGGCCTTCGGGCCATTCAGGCAGGTTCATATGTACAGTTCAAGAAAGTGATAGTTTTGGTTTATTAGGATCATACTAAGATTGTTTTTGATGTTCATATATCCATATGTTTGGTTGTCTATTACCAATGTTTCATTTAGGGATATTCTTGTTTGGTGGAGCCTCTAACAAGGATGACCAAAAAGGGGGTAAAGTTCATTTGGTTATAAGATTATGACAATACCTTCATGAATTTGAAGGGGAATTAACCTCAACATTGATCCTAATATTTTTAGAGTCATTCAGGGAGTAAGTGTTTTACATTAATGCATCAGATGTTAGGTTAGGTGAAATTCTGATGTATGGGGATCAATCCATAGAATATGGGTCTCGATATATGAGTCCTCATGAAATTAATTACCCTTTACATGATCTTAATTTATTAGTTTTTGTTCTTTCCTTAAAGTGATAATAGTAATGTCTCTTGGGTGAGAGGTTTTGCATCTATACAGACTATAATAGTTTGAGGTTCATTTTTACTCAACGAGACCTCAATCTGCAGTAGGGATTGTGGGTTGAGTACCTCCAATATTTTTATTATGATCTAGCCTTTACATTGGGGAAGGGAAATATAATTTCAAATTTTCTAAGAAGGAATACAAAACCTTAGGTTATTTAGGAGTCAAGCAATGAGTGGAAACTGAGGGTGAATTTTTCAAAAATGCATATGGATGTCTGTGAAGACCCAGATTGAGCAGTTCTATCATCTCTATCTATTATTCCATATCTTTTATATTGTTTATATAGAATTATTATCTCTTATACAAATTTTCTCTCCCTCAGGAAATGTTAAGATGGTGGTGAAGTACAACCACCCTAGACAATATATGAGGAAGATATTATCCATGTTCATGGGCATGTGTTGGTGCCTACTGATATGTGAGAGAAGTTGATGATGGAGTATCATACTTATATGTGGGTTGTACACCTAGGGTAAAAAAAATATGTATCATGATATCTAACATCATTATTGTTGGTTGTTAATAAAAAAGGATATATTAAGGTTCATTACATGGTGCTCAATTTTTCATAAGCTGGAGACCTATCATTGGTGGGTACTAGTCTCTGGTAGTCCTTTCCCATCACAGAGTGGAAATGGGAAGATATCACCATGGTTATCATTACATATTTATTAAATACATCCTATAGGAAAGATATAGTATAGATCGGTATAGATCAGCTGACGAAGGCCTCCCATATTATACAGATTTGATAGACCTTTACAGTTTATAAGCTATGAAGGTCGTATATATAAGAGATCATATGGCTAAATGAGATCACTTGAACATAATTTATAACAGGGATACTTGGTTTATGTCACGGTTTAGGATAGGTTTGAAAAAATTATTGGACACTTGGGTTATTTTGAGTACAACATACCACCCTCCAGACAATGGACGGTCCAAGAAGACTATTCTAAGTTTTGAGGACCTGTTGACGGAGTCTATCCTTGATTTTGGGGGTTCTAGGGAGAACCATCTATTGCTAGTGGAATTATCTTATAACAGTATTCATCCAGTGATGATTTAGATTGATCCTTATGGGGATTTTTATGGGATCCCATGTCATTATCCTCCCTAGTATTGTCTAGAGGTAGGTGAGGCAGTGACAGTTGGATAGAGTCTTATTAAAGACATGAAAGATCAGGTTTAGTTGATTCAAAAGAGGATCACTATGGTGTATAGTATGAATAATTCATACATGGATTGGTGTCTTTAACCTTTTGAGTGTTAAACAGTTTTAAATAGTTTAAAAATTATTTTTACAAGTCTCAATTAGATTTGAACACCTTAATATATAAATAAAGGGGGTATTGGTTCCCATGTATGTGGGGCCATTGGAGATTGTGGAGAGGGTTGGTCTAGTGGGCTATCAACTAGAACATCCACATAAATCCGTTAAATTTCATGATTTATTTCATATATACCATCTTTGATGGAAATTTCTTGATCCATATCATATTTTTTATGTTGATGATATGAACCTTGATGTTGATGCATCTTTATAGGAGAATCTGTTTTATAACATAGAACATAGTGACAAGACGCTTCACTGAAAATATGTACCTTTGGTGTGAGTGTTTTGGAAACACAAGTGTGTCCATGATGAAATACTAGACTAACGATCAAACATTCCATCCTAGTTCTATGTAATTTTTTCATGAGGCGAAGAAAATTACGGGTTTACAGCTTGAGGATGATCTAATCTGATGTGGGGAGGTTTAAAGACCCCAATCTTACTTTGAGGTATAAATCCTTTAATTTTTTACAAAATTGATTGTTTCTTATTTTTAAAAGTGTTGATGGGGATTTGATAGGTTGTGGGGGTGTTTGAGAATCTTGAGAGGAGTTCGAGGAATATAGCCTAAAAGATGCAGTGCCATCGGTTAGCCAGTCACAAACCAAAGGCTGGTCGATGATCCTCTTGTAGAATGTAAGATCCAATGGATGCCCCATCAGCTATATAGTTAGTCCCAAGGACTAGTTAGTGGTTCCTATGATGTTTAAAAAAATAGAAAAAATTTACTTTTTACCCCTTCACCTCCTCTCTTCCTTAACCCAATTTTGGCCTTCTTCTTATGCAGTATTAGCCACATCAGAATCTCTCCATTCTTCCTTGAGTGGATATACATCATATCATATCCAATTGCACTTTATTTCTTAGTGTCTTAAGTCTCTTAGTAATTATACACATCCTTAATCTTCTAGTATCACTTTTATGTTCCTTCTATTTCTCTCCAGTCATATTTAATGTAAACACCCTATTTTTAGGGGTTTTGTCTGGTTTCCCAATTTCTACCATTTCTACTCAAATGAAATATCGATAATAAACAAGTTTAATTCTCCAAACCTAAGGTAGGTGGTCTTATTATTTTCCCCTAATGTCTCTCCATTATATTGCATCATTGTTGTCACGCTGACCTTTCATATGTTAGATAGTGCAATGGTTAATAAACTATTCAAAAAAACCGTGTAATATATCCAAAAATAAAATTTTAGAAATTTTAGTTTTACCCTATTCAATTTAAAAAAAATTAAACCCTACAATTCTCAAGTTAATTTTTCAATATACCCATGAATAATTTCCCTCTCATTCACCCTTATTCATTGGCTTCTCTATAGAGATTATTCTATCATTATGGCCTGTTCTTCATGGTAATTCCCACTTCTACTTATCCACTCTTCTCCTTCTCCCTTCCCATATCTTCTTTTTCAATAAGAATGTCATGGATACCTAGGTTTTGGTGTTCCTTGAATTTATTTATAGGTTTATCTATGTTAGTATTTTAATTGGTCTTTTAAATATTTATGTTACCTCTTTATGGAAAATAGACACCATTGCTAGAGAAATCAATGATATGTGGCAGGTTCCTCCATACATACTCTATTAAATTTAAAACCATGGGAGAACTCCTATTTTAAACCCATTATTTAAACATTTTAAAAATTATACTAATTATGTCTATTGATCTATTTTTAATGATATTTTATTTTTCTCAAATATTTAATATAGAATAAATGGTATTTATCATTTTTTATTGTTTTAAGTCAGTTTGTCCTTTTTTACTTTTTTAAGCTAGTTTTCATGAAAATAACTCACACTTAGTGTTTTCTAAATTACCATCTTATGTTTGGACTCTTTAAAATGTGATTTCCAAATATTATTTTCACTTGAGTTATTTTTTATTTCAAATTGAAAAAATGGTTTTGGGTGGGTTCTAGTATGTGGATTTTTATGACTGTAATTATATTTTCAAAATATTATTTTTCATAGATATACATCAAAATGATTCAATATTTGGATACCCTTGAATTGAGTCCCTTTTTGTTTTTTATGTAAAAGTTATGAAATTTATATTTATATTTTCAAAAAATTATGATTTTTTTCTAGATAGAAGATTTTGTTATTATATGTTTATTATTGATAATAGGGTCTGTATCATTGATGGTTGACCATAAGTGAGGGTGTTTTATGAATATTCTTTATCATATATAATATTTTATGTTACCTATTTATTTATCGCCTCCATTTTTATATTATGGGAATCCTTGAGTGTCTATATAGGAACTCTAGGTATGAGTACTATGTCATTTATTGATTCTTCTTGGGTGAGCGGTCCTATGTTTAAACTATGATCTAATTATGGGACATTGTCTCTCAATCAGGCTAGGTAGTTTAAAATTGAATATTTATGAAGTTGTATCACATTAGGGGATAATTAAATGGATTACTTTTTCCTATCAACCTAGATTTTCTCTTGGAAACCAAGGTTTTCCCAAATGGATACGATTTTATAAACCCATGATAGTTTATTTATTTATATTAATAATGGAAATGGATTAATTATATCCTTGGAATTTGAGACTGATTACCATATGGGGGTTGAGTTACGATTACCCTTTTCTTCGATATATTATTTATACATATTTTTGATATATTCTTCTTTAGTTATACTTAGTGAGGAATGATTTATATAAGGGTTATTGAATGATGTTTAATTTTTTTATAAAGAAAATGTAATTTAATTTAATTGGTAATTAAAATTCTAAAAGTATATTCCCTAAGTAATATATTTTCTATACATAGACAACACCTTTACCTTTATGGAATACTCTTCATTTACTAATGGTTTCGTGAAATAATTTTATAGTGTTTTCAAAGTTTTTTCTAATGTGGAGTTTTAAAAACATGGATATTATAAAAATTAATATATGTTTGGTTTTTTGATATTTGAAAAATTTTATTTCTTTGGTTTTATTCCAGATACGGACGACATGAATTGTTTGGGAATTAGTTGTTTTTTAAAGGGTTATGTGCTACTTGTTTTATTGAAAAGGTAAATATATAATTATAAACATTTATTCCAAACAAGAATTAAATAGATTTATGTTTAAAATTTATACATAGGGTGTGGGAAAGATGCCTAATGGGAATTTTTATCACACCCTATATTCATTTTAATTTTTTTATATGTGTTTCCTAGATTTGATGGATGTTATTATATTGGTTTGGAGGTTATGGATTTGGTATGTGAAGTTATTATATTTTCATATGGTGGTAGAATTTGGATTTATATTTTTTATTTGTTACTATTTTTTTATATTATGGGTTTATCTTATATATCAACACATTATATATTTCCTCTTATGGATTCTTTTTAATTTTTTACAAGTAATAGTAATTAAAGATAAATCATAATGATTTTTAGTTGTTTTGGTTATATTTATTAGTTTTACTTATTGTTTTATTAGTTTTATTTAGTCACGTATGCATTGTTTGGTATTTATTTATTATGAAACATGTTTTTTCCATGTTTATGATTTATTGAAATACATAGTGAAAATTACGGAATTCTATGTGGGAGTCCACTTCTGGTTAATATGATATCCTTTTAAATAATTATAATCAATGTGTAATTTAATTCCTTAAAACTAGTTACCAACTTGTGAAAATCGGTAACATGCCTCAAGCCTTAACACTAGCTAGCTCGAGTACTTGGGTCTGGTGTAGTCTTGGTTGGTTCCGGGAAAAATTATATCAAAGCCTAATTTATATTTGGAAATTCATAGTATATAAAAGATATGACTACTAGTTCTAAAGATATAAATACAATTAAGTGTCTATAAAACACTTTTCATGTTAAACCTTGATTTACTAATGGTATCTCTGAAGGGTGTGTCTCTAATATGAGCATTGGTCTTGATTATTTTCAATATGACTAGTATTTATGTCAATGTTTGGGTTTTATATTGATGTTTTATGTGTGTGTTTTTTTGAAAACACCAAGTTTTAAAGTGGAAAATGGGAAGAAATATAGGGTCTCATTATCAAGACCCCCATCCTCCAAAGGTACCTCTCCTAGACCGAAAATGAAGGAAGAGAGATAATAACCCTAACTCCCAATTTATGTAGGACCTGGGTTGGAGACTAGCACCAAGCATATTTGGAATTTCCTACATGGAAGGTATTAACATATTTTATATAAAGTAGGATCATGAGTTAAGATATCAACTATCATAAAAATCCATGAAATAATTTAAAATAAATAAAACCAAAACCATCCCACAATGCATGTGTAAAGGAAGAGAAAATAAAGAGTCTTCAAATAAACATCGAAAATAAAGTACTAAGGTAGTGACTCAACAACAACACCAATTTCTGAGCTATTAATGACTAGCTCGATACCCAATGTCCCAAGAAAACTGAAAAATAGTTTATATATTTGTGGTTTGAGCATAACATACATACTTAGTAGAATAATACCCAGTGTCTCTTGTTCACATGAGAAAAGATCATACCAAATCACGAGTGGAAAAGTAACAGAAAAAACATGAACTAAAGTAGTTCTACTAACCAATCCTATCCTCACCATAGAATTTTCCCTAAATAACGCATCCAAGTATAGTTAAATAATATGAAACATATCAATAATAAGGTAACCCCAAAACACTTTCCCACTAATTTTCTGCTCTCACATCCCAATGTTGTATGTCCTGGAATTCTCATCCCTTCCATAGAATCCTTCCCGAACCTAGGAAACCACATCCTACCAAGAACCCATCATGTAGCTGGTCATCACATACCATATGAAGAAACCTGGGAAACCTCATCATACTAAGCAACCCATGTTTAACTGGTTATCACATCAGCGTCCTCCCATAACAACAACCATAAATCTAAGATAGAAAGGTATAAAGAACATGAGTTATATCAACCTCTTTCACTCTTCCTACCATGCATGAACCCCACTATGAACCGCCTTATCAAACTCATCAACCAAACCATAAGTACGCTATGTTCAAAAGGCATTGCATCTTATGCATAAGTACCTTTCCTGGAAAAGAGAGTGGGGAAGAGGGGGTGGCCATCCATCCGCCATCATCATCTTGGAGGTTGATAAAAACTCCCCCCAAAACATCTAGGTGTTGTCATGCAGTGATTGACATGTGTGGTGTGCATATAGTAATCATAATAAAATATACATTATAAAATAATCACACACACACAATTCCAACATATGGGATTATAATAAGAGAACCATCAAAACTAACAACATCGGCACAAATCTGGACAACATCAACCACTTTTTCTACCACCTGTAAATGAGTCACCCCACTCAAGTAATACAAAAACCAAAAACCACATTCCAACACACTTTTTTTATGTCAATATATTTCCATTTATTCTATTTACCAAACATTACCCTCTAGAAAGCCTATTAATTTCATGTTTACATTAACTACATTTCCTATTTGTGTTCAAGTGTTTATTAGATATTTTATCAATTTCAATTTCAATTTCATTATTAACATTTCATTACATTACTTCCATGAAACTAGAATAATACAATGAAACATGAAAAAACACTCTCTCTCCCTATATCACCAATCCCCATGTTTCAACCACCATATATCAGAACCATATCTAATAGTGTAGTGCATGTCATAGATCCAAAAAACTAATAAAATTACTACATTACAATTCAAGAAACCATGTCATAGAATCCAATCACCAAAATAAGGCTACACCACAAACCCATATACATAGCGTAACTACCATGAAAAAAAAGAACTATAAGAATCACTCCTTTGGGACTCCACTCCATAGCCTACCTCTCCATGATATAGCTATGCCTTAAATGGAATAATGACCAAAACTCTAACTCTAATGCCCTATGACATATCCAACATATCCATTCCACATGAACCCACTTTATAGCACAACATATTTTTTCCACACTAAAAAATCCTTCTCCATCTAAAATCTTAGCTATAACTCCACAATCCACTCCCCAAATCACTTAAAACATCATAAAAACACCACCATTGCCATAATTCTCACAAATTAATAGGTTGTAAAGCCTATACCATTACATTAAATATCAATGAAATAATTCTCATCCTTAGGAATCAAAAACAAACCCTGGAAAGTAAAAAAAGTTAGAGTTCTGGAAAACTATCCAATGTGATACCTCTTAAGACATCATTATATTATAGCACATGAACTGAAGGGATGGTTCATCTATAAATCACCTTCCACTAATGATACTAGATCTCTACTGGTCATTCCACGAATGTCATGTCACCTTCGATATCCAACTCCATCTAGTCAGAAAAATGGGATTCATCATGAAGATAAAGATAAATCAAAGACATGTAAAATTAATCATGGATCATGTCCTTCTATGGTGGAAGAACCAATGGATACACTAACTCATAAAAATTATCCAACACCTTGAATTGTTCCACGAACTGTGTATAAAACTTTCTCTATAATAGCCTGAGAATTTCTTCTGTGATTGCTAAAAGAACTATTTTTCATAATGACTATTTTATTATATTTCACAATGGAAGTACATAGAATAGATATTATAAAAAATATATGTATGTCATGTAATAATTCAGATTACAATTCCAAAGACTAGTACTGGGATATAAGAATAAAAATATATCGATCGTGCAATGGTGTACTTGATATGATCAAAATCTACCATGAATATTACACCTTCTAAGAAAATTTTAAAAATAAAAATAAATTTAAGGAATATAATTTATATTATAAATGGAATTGTACAACCCTTTTGGAATAAAGTAGTAAATATTGATGTTTGATGGAATATATATATATAATGAAATCAGAAATATAACCATTAAGATATGATAGTTGGTCATTATGAATAATGTTCACTATAAAGGTTGGTCAATATGACCATTTTAACACCTTGAGATTTTAGAAAATATTTCTCTTTGGATACTTTTATTTCTTTGATAGCCCACATTACATGCAACACTGTTTTTAAATGAACCGTGATATACTATTAAAATATTATTATTTATGATAATTATAACCTCATTGTTAAATTAGTGTATATGAATAGAATTAAATAATTTATGAAATATATATAAATTTTTGTATCAATATAAATTTATTAATAAATTATTATTAAATAATTATTCAATTTTTAGTAGTCATTTTCTTCTTCAAAAATACATTTTCTTCAAAAAAAAATTTATTTCTTTTTATGAGAAACTATTATGATTAATTTATTGAAATTTTATAAAAAATATTCTATTAAAAAAATATCATTTTTTAAATCAACATATTAAAATTATCTTAGTTTTAACTTTTTAAAATATTCTGAAAAAAATGATTTTTCAGTGAATAGTTAAAATATATTCCTTTTATTTAAAAACATATGTAAAAAAGTTTCATTTTGTTTTAAAATAGTTTCAAAGAAAATATAGTTTCATTATTTATTATAAAATTTAATTAAGTCCATTTGAATCAATTGTATGTTTTAATTTAGTATAAAACCATTTTTAAAGGTAAAAAATCATTTTTCCTAAAAAAATGTTTTTATGCGTGCAATGTGTTTTTATCTAAATAAATTAAATTTATCAATATTTTTATGAAATTTATATATTATATTATAAACAAGAAAATTTAACATTAATCTAATGTTTTTTAAGGTGTAAAATAAGAATAAATATGGTTTTATGTTTAAAACTAATTTTTTTCTAAAAAGTGGTTTCCCTTACATTTTGTGCACTTATTTTAAAAATAATCATTTAAAATTATATTTATTTAATTTTATAAAATATATTATATATTTTGAATTAGGATTTTTAAATTTGGAAAATGGGTCACTTTTATTTTTGGTTAATATGAGTATCAATGGTGGTAAAATTTATCACCTTAGAAAATTGTCAATCTGGTTAATCTAGGTTAAAATAAATACTAAGTGTATATTTTTATATCATAATTCTTTTTTTATGAATTTAATTCTACACTTATCACCTTATTCTAGATATTTTTTTGTTTAATATACACTTTCCCATGAAAATAACTTATATAATATTTGAATTAAAGAAAGTAACAAAATATCACTCTCATAGATTTAAATATATCGTATATGTCCACATAGGGGAAAATGAATGTTATTAATTAATATAATTTTCTATTATAATATTAATGAATTATTTTCATGAAATAATTTTTTTTCAAATTTTTATAAATTATATAATGACTTTAACTGCTTGTGTAATGCTAATAAAGTATTTATTCAATTAAGAGAAAGATAAAATTAATGATTTTAAAAAATATTAAAAGTGATATAATTTTAATGTATTAATTCCACATGAATTATATTAATATATATGATATAATAGGGAGGTTTGGAAGCATTATATTTTAATTCCCCTTTTGTCTTGATGTATTTAAAATAAAATTAAATGAATAGTATTAAAAGTGATATTAATGATATTTTATAATTAATAATATTTTATTAAATGATATAAAATTAATAAAAATATTATATTCAACTGAATTAATGGGTTATTGTTTTAAACATCATAAATTTCCCATTTATTGGTATTTTTTTATTTTATACCCATAAAGTGTAGAAAACTTTAATATTACAGTAATTGTCAAAATGGTTAACGAAAGGTTAAAAAAGATAAGGGTAACAATGTGATCCAAAATTGTCAAAAATTTATTTTATGATAATATTTCAAGTCATTATCATATTATATATGAATATTATCAATTTTTATCTTTTTTACATGAAAATTGATTATTCTTAATTTAATATATTTAGAAATTCCAAAGAGTTCCCCTACCCTCAATTATAAAAGGGCACCCATAATTTCGATTCTTCATACCACATTGAGCCTTATATATATACCATACCCTACCAAAATACATTATAAAATTACTTATTCTCTTTCTAAGGGTGTTTTTCTTCACAAAATACCAACCCTAGATCCCTTAAGAGGAGATCTAGAGGAGTGATTTCAAAGAAGAAGAAATCGCCTTAATTGGTCACTTTCTTTTTAATTATTCTTTTACCTCCACCAAATATGTTATAGTTTTTGTAAAATAATAACTTTAGTATAATAAATAAACTTAAATGTTATTATTATTATGAAACCACTTGTATTAATCGTCTTTCTATCAAATGGGATGTGATAGTATCGCTCGTGTGTACGTACGACTTACTGTCTCCAAGTAACGATAAAATTTATTTCTCATTACAATATTTTCTGACTGATTATTATGATCGGTTTAATGTTTATATATTATTATTATGAAAAAATTATAATTATTTAATGGTAATTTGATATCTTATTTCTTACCTTACAAACCATTGGAAAACGATAATGTTGATCATGTGTACATATGGACTACCACCTTCAAAAAGGGATGTTATCCATTTTTCATTTCAATTTTACTTGCATGGTAATAAGGATGGATTGAATGGATATATTTTATATATATGATATAATAATGATTTTTTAAAGTTTATTTATTATTTATCTATCTTTTATTTTATCTGTTGAAAAAAATGAAAACAACGTTCTTCCGTTCATACGACCTATCGTCTCTATGACCGGTATAATTCATTTTTTGATATATATCTTTAATGAATGACTCTAAACATTTATATAATTAATATATATATATATATTATTTATATCATTTTTAAAATTATGGAGATTATGTAACCGTGATCAAAATACAAGGAAAAAAACTATTGAACCAGAACATACATGAAAAACAAAACAAATGTCATTCAGAACAGTGATTTTAATAAAATATTTTTATCAAATTGGAGATAAAGGTTATAAGTTAAAAATATATTGTATGAAAAATATTATAATTTATCATTAATATATTTATAATAAATATATATTTATTATATAAGAGGTTCCAATGGATACAAAGGAAGTTGGCCCAAGGTAAGGGATTTTTGTCTCACTTTTACTCCTATGTGGCATGTCCCATATTCACCACTTGTTTCTTTTATGTGATGTATATAATGATCCTGAATTAATTTTTTTATTATTATTATGAATTCAATGGGGATTTATATACCTATATGTGGTTCTTTCTTTCATGGAGATCATGATTCAAAAGTTACCAAAGTGGTAAGGGTTTAATACTATAATCTCATTATTTATCAAGATTGTTAATAGTTAAGTTTTGATGATGAAATATTATATTCTATCTCTCAGTAATACCATTTATTTTATTACACTATATTTATTTCAATAAAATACATTTTTTCCATTCATTTTACTCATCTCAAGTACTCAAGATACTGAAAAAATAAATTAAAATTGAATTTCTTTCTCTCTTTCAAAAAAATGTTTTCTTCTATATTAATTTTTTCTAAACATGTTTTAATGAAGGTTCTAAATATTATCATATGATTATTTAAATTAATTTTTACTCATGTTTTAATTTTTAAAAAAATTGTTAAATTAAATCTTCTTGTCTTTTTTTAGAATGAGGTACTTTTTGACTTTTTCTACAAAACTGTGAAAGGAGTATTTTATTTTAACGTATAAGGCATGAACGAGATTTCCCATCCTTATAACTTATAAATATTTTTAATATTACATTACACTTTTCCAAGATTATTTTCAAGTAAAATTTTTCCTTAATAATAAGAAAATATTTATGTTTTAAAAAAGATATTTCAAATTAAGAATGGTATTTTCCTCAATAAATGTTCCATGTGATCTTTCCAAAATAATTCTCCATATAAGTTGAAATATTTGATGTAAATTATGATTTAATAGGGATATAATCCAATGATACCATTATTAGTATTTATTAATATTGTTAATTTTTATATTAATTATATGTTTATGAAACCCATTTATTTTCCATGGGTTATGT
Organism: Viscum album; assembly: GCA_963277665.1. Lineage (NCBI taxonomy): Eukaryota > Viridiplantae > Streptophyta > Magnoliopsida > Santalales > Viscaceae > Viscum > Viscum album. Next base: position 379,351,251 of record OY728163.1, on the reverse strand, counting down.
TATAGTGAATTGATGAAATGTTTATGATACTCGTTTTATTTTCACGGATTATGATGGGATGATATGATGAATATTTTATGATCTTTTAGAAAAAATATTCATGGTTTCATTATGTGAAGGTGGTTAACTAATAATGATGGTTACTTTATAACCAAGGATGATTATTATGTTATAACCAAGGAAGGGGGTTATGTTCTAACCAAGGATGGTAGATACATTATAACCAAGGATTGTGGTTATGTTATAACAAAGGAAGGTGGATATTTTATAACCAAGGATGGGTGGGACATATAAATCCCTCTAATTGATTGGTTAAATATTGATATCACATGAGATATACAAAACTAGAATGTAGAGTGAACCCATTTTAGTAAGGGACTTTTTCCACTATGATAGTATTGGGATTGAACCTTAACTACTATGATGGTTTAGTGAGTGAACTCATTCAACAATGATAGTATTTTCAATGATCCTTGAATACTAAGAATATTATTTTTATATACTTATGTGTATGACACAAAATTATTTATTATGTCAATATTATTCTCTCATAGCTTATGTTCTTTAATTACTTTATGATCCATGTATTATGAACTGTCAAGATTTATTCCATGACTCAAGATTTTGGTCTATGATTATAGAATCTCAGGATTCTCATAAACAGGCACTGAATCATTTTTGTGGAAAACTTATTACATTACACAACCACACACCAAAATACTATATTATTTTAGTACCTTTGGAAACTTGTAAACATAAACATTGGTTCATAAGTGAGCTAAATTATCACCCACTAGGTTTTAAATGAATATAAACCTTCTTAGACACATAATACATAATAAATATCTTCATAACCTTAGGAAATGAAACATAAGAAAGGGTGAGCCCGGATTCTCAGTAATGGTAAATGAGGGAGATATGTAAGAATAATCATGATCATAAGTGTATGAGAACATGATCATAACATTAGAAGATTGTACTATTCATATCAAAAATCATAATTAAGAGTCATGGATTCAAGATTACAAGTTTATAATACATAAAACATAATGGAATAAATAGAATAAGTCATGAAATCATAACATAGGAAAAAACATGGAATTTTTAAAGACACATAAACATATAAAATTATTTCCACAGTAGTCAATGATAACCGCCAACATCATCTTAGTATAATAGTTTCACTCCTTGAACTATATTAGTAGTCAAGGTTCACTCCCAAGACCATATTAGCGGAAATATTACTTTACCGGACTAGGTTCCCTCCTCATTCTTTCCATGTCTATCACATGAGATATAAATCTTTACCCAATTAATTTGTGGTAAATATAGGTCCCACCCATAAAATAATGAAATCATATATATGTGTTCCATTAGATCGTAAACATTCATCATATCATAACCCATGAAATGAAATGGGTATCATAAACATATCATCATAGAATAAACTTTGTAAAAGATACAGGTTTCATAATCGTTTCATTAAATCATAACCCATGAAAAGAAGCAAGTTTCATAAGCAATTTATCATTGTATAACCTATGGAAGAGAAATAGGTGTCATAAATATCATTACATAAAAACAAAACTCATTCAAAAAAGAATATGATTGGTATAATTGGATCATATCCCCAGTAAGGAATAAGTGACACAAAAATATTTCATCTTATAAGGAAAATAATTTTGAAAGATATTTTAAAAAAAATTATTAAGGATAATATCCCTTCTAATTTGAAAATTTCTTTTTAAAACATAAAACATTTTCAAAATATTATTATTTTAAAATAACTATGAAAACTTATAAAGGAATATTTGAAAACCATTTTAAACACTTTTTAAAACATAAAAAATTTTACAAATACGTTTACATGAAAATGAGCTTAAAATATTATTTAAAACATTTTTAGAAAACACTATTTTGAAAGAACACATATTTCGGACCAAAGAGAGAGATAAACTTGAGTTTTCTTAAAAACATTTTATTAGTACTTTTAAGTGCCAAATAGTGTGAAAATGGTTCTAATAATTTAATATATCATTAATAAACTTATGAGAAGAAAATTCATGATAAATCTTGAGATATGGATCATAATATTTCATCAATGGAAGCATAATCATAAACAATCTAAATAAATGATGAGATTGTAGCAATGAACTCTTACCACTTGGTAAATTTAGATAAAAATACCCATGAAATAATAATAATTACATGAATCATAGAATATCATGAAAATAAATAAGTTCTTAGTATAAAAATTCAAAGGGTAGTATATAAACCCTTTAAAAGAATATAGGTGTATAACAAAACATGTGTCTCAACAAAGGCAAATTGAGACAAAATTCCCTTACGGTTTTGGGAACTTTGAAGCTATATCCCAATGAAAGAGAGATCCTAAAATTGATATGTAAATAAAATAAATTAATTATAATAATCATAAATTACATTCATGGGAAGTATATACATGACATAGAATAAAGAGGTGGTGAATATAGCATGTTTCTCACAAAAGTAAAAAAGTGAGACGAAAATCCCTTACTACTTGAGTAACATTTTAATCATGAGGTCCATGAAAGAATAACATCAATTGAAACATTTAATATCATGAAATAAATTAAATTTATGATATAAAATGTAATATGGAAGTATATACACCACACAAAAGAAACGAGTGGTGAATATGGAATAAGTCTCGTAGGAATAAAAGTGAGACTAGAAATCTCTTTACCTTAAGTCATGACTTCCTCTATACACATTCAAACCTCTTGTATAATAAATACAATTTTATTATAAATATACCAAATAACCATATTAATATATATATATATATATATATATATTACTATATATGATTTTATTATGACTTTATATTACCCATTTATTAATAATTTCATGTTAAAGTTACGTTTCAGGTAATAACCGCTTTGTTTTTCGTATATGTTTTGACTTGTTATTTGTTGTCCTATTTCTTTGATAATGATTTCATCATTTCCCGTATGTAAACCATGATATAAATACCATATATATTCATTATATATTTATTTATATAATCTATAAAATTTAGAAATAGGAAATTAAATACATCATTCATGGAGACTGTAGACTATACGTACACATGAACGTTGTTTCCATTTTCTTGTCATTTTGGAAGAAAGAAAAGTAAATGACACACACACATATATATATATATATATATTCATTCAATTATAATTATTATTTCATATGTACCACATATTTCTATTAAAATCATCCTTAATACATTCAATATAAAGTGTGAATGAATCACATCGCTTCGTGAGGTGGTAGTTCGCCATACGCACGAACGATGTTACCGTATTCTCACAAAATAAAAAACATGAAGGTATGTGTTATATAATAATTAAATAATAATAAATACATAATAAATATCATAAATATAATATATAAACTATAATTAAATCATTATTATCAACCATGAAAGGAGGTAATGGAAGAACGAACAACATCTGTTCACGAGGCGGTAGTCTTCCGTACAAATAAACGATGATTGGGTATCCCATTTGATGGATTTTTGTGAATTTTTTTGTCAGACCCTTAATATAAAAACATATTAGTATATTTAGGATATATATATTATTATATAATCATGTTATCGTAATAATTTAAGGGTGTAAAAAAGGAAATAAAATGAAAATTCATATTGACGAATCTTACCTCTTATTTGGGTAACTCATTTTGGTTTTCACAAAATGACTTCCATCATTGGATTTATACCCAAAGTGAGGCTTATAGGATTAATTTATGGAAGATGTTAATATATTTTTATGGGTTTTTTGAGATCCAAATTTCTTGTGAGTTGTGAATAAGTGAGGGGGTGAGTTCCCTTTTATAGTGGAGGAGGAGTAGAATTCTTGTAAATACCAAAAGGTAAACACTATTGGGATGTCTTCCTTACATAATATGACTCTAATAATGAACCATTTTAGATAAAAGATGATATATGGTATAAATATTTCCATAAAATAGGTTTTTACAAGTTTCTAGGACATTCTTCTCCTTATGTTTAAATTTTAGTTTCTTAGTAAACTCATTTTTCTATTATTCGTTGTGATTGATTTTAACTGATTTCACAAATCAATATATTAAATAAACTAAGTTTTACTTACTAGAAATTAAAAATTATTCTGATTAAAAATATGGAATATATTTTTCTAAATTCAATTCACAAAAGTGGGAAAAATTAATTTAAAATTAATCTTATAAAGGAGATAAGACAACGGGTTTTAAAAGTGAACATGTTCAAAGGTTGGAAATATTTTATATCACTTTTTTAAGAGAAATTTATTATAATGATCTAAATTGGATTAATATATGTAAAATTGATCTATATATAATTTAAAAATAATTTAAAATATAATTTAAATTTAAAAATTATTTAGATTAAAATTCAGTTTTCATTTAAAATTAAGTATTTTTCACTATTCATCAAAAAAGAAATATTTGAGAAAAATAAGAAAAATACACCATAATATAATATTGAAATTATGAATTAAAAAACTAGGATTAATTTATAAAATTAAATTTCTAAAAGTTCCAAAAATTAATTTTATTATTGTTCACAAAAATACATAAAAAGAAACTTTTTTTGAGAAAATTGTAACGACCCACACTTTACATACATTGTTAATACTTCAAAATTGAATCACACTTATTACAACATATGACAAAACCACAAAGGACCGTATAGGTATAGTGTCTTTAGAAACAGGGAAACATAAACAACTGGTTCATAAATCTTCTACAGTGTCTCCCATTTATTTCATCATATCTAGGGTCCCTTTTATCATATTCTACTTAATATCCATCTTCCTGGCCTGGGGAAAAGAAAACATAAAAGGGTGAGCTCAAATGCTCAGCAAGGGCAAATAAAGGAAATAAAAATCATATCATATCTTTTTGAAAATTAAAACCTGCAAAAGAGATCATAATATCTTAACATGGAATAAATCATAGAAGTGAAAATGAGATCCCCATAATCATAACATAAAACTTGAATCTTTGTGGCATGCACACATAATCATGGAAAATCATTTCTTGTTAGTCATGACTCATTGCCAAGACTATCTTAGTGGACAAAGTCCCTTTCTGAACCGAGTTCACTCCTCATTTCAGTCCTGTATCACTGAACCGAAATAACCTTCCGTTCCAGCCATGTCTATCTCATGAGATATAAAATCATTACCCAATGCATTGGAGGGAGATATAGGTCCCACCCATCTTATAATGAATCCTTTCTTATGTGTGCCACATAATCATAAAACATACATCATCGCATAACAAAAATGGGATTCTTGAAACATCATGACATCATAAATCAATTCATATATGATAAAGGAATTCATAAACATAATTCCATCACAACATAGTCAAACCAATGTAAAAATATGGATAGAAACAGAACCCTTTATTATCTTAGATGGAAAATAATTTTGATAAAACACTTGAATTGAATTCTTGAGGAAAATATCCTTTAAAAAACATTTTTCCTTTCATAACATGTCATACAACTTTAAAATAAAAGAAGTTGATTAAAAATAAACTTGAAAACTTGTAAAGGAAGCTTCTTTGAAGTAATGTTTTAAAAAATCCATTCATGCCGTATAAGTTAAAAAAACATTCTTCGTACTTTTGTCGGAAAAGTCAAAAAGTACCTCGTACGGAAAAACAACAAAAGATTCCTTTCATATTCTTTACTAAAAACTCACCTAAGGGTAAAATTGGATTTAAACTATTTCAAGTGGATGGAAACAATATTACATATTGAGGGAACATGGATGTGGATGATAAAATACACCCCAGTAAATACTTACGAATAAACAATCTCGGATAAAAATGAGATTGTGATATTTCCCTTACCTTAGGTCCGATTTGCTTTGTTCGTGTCCGAATCTCCTGTATAATGGTTTAAATAATGTTATTGACTTATTCCAGAATCATACATATTGATATGAGATCATATATGGTCATATTATTAGCTTCTTGTTAGTAATATTTCAATGTTACTTGTTACTCGGGTCTTTATAACTTTTTGTTCTTATGCGTGTTTTGTCGAATAAATTCTTATTCTTATCTTTATGTTATAGATAATTCATGTCCAGAATGGTATTAGTGTATTATATACCATATTCATTCATTCAATTCATTTATATAATCATTATGAAATGAAGATCATGTAGAACGAGTCGCATCACATCGTGGAGACAGTATTCCGTACGTACGCACGAGTGATGATATCGTTCCTATGATCGTGGAATTGTATTGGATTATATATATATATATTATTTCAGTATCAATATTACTTAATAATAATCATATATAGTTACTGATTACACCATTATACCCATCCTTGTAAGGTGATGGTGGAAAATAGATTACACCACGGCGTGGAGACGGTATTCCGTACGTACGCACGCGCGGTGATTTCATTTTTCCGTAGGATGGATAGAAGGTGAATTAGGGTTGTTTCATATTTATAATAACATATCAGTATGTAAGTAATACTGATGTTATTACTTTATCATGAAACAACTAAAGAAGAAGAAGTTGAAGAAGAAAGAAATTGAAAAGATCGGTAATGGATATTACCTCTTCTTTGGAACGCCTTTTTGAATCCTCCACTTAAGGAACTAAGATTGGTCTTTGGAGAAGACCAGGACCTCTAGGATTATTCTAGGGAAGTGGAGAAGGGAAAATGGAAGGGGTTGGCCGAGCTTGAGTGCTCAAATTGGTGTGAGGAGGAGGGAGAGGAGGTGCCCTTTTATAAGGGAGGAGAGGGGCACCTTAGGAATATCTCAAAATATTATTTTATATTAAAGTCAAAATCGGTTTATAATGGTTCCAAAGGGTCTTATTTCGAAGCTAAAGTGGGGAGGGGTCGAAATCCTATCAACCAATAGGATTTAGACAAGTTTAGGGTATTATTGTAACCTTATCAATTAGATTTAACTCTAAGTTAATTAATTTAACTTTTACCGTGTCTTTTTGTTTTCTTTCACTATATGGTTAATACACTTACTATAACATGCCAAACGAACCCCAAATTGTTTATTATTAATATATATATCCTTATCTAAGTCATTTGGCCGAACCTTAGATTTTTAGGAATAAAATAACAATTAATAATATAATATTTGATTTAAAAACTATTTTGTGTCAATTTTGACACTATTTGATATATGATTTTTGTGAAAGTCATAACAGAATTATATGTTCGAACCAAGTTGATTAAATCAATACTAATATATCATAGTAACCTAGAAAATTAGTGGAATTCATAAAAAGTCTCAAATTACATTTATTTTGGTATTTATATTATCAATTTTGTCAATATTTCATTAATAAGATAATTACTGCATCATCTTTGTGTCATAATTAAATTATTTGATGTCTAAAAATTACAGATAAAATACCATCATGTAGGAAATCTTTTTAGCTTTCTAATGAATATTTACAATCTAATTTATCTTATGTATAACCCTATATTAAAAATGATTTACTTATTAAACTTTGATTTTAACTATTTTAACCCTTCTTTAAATAAATTAATAATAAATGTCCTAATCTAATCCAAGTGGGCCTAAATGGTCATATTTTATTCCTAAGTTTGTTTTTGGTCGAATTACACTTGTCCAATAGAATTAGGACATGTGTTAGGGTAATATTAATATCATATTTACCCTTAGTTACCCTATTTACTATTAACCGCGGTAAAAATAGTAAAAAGTTACTATTCACCAAAAAATTATTTTCATCTCATTGAACCACATTTTAGTCCTTGATATTAACCGTGTCTCTCGGATTTTTGAAATTCCATTCACAGAAGCGGTAAAATTAAGTTTTATGCAAAATTCAGTTTTTAACCTACCACTTAGTGGTTTCACTATTCATCAAAAATTGAAAGTTTTCAGAAAAATACCAAAATTTCACCCTAGGCTAATTTCGATATTCTGAGTCCAAAAATGAAGTCCATTTTGAAAAATAAAATTTATAAAATTTCAAAAAGTGGTTATTACTATTCATAACGGCTAGTTTTAATAGTATATTGTTGTTTAGTGAAACTCGGTATTGCGTACGACGCAAGCTATCGAGGAAGGTCATGATTGCGTGTAAAGCAAGCCAAGCAAGTGTTGTGTAGAAAAAGATTCCTTTGATGATTTATATATCATAAAAGTCTCGGGTGTTACATTCTACCCCCCTTAAAAAGAATTCCGCCCTCGAAATTCGTCACTTTGAAACAAACAAATGAGGATACTTCTCCCTCATCATATCCTCAAGCTCCCATATAGCTTCTTCAAGTTGGTGGTTTCTCCATAAAACTTTCACCAAGCGAGTGGTCTTGTTTCGTAGGACTTTTTCGCTACGATCCAGAATCTCTATCGGTTTTTCTTCATAAGAAAGATCTTGCTCCAGCGGTACAACTTCTGAGCTGAGTACATGTGAAGGATCTGGTATGTACTTTCTCAGGAGAGATACATGGAACACATCGTGAACTTGAGAGAGATTCGGTGGAAGCGCCAATCGGTAAGCTACCTTCCCAACACGATCCAGTATTTCAAAAGGACCGATATATCTAGGGCTCAACTTCCCCTTCTTTCCAAATCTCATAACCCTCTTCCAGGGAGATATTCGTAAGAACACTTTATCACCCACTTCAAACTCTAGGTCTTTTCTTCGGTTGTCGGCATAACTTTTCTGTCGACTCTGAGCTGCTCTTATGTGTTGTTGAATAGATCTGACCTTTTCTGCCATTTCATCAACGAGATCAGGTCCTAATAGCTTTCTTTCCCCAACTTCATCCCAGCAAGTTGGAGTCCTGCATTTCTTTCCATAGAGAGCTTCATAAGGAGCCATCTGAATACTGGAGTGAAAGCTATTATTATAAGAAAATTCCACCAAAGGTAGGTGTTGATCCCAACCTCCTTTGAAATCCATAGAGCAAGCTCTCAACATATCTTCTAGGGTTTGAATTGTTCTCTCAGACTGACCGTCTGTCTGGGGATGATAAGCAGTGCTGAAACTCAACTCTGTATCCAGAGTATGCTGAAGACTTCGCCAGAACTTCGAGGTAAATCTCGGATCTCGATCAGATATAATAGAAAGTGGTACTCCATGCAATCTTACCACTTCCTTTACATATATCCTGGCAAGCTGATCTAGAGAGAAATCCTCTCTAATAGCAATGAAGTGTGCAGACTTTGTAAGACGATCAACTATGACCCAGATAGCATTATTGCCTTTGGATGTTTTAGGAAGTCCTGTGACAAAGTCCATAGTGATGTTTTCCCATTTCCATTCGGGTATGGGTAATGGTTGTAACATCCCCTTAGACTTCTGTCTCTCAGCTTTAACTTGTTGACAAACCAAGCATCGAGAGACATATTCAGCAACATCTCTTTTCATGCCATCCCACCAGAAGTACTCTTTCAGGTCCCTATACATCTTCGTGCTTCCAGGATGAATAGAGAATGAAGAACTATGAGCCTCATCCAGCAGCTCTTTCTTTAATTCGGGGATGGGAGGAACACAAACCCGATTCCTGAACTTTATTATCCCATCACAATCAAGGTTGAATTCAGGAACATTTCTCACCTTCTTTTGTAACTCGACATCTTCTTTCTGTGCCTCTTTAATCTTCACATGTATAGATGGTTGAACATTCATTTGAGAAAGATAAGATTTTTCCCCTTCCATTATAATTCCAAGATCCATCCTTTGTAAATCCATAAATATTGGATCTTTTGTGATCCTCATCATGGATAAACTAGCATGGTCTTGTCGACTTAATGCATCTGCCACCTTGTTTGCTTTCCCAGGGTGGTAATGGATTGAGCAGTCATAATCCTTAATCAGCTCCAACAATCTTCTTTGGCGCATATTCAGCTCCTTTTGTGTGAAAATATACTTTAAACTTTTATGATCAGTATAAATATCACACCTTTCACCATAAAGGTAATGCCTCCAAATCTTTAATGCAAAGATTACCGCAGCCAACTCCATATCATGTGTTGGGTAATTTTGCTCATGGATTTTCAACTGTCGTGAGGCATAAGCTATCACCATATCATTTTGCATAAGAACACACCCCAATCCTTTCTTGGATGCATCACTATAGATCACAAACCTTTCTCCACTACAAGGAAGTGTGAGCACAGGTGCACTGGATAACCTTCTTTTCAACTCCTTGAAATTCTCTTCACATTCCTCTGTCCAGACATACTTAACTCCTTTCCGAGTCAACTTGGTGAGTGGATTAGATAATAGTGAAAAATCTTTTACAAAACGTCGATAATATCCAGCCAAACCAAGAAAACTTCGGATCTCAGTTACTGTTGTTGGTCTTGACCATCTTTCGATAACCTCTGTTTTTGCTGGATCCACAGATATCCCCTCTTTTGAGATTATATGACCCAAAAATGCAACTTTTTGAAGCCAAAATTCACACTTGGTAAATTTGGCATAAAGCTTCTCTTTTCTCAGGGTCTTCAATATAATTCTCAAGTGATCTTCATGCTCTTCCTTGCTCTTTGAATAGACAAGAATATCGTCTATAAAGACTACCACAAATTGATCAAGATAGTCTCTAAAGACTCTATTCATTAGATCCATGAAGATAGCAGGGGCATTAGTAAGACCAAATGGCATCACTATAAATTCATAGTGTCCATACCTTGTACGGAAAGCCGTCTTTGGTATATCCTCCCTTTTGACCCTTAATTGATGATACCCTGAACGAAGATCAATCTTGGAAAAGTATTGAGCTCCGCGTAGTTGGTCAAATAAGTCATCAATGCGTGGGAGAGGATATTTGTTCTTGATAGTGATCTTGTTAAGTTCTCGATAATCAATGCAGAGTCTCATTGATCCATCTTTCTTCTTAACAAATAGAACAGGTGCTCCCCAAGGTGACGCACTAGGGCGTATGAATCCCTTATCAATATTCTCTTGGAGTTGCTTCTTCAATTCCTGCAACTCAATTGGGTCCATTCTATAAGGTGTCTTTGAAATAGGCAAAGCACCCGGTACGAGTTCTATTGAAAACTCAACTTCACGATTTGGTGGAAGACCCGGTAATTCCTCCGGAAAGACATCATCAAACTCCCGTACAATGGGCATATTCTTAATCGTGAGTTTCTCACCAACTATTTGTGATAAATAACCTTCATTTAGTGGAATCAATACCCATAAGATGGAAGAAATTTCCACTGGAAGGTTATGTTCATCCTTGCATTGATAGACGATCGTAGGTTGATCTGGAATATGAAATGTGACTTCCCTTCTTTGGAAATTGATATGAGCTCCATGTAGAGAAAGCCAATCCATGCCAAGAATCACATCAAATTCCACTAAAGGAAGGATCACAAGATTTGCAGGAAGCACTTTCCCACAAACTTCGATCGGAGAAGAATTATAAACTTCTGATGCGATTGATGTGCCATTAGGTGTTGTCACAGCTAACTCAACATCTAATTATTGAGGTAATACGGTGATACCCTTAGAAAAGTTTTCAGAAATAAAAGAGTGGGTGGATCCAGAATCAAATAAAACATTTGCTACTTTAGAGTGGATGGTAAGTGTACCTTTCACCACATCGTTATCGTACTCCACATCGCTGATAGAAATTGCCTGTGACTTTCCTTTTTCTTTAGCCTTAAGAGTTTGTTGACGTCGACCATCATCATCAACCCTTGGATTTGGGCATTGATTGGCAAAATGCCCCATCTCCTTGCACTTGAAACATTGAAGTGTAGCAGGTTCATTCTGTGTATCCCTTCCTTTGTTTGCATCATTAGACATCTTCTTCCCATTATCACGGCATTCAAATGCCCGATGACCTTCCTTTCCACATTTAAAACATTTACTTGTCCCTTTAAGACAACTCCCTCCATGTTTCTTTCCACACTTTGAGCATAAGGGAAAGTTCATCTTCTTTTCCGTGTGCTCTTTAGATTTTTCTTTGAATTCCATCTTCCTCTTCTTATCAAACCCATGTGACTGATGGGTTACTCCAATCTCCATCTCGACTTTGAGAGCACATCGAACGATTTCCTCGTAGCTATTGAAGTCCCTTATGGCTAACGCCCTTCGAAGACTTGGTTTTAAGCCACTAAAGAATCGATCGATCTTACTCTCAGGTTGGATAATAATACCAGAAGCGTACCTTGCAAGTCTGGTAAAATTTGCTTCATAGGTACCAACAGATTCATCATCCCTTTTCTTCAGTTCAAGGAACTCTTTCTCCATCTTTGTTCGGAGAATACGAGGGAAGTACTTATTGAAAAATAAGTTCTTGAACTCGTCCCATTCCATAGACTCAATTTCATCCCTTTGCCTCGTATTCTTAACAAGATTCCACCATTGATCCGCATCTCCTTCCAAACGATACACTGCTAGGATGACTTTATCATGCTCAGAACATTGAAGAACTGAAAATATCTTTTCAGTAGTACTGATCCATTGTTCAGCAACTAATGGATCAGTAGACCCGCTGAAAGATGGTGGACGCTGCCTCATGAAGGATTCAACAGAATGTTGCTCCCTCCTTTGTTCGTTTGGAAATCCTGCATGATTCATAGCTTGAGAAAGTTGTGTGAGCATGGCTACAAGATTTTGCATTCCAGCTCCCATATCGTTTGGTTGCTCAGGGGGACAATAATTGCATTGCCCATCGCATTCCGCATTAACACGGTTCCTTCGGGTTCCAGCCATTGACTAAAACCAGGAAGAATAGTGTGAGCAACACTAATTATAATAGGAAACCACATAATTCAAGAATAAAATTTTCATGCTTAAGGTCTTATCCTAGGTTATTCATGTCCATTTCTAAGATTGTGTTCTATGCTTAGACTTATCCTTAGGGTTCTTACTAAGGCTTTTACATCCTAGTTTCCAAAGGTTGACCATACCTTTCCTCTGATACCAACTGTAACGACCCACACTTTACATACATTGTTAATACTTCAAAATTGAATCACACTTATTACAACATATGACAAAACCACAAAGGACCGTATAGGTATAGTGTCTTTAGAAACTGGGAAACATAAACAACTGGTTCATAAATCTTATACAGTCTCTCCCATTTATTTCATCATATCTAGGGTCCCTTTTAGCATATTCTACTTAATATCCATCTTCCTGGCCTGGGGAAAAGAAAACATGAAAGGGTGAGCTCAAATGCTCAGCAAGGGCAAATAAAGGAAATAAAAATCATATCATATCTTTTTGAAAATTAAAACCTGCAAAAGAGATCATAATATCTTAACATGGAATAAATCATAGAAGTGAAAATGAGATCCCCATAATCATAACATAAAACTTGAATCTTTGTGGCATGCACACATAATCATGGAAAATCATTTCTTGTTAGTCATGACTCATTACCAAGACTATCTTAGTGGACAAAGTCCCTTTCTGAACCGAGTTCACTCCTCGTTTCAGTCCTGTATCACTGAACCGAAATAACCTTCCGTTCCAGCCATGTCTATCTCATGAGATATAAAATCATTACCCAATGCATTGGAGGGAGATATAGGTCCCACCCATCTCATAATGAATCCTTTCTTATGTGTGCCACATAATCATAAAACATACATCATCGCATAACAAAAATGGGATTCTTGAAACATCATGACATCATAAATCAATTCATATATGATAAAGGAATTCATAAACATAATTCCATCACAACATAGTCAAACCAATGTAAAAATATGGATAGAAACATAACCCTTTATTATCTTAGATGGAAAATAATTTTGATAAAACACTTGAATTGAATTCTTGAGGAAAATATCCTTTAAAAAACATTTTTCCTTTCATAACATGTCATACAACTTTAAAATAAAAGAAGTTGATTAAAAATAAACTTGAAAACTTGTAAAGGAAGCTTCTTTGAAGTAATGTTTTAAAAATCCATTCATGCCGTATAAGTTAAAAAAACATTCTTCGTACTTTTGTCGGAAAAGTCAAAAAGTACCTCGTACGGAAAAACAACAAAAGATTCCTTTCATATTCTTTACTAAAAACTCACCTAAGGGTAAAATTGGATTTAAACTATTTCAAGTGGATGGAAACAATATTACATATTGAGGGAACATGGATGTGGATGATAAAATACACCCCAGTAAATACTTACGAATAAACAATCTCGGATAAAAATGAGATTGTGATATTTCCCTTACCTTAGGTCTGATTTGCTTTGTTCGTGTCCGAAGCTCCTGTATAATGGTTTAAATAATGTTATTGACTTATTCCAGAATCATACATATTGATATGAGATCATATATGGTCATATTATTAGCTTCTTGTTAGTAATATTTCAATGTTACTTGTTACTCGGGTCTTTATAACTTTTTGTTCTTATGCGTGTTTTGTCGAATAAATTCTTATTCTTATCTTTAGGTTATAGATAATTCATGTCCAGAATGGTATTAGTGTAGTATATACCATATTCATTCATTCAATTCATTTATATAATCATTATGAAATGAAGATCATGTAGAACGAGTCGCATCACATCGTGGAGACGGTATTCCGTACGTACGCACGAGTGATGATATCGTTCCTATGATCGTGGAATTGTATTGGAGTATATATATATATATTATTTCAGTATCAATATTACTTAATAATAATCATATATAGTTACTTATTACACCATTATACCCATCCTTGTAAGGTGATGGTGGAAAATAGATTACACCACGGCGTGGAGACGGTATTCCGTACGTACGCACGCGCGGTGATTTCATTTTTCTGTAGGATGGATAGAAGGTGAATTAGGGTTGTTTCATATTTATAATAACATATCAGTATGTAAGTAATACTGATGTTATTACTTTATCATGAAACAACTAAAGAAGAAGAAGTTGAAGAAGAAAGAAATTGAAAAGATCGGTAATGGATATTACCTCTTCTTTGGAACGCCTTTTTGAATCCTCCACTTAAGGAACTAAGATTGGTCTTTGGAGAAGACCAGGACCTCTAGGATTATTCTAGGGAAGTGGAGAAGG
Organism: Viscum album; assembly: GCA_963277665.1. Classification (NCBI taxonomy): domain Eukaryota; kingdom Viridiplantae; phylum Streptophyta; class Magnoliopsida; order Santalales; family Viscaceae; genus Viscum; species Viscum album. The sequence goes on along the minus strand of OY728163.1, from coordinate 379,336,204 downwards.
GAAAATGGCAGGGGTTGGCCGAGCTTGAGTGCTCAAATTGGTGTGAGGAGGAGGGGGAGGAGGTGCCCTTTTATAAGGGAGGAGAGGGGCACCTTAGGAATATCTCAAAATATTATTTTATATTAAAGTCAAAATCAGTTTATAATGGTTCCAAAGGGTCTTATTTCGAAGCTAAAGTGGGGATGGGTCGAAATCCTATCAACCAATAGGATTTAGACAAGTTTAGGGTATTATTTTAACCTTATCAATTAGATTTAACTCTAAGTTAATTAATTTAACTTTTACCGTGTCTTTTTGTTTTCTTTCACTATATGGTTAATACACTTACTATAACATGCCAAACGAACCCCAAATTGTTTATTATTAATATATATATCCTTATCTAAGTCATTTGGCCGAACCTTATATTTTTAGGAATAAAATAACAATTAATAATATAATATTTGATTTAAAAACTATTTTGTGTCAATTTTGACACTATTTGTTATATGATTTTTGTGAAAGTCATAACAGAATTATATGTTCGAACCAAGTTGATTAAATCAATACTAATATATCATAGTAACCTAGAAAATTAGTGGAATTCATAAAAAGTCTCAAATTACATTTATTTTGGTATTTATATTATCAATTTTGTCAATATTTCATTAATAAGATAATTATTGCATCATCTTTGTGTCATAATTAAATTATTTGATGTCTAAAAATTACAAATAAAATACCATCATGTAGGAAATCTTTTTAGCTTTCTAATGAATATTTACAATCGAATTTATCTTATGTATAACCCTATATTAAAAATGATTTACTTATTAAACTTTGATTTTAACTATTTTAACCCTTCTTTAAATAAATTAATAATAAATGTCCTAATCTAATCCAAGTGGGCCTAAATGGTCATATTTTATTCCTAAGTTTGTTTTTGGTCGAATTACACTTGTCCAATAGAATTAGGACATGTGTTAGGGTAATATTAATATCATATTTACCCTTAGTTACCCTATTTACTATTAACCGCGGTAAAAATAGTAAAAAGTTACTATTCACCAAAAAATTATTTTCATCTCATTGAACCACATTTTAGTCCTTGATATTAACCGTGTCTCTCGGATTTTTGAAATTCCATTCACAGAAGCGGTAAAATTAAGTTTTATGCAAAATTCAGTTTTTAACCTACCACTTAGTGGTTTCACTATTCATCAAAAATTGAAAGTTTTCAGAAAAATACCAAAATTTCACCCTAGGCTAATTTCGATATTCTGAGTCCAAAAATGAAGTCCATTTTGAAAAATAAAATTTATAAAATTTCAAAAAGTGGTTATTACTATTCATAACGGCTAGTTTTAATAGCATATTGTTGTTTAGTGAAACTCGGTATTGCGTACGACGCAAGCTATCGAGGAAGGTCGCGATTGCGTGTAAAGCAAGCCAAGCAAGTGTTGTGTAGAAAAAGATTCCTTTGATGATTTATATATCATAAAAGTCTCGGGTGTTACAAAAATAGTATTTTCAAAACATATAAAGAATTTACCAAAAATTGTGTATTTTATTATCAATATATTTTATTTATAAAAAACCACTATAAATTATATTAAAAAATTATATATTAATATTTATATTAAAAAATTTAATGGCTAGGTTATAACTATATTTCTTAAGTAATCATAATAATAAAATGTTGTTTCATTGAAACTCAGTGTTGCATGTAATGCAAGCTAGGTTAGTGTTAATTATAGTGATACATTAACATGGTGTAGAGTATAAAAAATATTAAATTGGTATATAATTAAATGAAATACATCAAATAAATTTAATTTATTTGAAAAAAAAATCATAAAATCTTTGGGTGGTACATTTTACCCCCATCAAAATGAATTTTTCTCTTGAATTTCATCACTATAATACAAAAAATGAGGATATTGTTTCCTCATAATATCCTTAAGTTCTCATGTATCTTACTTAAACTATTAGTTTCACTACAAAACTTTGACTAGGTGAGTGGTATTCTTTCATATAAATTTCTATGTATGATCCATAATTCCAAATGGTTGTTCCTCATAAGAAAGATCATGTTCCAGCGATATGAACATTGAGTTTAGTACATGTGATGGGTCAGGTATTTACTTCCTCAATATTGATACATGGAACACATCTTGTACATGAGAGAGGTTTGGTGGAAGTTCCAAGTGATAATAAATCACCCCTACTCAATCAAGGATCTCAAAAGGGACAATATACCTAGGTCTCAGCTTCCCTTTATTTCCAAATTTCATAACCTTATTACAGATAGAGATTTATAGAAGCACCTACTCACTGACTTCAAATTCTAGATCACCCCGATGGTTATCATCATAACTTTTTTGATGACTTTGATATACCTTGATATGATGTTGAATGGTTTTAAACTTCTTGTCCATTTCTTCAACCATCTCAAGTTTGAATATATTTATTTCTCCAACTTCATTCATACACATTGTAAATCTACATTTATTTCCATAAAGGGATTCATAAGAAGTCATATGAATGCTTGAGTGAAATCTATTGTTGTAAGAAAACTAAACTAGAGGAATCTATTAATCCCATCCTCCTTTATAATATATATAACAAGATCTCAACATATCCTCTGGGGTTTTCATTTTTCTTTTATACTAACCATCCATATGAGGATGATAAGAAGTAATAAAACTAAATTTTGCATCAAGGGTTTTCTGAATAATTCTCCAAAACGTTGAGTTAAACCTAATATCATGATTAGATACAATGGAATGTGGTACCCCATGAAACTTTTCCACTTATTTAATTTATATCCTATAAATCTAATCCATAGTGAAGTCTTCTCTGATAGTGATGAAGTGTCTTGAGTTAGTAAGGTGATCAACTACCACCCATATAGAATTATTCCCTTTAGTGGTTTTAGGGAGTCCTATGAAAAAATACATAGTAATTTTCTCCCATTTTCATTCTGGTATGGTTAATTGATGTAACATCCCCTTAGACTTTTATGCTTCATTTTTAACTTGTTGGCATACTGAGCACGAAGATTCAAACTATGTAATATCTCTCTTCATTCCATCCCACCAAAAGTGTTATTTCAAATCTCTATACATATTTATACTTCAAATATGAATAGAGATTGAAGAACTATGAGATTCCTCTAACAAATTCTTCTTTAAACCTATTGTATATAGAATGCATACATGGTTCCTAAACCTTATCATTCTTTCATGATCAAGGTTAAACTCAAGAAAATTTCTAACCTTATTTTGTAGCTCAACATGTTCCTTCTGTGTCTCTTTAATATTTACTTGGATATATGGTTGAACATTTAATTGAGAAAGATAAGATTTTTCCCCTTACTTTAGGATTTCTAGATCCATCCTAATGTTGGATCTTTTTTTATCCTTATCTTGGATAAGCTAGAATGATCCTTTGAACTCAAAGAATTTACTACCTTGTTCTCTTTCCCATGTTGGTAATATATTGATCATTCATTATCCTGTATCAGTTCTAACCATCTTCTCAGGAACATGTTCAACTCCTTCTGTGTGAATATATACTTCAAACTTTTACGGTCGGTATATATATCACACTTTTCTATATAAGATAATTCCTCCATATCTTTAATGAAAAAATTAATGTATCTAACTCTAAATCATAATTTGGGTAATTTTTCTCATTAATCTTCAATGTTCATGAGGTATAGGATATAACCATGTTATTTTACATAATAACATATCTTAATACCTTCTTGGATGTATCACTATAGATTACAAACCCTTATCAACTATAGGGTAATGTAAGAATAGGTGTGTTGACTAACCTTCTACTCAATTACTTGAAATTTTCCTCATATTCATCTATCAAGAGGAACTGGGCACCCTTCTGAGTAAACTTGGTGAGTGAATTAGACATCACTACTGGAAAATAGGTCTATACCCACGGTTTTGCAAAAAACCATGGGTATAGGGTTGGTATGCGAACCTATACCCACGGTTCTGCCAAAAACCGTGGGTATAGTTTTCTTTTAAGACCTATACCCATGGTTTTCTCCAAACCCGTGGGTATAGGTTATTTTCCAAATACCTATACCGGCGGTTCTTCAAAACCGTGGGTATTGGGGTTTTTTTTGAAGCCATATACCCACGGTTCTCCAGAACCGTGGGTATAGCTTCCCCGCGTTATGGAGGGGAAAGAAAATTAGGCGGGACAAGAAAAAAATTTAGCAGGAAGACAATTTTTTCACGATTTAGAATAATATATTTACTTTAATATAAATATATAATTTAATAAATTCTTCATTTCGGTTGGTAAAGGATTCTCCGCGGTTTCTATAGGTCGCCGGTTCGAATCCCTCTCACTGCTTTTCTTGAATTCAAATTCCGCACTAGATTATATTAATATATATATGCAGATATATGTACATATAATAATTAAATGTTGTAGCTCGGTTGGTCCGTTTGTGGGGTGCGCCTCTGAGGTGCTCTATGATACGTGGGTTCAAATCCCTCTGGCCGCGTTTTTTGAAATATCGAACTGGATTATATTAATATAAATAGGAAAATATATGTATAAATTACAATTAACCATCGCAGCTCGGTTGGTCCGTTGTTGGTGGCACGCCTGTGAGGCGGAGCATGAGGTGTGGGTTTGATTCCCCCCGGTGCCAAAATTTTTGAATTTAAATTCCCCACGGTTTGAAAACCTTGGGGTCTATTGTGTGCCATGCTAGAACAGCGTTGTGCCATATTTGACTACCATATACCCACGGTTCTCCAAAACCGTGGGAATAGGCTGAGACCCCTATACTGACGTTGTTCCAACCCACGGTTCCCAAAACCTTGGGTATAGGATATACCCACAGTTTTGGGGGATATACCCACGGTTTTGAACCGTGGGTGTAGGTCATTTTTCCAGTAGTGCAGTCATGATAAATTCTCCACAAATAGTCAGTAATATCCAGATAAACTAAGAAAAATAAGGATCTCAATCACTGTGGCTAGTCTAGTCTAATATTCAATAGCCTCCGTCTTTGATGGATATACTATTATACCCTCTCTTGATATTATATGTCCCAAAAATGAAACCTTTCATATCCAAATTCATAATTTGTAAATTTTCAATATATTTTCTCCTTCTTTAGAGTCTTTAGTACAATTCTAAAGTTTTCTTCATGTTCTTCCTTTCTCTTTGAGTAGATAATAATGTTTTCAATAAATACTACCACAAACTAATCAAAGTAATCTCTAAGACTCTATTCATAAAATCCATGAATATATTAGGGGAATTAGTTAGACCAAAAGGCATTACTATATATTTAGAGTGTCAATATGTTGTAAAGAATGCCATCTTGGGTATATCCTCTTTATTAAACCTCAATTGATGATATCCAGAACAATGGTTAATCATGGAAAAGTATTTAGCTCCACATATTTGATCAAACAAGTCATCAATACGGGTAATAGGATGATATTTCTTGATTGTGATCCTATTCAACTCTTAATAATCAATGAAAAGTCTCATTGATACATCTTTATTTTTCACAAAAAGAACAGATGAGCCCCAAGGTGACATACTTCGCTAAATGAGTCTCTTTTCAAGGTTTTCTTGTAGTTTATTCTTCAATTCTCGCAACTCAACTAGGGCCATTCTATATGGAGTATTTGAAATTAATGTGGTACTAGGTATGAGTTCTATTGAGAACTCAAATTTATGTTTTGGTGGGAGACTAAGAAACTCTTTTGCAAAGGCATCAACAAATTCCTAAAGAATATTCATATCATTGATGTTGAGTTTCTCCCAAACTATTTAAGATAAAAATACATTCTAAATGGTAATTAAGGCCCATAAACTATAATTAGTATCCATAGGAATTTCATACTCATCTTCACATTGATAGACGGTTATATGTTGGTTTCAAATGTAACTTCCCTTCCTTAACAATTGATTTCATATTCATATAGATAAATCCAAACCATTCTTATAATGACATCAAATTCAACCAAAATAAGAATGAAAATATTTGTAGGAATTTCATTCCTACAAACATCAACTAGATAGGAATCATAGACTTGAGATGTGGTCATCATACCATTATGGGTTTTCACTACTAATTCCACATCTAATAATTTTGGTGGAATCTTGATACCCTTATAAAATTCCTTAGATATGAAAGAGTGGGTATATCCATAGTCAAATAATATATTAACAGTTCTAGAGTGGATGGTAAGTATACCTTCCACCATGTTTTTATTTCACCCTTTATTATAAATAGTGATCATGTGATATTTCCCCTTATCCCTTAGATTAATAGGTTTCTAACATTGATCATCATCATTAACCCTCAGGTTTGGGCACTGGTTATCATAATGAAAATAATCCTTAATCTTTAAGTGCTTAAGTGTGGGTGGTTAATTATATGAAACTTTCTTTATATTTGTATAGTTATCCAACTTCTTCCCACCACTTCAGAAAACAATTGCCTGATGACCTTCTTTTCCACACTTAAAACATTTATTAAACCCTTTAATACAACTTCCTCCATGATTCTTCCCACACTTTGAGCATAAAGTAAAGATCATCTTCTTCTCTATATAGTTTTTAAATTTTCCTTTGAACTCCATCTTCATTTTCCTATCAAAACCATGTGATTGATATGTAGAACTAACCACCCTAGTGGGGAACTAAATAATAATGGAAATCCTTTATAAGATGTCTAAGTTATGAAACCTTTTCTAAACTATGACACCATAGGTTTATCATAGTTTAATCATAGAAAAAATCTATTCAATCCTTAATAATGGTAAAGATTTTGTGAATTCCATAAGAATATCCCTCAAAAGTTTCAAACCAGGTGTGTCAGGGCTTGTTGTCTTGCACTAGTTCATAATTCAGTCTAGCTCGATACTATTTTTTAGTGGCTGTTTCCCCTAGTAAAATTTATGTCAAAGTCTCATCCACTTGTAGTATCCAGATAGGTATATATTTCTAGGAAACTACTAACTCAATCCTTTACCAAAATTCTAGGACATTTTCCTATAATTTGACTCATCCTTAGACTTATCCTTAGAGAAATGTCCTTAGAGATCTCACTAAGGCTTTATTGTCCTAATTTAAAAAGGGTAACTAAAAACTTTCTCTAATACCAAGGCTTCTCCTACATAGAAATTACATCATTTTTATGGAATACATAATACATTAAACAAACACACACCCAAATACTGTATTATTTTAGTGCCTTTGAAAAACTAGAAACATAAATATTGGAATATAAGTGATCTACATTATCTCCCACAAGGTTCTCTATGACTAACATCCTTTTTAGAAACATCATATATAATACATATCCTCATAACTTGGGAAAATGAAATATAATAAAGGGTGATCACATATTCTCAATAATGGTAAATAAGAGATATATATAAGCATAATCATGATCATAAGGGTATGATAACATGATCATAACATTAAGGTCATACCCTACATAACAAAGATCATAATAAATATTCATGGCAAAAATATTAGTAGTTTATAAGATATGAATCATAATATAATAAAGATAATAAGCCATGAAATCATAACATAGAAATAAAACAAGTAATTTTGGTAGACACATAAACATATAAGATTATTTCCATAATAGTCAAGGATCACTTTTAAGGCCATCTTAATAGACTGGGTTCACTCCTCAAACCATCTTAGTATTCAAGGTTCACTACCAAGACCATATTAGTAAGAAAATTAATTTATTGGATTGGGTTCAATCCCCATTCAAGTGATGTATATCTCATGATATATAACTTTTTACTTAATTCATTTGAGGGAGATATAGGTCCCAGCTGTCACATTATGAAATCATACATATATGTTCCATAAGATCATAAACATTTATCGTATCATAACACGTGAAATGGAATGGTTTCATAAACATGCCATCATATCATAACCTATGGAAAAGATACAAGTTTTATAATCATTTCATAAAATCATAACCCATGCAAATAAGTGGCTTTCTTAAGTGTTTTATCATGGATAACCTATGGAAGAGAAATTATTGTCATAAACATCACACCCTAAAAACATAAACTATTCAAGAAAAAATATGAATGGTATTCTGGTACCATATACCCAGTAAGGAATAAGAAACACCAATGGATGTCATCTTATAGGGAAAATAATTTTGAAAGATCTTTTAAAAACATTTCTTGAGAAAAATATCCTTTATGCTTTGAAAATTGATTTTTAAAACATTAAACATTTTAAAAACCTTTTTATTTGAAAATAACATTGAAATTTTATAAAGAAAACTTTTAGAACCATTTTAAACACTTTAAAAGATAAAAAAAATAAAATTATTTTCCTTGAAAATGATCTTAAAATATCATTTAAAACATTTTTAGAAAACATTATTTTTAAAGAACATGGATTTCCGACCGAAGAGAGAGATAAAGTTAGATTTTATTAAAAACGTTTTCAAAATAATTTTAAGTATAAAAGAGTGTAAAAAATGGTATTATTTCTTTAATATATCAATAATATCCAGATTAGAATAAAATTTATGATAATTATTGAGAAATTAATCATAATATTTTATCAATAGAAGAATAATCATCAGAAAACTCAATAAATTATGATATTGTAGCAATGAACTCTTACCACTTTGGTAACATTGAAAAAAAATCATAATGAACTAATGATCATTACATAAATCTTAAAATATCAGTAAAATAAGGAGTTTTATGATATAACATCTCCAAGGGGTAGTATATACACCTTGTAAAATAATATAGGTGCATAACATAACATGTTTCCCAAAGAAGGAAAATTGAGACAAAAATCCCTTACCATTTTGGTAACTTTGAAGTCATATCACCATGAAATAAATATTCTCAAATGGATATGTAAATAACAAAAATTTAAATTATAATAATCATAAATTACATTCATGGTAACTATATACACCACATAGAAGAAAGATTTGGTGAATATATCATGTGTCTTGCAAAAGTAAAAAGTGAGATGGAAATCCCTTACTATATGAGTAACCTTTGAATCATGAGATCCATGAAATAATTACATTGATTAAAACTTATAATATCATTAAATATATTAAATTAATTATATAAAATTTCATATTGAAGTATATATGACAATAAAAAATAAATGAGTGGTGAAAATGGCATAAGTCTCGCAGAAATAAAAGTGAGACTAGAAATCCTCATACCTTAAGTCTTGAATTCCTTCATACATATTCAAAATTATTGTATAATAAATTTAATTATATTAAAAATATACCATAGAACCATATGATTATATATATCAGACCATATATGATTTTATTATGACTATATATTACCCATTTATTAACAATTTCATGTTAAAGTTATGTTTCTGGTAATAACTGTTTTGTTTTTCATATATGTTTTGACTTTTTGTTTTTCATCCTATTTATTTGAAAATAATTTCATCATTTAAAGAATTTAAACCATTATATAGAGATCATATATTTTAATTATAAATGTATTTATAATAATCAATAAAACATTGAAATAAGAAATGAAATACACTGTTCGTGGAGATGGTAGGTCCTAAGTACGCAATAGCGTTGTTTTCATTTTCTTTTCATATTGAAAGAAAGAAAAGTTAATGAAATATATATTTATATTATCATTACAGTATCATTAATATTTTATATATACAAAATATTTCTATTAAACACATCTTTAATACATTCCATGTAAATTGTGAACGAATCACATTGCTTCGTGAGGCGGTAATCCACCGTACACACTAATGACATTATCATATTCTCACAAAATATAAATCATTAAGTTATATGTTATATAATAATTAAATAAGAATAAATAAATCATATATTTCATATATATCATACATATCATATATAAACAATAAATAATTTTTTATTCCTAACCTTTAAAGGTTATAATGGAATAACAAATGACATCATTTCATGAGTCGGTAGTCCACCGTACACACAAATGATGATTTTTTTTCTAATTTAATGTAAGTTCGTGAATTTTTAGGTCTTGAACTCAACATAACATCATATAAGTATATATTTTATACTGAATTTATTATACAATCAATTTATAAGAATAATTTTAGTGGGTAAAGACAGAAACAAAACAAAAATGCACATTGATGAACATTACCTCTTTGTCGGGTAACTCCTTTTGGTTTTCACCAAATGTCTTACTTGGTTATCTTTATGACAAAATTTAGGATTATAGGATTAATTTATAGAATTTATTAAGATATGTGGATAGTTTTTGGGTGAGAAAAACTACTTGAGAGGTGTAAATATGGGAGGGGTGAGTGTGCTTTCATAATGTAGGAGGAGTGACATTCGTATAAATACCAAAAGGTAAACACTACTGGGAGTTATCCCTTACATCATGTTCCAAAAATAATAAACTATTTTAGATAAAAGAGATTATATGGTCTAAATATTCTCATAAAATAAATTTTTTACAAGTTCTAGTTCATTTTTTCCCATAATTTTAATGTTTAGTCCCTTAGTAAACACATTATTCTCTTAATCGCCATGATTAATTTTAACTATTTTAACTAATCATTATGGTAAAAAATTAATTAGGAACTAAAAGATATTAAAATTTATTCATTGGTGGAAATCACATCTATACCAACACAATACTCCCAACGGATTAAAATACCATTGGGAAAATGCTACTATACCAACAGTTATGTAGAACCGTGGGTATATTCATATGGTTTTTTTGTTTTTTCAATGGTTTAAGGAAACCATCGGGTATAGTGCTGATGAAGAGGTTTTTTCCAATGGTTTAAACAAACCATTGGGTATAGTATTGAAGATTGTTTTCCCAATGTTTGTAAACCATTGGGATAACATTACTTTTCCAATGGTTTTTTAAAATCATTAGGAAAAAAATCTCCAAATATTGATTCCTTCAGGGATCTCAAACTCCATAGATCTCAAAAGTTTTGCCCTAAACGAGAGCTCAGAACACCATCTCAAATATGTTTCCCTAAACCTCTACCATCTCAAAGATTTGTCCCTAAATCTTGATGTGAATGCTACTTCCCAACACAACAGGTCTGGTTTCCAATGATTTGTTCTTCCGCTTTAAATCGGTACATGTGAGTTCATTTATTTTAGATTTTTTTTCATTCCATTTTGGTGCAATGCAGTGTATATTTTGATCCCCTTATGAATAGATGGCATATATCATTTTAGGTTGTAGTTCTAACCCTACTTCCCAACCTTCTCTCGAGGGTGCTAACTCTAATTTCTAAACAGGTATCTATCTTTGATTCAAGTAATTTTTGTTTTTCCATTTTAAATCAGTGCCTTCATTTATTTTAGATTTTTTTGTTCTATTTTGCTGCAATGTACTGTGTATTATGATCCCCTTATGAACACAAGAAATATATCATTTTAGGTTTCGTTTTTGTTGTGATTTATCTGTATAGAATAATTTTTATTGATATTAAAGAGGTAAATATGATCCTGAGTTATTTTATCCTTGGTTTATTTTAATTTTAAGGTCTATTGACATGATTTCATTGGTTAGACATAAATATAGTTATAGAATTTTTTTATCCTAAGAGGAATGATGATATACTTATGCATTATGAATGTACCCTTAAATGTTGTCTTTGAAATATCACACTCTAACTTTAGGATGATGATACCCACACAATAAATCATTCAATGAAGTGTCACTTCTACCTGAACCACTAGAGTGGGTTTGGGGTCATTTTCATGTGTGAATGGTGATAGAACCAAAATTTACTCTAATACTTGATCATTTATTCCTAGTCCATCAAGTGGTTTGGTCATACACATGTAATATTTTTTGAAAATCAAAATGAGTGTTACGAATTCATGTCACAATTTTCTTAGGTAGTTATAAATCATTATTAAGGTATTTATATCATTTTATATCCTAGGAAGGCACCCCTAATAAAGGAGTACAACCATCATAGAACTCACCAATGTTGTTCATGCCCAAACATTATTTACTCCTTGATATATATCTCACAAAAAAATAGCATGGTCATGTGAACGTAACTATTCACCGCTAGTTGATAGTATTGGAAGTCTGTGGAGGTGCAATTGAGGTGTTGTTGTGCACTTAGGATTATATTGTTTTTCTTTTATTCTGGTCATTAGGAATCAATATTATAGTGTTTTATTTTTCTTAATATTTTTGGTTAATTATATAGTGATAGGTTTTTGTTGGATAGGAGAGTCATGAACCCATATATAGTCATAATTGTAGGTTAATAGGGTTATGAAATTACGCTTCTTGATTATCAATGTTACCTGGACACCCCACCCCCTGGACACCCCCTACCCCCTTGGAAAACACCCCCAACCCCTTGGACAACCCCCCACCCCCTGGACAGCCCCAACCCCCTGGAAACCCCCTTGAACAACCACCACAACCCCCTAGACACCCCCCGAAGCCCCCAGACACACTCCACTCCCCTGGAAACCACCCCACCCTCTTGAAGATCCCCCCCAACCCCCTGGACATCCCCCACCCCCCTTAGACACCACCCCACCCCCTGGACACCCCTAACCCCCTGGAAATCCCGGTTACCCCCATGGACACCCCACCCCCCCACCCCCTCGTGGACAATCCTCCCACCACCTACATAGCCATGTCACCCCTGTGGAAAGCCCACCCACCCATCTAGACACCCCATAACCCCTGGAAAGCAACACCACCCACGTGGAAAGCCCCCCCCCCCCCCCCGAGACACCCCCACTTCCCTAGACAGCCCCACCCACCCCCGTGGACACCACCAACCCCCTGTACAGCCTTTCCACCCCCATGGATAGCCTACCCATCCTCCCCTGGACACCCCCTACCCCCTGGACAGCCTCCCCACCCACATGGATAGCCCGCCCACCCCCTGGACACCCCTTACCCCCTAGATAGCCCAGCCACCCCCGTGGATAGCCCTCCCACCCCCTAGACACCTCGTAACCCCTAGACAGCCCCGCTACCCCCGTGGATATCCCTTCCACACCTTGGACACATTTTACCCCCCTAGAAATCCCTTCCACCCCCATGGATATCCCTCCCACCCCTTGGACACCTCATACCCCCTGGAACCCCCCCCCCCCCCCGACCCCCCCTGGATAGCCCAACCCCCCCTGTGGACATCCCACCCACCCCTTGGACACTTTGTACCCCCTAGATAGCCCCCACCCCCGTGGATAGCCCTTCCACCCCCTGGACACCTTGTACCCCACCCTAGATAGCCCTGCTACCCCCGTGGACAGCCCACCCACCCCCTGGACACCTCTTACCCCATAGACATCCCCCCAAGAAATCCCCTCGACCACCTGGACAACCCCGTCACCCCCTGGATAGCCCACCCACCCCCTAGACACACTATACCCCCTGGACATCCCCTCACCCCTATGGAAAGCCCCCCCCCCCCCTGTGGACACCTTGTACCCCCTGGATAGCCCTGCCACCCCCATGGACAGCCCACCCACCCCCTGGACACATCGTACCCCCTGGAAAGCCCCCACCCCCACCCTTGGAAACCCCTGACCCCTTGGACAACCCTGCCACCCCTGAGGACAGTCCTCCCACCCCCCTAGACACCTCGTACCCCTGGATATCCCCCCACCCCCATGGATAGCCCGCCCACCCCCTGGACACCCCATACCCCCTAGACAGGACCACCACCCTCGTGGATAGCCCGCCCACCCATGGACACCTCGTACCCCCCTAGATATCCCCCGACCCCCTGTACAACCCCTCTACCTTCGTGGACAGCCCCCCCCCCCCCCCGGACACCCCGTACCCCCCTAAACAGCCCCCACCCCCGTAGATAGCATTCCCACCCCCCTAGACACCCTGTACCCCCTTGGATAGCCACGCCACCCCCTTGTACAACCCACCCACCCCCTAGACACCTCGTACCTCCTGTACAACCCCCCCCCCCCCCCCCCCCGAACCCTGGATAGCCCCGCCACCCCCGTGGAAAGCCCGTCCACCCCCTGGACACCTCGTACCCCCTAGACAACCCCCAACCCCTATAAAACCCCCTTACCCCCTGGACAGTCCTACCACCCCTGTGGATAGCCCTATCACCTCCATGGACACCTCAAACCCCCATGGAAAGCCCCCCCCCCCCCCAACCCCTGGAAATACCCTCACCCCCGTGGATAGCCCTGCTACCCCCATATACATCCTGCCCACCCCATGGACATCCCGCCCACCACCCCCCAGACCCACCCTCATCCCCCCAGACACCCCCACCCCCTGGACACCCTTGACCCTCGTGGATAGCCCCCCACCCCTCGGGATAGCCCCCACCCCCTGGACACCCCCCACCCCCTGGAAACCCCTACCACCTTGGGCAGTGTATGTTATCACTCAAATAATCTACTAAAATATAAAATTTATTTGATCTAAAATTTACTATACTTTTGAATAATTCTTCTCCACAAGTGTACATGATCTTGTACACTCATGTATAGTTCTTCAAAGTTATTTTGTTATAAATATACTATTTTGTTGTCACTTATATTATGATTCTCATATAGAGTAGTGTGTCAGTTACTGTTTCATATAAAGTGAACAATTCTCATTTACTTAAATATATTTTCGATGAAACTTAAATCTTATTGAATTTCTTTTGGCAAAATGACTTATAAAATTTTCTTTTTACAGAATGGATAGAAGTTGTATGTAGGAAACTGATTGGATATCAAGCGATTTTTAAAACAATTTGGAGTGATTTTTAGATTTTTCATTTCACAATGCTTCAGATAGTGGTCACATAAACTTACCCTGTTACAATTGTATTTTAAGACCTTGGTTGATCCGTGAAGAATTCAGATACCACATAACCAAATATGGTTTTCGGGAAAACTACTCTGTGTGGTATCACAATGGAGAGAAAATTAAATCTCAAATTTCAGATGATCCAAATGAGAGGACCATATTGCAGAATTTGTTATATGGCCTGTTTCCATTTATTCATCATCATGAAAAATAAAGGATTCTGACCCAAGAAGATTTTGATATGAGCACACATGATGCGTCTAATGAAAATGATGATTTTTTCAGGGTGAAATAATTGAATGATGTTGCCACAACTCTAGTATATTGACAATGAGGTAAAATGAAAATGCTATAATTTTTAATCCAATTGTTTCATGGGAAAACTATTTATGGGATTTCTAATACTGACATCGATTACATTCTTACCTTCTTGAAGGAATTGCTTCTATATTATGAAGATATTCCTTCAAAACACTATATGGAATGGAAGTTAGTTAAGGAACTTGGATTTTCAAGAAACAAAATTCATGCTTGCTCGAAAGATTACAGTTTATTTTGGGAGGAAACAGTTGAACGAAATGATTTTATAAAATGTGGCACATTCCACTAGAAGCCAGAAGCTGATGGAACACCATCTTGTGTGCCACATAAAGTAATGTGGCACTTTTTATTGATATCCAAACTCCATAATATTTTTATTTCTGATGAAATATCAATAAAAATGTGATGGCATGATACTGAGAGAAAGAAGACTAATGATGAGTTGGCTCACCCTATAGATAGATTTACATGGAAGATATTTGATGTTCGATATCCTAATTTTGTAGCTGACGTGCGTAATGTGAGGATAGGGATTTCATGTGATAGTTTTAATATGTTTGGGAAGATTCTTACATCGCACAACACATGGACGGTTTTTATATACATTTTAATCTTCCCCCATGGTTGTTTATGAAAAAACCTTTCACTTTCATGAGTATACTCATATCTGGACCTTCTGATCCTGGAAATGATATAGATGTTTATATGCAACTTGTAATAAAAGATTTGAAAATTCTTTGTGATGTTGGTGTGCGCACATACGATTCATGTTTGAAAGACATATTTCAGATGTGTGTTGTATTTATGTGGATGATTAATGATTTTCCTGCTTATTCAATGATGTCTGGATGGAGCACGAAGGGAAAAATATCATGTCCTATTTGTATGAAGAATACATAATCTAGAAGAGTGAAACTTAGTTCCGATGAGGTATTGGCCCTCCTCAGGTATGAGCTGTAGTGCCATCAAGTTCTAGTAGGTTAAGGCATAGGCAGAACAGGATGAAAAAAGGGTCACAGAGACAGAAAAACAGTCTTCTAGGGAAAACACATCATTTATGAAACTGATGGATGTTTTACGTCCAACACTTCCACCAGAGGCCAACACAGCTTCTGATGAATATATGTCGTCAATGTGTTCTATATATGGTGCATCAGGTGGCAGTTTTAGTGGTGCTCAAGATGATGGTGAGGGGGAGGGCGATGAGGAGGTCGAGGCTGAGTATGAGGGTGAGAAAAAGGGAATTGAGGAGGGCGGGGATGATGATGGAGATGACAATGAGGATGAGGGTAAGGTAGATAATGACGGTGATGATAGTGATGGTGATGAGGGACATATTGATTCATTACATTTTTAACTAATATTACTGACCTTTGATGTTTATTGATTTGTTGTGCCTGAATATATGTGTGGTTAGGGAGGTCACATTATCTTTATTTTTTATCTATAAATAATAAAACTTGACTTGATGATTTGTTATGACTAATTCAACCCTACCATGGACAAACCCCACCCCCCAGACCTGTGGACAACCCATCCACCCCCATGGGTAGCCCCACTACCCCCATGGATAGCCTGCCCACCCCATGGACAACCCCTCCCCCCATAGATAACCCCCCCCTCCCCTCGCCATCGTGAACATCCCACCAACCCCCCTTGGACACCCCCGACCCCCCTGGATAGCCTCGCCACCTACGTAGATAGCCAACCCACCCCCTCTAGATAGCCTCTCCCCCAGTGGATAGCCCCCCCCAAACCACCCCCGTGGACACCCCCTGGACAACCCTGCCACCCCTATGGACAACCCACCCACCCCCCCTGGACACCACATACCCCCCTGGATAGACCTGCCCACCCCCTAGACATCTCGTACCTCCTGGACCCCTCCCCCCCCCCACCCCTATGGACAGCCCGCCCACCCCCCTTGGATAGCCCGCCCACCCCTCTTGGACAACCCGTACCCCCCTAGACACCCTTTCACCCCCTAGGCAGCCCACCCACCCCCTGGACATCCCCCCCCCCCCCCCACCCACATGTACAACCCTCCCACCCTCGTGGACAACCCACCCACCCCCTGGACACCCCTACTCCCCTCGACAGCCCTTCCACCCCTGTGGATAGCCCTCCCACCCTGCAGGACACCCCCTCCCCCCGTGGACAACCCCCCCCCCCCTCTCACCCCCACCCCCATGAACAGCCCCCCCCCCCCCCCCCGGACACCCCCTACACCCCTGGATAGCCCCTCCACCCCTGTGGAAAACCCACCCACACCCTGTACAGCCCTGTCCACCCCCCTAGACACCCTGTACCCCCTAGACAGCCCCCCCCCCTCCCCCCACCCATGTGGACAGCCCTCCCACCCCTTTGGTCACATCATACCCCCTATACAGCCCCTCCACCCTCGTGGATAACCCACCCACCCCTGGAAACCTCATACCCCCTGAACACCCCCCCCACCCACCCCCATGGACAGCCCGCCCACCCCCCTGGACCCCCCTACCCCCCTCGACAGCCCTGCCACCCCCATGGACAGCCCGCCCACCCCCCTCGACACTCCTCCCCCTGTGGAAATCCCACCCACCATCGTGGATACCCCCCCCCCCCCCCAGACACCCCCTACCTCCCTAAATAGCCCTGCCACCCCCATGGACAACCTGCCCACCCCCTGGACACCCTGTACACTCTGGACATCCCGTACCCCCCTGAACACCCCCCCCCCCCACCCCACCCTCATGGACAACCCTACCCAACCCCCTGGACAACCCCTACCCCCCTGGATATCACTTCCACCCCCGTGGATAACCCCCCACCCCCTGGACAGCCCCCACCCCCGTGGATTATAGGGTTTCTTATAACTCAGAGATCCCATTAATCATAGCTACCAACTTCGTTGCATCTTGGGATCCTTGATAACCAATAAAAAATAGTGGATTCTATTTTAGAAACTTCCATGCATAATCAATGATCTGAGAATAACATGTTTATTCGTCTTCCACAAGAGTTTGAGTATAGAGAAAGACGAGGAAGACAATAGCTGGATCACAATAATAACTACCTGAGATATCCCCTTATTGACTTTTTGATTCATTTATAGTGGTAGAATTATAAAGAATTATCAAAAACAAAACCTTTAGTAAAATAATTTTATGTTCTAAAACAAGGGACACAAAATCAAAAATCCCATAAAGATGCATCATAAATAATTCATCATAAAACCATTTCAAAATCAAATAATTGAGAATTGTTTCTATTTAAAACTCCCCAATGGTTTATAAAAAATCCTTTTAAGGTTCCATTTCAAAAATCATACAGTATTTTTGTCCCACAATAAAATGTAATCCATTTCCTAATAACCAAATCCCCCTTCCTACCATACCCACCCCCTGGACAGCCCCCCAACCCCCTGGACACCCCCACCCTGGACAACCCCCCCCCCCCCCCTCCCACCCCCCATGGACACCCCTACCCCCAGGATATCCCCAACCCCTGGACGCACCCCCACCCCCCTGGACACCACCCCACCACCTGGACACCCTCACCCCCATGGACACCCCCCCCCCCACCACCCGAACACCCCCCACCCCTTGGACAACCCCCCCCCCCTCGGGACACCACCCCACCACCTGGACACCCCCCTCCCCCCACCCCCTGGACACCCCCACCCCCATGGACATCCCCCACCCCCTGGACACCCCCCCACCCCCTGGACACCACCCCACCCCCCTTGGACAGCCCCCAACCCCCTAGACCGCCCCCCACCCCTGGAAACCAACCCACCCCCCTGGACACCCCCATGGATAGACCCCCCCCCCCCCCACCCCCTGGACACCCCCATCCCCCTGAACACCCCCACCCCCTGGACACCCCTACCCCCTTGGACAGCCACCCCAACCCCTAAATGGCCCCCTAACCCCCTGAACAGCCCCCATTCCCCTAAATTATGAATTGAATTCTTTATGTATTTAATTAACTTTTGAGTTATGTGTTAATGGTGTATGGGTATACTTGTTGTATGGGTATACTTTTTGTATGTGAATACTTGTTGTAATTACCTTATGAATTATGTGTTAATTATGTACGTGTGTAGAGTTTAATTAAATACATAATTGAAGGTATTTCGAATTCTGTATAAATAATGTGTTGTATGAATTCTGTATAAATTCATACAGAATTATTTATGTATTCATACAGAATTATGTATTTATTTTGCAGGTGTTATGAATTGTGTAGATATTCAGAATTATGTGTGAATTGTGTGTGAATTGTGTATAAATTGTGCATGTATTCTATATGGACAACCCCCAACCCCCTGTATGTATTCTGTAGGTATTCAAAATTTTGTATGAATTGTGTATGAATTCTGAAGTCCTACTGATGTAAGCTGGTGGAATTACTGTAGGTGCATAGGGGGAGGCCGGATTGCTGCTGTAGGTACATAAATACTATGCCAACGGTTTACAACCGTTGTCATATCTGTAAAAAAAAGAACTTATACCAATGGTTTTATGTAAACTGTTGGTAAAACTATATACCAATGGTTTACAAACCATTGGTATAGGTATTTTTACTTGATATTTACTAATGGATTATTGGAAAATCGTTGGTAAAAGGCTATACCAACGGTTTGTAAACCATTGGTATAGAGATGATTTTTGATATTACCAATGGTTTTAAACCATTGGTAAACATTTATACTAATGGTTTCAATGAACCATTGGTATATACTCAACTTTTCAAACATATCCCAATGGGTCTCATAGAACCGTTGGGATATGTCTATCCCCACAACTCAAGACCCAATAGTTTGGAAAACTGTTGGTATAGTTTATACCAACAAATGTCTAGCCTTTACCAACAGTTTAAAACTGTTGGTAAAGATGAAATTTTTAGTATTGATTCCAATTATGAATATGGAATCTATTTTCCAACATTCAATTCACATAAGTGGTAGAATTTAAAATACAATTAATCCTGCTGACGGGATGAGACAATGAGTTTTTAAAGCGAACATGTTCACAATTTGGAAATGTTTTTATATCAAATTTCAATGTTAAATTGATTAAAATGAGATATATTTTCTTAATATATGTAAAATTTATCTAATTATACTTTAAAACCAATTTAAAATATAATTTAACTATATAAATTATTTAAATGAGAATTTTGTTTTCAATTAAAATTCAATATTTTTCACTATTCATCAAAAGGTGAAATATTTGAGAAAAATACCAAAAATACACCATAAGATAGTTTTGACATTTTTAATTAAAAAATAAAGTTTATTTTATTAAATTAAATTTCTAAAAGTTTCAAAATTTATTTTTTTTTACTATTCACAAAACGACATAAAAAAGAAAATTCTTTAAAAAAATAGTATTTTCAAAACATATAAAGACTTTACAAGAAATTATATATTTTGTTGTCAATATATTTTATTTATATAATATAATTCTAAATAATATTTAAAAATTAGTCATTACTATTTATATTAAAAAATTTAATGGCTAGGTCATAACTATTTTTCTTAAATAATTAATATAACAAAATGTTGTTTCATAGAATCTTGGTGTTGGGTATAATGCAAGATAAGTCAATATTTCTTTTAGTGAAAGCTTAAATTTATGTAGAATATAATTCAATCTTAACTTGTTCTATAATTCAATGCAAAAAATAAAATAAATTTTATTTATTTGAAAAAAAAATCATAAAAACTCGGGGTGTTACAATGATACATAGGGTATGGATTTCAAATGTTAAGCTTGTATTCTCATACCATCATGCTCATGTTTTACTTATGCGATAATTGATATCTCTATTTTTTACCTTTACTAGGAATATTAGCTTACCCTTTCTTATTTTTCCATTCCCTGAATTATGATTAAAGGTTTTATTAATGGTATTTCTAATAAGGGTGATAGTTATGAAGAACATAATGGGAGACACTTATGAACCAATTGTTTATGTGTCCAAATTTCAAATGGCACTAGAATTATATGGTTCTATAGTGGATCATTATGTTATTTAATGAACATTAATCTATTAGGATGTGATATCTATGTATAACAATTATGGGTTTTTATAGTTAGTGTCAGAGTAATATTTTATCTACCTTTGCAAGCATGGATGAGAAAAGTTTAATGAGGACCCTAGAGATATGTCTAAGTATAGGATAAAATCCTAATTTTTTGGAAATGATCATGAATGGCCTAGGTTAAACCAAATGTTTCATAAAATAATTTTTCATGATTTAGACATCCCTTAAATTATTTTTCATGATTATGTGGTTTCCCACTATGATTATTTTTTCGTACACTATGCTTTTTGGTTTTTTCAATGTTTAGAACCTGAAGGAATTGTGTTAATATTAAATTTTATGGTCAATGTAATGACTATACTCAGTAGAAACCAATTGAACTAAGATGTGTAATGTGAAACCTTGTGATTATACCTAATTATCTATCTCATTATATTATTTAAAATATCAACTTTTTTGAGTTTCCTAACACACCTAATAATAGGAAGATAGAGTTTCATAAAAACTATGGAATAAAGATGATTCATCTTCCAACATGTCTATAATTTGGGAATAATTACTCAAATGAATATCTCATATGAATGGGAATATGTTTTTAGTGTGGAAAATAAGGACACAAAACAAGTAATTACTAATGATAAATTAAAAGTTTGGTCAACACAATGGATAAGAATAATGGTCTACCAAATGTATCCTTGATGATTAAATGTTTTAAAAGAGGATATTATGGGTATTATTTGAATCAATTTCCTAGGGAGAAATCTTGAGAAAATAATTATAAAGGTTGCACGAGTAATGGTTTTACAGATTATGATGAAGATACTAAAAATAATGTATAAAATGATGATATTTTTTAATAGTATTGCTTATGTCAAAAGTAAGAAACAAGATTAAATTAAAGTTGATGAGTCTTCAAATGTGATTCATATTTCATATAGTGTGAAATAAGTATTGGGGAATAAGATGATGAAGCCTAATTATGTAAGAGTTGGTGTCCTAGAACAAACTGGTTGTACTTTGATTACATGAATATTTAATATATTTAAATATTAAACATATTATTAAATATTGTTCATTGTTTTACATGACTATGATGTAATAATATCCTACAGTATTTTTTGCATTGATAAGGTCATGGTAGTTCCCCGCTATGATGAGAACCTTGAAATGCTATAAAAATATTCTTAAATATATTTCTATGGTTGAATGAGATACTAAGATGGGACACAAGCATATAGACCATCACGTGTGAGTACTCGTAATAAGATGAGACTTCCTCTCATGAATTTTTCACTTGGTAATCTCCAATATAAGAGATTATGAGAACAGACCCACTAGTAAAAATTCCACATGTTTTGGTTTCATCATATATTCCTATCTGCAAGTGTGTGTAATGATCCTTAGACTTTAAGATTATCATTAATAAGTGACACAACTCATGACTTTTATTTACTAACGAAAATCGTCACACAGACAGTTGGAAGGAAGTAGAGTATGTTGAGTGTATCATGAGTTTCATGTTATTAAGGGATAAGTCGAGGAATTATTTTTCCCTTTCATTTATGGAATTCGATATCTCATCCCATGGATTGAAATGAAAATGTTTCATGAAATTCCCTGGCCATGGGGTAATGATGAGTTAATTTTAGGTAGTCAAATAACTACATATCAAGAATAAAGGTTGATGACACTATCATGAAACCAACATGATGATATATTGAGGCAAATGGATTATATTACACAGTTAGTGTTCTTATGTGGATGTCATTGTTGTGACATTAAGTTCTTTCTCTTGGGTTTCTTTACCCATTGCTGGATATTACTCTTGGACTTTAGGCAAACCCGCCTAATGCCAACGAGAAATAATCCTATAGGGTCACACACTAAGTTTTTCCGGTGGTCTCGGTTAAATTCTATTTGAATTTAATTAATAAATATTATTCTAAATACATTAGAATAATTTTATTCAAGTAAAAATGATTTCATAAATTAAATAAATATTTATTCACTTGATTATGGGTAAAATATAATTATATATCTTATTGAACATTTAATAAATATTTATTTACTAGTCTGTAAATAAAATATTTATTTGAGAGAATAAATTATTTATTTATTTATTTGGGTGTTCAATAAATGAGAGTGGAGTTCAAGCAGACCAAGGCTGGTCTGGTAGTAAAATAATAATTTGAAAGATGTTAAATAATTATTTAACTATTTTGCACAAATTAAAATAATAATAAAATTGTTATTATTTTGTGAATCTGAATTTTATTTATTCTATTTTGTGCAAGTTGGAACATCATAAATAATGATGCGGTATTATTATTAAAATCATGGGTTTTCACTAAGGTTGTGAATGTATTTAATTATTTTTATGCAATTAAATATTGTAACTGAATCCCCATTTCAATAAATAGACAAGTACGTCTATTGTTCCATGTACCGAACTGCACTCCCAGTGAATTGATAATTGTTGAGCTAGAAAATTTCTATCTCAAATCCTCTTCTGATCCCTCTCAAGAATGAGATATTTTCTTCAAGGCTGAACAACAAGTGATCAAGAACGACTGACACAAGACACTTGCTTCACTGCGCTAGCACCCAGAGAATGAGAGGCGTCGATCGGAGGTAATCAAAGCACATGTGGATCACTGCTACAGGGATTATAGTTTTGATCCTTACAAGCACAATGAGATAATCTAGAAGGGTCATTCCATAAAATTAACATCATCAATGAAGAAAATATTGAAGTTCCTGGAATTCTTTTCTTTATGAAATTAATTAAATTAATTATAAACATGATGTGAAGGATCCTCTCTAAAGGTTTCAGGCCTCTTCCTTATTTATCTAAATCTTTGATTCTATTCTTTGGAGATTGGAATTCATCATCGTATTGATCTCGGAATAATCATTGATCATGATAAAAAATAAAGTTGGGCATCGGGCCAGTTGTGCACCCACTGTGCCCAGAACCTTCAAGTTGTATCAGAGCGGTTACATCATAGTTTATAATTATTTAAATAATCCATTTATTATTTATAGTTTAATAATTTAGTTTTTCAATTCATGTTAATCATTCTGAAAATATGAATCTCAAGATCTGATCATCCTCTTTCATTTATTGTTTACCTTACAAAAATGATCTTTTATTTTAATTTTGATTAAAATAAAAATAGGATCTCATCTAGAGCTGCCAATGGTTCTTGACCATACAAAACGATAATACACAGTGTGTAGTTGGATTCACACTCCATGTATCAAGGTTCGATGCATCGATACTGGTCCTCTAAACCAAGCTGTGTCATTGGAGTTTGTCTAAGCCTTAAAGACTCCGTGTGTTGACCGGGAATAAGTGGAACATGGCTTTCGAATTACAAGTCGGCCCACTAGACACGACATGTAGTCCCTTTGGGTTAGGGTTAGATAGTGTACCCCATACACGGCTTGCTCGGCTGGAGACCGTGTAATGCAGATACTATACGGCATGTGGCCCACTGGACACACCGTGTACTCTGTGGATTTCTGAAGTACATATACACACCATATCCCTAGGCGTGTACTTCAGATGGATGGTTAATGATAGTACATATCGTGTAATAGTAACTACACACCATGTAATCATCCAAATTATGCAGATTTATTAAAATTTATTATTATATTATAAAAACATTTGAGACGTGTACCATGGTGCATGTGTAAAGATGAGGTACAACATGTGATAGGTGTTTTATTTATATATATATATATATATATATATATATATATCTGTGTGTGTTTGTGTGTGTTTAATTTAACATCTATGTAATGTTCATTCCTACTCGTTGGGTAGTTATGAACGGGGATTCACTGGGTTACCTCCAAGGTACAAGTTAAGTACAAAGATAATTTTAAATGAATTTATATTTTTTAAATTATGATGGATGAGAATCTCAAGGAAATTCATAAGGGTTTACGATAAAAGGATTGATTAATTATAGATGACAATTAATTGATTTGATCATTATTTATCTTAAACAAAAATGGTTAAAGAATTGAATACTAGTTTTATTAAATATGTAACTCATTGCATTTATGTGGGTGATCATGAGCTAGAACAATTCCATTTTATGTGATTGGTTTCCTTTTAATTTATTTATTAAATTAATTATTTTCCTATGAGCTATCTCTCTTCATTTGTATGCAGGTCATGTGTTCCCAAGGTTTATTTTATGTAAACCCCATTTTTACCCTTCACATGCATGTGGGATAAAAGCATATGTAATTAATGGATCTCCCAAGCTGGTGGAAGTGTTCCAAGTTAAGAGCCGAGGTGAAACCAACCCAAGGAGATAAAAAGGTGGACAGGTGGAAAGTTGTAAACATAGACCCAAAAGGTTCAAGGTGTTTCTTCCCTAGGTCTTGGGCTAGTTTATCAAACCTCTAGATAAACTAACCAATATAACAAGATCATTATCATGCAATTTATTTTAATTATATCAGTCGCATGGTTTATTTATTGTGGGTTTGTTTTTGCAATCACACAATTAATGAATTAAACCAGCATGCAAGATGGAACTGAAATAAGATTGTCTTATGCCTAAATAATATCAAGACATGGTTAATCACTTAATTAAGTTCCACTTAATATTAAAAATCATGTGATAATAATAATAATAAATTCACACATAAGAGATAAAAATACCTCAAATAAAATATTAAGTCATACCAAGCCTTCCATTATTTGATTAAGGGAAAAAATCAATAAAACTATGTGTTTGACCAGCCCTTATTGGGACACTTACTTTTATACAGAAATACATTATGAAATATTTTGGGTTAACTTAACCATATTACATCAAGAGTATTATTCCTTTACAGACTTGGTGTAATATTGGAGGAAAGTGTTAAGGAAATCCAAAGTCAAGATTTCAGGATTAGGGAGTCCATTCAATAGAATAAGGAGTTACAATCTCGCATTTGGAAAAGACCTGCCTACCTAAATACCTTCAAATAGAATGAATAAGCCTTTGGGGTTATTCAAAGGGGAATATAGATCCTTGCCACTATAATTTCATAGAAATTGTACATTCCGAGTTCAATGGTGAGGGTCATTGGGACTTGATAAAATAGTGATAGACTTAATAAAATTAATTTATTATTTCTCATAAAATGTAGTCAAGAAAGTACTAATGATATACCCTTTTAATTGTAGAATAAAAATGAAAATATCATTAACCACACTATCCCTACGATCAATTCTAGATAAAGACAACATTCTCACTGGTATTAACTTCTGTGAATGGTTTAGGCTCCTTCTGGTTATCCTATGCCATGAATGGAAGTCTTACAAGCTGGATTTAGCATTACCTGATCTACCTGCCAAAGAGGTGAGTGATGAGGATTTCATGGTCTATGAAAAACATATGAACCACATGATCGATGTTCAATGTTTGATGTTATCATCAATGTATAGTGATCTTATGAATCATCACAAAAACATGGATGCTTATAGCATGCTTGAGCAACTTTGTGGTCTTTACCATGAGAGAGTAAGATAATAAAGGTTAGAGATCTCCAAAGAACTCTTTCAGAGTAATATTGGAGAGGGAGTCCTAGCTAGGCCTCATATAGTCAATCTCATTGGATACATTTAGCACCAGGAGGTTCTAGGGTTTAAACTCCCTGAAGAACTGGTCACCGATCTCATTCTTGTATCACTCCCTCAAAGACTCCCTAGATTTTTTGTTAATTTTAATATGAACAACATTGATAAGTATCTGTCTGATCTTCTTATCCTCATTCACAAAGTGGACAAAGATATGAAGTGTAACAAGCCTTCTATACTTATGGTGAATAAGAGGAAAGGGAAGGTAAAGATATTTAATCCCAAAGCATCTTCATGCCCCTCCAAGAAAAATAAAATCAAAGGGGAGGCAAGGGAATAGAAAGATGTTTGTTTCACATGTGGTAAAAACGACCACTGGAAAAAGAACTGCACCTAGCCTAAGAAGCAATGGGAAGCTATAGGTTTATTTGTTCTAGAATGTAATATATCTGTTTCTAAAAATTGGATATTAGATATAGACTGTAGTTCTCACATATGTATCCAAATATAGGAACCGAGTAGATTCAGGAATATTGGACAAGGGGAGGTAGATCTATGAGTAGCCAACAGAGCCACACTTACTGTTGTAGCTGTTAAGGAATACCACCTCATGTTTGCAACTAGGATGATCTTGGGATTAAAGGGTTTTTATTATGTGTCATCTATTACTAAAAATATTATTTCTATATCCATATTAGATATATATGGATTTTTTCATGTTTTGAAATGAATGTTTATTCTTTTACAAAGATAGCATTTGTTTTGGTAGGTAACATTTATACAGCGGTCTTTACATGTTGACAAACCATGTAATATAAATTGATAACAAATATACTTCACATGACATATACCACACCCAAATTTGGATTCACCAGCTAGCTCTTGTAAACTATAAATGATTGACGAAGTTACATCAAGATGGATATTTAGATTCTTTATAAATAAAACCACTTGGCTTATGTCATGCATGTTTACAAGGAAAAATTACCAAATCCCCATTTATTGGGAAAGGTAAAAGGGCTAAAGAGCTTCTTGAATTAGTTCATACCAATGTGGCTAGACCATTTCCAATTGAAGAAATGGGAGGGTACTCATACTTCAAAACTTTTACTGATGATTTTAGTAGATATGGATATATCTACTTAATGAGGTTTAAGATAGATTATTTTGATAAGTTCAAATAATACAAGAATGATGTTGAGAACTATCTTGGTAAGAAGATTAAGAAACTCCTCTTAGACCAAGGTGGATAATGTCTTAGTCAAGACTTCATTAATTACTTACAGGAGTTTGGGATCTTATCCCAACTCACTCTAACTTACACTCCCCAGTGGAATGGTGTGAGAGAAAGGAGTAACTACACCTTGTTGGACATGGTGATATCAATGATGAGTCATGCAAGTCTTCCATTATCCTTTTGGGGATATGAGTTTCAAACAGCGACGCACATACTCAACCAACTACCAACTAAATCGATAAAGGGTATTCCATATGAGTTTTGGATTGGAAAGAAATCCATGTTATCGAATTTACATGTGTGGGGAAGTGATGCATTTCCTAAGGCCCCTTCAGCTAATAAACTTTCACCTTGAGGCACAAAGTGTGCCTTTATAGGATACCCCAATAAAACAAGTGGACATTACTTATAAAACCCCTCATACAAAAAGGTTATAGTGGAAATACATTCCATATTCCTTGATAGGGATCACATAACCAAAAGGGATAGTAGGAGAGAGATAGACTTCGATGAAGTCAAGGCTCAAGGTACAAAAGAGTTGGTACATGAACAGATTCCGCAAAGCCCCATGGAAGAAATAACTGTTCCAGAGACACAAGAACTACATAGGAGTACAAGAGAGGTTAAATAACCAGAACAGTATGGTTTTCTAGTTACCGATGATGGTGACTCATTATTAGTTGATTATAATGATCCTCCAACATACAAAGAAGTATTAATTGGAACATATGTTTCCAATTAGTAAGAAGCCATGAATTCTGAAATGGATTCCATGTACCAAAACCAAGTCTGTATTTTGGCATATCCTCCAGTTGATGTAAATCCTATTGGTTTAAAATTGGTATTCAATAAGAAACTAGATGCAGAAGGTTAAGTCAGTACCTATAAGGCATGACTGGTTGAAAAAGGGTTCAAGAAACATTAAGGCATTGACTACGAAGAAACCTTTTCACTAGTTCCAATGATAAAATCCATCATAATTCTATTGTCCATTGCTGCTTACCTTGACTATGAGATTTAGAAAATTTATGTCAAAATATCATTCCTTAACAGGAGCCTTCAAGAAGTTATCTACATGACACAACCTAAATGTTTTATTACTTTAAAGGATTCCAAGAAGATATTAAATTTTCATAAATCAATTTATAGATTAAAGCAAGATTCCAGGTCATGGAATATTAATTTTGATGAAGCCATAATGAAATTTGGTTTTATCAAGAATTAATGTGAGACTTGTGTCTACAAATGGTTTAGTGGGAGTGGATTCTTTTTCCAAATAGTATATGTTTATGAAATATTACTTATTTGAAATGAGATTCCAATATTACAGTCTGTTAAGGCATGGTTGAATCAAAGCTTCTATATGAAGGAATTGGGTGAGGTGTCATATATTCTTGGGATCAAGATCCAGCATGATAGATTCAATAGATTTCTAGGCCTAAGTCAAAGTACTTACATTGATAAGATACTGAAGAGATTTAGTATGGAACAATACAAGAGGGGATTGTTTCCAGCATCACATGGCATTCATATTTCCAAGAAAATGTGTCCTCAAACACATGAGTAAAGAAATATAATGGAAAGGAATCCATACGCATCAATGATTGGGTCATTCAAGTATGCCATGCTATGTACTATGCTTGATGTCACTTATGTATTGAGTACAGTAGGTAGATATAAAGCTGACCCAGCTGACTATCATTGGATGGCAATAAAGACTATCCTAAAGTATGTGATGCATACTAAGGATATGTTCCTAGTTTATGGTGGAGATGAAAACTAGTCATCAGAGGATATGCAGATGCTATTTTCTAGACTGATCAAGATGACATGAAATCACAAACAGGATACATCTTCAATTTTAATGGAGGTGTAGTGAGCTGGAAGATCTCAAAGCAGAGTGTGGTCATAAATTCTATAGTAGATT
This sequence comes from Viscum album, assembly GCA_963277665.1. Taxonomy (NCBI): domain Eukaryota; kingdom Viridiplantae; phylum Streptophyta; class Magnoliopsida; order Santalales; family Viscaceae; genus Viscum; species Viscum album. Next base: position 379,306,285 of record OY728163.1, on the reverse strand, counting down.
CTAAGTATATAATTTCTTCTAATGAAGCTAAAGAAGTAGTTTGGATGTGAAGCTTCATCCAGGAGTTGGATGTGATACCTAGAAGTAAATATTATATCACAATGTACTTTGATAATACTACAGCAGTGGCTCTCATAAAATAACTAAGGTCACATCAGCGGATGAATCACATACTTAGGAAGTATCATCTCTTAAGGTATTTTTCTCAGAGTGGTGAAGTTGTAGTGAGCAGTATTTCCATAGAAGACAATGTAGAGGACCCCTTGACTAAATCCTTGACTCAGTAGAAACATGATCATAATGTGAGGTCGGGTGGACTAAAAGTCCTAGGAAGTTGGCTCTATTCCAATTGGGAGTTTTTAAGAGTCGGTATCCTAGAACCAACTGGTTTTACTTTTGTTACATGAATATTTAATATATTTAAATATTAAACATATTATTACATTTTTTTCGTTGTTCTACATGACTATGATGTAATAATATCTTAGAGTATTTGTTGTACTGATAAGTTCATGGTAGTTCCCTATTATGATGAGAACCTTGAAATTATATAACAATATTCTTAACTATAGTTTTGTGGTTGGATGACATACAATGATGGGACACATAGCATAAAGACTGTCATGTTTGAGTACTCTTAAGAAAATGAGACTTCCTCTCATGAATTTCACACTTGGTAATCTCCAAGATAGAAGATTTTGAGAATAAACCCATCAGTTGGAATTCTGCATGTTTTGGTGTCATCCTATATTCTTATCTACAAGTGTGTGTAATGATCCTTAGACTTTAAGATTGTCATTAATACATATCATGACTCACACACTTTGATTTACTTATGAAAACTTTCACAAAGACAGTTGGCGAGAAGTAGGGTATGTCGGGTGTGTCATGAGTGGCATGTTATTAATGGATAAGTTGATGAAGGATTTTTCACTTCAATTTATGGAATTTGATATATTATCCCTTTTATTGAAATAGAATCGTCACACGAAATTCCATGGTAATGGTATAATGACGAGTTTATTTTAGGTAGTCAAAGAACGATAAGGTTGATGAAACTATCATGAAACCATCTTGATGAGATATTGAGACAAAGGGGTTATATTACACAGTGAGTGTTCGTATATGGATTTCAATTTTTGTGACTTTAAGTTCTTTCTCTTGGGTGTCTTGACCCGTTTCTAGACAGTACTCCTGGAATTTAGGCAAGCCCGCCTAATGACAATGAGAAAGAATCCTAGAGGGTCACAAACTAAGTGTTTCTGGTGGTCTCAGTTAAATTATATTTGAATTTAATTAATAAATATTATTCTCAAGATAGTGGAATAATTTAATTCAAGTTAAAATTATTGCATAAATTAAATAAATATTTATTCACCGGATTTTGGGTAAAATATATTTAATTATTTTATTGAACATTTAATAAATATTTATTTACTAGTTTTTAAATAAAATATTTATTCAATAGAATAACTTATTTATTTATTTATTTAGTTGTTCAATAAATGGAAGTGGAGTTCGAGCAGACCAAGGCCGGTTTGGTAGAAAAATAATTATTTGCAAGATGGTAAATAATTATTTAACTAGTTGGAAAACATTAAAATAATAATAACATTGTTATTATTTTGTGACGTGAAATTTTATTTATTCCATTTTTCTAAATTTGGTGCACCATAAATTATTAAGCGGTATTATTATTAAAAGCATGGGTTTTCTCTAAGGTTATGAATGTATTTAATTGATGTTATGTAAATAAATAATGTAACTGAATCCCTGTGTAAATAAATAGACACGCATGTCTATTGTGTCATGTATCAAACTACATGCCTAGTGAATTGAGAATTGTTGAGCTAAAAAATTTCTCTCTCCAATCCTCTTCCTTCCCCTATCAAGAATTAGAGACATTTTTCAAGGGTGAGGAACAAGCGATCAAGAATGACCGACACAAGACACTCGCTTCACCGTGTTAGCACCTGGATAACGAGATGTGTCGATCGAAAGCCATCAGAGCATGTATGGATCAGCGATAGAGGGATTCTAGTTTGTATCCTCTCAAGCAAAATGAGATAATCTGTAAGGGTCATTCTGGAAAATCAATAACATCAACAAAGAAAATACCAAAGATCCAGGTATTATTTTCTTTATGAAATTAATTAAATTAATTATAAACATGATGTGCAAGATCCTCTATAAAGGTTTCGGGTCTCTTCCTTATTTATCTAAATCTTTAATTCTATTATGTGGAGACTTGAATTCATTTTTTTATTGATCCCATAATAATCATTTATCATGTTAAAAAATAATGTTGGGCATCAACCCAACTACGCATCTGTTATGCCCAGAACCTTCAAGTTAATGTTTTAATAAGGAAGTGGGGTGATTAAAGTGTTTATGTATTTAGATTTGATAATTATGTTGTATAAGTGCTATAATAATGATGTTCATAGTCTGAGGAAGAAGAAGGGTCGGAAGGGGCATCGTGACTTGGGGAGCTGCATTGTGACTAAAGGGAAAGGATCTAATTCGAGGAAGGAATACTCCCTGCTTCCTAGGCCGATACAAACAAGAGCATCTAGTAAGGAAACGGAAAAGGACTATAAACACAAACCTCAAGATCTGGAATGTTCTATCCCAAGAAGTGGAATTCTTAAATCTAAGTGTGGAGACATCCAAGGGGTGGGTGGTGCGGCAGGAAAGAGGGAAGGAGAGAAGACTCAACATCTTGACTTAATTCTTCATTATAATGAAGAAATGAATGAAAATGATATCAAACTTAATGTCTCAAGGGAGGAGGTCAAAATAATCCTAGAAAGAAGGGTTTAAATGGATGTTATTAAGGAACAAAGGGATTGGATCAACCACCAAGATTTTATTTTGGCATGGGGTTTCAATGCACAAAGGATCAATGTGGAAGAATATATCCAGACTTGGAATAAGCTAGCTACCCACTTTGAAGACTTAATATGGAATGATCTAAGCATGAAGGTTAAATCACTTCAATGGGTATTATATAAGGTATGTAGTTCTAACAATCTTAGTCTTGTTTTTAATGATTTTGTGATATCCTTTAGTGTTGGCTAATATTCGGATTTGATTGTACCCGTGTGGTTACTCACTTTCACTACTGGAAATTAGATCTTTCCCAATGCTTCTATACCAACGGTTTGCAAAAACCGTTGGTATAGGTCCTTTTTCCCAACGGTTTGGCCAAACCGTTGGGAAAGGTCCCCAAATATGCCACTTTTCCCAACGGTTTGGCCAAACCGTTGGGATAGGTCTACCTTTCCCAACGGTTTGGCCAAACCGTTGGGAAAAGTGGGCCAAAATTCAACATCCTTCACAGAATGAAAATCACAACCAAAGAACTATACCAACGGTTGTTAAAACCATTGGTATAGGTCTATACCAACGGTTTTAACAACCGTTGGTATAGGTACTTTCATTTTTTATCAGACCTTCGTACCGAGAACATTATATAAATCAAAATTTAAAATATTTATGAGAATACATATATATATATTTATGTAATTATGATCACAAAAGTCATGTTAGGTTAGTGGTTGAGTCGTTCAATTATAAACGAGGGGTCCTGGGATCAAATCCCAGCGGATGTTTTATTTTTGGAATTTATATACCAACGGTTCCATTACCGTTGGTATAGATTTCATATTACCTATACCAACGGTTTCCAAAACCGTTGGTATAGGTCTATACCAACGGTTTTTGGAAAACTGTTGGTATAGACCTATCCCAACGGCTTACTTGGCTACGGTTCTCCAAACCGTTGGTATAGGTTATACCAACGGTTTGGAGGCCTATACCAACGGTTCCAAACCGTTGGTAAAGGTTAGTTTTCCAGTAGTGTTTTCCAAAAAAGTGTTTTTAATAAAAAATTAATTGTCAATGAATGATATTCTAGTCATAAAAATCATGAAACATCTAAGTATTTCTCTATAATAGTTATTCTTTAAGGATTTAAAAACATATTTTAAATACTACTAATAACCAAGAAAAGTGATTTAGTAGTATGGTGATATTTTTGGAGAAAAATTATTAAGGGAAAGATAAACCATAATATGTGTTTTATATTGAGTTAATAATGTTTAGTTGGCATAAATAGGTAACTGACATTGATAGTATTAGTGACCTTGAAATTGATCAGTTGATGTAAAAGTTGTTTATGTCATATTTAGTGATGTTTATTACATTTTTTGGATTTATAGAATATATTAAATATTTATAGAACTTATTTAAGGAATTATGATTTTGTTAATTTTTGGAATCATATATGTTTTCATATGAGGTTAACTTAAATGTTATGGATACCATCATGGGTTTCTAATTTTAAAGTTGATATAGGTCCAAAGGTATAAACACCCCTTTTAATGTATTAAGTTATGGGATTTTGAATTGATTTTTTACTTATACTATTTATTAAAAAGAATACTCTTTTGAGGTTTAAATAACTCTTTGGGTTTAATATATGATTTTATGATAAGTTAATTATGGACTATTGGATAGTGGGGTATATATAATCTTGATGGTTGAAAAGTGATTCATTGATAAGGTGATATTTTCATAAATATTTATGGTCAATTTAGGTATTAACTTTCACGTTACTATATAAATTTTATTCATGATATTTTGGTGAATTTCTCTACATTACAATATTATATAGTAATTTAACATGCTGATTAATGATATTTGGGAGATATTTCATTGGTTTTAGGGATATGAAACCATTGGGTATAACAAGTTGGTTAACATGAAATATTATTAGGTAAGAATAGAACTGATTTTTTTAAGATGTAAGATAAATGGTATGATATATCCTTTATGATTAACATATTCTTTAATGTTATAGATACTGAGGTAATTATGGTTTTGGATTTAATGTTGTATTTATTCATATGGTGGATTGTTAATTTTGAGAATAATCTTATGCTTACCATTTTTTTGTTAAAGACATTAGTAATATATTGATATACTTATTTGATCCATTAGAAGTTTATTTTAGTACTTCAAGCACAAAAAAACATCTCAAATACCCATCGTTTAGATCAACTGATTAGATTATGGTGGAAATTTATTTAAGGATGAAATTATAAATATCAATTAAGTATATTTCCTTAGGTTCTTAGATTATATGGTAAAGGAATTACACAACTCTAGTCAAATTATCTTATGAAAAAAATGTTGTCTTATAACCTTCAATTGTGTTGAATTGATTGTATTGTAACCCCTTACTGATTGAATGTTTTGTGGTTGTTAGCCTTATCCTAACCATATTCTATATCACTCTATATTAGTCATTGGGAATTAGTTTTCTCTTCCATTTCCATATCTTCCCTTCCCACTAATGGTCTCCTATTTGGAAACTTAGTTTTTTGGTGACCTTTGTACTTCATTTTCCCTCTTTTTAAAGGATTTTTTATTAACCCTTTTTATAATGTGGGTTTTCAACAAAGTACTTTTCAAATATTAAACCTTTAATTTGTGTTCATAAGTTAAAATTATGAAGAAATAATTAATTAAAATAGGGATAATAAAACACCTTTATATTTTAGAAAATATTCATCAATAAATAATTTTATTTCCTAGATATCTTGTATTACACACAACATCATGTTTAAACTAACAATGATATACTATTAAAATATTATTATTTGTTACAGTTGTAACATATCCATTAAATTAGAGGGTATGAATAATAATAACTAATTTATGAAATATATATAAATTTCTTTCTCAATATAAATTTATTATTAATTTCATAGAAAATAATAACACAGTTTTTAGTAAAGTCATTTTACTCTTCAAAAATATGTTTTCTTCAAAAAAAAATTTTATTTTTATGAGAAACATTTATGATTAATTTTTGGAAAATTTAGAAATTTTATTTTATAAAATTAATATCATTTTTAAAAAATCTTAATATTAAATTTGTTTTACTATTAATTTTTTATAATTTTCTGAAAATATTGATTTTCTAGTGAATAGTAAAAAATAATTATTTCATTGAAAATTGTATGTACAAAGTTACATTTTGTTTTCAAATAGTTTAAAATTATAATTATTTTTATTATATATTAAATTATTATATTAATTTCATTTGAATCAGTTTAATTTTTTAATTTAGTATAAAATTTTATTTATAGAGGTAAAATGATATTTTCCTAAAAAAACTATTTTAACGTGTGAAATGTGTTTTTATCTTAATAAATTAAATTCATCACTATTGTAAAAATATTTTAATGAAATTTATATATTATATACTCAATAAAATATTTTACCATTCATATTATATTTTTATATGCATGGGAAAAGGATAAATCTGGTTTTATGTTTAAAACTGTATTTTTTCTAAAAATCAGTTTTCATCAAAAAAATTCCACTCATTTTAAAAATAATTTCTACCACTTATAGATATAAAATTTTATAAAATTTATTCCATATTTTGAGTTATGAATTTATTTTTTTTAAATAGTCCACTTCTATTTTTGGTCAATATGAATAGTAACCATAGTAAAATTTATCACCTTAATAAAGGGTAAATCATTTTAATCTAGGTTAAAACTAAGTGATAAGGCCATATTTTTTCAGCCTAATTATTATAAGATGAATTTAATTTTAAACTTATCACCTTATTCTCTAAAATATGTTTTTTAATGGGCAATTTTCTATGAAAATTACTTATATAATTTTTAAATCAAAGAAATTTTCAAAATGTCACTCCCTTAGTTTTAAATATCTCTTACCTGTCCACATAGAGGAAAAAATGTTATGAACAAGTATAAGTTTCTATTTTTATATTAATAAAATTATTTTCATGATATAAATTTATTTATAATTTTTAAAAATTATATAATGACCTTAAATTCTTGTGAAATTATGACACAATATTTCATCAATTAAAAGAAAAATAAAATAAATGATTTTAAAAATATTAAAAGTGACACAATTTTGATGAGTTAATGTGTCCAAAAACATTTATAGATCTATATGACATACTAGGATGGTTTTAAATCATTATATTTTAATTCCCCATTTTTATTGATGTATTTAAAGTCAAATTAAATGAATAGTGTTTAAAATGAAATTAATAGTATTTTATAATAAATAATATTTTATTAATTGATATAAAATTAATAAAAATATTAGATTCATATAAATTAATTTTTTTTGGTTTTAAACATCATTAATGGTGCATTTATGGGTTTTTTCATTTTATAGTAACATTATTAACCCTTAAAGTGTAAAAAACATTATTATTACAGTAATTGTCAAAAGGGTTAACAAAAGGTTAAAACAAAAACGATAAGGGTAAAAAAATAATCTAAAATTGTAAAAAAAATATTGTATTGGGGGATTTAAAATAATCCTCATGTTATATTATAATATTATAAATTTGCATCCATTTGGAAATTAAAATTAATTTATATTAATTTAATATTTTATGAAATTCCAAGAGAGTCCCTCCACTCAATTATAAAAGGGCACCCCTCCTTTCTCTTCTTCACACCACCATAAGCCTTATATTTTAACCATTACCTATAATAATACATTATAAAATTCCTTATTTATATTATATAGTTTATTTTCTTCCCAAAAGACAAACCTTAGATCCCATAAGAGAACATTTAAATGATTTATTTCAAAGAAGAGTTAATCACCTTAACTGGCCACTTTCTTTTTAATTATTATTTTACATCCTATAAATCTATTATATGTTTCATAAAATAATAAATTAAATATAATATATATTCATAAATGTTATTATTATTATTAAACTTCCTTTATTCAACCTATTTTTATCAAATGGTATGTAAAATTATCGCTCGTGCATATGTACGGCTTACTGTCTCTATGTAGTGATACAATTCATTTCTCATCACCATATTTTATGAATGAGTATTATGATGGTTTTAATGATATATGATAATTTTGAAATAATTATACTTCTATAATGATAATAATATATCTAAATTCTTATCTTACAAATTATTGGAAAACAATAACATCAATGATGCATACGTGTGGACTACTACCTCCACAAGGTGATGAGATTCGTTTTTCATTTCTGAATTACATGGATGGTAATAATGATGGATTTAATGAATATATATGTTATATATGATATAATAATTATTTTCTAAAGTTTATTTATTATCTTAATTTATTTTTTTCCATACGTCGAAAAAAAAATGAAAACAATGTTTATGCATATGTACGGTCTACCGTCTCCATGAACAATATATTCATTTTGATATCTATATCTTTTATAAATAACTATAAACTTTTATATAATGAATATATATATATATATGATATTTATATCATGATTATAATTTATAGATTATTTAACCGTGATCAAAATATAATGACCAAAACAACCAAACCATAACATACATGAAAAATGAAATAGATATCACTTGGAATAGTGATTTTCATAAAGAAATGATAACAAATGGGTAATAAAAGGTTATAATTAAAACATATATGGTATTATAAATATGATAATGGTTATTTAATATATTTATAATAAATCTATATTTATTATATAGGAGGTTCCAATGCGTATAAAGGAATTCGGACCTAAGGTAAGGGATTTTCGTCTCACTTTTACTTCTGTGAGACACATGTCATATTCACCACTTGTTTTTTTATGTGGTATATATACTTACCATGAATGAATTTCATAATTATTATTATTAATTTTATGTGAATTTACATTTTTATATATGGTTTTTTCTTTTATGGTACTTATGATTTATAAGTTACCAAATTGGTAAGGGTTTAATGTAACAATCTCATTATTTATCAGGATTGTTTATGGTTAAGTTAAGATGATGAAATATTATGGTCTATCTCTAAATAATCTAATAAATTTTCTTATACTATAATTACTTTTGTAAAATACATTTTTTCCGTTCATTTTCCTCATATTAAGCACTCAAGATACCAAAAATTTGTTTTAAAGAAAATCAATTTTATTTTTATTTTTTAAAAAAATCCTTTTTATTCCATATCCATGTTTTCTAAAAAAAATGTTTCAAATAAATATTTTATATTATCATATGATTTTTTAAATTCATTTTTACCAATTTTTTAATTTTTAAATAATTTTTTAGAATAAAAATTATTGTCTTTTTTTAAATGAGATACTTTTTGAATTTTTCTATAAAAGTGTAAAAGGTATGTTTTATTTTAATCTATATGACATGAATGGAATTTGCCTCCATCATGAACAATCAATTTTTTGAAGCTTATATTAAAAGTTTAAAAGATTATTTTAAAATAAAAATTTTCACTAATAATTTAAAAATCTTTATGTTTTAAAAAAGTTATATCAAATTTAAAAGGGTATTTTCCTTAAGAAATGTTCCAAGTGATCTTTAAAAATCATTTTCCATCTAGGATGACATATTTGATGTTAATTATTATTTATTGGTGATAAGATCTAATGATATCATTCTTAGTATTTCTTGGTAAGGTTAATGATTATATTGATGAGATATTTTTGAAACTAATTTATTTTCCATTGCTTATGTTATATTGAATTGATGAAATGTTTATAAAACTCATTTTATTTTCATAGGTTATGATTTTTTGATAAGATGAATGTTTTATGATATTATTGAACACAAATTTATAGTTTTAATTATGTTATTGTGGTTACATTATAAAAAAGTTTGGTGTTTACTTTATAATCAAGTATGGTGGTTAAGTTATAACTAAGGGTGGCGGTTACATTATAACCAAGGATGGAGGTTATGTTATAAACCAGGATGGTTGTTATATTATAACCATGGATGGTGGTTGTGTTATAACCAAGGATGGTTGGGACCTATATCTCCCTCCAATGCATTGGATAATGATTCATATCTCATGAGATAAATAGGGCTGTAATGGGGAGTGAACTTAGTTTAGTAAGGGAATATATCCACTTTGATAGTCTTGGTAGTGAACCTTGGCTACTATGCTGGTTTGGGGAGTGAAACCATTCCACTATGATAGTCTTGGAAATGATCCTTAGCTATTAAGTAAATGATTTTCTATGCTTATGTTTATGCCAAAAACTTATGTCTTATATTAATCATATTCTATAATGGATCATGTTCTTGGATTACATTATGATTCATGTTATTTGAACTACCATGATGTATTCCTTGACTTAAAATTATGATCAATGATATGTTGGTTATGGATTTAAAATGTTAAGATCAAGTTCTCATACCCTTATTCACATGTTATTCTTATTTCATAAATGATATCTACCTTATTTACCCTTTCTAATCATCTCAGCTTACCATTTCTTATTTATTATTTCCATGGGTTATGAATAAAGGTTTTTGGAATGGTACGTCTAAGAAGGTTTCTAGTTATAAAGAATATAATGGGATACTCTTATGAATTAGTTGTTTATGTTTCCAAGTTTCCAAAAGCACTAGACCTATACAGTTTTGGCATGGATCACTATGGTATATAATGAATATTCATTTATTAAGATATGATATCTATTTAAGAAAATTATGATTCCTTATAACCATTGAGAACTATGAACATTGGTAATAATTTTCCCATTAGAGTTAGTATTTATAAAGGGTTATGACAACTGATAGTCGATGAAAAAAGGAGGAGTGATGGAATCAACTAAAAGAGTCATGCATTTAGAAGCCCATTTTTCTGAACATGGGAGGGAGGTAGAATCATTAGGGTTCTCCCTTAACCAAGACCAATAAGTTATTTAACAAGTAGGGATTGATTTTAATTGATTATGGGAGAAGTTTAAGTTAGTAGAGATCACCACTAGGTCAATGTTAGCTGATTCACTCCATGAATCTACCACTATCACACACCTTACACTTATGGGTTATGTTGGTGTAATAAGTGGTTATTTATATATACCTTAATAATATAAAATTTTTTGTATTAATTAAATATTTATTTATTCAATCCCATTACCAGAATTATTTTATTTAATAAAATAACAATTAATGTAAGATAAATTTTAAAAACAGTTTTTTGAACACAAATAAAATTTCATTTCATTTTTAAAAAAATCTAAAAACTTTTATAATTCAAGAATTCTAAATATAATTTATTTTATTTAAATATTATTATAAAACAATATTAATTTTTATAGTAATGATAATTTAATTTTATAATGTCATAGAGAATTTTTATAAGTGTTAAAAAGTTGATTATGTCATAAAAATTATTATTTTTCAATATATAGGTATTATTCATTTAATAACTTAAATTATCATATTTTGGAAATTATTTTTACAAAAAAAAATTATTTGGAATCAGAAAGTCGCAATAAGGTTAGGGTGAAATTTTGAGAATTTTTTAACATACTTCATTTTTGTGAATAGTAAAAAATATAATTTTGTATTTTCAATATATTTTATAACAAAATATATATGTTATTGTTATTTAATAATTATTTATACAAATTCAATGAAAATAATGTGTTATTTTATTAATATTATTTATTTTAATTATTTTAAATTAGTTTCCAAACCCATAAATAACTTTCCAAAGTCTAAAATGGAAATAATGGTGTTAATAACAATATTTAGTGAAAATTTTAATTTCCCATGTCCAAAGTAATATTAAGAAATGGATTTCAGTTATAATGGATTAAAATGTTATAAACCATGACTTAAATTCCCAAAACCATGAGTAAAAACAATGGGTAATCCATTGTTTTCTTATTTTCCAAAACCTAGAATTCCAATACCTATATTTAGAAACTATTAAACAAATCCTACTCTTTTACGATAAGTAACCACCAATATCATCCTTACTCTCCACTATAAATCTATTATCAATGATGTTATGGTCATTTTACCTCCAATATAGTCCCTCAAAGATTTTCCTAAGGTCTTTAGGTTCCATCATCTTGTTCTGGGAAGTTTATCTTCAAGGTAAGAAAATTATTTACTTCCTCTTTCCCATTCTAGTACCTCTTTTGTGATATATTTTTTAAGTGTTGAATTACATTTTTTCATACCATTTTTAACTATATAATTAGTTAAAAAATATTTTTTATTAATGGTTGAGTTTTTTCACTCCCATTATTACCTTTCCTTGATCCACGTTGTATAGTTTCATAGTGCTGAATTCATTTTTTCGAATTTATCTCATTTACATGAAACATTATTATAATGTTAATATCAAAAACCCTTTCTTATCCATGTTAATTTACTTAGAGGTAAACATAATATATTTATTTGTATATTTACATGTATGAAACCAATATTACTTTTATGTGGGTTAAAAATGAATTAATATTCAAGTCTTTAAGAACTTATTATATAGTCAACAATTTTATATGAAACTCATTCTTAATTCTACTCAGGTTATTTATGAAATTTTTTATTATGATTGATGTTGGTCACATGAATTAATTCATATAAATGGTGAACCAAAATGGTTCTCTAATGAATTTTATAAATAATTAATCTCTAGAGATTACATTTTTTATGATACCTTGGTAAATAACCTTGGTGATTATGTTTTATAACACCTCGATGATAATCCTTGGTGATATTCTTATAAATGTCCCATTTTTATGTTTTATCCACATTTCTATGTCATTTATCAAGTAATTATGATTATTCTATCATTTCATGCCTCTTGTTTTATCCATGATGATCATTCATGTTTTTTTTCCTTATTCTTCCTTACTGGGATTTATACTCACTCTTTTATATTGATGTATGTCCCTAAGAAAATACTTTCAGTGAGGAGACATAAGAATTATTAATAATGGAGACTTTCAAAATGATTAAATAAATTTTATGTTTTCATCATATAATTCATGTATTATGTACCGAGTTTACAAGACATTAGTCTTTAAAATATCCTTCAAAGTTATTAATTTTTGAAGATCCTGGTTTTCAGAAAGGTATGTTCTCGTTATGTTTCAGATGAATCCTTTGTTTTGGGCCTCAAGGGATGTTTTCTAAAAGTGTGAGGGGATTTGGGGGTGTTTTAGGGACTCGGGGCATGGACGAAGGGATAGTTGGGCAAGACAGGCCAGGGCACACGGCCTGCACATGGCCAGGAAAACCGTGCGGCCTGCCCAGGTGAAGTTGTGCGACCCTTCCTCCTTAGACAGTGGCATGCGCATGGTTTGCTAAACCGTGCAGCTAAACTATGAGGCCACTTAAAGTTGGGAAAAATTACAGTTTTTCCACTTCGGGCTTTTAAACCGCACTAGGGATTATCCTCTCCTCCTCCTCTTCTGACCCTAGCGACGAACTTGGCTGACCCAAGCTTCCCAAGGGTGGTTCTCCTTTGATTCTTGGCCGTTTGGAGCGCTGTTGGTTGCGGATTGAAGCTCCGGGTAAGGATAATCCCATATTTGGTTCTATTTTTCGTTTAGGGTTGATATATTTTCTCCCTCTCGTTCTGAATCCCAAAAACCCTATCTTTTGGGTGAGTTTTAGGTTGCAGCTCCAAAGGATGGTTGGATCGAAGTCTAAGGACTCGATTGAGGGTGTGTTCAACCGCGATTATGAGGTAGGTGGTCTATAAGTTATATCCCATAGCATTTGAGTAAATTGTGCATGTTGGGTTATGTTATTGTTTACCTTTGGTTATGTTTTGGATAACCTTTGCATGTTTGGAATTAATGGTGTTTAAAATGTCAAATGGGAACCCTCACGATCCCTATGGGATGTGTTGGTATTGACTTGACCTAATTGGGGTCATCCATGGGATGTGTCGGCTTCTCCTGGGCTTATGGATTGTAATTGAACAAGTGACCTTGTTGTAATTAAGTGTAGAGACTTTAATGAATAAGTTGGCATGATTGGTTGAACTTGGAATAGAAATTAAGTGATGCACCTATACTTGGAAATAACCAAAGGGTTAATTGGAATGGGTTGAATGGTTGAATCATGGAAATGGTGAATGGGTTGAATGGGTTAATGTATAAATTGATTAAAGACCATAACGGGATGGGTTATGGGTTTAGTGTTAAATTCTTAGTTAGTTAGGCATAACACATGGGAATTGGGTGAATGGTTAAATGATGTGAAAGGGGAAATGTGTTAATGGGTTAAGGCATGATGTGGAATTCCCATGTGGGGTATTGTGAACAGTGTTTGTCATAGGGAAATGGTTTGGATGGTTGATGGTTTCTTGTATATAATCATGTGCACATGGCTTCATAGAGTGGGGTATGACATGAGGATCTACGCCCATGGGTCGAGTGAAGACTGAGGCTCTAAACTCCACCCAAAATGCATGGGTTAGGAAAGGGGACTAAGGGTCTATTCTCCTAACAGTTGCATCCACCCGGACTGAGGCTTTGAGGTGAGGATATGGTTTCTATGAGGGAGTTAGTACTAGTAAGATAGGATAATGATGTGTTTACCCTCTTGCATGTGATTGATGGCCTTAGACCCATGTAACATAAGGTATGTGATTAACTCATGGAGATGTGATGAAAGGGTAAGTGATGGTAAATGGTAATAAATGGATGGTAATGAAATGGAAAGGGATTTTGATTTAAACTGGTTAATGGAACCTTAAATAATTACTTGGCATTTATAATTCATTTTCCTTTTGCATGCACAACTGTTTATAATGGATATTTTATAGACACCGTTGGTGGTGGCCTACTGAGTTGTACTCACACCCTGATCAGGCCACTATTGGGTACCCGAGCAGACATCATGTTTGCAGGTCAGGACAAGGGAAAGGGTCATTGCTAGTTAGCTGAGTGGACATGGGTAGCACTCGGTGGAGGATCCAAACTTGGAGTCGGGACCATTTTGGGATTTTGGCCTTTGTCTTTATTTTTGGGCTTTTGTTCACTCTTGCACTATAGTATGACATGGCATATTTATTTTTGGAAATGGTTTCTATACATGTTCCTTGTTTATTTGTTATTGTTTCCGCTATCTGGTTATTCTGTTGTGGCTTACTCTGATAAAAAGGGGGTATAGTCTCCCCACTTGACCCCATAGACCCCCACTGCTAGTCGGCAGCCTTTAGCGTACGGGGAGGCACACTTAAGGTCATGTAACCACCCGGCTCGGAGCACTGGTTTAGTGGATTCCGGGTCAGGGATGTTACAAAGTGGTATCAGAGGAGGTTTTTCTTCTCCTTCTCTAAGGTCTTATTATTTGGGATTGGTAGCCAAGGGTTAGGATGTGTCAGGCCTTGGCAATGAGCTCGTTCTTGGGAGTATCTAACCCAGGTATGGAGGAAAAATCCAAGTCACCCTGGGTGGGAAATGTTGTTCTTAGTTGTGTGTTGTTACAGTTGATGATATTTCACCGTTGGGTGATGCACATGTGGTTTGATATGACTATTTTATGATATTTGGATCGTGGCCTTAATGGCATGAGAATTTGCATTCATTCATCATTTTAGGAACCTAGGGAGGTAGGTGACATGCATTGCGTTAGGCACGCGCATTGGGTAGGTGTGTGAGGCAGGAAGGTAGGGTGCATCATGCATTTCATGAAACCAAGAAATAATGAGAAAATGAAATATAAGGGTTTGAAATGAAGTGGAAAATGTTGTGTAAAGTGTTGTGTGAGTTTGTTGGTAGTTCACGGTTGTTTACCCCATATGGACCATGGTCGCGGTAGGGATGGTTGGGGTGGTTGTAGCTAGTGAAGAGATTTTGTTGCAGTTGTGAAGTTTTATGGTACGCGTTCTAAATCCTGTGCTTGGAATTGTAGAGAGATGCCAGCACGACGTCGATTTCTAGTTGGGAAATGGCAGGACGTTGTTGAGAACACTGCTCCAGTAGAGGAGCAAGAAAATGTGGTGATCAATAAAGGTAGAGAAGACCAGTTTCGAGAGAACTTGGATCGCCTGATGCAGATGATTGATCGTGACCCAGGGCGGGTTGCACCAAGTGTGTTTGAGCTGACCAGGGAATTCCAACTGCATCACCCTCCGACTTTCATCAGGGAGGGTGGGCCAGAGGCAGTGGAGTTCTGGTTAGAGTATGTCCAGAAGATACTGGATCATCTGGAGACTCCAGTTAAAAAGTGAGTGAAGATGGCCGCTTATATGTTGTGGGTCCAGGCTAGGTGTTGGTGGGACATTCTGGATCAAATCGATTAGGATGAGGGAATGTCATGGAAGGTTTTTTAGGAAACGTTTCTGGAGCATTTCTACCCAGAGACTTTGAGGTAGGAGCAAGCTGCAGAGTTTATGAGCCTGACTCAGGGATCATTGTTGGTGATGAAATATGCTAGTCACTTCACTGATTTGAGATGCTTTGTCCCAGTGTTAGCTGGGGATGAGGCAGTGGTAGCAAGACATTTCCAGGATGGGCTGAGGAATGAGATCAGGTCTCAAGTAAATATCTTCCTCTTGAAGAGGTTCGCAGAGGTAGTGGATCAGGAATTGATCTGGGAAGGAAACCTGAAGGGATCTTCAGGTAGTGGTCTAGTGGTGCCAGTGGGGCAGAAGAGTAGTACAGCTACTGAGGGTCATAAGCGACGCAATGAGGGCTCGCATCATGGAGGAAGTGTGCAAAACAGCTGGAAGAGAGGGTCCACCTCTCAGAGTGGGCATCAGGTGTTCTGCTATCAGTGTGGTAGGACGGGGCACATACATAGTCAGTGTCCTCGACCTCCAGTTGATTTTCGTTCATGTGGCAGGATGGGACATGTGCAGAGGTTCTGCAGGAATCCTCGGTAGGTAGGTGAACATGATGGTGGAAGACAGATACCGAATACGGGAAAGGGATTAGTTGCCCATTATCAGGCAGCCAGCTGGAGCTCCACGAGCTGTACTGGCAGGGGCGGTGGACGTGAAACTCCCGGGAATGATTGCTCATGCCAGTAGGGTAGTGAATCATAGGGAGTTCAGGATGGAGCCCAGGGTAGAGGGGCAAGTCAGCTTCAAGCAGTTAAGTTTTCTCCTAGCGATGGTGAGGCCAGACCGTCGACTGTTTGAGGTATGATCCTTGTAGCTTCTACGTTTGCTTTGTTGTTTGACACGGGTTCCACACACTCTTTTATCTATGCTCAACTTGAGGTATTGATGGTTTTACCTTTGGAAAGGGTGTGTGGTGTTATGTCAATTGACACCCCGTTGGGAGTGCGGGTTGAGGATATCAAGCAGTGAAAGGGATGTTCCTTGGATGTTGGTGGGTATTGTTTTCTGTTGAATTTATTCATTCTCGAGATGTTAGGGTTTGACCTAATCTTGGGAATGGATTGGTTTGTGTTGTACCAAGAACACATAGAATTTTATCATCGTAGAGTATTGTTCAGGTCTCTTGAGGGTGACGCTTACGTTCACCATGGAGAATGGGATATTCGAGCAGGGCGTGCGGGGTTGTTTTGTCAACAGATGGGTAGACTCATGGCCCAAGTGGCATGTCTCATTCTCGATGATGATGAAAGAGGGGAACAAAATGTTTTTACTCCTGTGGTGGAATGGTTCCGGGATGTGTTTTGTAAGGATTTCTCGGGGTTTCCACCTGAGAGGGATGTTGAGTTCACGATCGAGTTGTTGCTGGGAGCGGAGCCAGTTTCTATTCCACCATACCAAATGGCACCAGCAGAACTCCGGGAACTGAAGTTTCAGCTTGAGTATTTGGAGCGTAAGGGGTTTATCCGTCCTAGTACGTCTCCTTGGGGATCTTCTATTCTTTTTGCAAAGAAGGACGGTGGGTCGTTGAGGCTGTGCGTAGACTATCAAAAGTTGAATCAGATGACAGTGAAGAATTGGTACCCTCTTCCTAGAATTGATGACATGTTTGATCAGTTGAGGGGTGCATCAGTGTTTTCTAAGATTGATCTGAGGTCGGGTTATCACCAGTTGAGGGTGAGGTCTTCTATCATACCATGGACCGCTTTCCGAAGTCGGTACGGGTTGTTTGAGTTTGTGGTAATGTCTTTCGGCTTGACCAATTCACTGGCGGTGTTTATGGATTTGATGAACCAGATCTTTCATCCCTATCAAGATCAGTTTGTGGTTGTCTTTGTTGACGATATCTTAGTGAACTCAAAAACTCACGACGATCATTCCCAACATCTTGACATCACCTTGGGTAAGCTAAGAGAGCTTCGGCTATATGCCAAGTTATCCAAGTGTCAATTATGGATAGGCGAGGTGTATGTTCTGGGTCACATCATCTCGGAGGTAGGTGTGACAGTGGATCCAGAGAAAGTGCAGGCAGTTGTGTCTTGGGAGCATCCCAAGAGTGTTTCTGATGTTCATAGTTTTCTAGGTCTGGTCGGGTATTATCGAAGGTTCATTCAGGATTTCTCTTGCTTGGCAGCACCACTCTCGGGCTTGACCAATAAGGGAATCAGGTTCTAGTGGTCAGGGGCTTGTGGGGATTCCTTCCAAGAGTTAAAGAATCTGTTTACCACTGCACCTATCTTGATCTTACCTGAACTGGGTAAGAAGTATGTCATGTTTTGTGATGCGTCCGGAATCGGACTTGGGGCTGTGTTGATGTAGGATGAGAGAGTTGTAGCTTATGGGTCGACGCAGTTGAGACCCCATGAGAAGAACTATCCCACTCATGACCTTGAGTTAGCTGCAGTAGTGTACGCCTTGAAGTGCTAGAGACACTATCTGTTGGGGGAACAGTTTACCATGTTTACGGAATATAATATCTTAAAGTACATCTTCTCACAGCAGGATCTGAATCTTCGGCAGCGAAGATGGGTTGAATATATCCAGTCTTTTGACTTTGAGTTGGTGTACACGCCAGGAAAGGGGAATAGTGTTGCTGATTCACTGAGCAGGAAGATTCAGAATCAGGTAGTTCAGGAGTCCATCACCGAGTGGAGGGTGATGGCTTTGTTTGCAGAGATGCGCCTAGAGGTATAGTAAGAAAGTGGTCAGGTCACTCTTGCTTCATTAACGATGTAGTAGACGCTTTTGAGT
Source organism: Viscum album (assembly GCA_963277665.1). Lineage (NCBI taxonomy): Eukaryota > Viridiplantae > Streptophyta > Magnoliopsida > Santalales > Viscaceae > Viscum > Viscum album. The sequence continues at coordinate 379,287,394 of OY728163.1, read as the reverse complement.
CGAGTTAAGGAAGGTCAGCTCGATGATCCTGGCTGTTTGTCCATGAAGGAAAATCTTAAAGGTGGGGAGCTACCTTCTGGTTGTTCCATCGACGCGGAAGGTTTTGTTCATGTTCGTGATCGTGTGGTTGTTCCCATGTGTGTGCGGGAAGAGTTGTAGCATGATTTCCATGCGTCAAAGTGGGTAGTTCATCCTGGTTTGACCAAGATGTACTGTGATCTCCAAAGGCAGTTTTGGTGGCCTGGAATAAAGAAGGTAGTTGCGGGCTTTGTGGTACGGTGCCTTACCTGTCAGCAGGTGAAGGACGAGCATCAATGCCCAGGTGGTTTGTTGCATCCATTTCCCATTCTAGAGTGTAAGTGTGATGATTTAATGATGGATTTTGTTTTGGGTATTCCGAGGACGCCGCGGAAGAACGATGCAATTTGGGTGGACGTGGATCGGTTAAAGAAAGTGGCTCATTTCTTACCGATTCAGGAGGCCTATACAGTCGACCAGTTGGGTGAGATGTATGTTCGGGAGATAGTGAGGTTGCATGGGGTGCCTCGGACCATAGTTTCGGACGGATATCCATGTTTCACGTCACGTTTCTGGCAAGGTTTGCAGAAGGCGGTTGGTACGCATGTGTTTTTGAGTATGGCTTTCCACCCACAGACGGACGGGCAGTCAGATCGTACGATACAAGTGTTGGAAGACATGTTAAGAGCATGTGTCTTGGACCTTGGTGGATCATGGGAGAGGAATCTATCATTGGTTGAGTTTTCCTACAAATTTTTTTTTCAAGCTACGATTCAGATAGCACCATTTGAGGCACTCTACAGGAGACCATGTAGATCTTTGTTGTGTTGGCTAGAGGCTGGTGAATCTAAGTTATTGGGGCCAAGTATCATGCAGGAAACTTCGGAGAGAGTCAATTTGATTAGGAAGCGGATGGCTATAGCTTAGATTAGGCAGAAGTCGTATGCAGATCGGAATCGTAGACCTATTGAGTATGGGTTGGGTGATAAAGTGTTCCTTTGGGTGTCTCCAAGGTTGGGTCACCATCGGATTCGGAAACAGGGTAAGTTGGCACCCACATATGTGGGACCTTTCAAGATTGTTGAGAGGATCGGACCAGTGGATTACTTATTGGCTCTTCCATAGCGGTATGGTGGGATGCCTGATGTGTTTCATGTGTCGCAGCTTCAGCAGTATCACCCTGACCCATCTCACGTGGTTGATGTTGAGGATGTGGAGATTGAGGCTAATGCATCCTTTAAGGTGCATCCAATCCGTGTGGTGGATCGTAGTGAGAAGGTATTGCAAGGAAAGGTTGTTCCATTAGTTCGAGTACTATGGAATCATGGGAAAGTTCAGGAAGAAACTTGACAGTGAGAATCGGATATGCGGGCTCACTGGCCCGAACTCTTCTTTTCGGTGGATCAATGAGGCTTGGGAGATCGGCTCGAGGAAGAGACGTTATAAGGTGGTGAGGTTGTAAGATCCCGTTTTTTGAAAAGGTATGTTCTCATTATGTTTTGGTTGAATCCTTTGTTTTGGGCCTCAAGGGATTTTTTTCTGAAAGTAATAGGGGCTTTGGGGGTGTTTCAGGGACTCGGGGCATGAAATAAGGGAGAGCTGGGCAAGACAGGCCAGGGCGCACGGCCTGCCCACGGCCAGGAAAACCGTGTGGCCTGCCCAGGTGAAGTCGTGTGACCCTTCCTCTTTAGACAGTGGCATGCGCACAGTTTGCACACAGTTTTCTAAACCCTGCAGCTAAACCGTGCGGCCACTTAAAGTTGGGAAAAATTACAGTTTTTCCACTCTAGGGTTTTAAACCCCACTCGGGATTTTCCTCTCCTCCTCCTCTCCCGACCCTAGCGACGAACTTGGCCGACCCAAGCTTCCCAAGGCTGGTTCTCCTTCGATTCTTGGCCGTTTAGAGCACCGTTGGTTGCGGATTGAAGCTTCGGGTAAGGCTAATCCCATCTTTGGTTCTCTTTTTGTTTTAGGGTTGATATATTTTCTCCCTCTCATTCTGAAGCCCTAAAACCCTATAGTTTGGGTGAGTTTTAGGTTGAATCTCCAAAGGTAGGTTGGATCGAGGTCTAAGAACTTGATTGAGGGTGCGTTCAACCGCGGTTACGAGGTAGGTGGTCTACAAGTTATATCCCATAGTATTTGAGTAAATTGTGCATGTTAGGCTATGTTATTGTTTACCTTTGGTTATGTTTTGGATAACCTTGGAATGTTTGGAATTAATGGTGCTTAAAATGTCAAATGGGAACCCCACGATCCCTATGGGATGTGTTCAGATTGACTTGACCTAATTGGGGTCATCCATGGGATGTGCTAGCTTCTCCTGGGCTTAGGGGTGGTAATTGAACAAGTGACCTTGTTGTAATTAAGGGTAGAGACTTTAATGAATAAGTTGGCATGATTGGTTAAACTTGGAATAGAGGTTAGGTGATGCACCTATACTTGGTAATAACCAAAGGTTTAATTGGAATGGGTTGAATGGTTGAATCATGGAAATGGTGAACGAGTTGAATGGGTTAATGTGTAAATTGATTAAAGACCATAACGAGATGGGTTATGGGTTTAGTGTTAAATTCTTAGTGAGTTAGGCATTACACATGGGAATTGGGTGAATGGTTAAATGATGTGAAAGGAGAAATGTGTTAATGGGTTAAGGCATGATGTGGAATTCCCATGTGGGGTATTGTGAACAGTGTTTGCCATAGGGAAATGGTTTGAATGGTTGATGGTTTCTTATATATAAGCATGTGCACATGGCTTCGTAGAGTGGGGCATGACATGAGGATCTACGCCCATGGGTAGAGTGAAGAATGAGGCTCTAAACTCCACCCAAAATGCACGGGTTAGGAAAGGGGACTAAGGGCCTATTCTTCTAACGGTTTCATCCACCCGGACTGAGGCTTCGAGGTGACAATATGGTTGCTATGAGGGAGTTAGTCCTGGTGAGATAGGATAACGATGTGTTTACCCTCTTTCATGTGATTGATGGACTTAGACCCATGTAACATAAGGTATGTTATTAACTCATGGAGATGTGATGAAAGGGTAAGTGATGGTAAATGGTAATAAATGGATGGTAACGGAATTGCAAGGGCTTTGGCATTAAACTGGTTAATGGCACCTTAAATAATTACTTGGAATTTATAATTCATTTTCCTTTTTCATGCACAACTGTTTATACTGGATATTTTGTAGACATTGTTGCTGGTGGCCTACTGAGTTGTACTCACACCCTGCTCGGGCCGCTGTTGGGTACCCGAGCAGACTTCATGTTTGCAGGTCAGGACAAGGGAAAGGGTCCTTGCTAGTTAGCTGGGTGGACATGGGTAGCACTTGGTGGAGGATCCAGACTTAGAGTCGGGACCATTTTGGGATTTTGGTTGTTGTATTTATTTTTGGTCTTTTGTTCACTCTTGCACTGTAGTATGACATGGCATATTTATTTTTGGAAATGGTTGTTATACATGTTCCTTGTTTATTTTTTATTGTTTCCACTATCTGGTTATTCTGTTGTGGCTTACTCTGATAAAAAGGGGGTATAGTCTCCCCACTTGACCCTATAGACCCCCACTGCTAGTTAGCAGCCTTTGGCTTACCGGGAGGCGCGCTTAAGGTCATGTAACCACCCGGCTCGGAGCACTGGTTTAGTGGCTTCCGGGTCAGGGACGTTACAAATTTAATATTTGTTAATTAATTATGTTAAAATTCGTGTATTTAAGAGGCGAGATTCTATAGTTAGTATCAAAGTTAAGGTTTAGTTATTTTTTGAAACTAGGACTATAAAAATTTTATCAATAACCCTAGGTATATGATTAAATATAGGAAAATATCCTTAAATTTTGGTGAAATATAAATCGAGTTGTTTCTGGGAAATTAATTATCTTTCTGGATACTATAAGTGGATGTGGCTCTAGAATAGTTATACCTTGGGTTAATAGACCTTAAAATCTCACATTGGTAGACTTGATATTCCCTTGGTTCATGAAAAAGAGGACTTGTTTCACACCTAGTTTGACACTCCCATGGGATATGATTTGGTAAATCCCATGTTATTTACAAACCATTATAAAGGATATATAGATAATGTGAACTTTTTAAGATTAATGTATGTCATCTTAAAAGCATGATATTATCATCTTATAGGATTAATATTACAACTACTTAAAAAAAGTAAAATTATTTTAAATCAACTCAAAATGATTCTAAAAACTGCACTTTTTACTTTATTAACAAATAAATATTTTAAGTAAAACCAGCATATACCAGTAGGAATAACCTAAAGATATTTATATTTGAAAAATATCATTAATTTATTCTATTCTATTTATTTTATTATATAATTTTCATTATAAGATTCCCAATAGTAAAAAATTTCTCACTTATGTTTTTTTCTTCTAGAAAAATGGAAGGAAATAGAAGGACTTGCGTAAAAAACATATGCAATAGAAACTGCGATGATGGCCTGCCCAATATGGGGGGAACTAGAGTTGAAAAATTCATGATGATGATGATTAATTAGTTAACTTGGGTCATTAAAGAAACCTAAACATGTGGAGCATCCAACTTCAGCAAGGAATGAATAACTCGTAGTTGAATCCTCCATGCATTAACAACCAGATGTTTTTAGTGGAACCTCTGATCTACTGATCATTTAACAATGAATCAATACTATAGAAAATTTATTTTATATAATCCATTTTTTTGACCAAGGTAAAGTTATTTTTGTATTATATTTCTTCGAGCGAGAGGATGAACAGTGGTGGACATTGATCAGGATCGTGAAGCCAAGGGATGAGGTGGAATCCATAAAATGGAAATTCATAAAAAAATCATTTTCAACAAGTATTTTTCTCATATCATCAACACCAATATGGATAGGTATATTCTTGATTTGAAAAAAGGGAAAATGAATTATTGGGGAATTATGAGATGAAAATTATAAGGCTTTCACAATACACATCATTCTTTATTGTTGATTCTGATGGGGAGATCGACCAATTCTTTTATAGAATGAGACCCCATCTACAAAAAGAATTGAAAATCTAATACTTTGGGAGTTAGAAAGAGATAGTTGGATGTGATCTTAAATTTTGAATGTAGTTTGAATATTCACATTGGATTCATGGAAGGAATGATAAGAAGATAATAACAGATAAAAAATATCAAAATAATCCAGATAGGAAGAAAGTAAAACATACCATGTGAAATAAATATGGGAAGAATCGTTTGGTTGATTTCCTTCAAGGAAGATGAAAGTGTAAAAGGTGTGAAATAGATAGACATATAGATAGAAATGTTTTTGACGATGTTAAAAATTAACATCCAAATACCAATGATAAAGTAAATATGGTTCAAGAACAACCTACCATGAAATGATTTAAGTGTGAGGAGCATATACATTTCACTAACCAATGTACAAATTAGAAGATGATAGAGGGTAACCACCACCAACCTCAACATAGGCCAACGGATTAATGTCATGTATTCACAATCATGATGGCTGAAGTAGAGGCTCCAAATGATGTTGTCATTGGTACTCTCATCATACACTCCAATCTAGCAAGTACATTGTTTGATTATGGTTCAACACATTATTTTATTTCATTCATGTTTATAAATAACATCAAAGTAATACCAAAATTTCTGGTAGCAGATTTTTTGACTAAAGCTCCTAGAGAAACTGTTCAATAAAAAAAGTTATATAGGGACTCCCCTACTAACTTTGGTTAGTGAAATCTCTCTACAAATATGGTGGTTCTCCTAATGCTGGAAATTGAAATGATACTTGGGATGGATTGTTTGTCAAAGTATAATTCCAAGATCAACTATAGATGTAAGAATATTTTTGTTATCATTAAGGTATAACCAATAGTTATCTTAAAAGGAGATATATCTTATCTTGAGTTATTCCATGAATCGCCTCTTATTTACTTATTTGTGGAAATTATTGGTGAAGAAATAGAATAAATAGTATGTTTAAAGATTGTAGATGTACCCCCTGTTTAGGAATACATTGATTTGTTTCCTAAAGAGTTATCCAGTCCTCTCCCAAAAAGAGAGGTTGATTTCTCAATTTGACTCATACCTATATATAACCCAATATTGAAGACTCTATATAGAATGGAATATGTAGAGGTGGATGAATTAAAGAAGCAACTTAAAGATCTTTTTTAGAATTATTTTACCCAACTAAGTGTATCTCCATGGGAGATCCTATTATTTTTATTAAAAATAAAGATGGATTGATGCAAATAGTCATTTAATATAAATAGATTAATGATATAATATTAAATAACAAATACCCTCTTAAGAGGATATATGATTTTTTCAACCAACTTCAATGGGTTCAATTATTCTCTAAGATTTACCTCTAATCAAGGTATCATCTATTGAGAATGGAGAAAGAATATATCTCAAAGACTACCTTCTGAACAAGATATGATCATTATGAGTTTTTTTATTACCTTTGGATTGAATAATTCTCCTTCCATATTTATGGATTATATGAATATATTCTTTATGGACAAACTTAATAAATTTTTGGCATTTTTTACTAATGATATTATGATATATTATGAAAGTCGTGAAGAGAATGAGGATCGTCTAAGGGTTATATTATAAACTTCGAGGAAGGAATGTTTTTTGATAAATTCATAAAATGTGATTTCTAGTTACAATAAGTCACATTCTTAGTAAACTTCATGATTAAAAAAGAAATATTAGTGGATATAGTAAAGAAAAAGTCCATGTAGGAGTGTCTAAGTCCTAAAACTATAAATAATATTCATAATTTATATGGGTTAGTAGTTTACTATAGATGGTTTGAGAAACAAAATTCACAAAATTCTAATCTACTAACTAAGATAACTTGAAAGGGACTTAAGACTATCTAAAAAAGAAGTTTGAATAATGTTTTTAAAAACTAAAGAGGAGGTTGGTTAGTGTGCCTATGATAACACTACCCTCTTTTGAAGAAGGGTTTTTTATCTATAGTGATGCATCTTTGAAAGGACTTGGATGTGTTCTTATAAAAAAATGATAAGGTTATATAATATAAAACTATAAAATTAAAACCTTGGGAGAAGAATTATCACACTCATGACTAGGAACTATCCAAAATCATTTTTTCTATGAAGACATGTAGATGTGGTCTTTATAGAAAAAAATTGTGATATATATTCACTAACCACCAATGTTTGATGTATATATTCCCATAATAGGAACTAAAAATTAGTCAAAGGAGATTGTTTTAACTTATTAAATATTATGAATGTTCAATTCATTATCACCCCCATATAGAAAACAAAGTTTTATATGCATTGAGTATAAAATATCTTGTTATTATTATAATGATGATGATTGGAGGATATACATTGATCAAGAAACTAGTATGTTTAGACATGGGAATCATAAGGGAAGGGACATCATCAATATTATCCAAAAGGATTTCACAGTTTTCATTACTAGATAAGATCAAGAAATGTCAAACAGATGATCCTTTGATGAAATAGAAAATAGAGGCTATGAAAAATGGTAAGTCTCGTGAATTTAGTATTGATCATGAAGGAGTAATGAAATTTGGTACAAGGAAATGTATTCAATATATTATGGAGATAAATAATGATATGAAGGTTAAATCTCATAGATCTACATTCCATATACACCTTTGAATCAATAACATGTATTGGGACCTTAATGATCATTATTGTTGGGATAATATGAAAAGGGAGATTACCAATTATACTACAAGGTTCTTGGTGTGTCAACAAGAGAAGGTGGAGAAAAAACATCTTAAATTAGTATTACAACCACTACTCATACCTAGATAGAAGTTTTATGACATAAATATAAACATTGTCACTATACTTTAAAATACTTCCATGGGTAACAATACTATATAGGTAATCATTGATATATTGAACAAATTTTCCTATTTCATTTCCATAAGAGAATATATTTTCCTAGAATTACTTGTTCCTATTTATATTTAAGAAGTAGTGCGACTATATGGAGTATCGTTGTTGATTTCTTTTTGAACAAGATCCAAGATTTACTTCAAAATTATGGAAGATCCTTTAAAAAGTTATAAATATAGAATTAAACCTGAGAAAAATCAATCTTCCTAAAATTGATGGGAAACCGAATAGGACTACTTAAACATAAGATAAAATGTTACGGGATAGATCACTTGGGGTGTAACACCCGAGACTTTTATGTTATATAAACCATCAAAGGAATATTTTTCTACACAATACTTGCTTGGCTTTCTTTGCACGCAATCGCGACCTTCCTCGATAGCTTGCGTCGTACGCAATACCGAGTTTCACTAAACAACGATATGCTATTAAAACTAGCCGTTATGAATAGTAATAACCACTTTTTGAAATTTTTTAAATTTTATTTTTCAAGATGGACTTCATTTTTGGACTCAGAATATCGAAATTATCCTAGGGTGAAATTTTGGTATTTTTCTAAAAACTTTCAATTTTTGATGAATAGTGAAACCACTAAGTGGTAGGTTAAAAACTGAATTTTGCATAAAACTTAATTTTACCGCTTCTGTGAATGGAATTTCAAAAATCCGAGAGACACGGTTAATATCAAGGACTAAAATGTGGTTCAATGAGATGAAAATAATTTTTTGGTGAATAGTAACTTTTTACTTTTTTTACCGCGGTTAATAGTAAATAGGGTAACTAAGGGTAAATATGATATCAATATTACCCTAACACATGTCCTAATTCTATTGTACAAGTGTAATTCGACCAAAAACAAACTTAGGAATAAAATATGACCATTTAGGCCCACTTGGATTAGATTAGGACATTTATTATTAATTTATTTAAAGAAGGGTTAAAATAGTTAAAATCAAAGTTTAATAAGTAAATCATTTTTAATATGGGGTTATACATAAGATAAATTCGATTGTAAATATTCATTAGAAAGCTAAAAAGCTTTCATACATGATGGTATTTTATTTGTAATTTTTAGACATCAAATAATTTAATTTATTTATGACACAAAGATGATGCAGTAATTATCTTATTAATGAAATATTGACAAAATTGATAATATAAATACCAAAATAAATGTAATTTGAGACTTTTTATGAATTCCATTAATTTTCTAGGTTACTATGATATATTATTGTTGATTTAATCAACTTGGTTCGAACATATAATTCTGTTATGACTTTCACAAAAATCATATATCAAATAGTGTCAAAATTGACACAAAATAGTTTTTAAATAAAATATTATATTATTAATTGTTATTTTATTCCTAAAAATCTACGGTTCGGCCAAATGACTTAGATAAGGATATATATATTAATAATAAACAATTTGGGGTTCGTTTGGCATGTTATAGTAAGTGTATTAACCATATAGTGAAAGAAAACAAAAAGACACGGTAAAAGTTAAATTAATTAACTTAGAGTTAAATCTAATTGATAAGGTTAAAATAATACCCTAAACTTGTCTAAATCCTATTGGTTGATAGGATTTCGACCCATCCCCACTTTAGCTTCGAAATAACACCCTTTGGAACCATTATAAACCGATTTTGACTTTAATATAAAATAATATTTTGAGATATTCCTAAGGTGCCCCTCTCCTCCCTTATAAAAGGGCACCTCCTCCCCCTCCTCCTCACACCAAATTGAGCACTCAAGCTCGGCCAACCCCTGCCATTTTCTCCTCTCCACTTCCCTAGAATAATCCTAGAGGTCCTGGTCTTCTCCAAAGACCAATCTTAGTTCCTTAAGAGGAGGATTCAAAGAGGCGTTCCAAAGAAGAGGTAATATCCATTACCGATCTTTTCAATTTCTTCAACTTCTTCCTCTTTAGTTGTTTCATGATAAAGTAATAACATCAGTATTACTTACATACTGATATGTTATTATAAATATGAAACAACCCTAATTCACCTTCTATCCATCCTACGGAAAAATGAAATCACCGCGCGTGCGTACGAACGGAATACCGTCTCCACGCCGTGGTGTAATCTATTTTCCACCATCACCTTACAAGGATGGGTATAATGGTGTAATGAGTAACTATATATGATTATTATGAAGTAATATTGATAATGAAATAATATATATATACTCCAATACAATTCCACGATCATAGGAACGATATCATCACTCGTACGTACGTACGGAATACCGTCTCCACGATGTGATGCGACTCGTTCTACATGATCTTCATTTCATAATGATTATATAAATGAATTGAATGAATGAATATGGTATATACTACACTAATACCATTCTTTAAATGAATTATCTATAACCTAAAGATAAGAATAAGAATTTATTCGACAAAACACGCATAAGAACAAAAAGTTATAAAGACCCGAGTAACAAGTAACAATGAAATATTACTAACAAGAAGCTAATAATATGACCATATATGATATCATATCAATATGTATGATTCTGGAATAAGTCAATAACATTATTTAAACCATTATACAGGAGATTCGGACACGAACAAAGCAAATCGGACCTAAGGTAAGGGAAATATCACAATCTCATTTTTATCCGAGATTGTTTATTCGTAAGTATTCACTGGGGTGTATTTTATCATCCACATCCATGTTTCATCAATATGTAATATTATTTCCATCCACCTACAATTTTTTAAATCCATTTTTACCCTTCGGTGAGTTTTTAGTAATATGTATGAAAGGAATCCTTTGTCGTACGAGGTACTTTTTGACTTTTCCGACAAAAGTACGAAGAATGTTTTTTTTAACTTATACGGCATGAATGGATTTTTAAAACATTATTTCCAAGAAACTTCCTTTACAAGTTTTCAAGTTTATTTTTAATCAACTTCTTTTATTTTAAAGTTGTATGACATGTTATGAAAGGAAAAATGTTTTTGAAGTAGAAAGGATATTTTCCTCAAGAATGGAGTTCAAGTATTTTATCAAAATTATTTTCCATCTAAGATAATAAAAGGGTTCTGTTTTTATCCCTATTATTACATGGATTTGATTATGTTGTGATGGAAACATTTTTATGAATTCCTTTATCTTATATGAATTGTTTTATGATGTCATGTTGTTTAAGAATCCCATTTTTATTACATGGGTTATGCGATGATGTATGATTTATGATTATGTGGCACACATAAGAAAGGATTCATTATAAGATGGGTGGGACCTATATCTCCCTCCAATGCATTGGGTAAAGATTTTATATCTCATGAGATAGACATGGCTGGAACGGAAGGTTATTTCGGTTCAGTGATACAGGACTGAAACGAGGAGTGAACTCGGTTCAGAAAGGGACTTTGTCCACTAAGATAGTCTTGGCAATGAGTCATGACTAACAAGAAATGATTTTCCATGATTATGTGTGCATTCCACAAAGTTTCAAGTTTTATGTTATGATTATGGGGATCTCATTTTCACTTCTATGAATTATTCCATGTTAAGATATTATGATCTCTTTTGCAGGTTTTGATTTTCATAAAGATTTGATATGATTTTTATTTCCTTTATTTGCCCTTGCTGAGCATTGGAGCTCACCCTTTTATGTTTTCTTTTCCCCAGGTCAGGAAGATGGATATTAAGTAGAATATGCTAAAAGGGACCCTAGATATGATGAAATAAATGGGAGACACTGTAGAAGATTTATGAACCAGTTGTTTATGTTTCCAGTTTCTAAAGACACTATACCTATACGGTCCTTTGTGGTTTTGTCATATGTTGTAATAAGTGTGCTTCAATTTTGAAGTATTAACAATGTATGTAAAGTGTGGGTCGTTATAGTTGGTATCAGAGGAAAGGTATAGTCAACCTTTGGAAACTAGGATGTGAAAGCCTTAGTAAGAACCCTAAGGATAAGTCTAAGCATAGAACACAATCTTAGAAATGGCCATGAATAACCTAGGATAAGACCATAAGCATGAAATTTTTTTTTTCTTGAATTATGTGGTTTCCTATTATAATTAGTGTTGCTCACACTATTCTTCTTGGTTTTAGTCAATGGCTGGAACCCGAAAGAACCGTGTTAATGCGGAATGCGATGGGCAATGCAATGATTGTCCCCCTGAGCAACCAAACGATATGGGAGCTGGAATGCAAAATCTTGTACCATGCTCACACAACTTTCTCAAGCTATGAATCATGCAGGATTTCCAAACGAACAAAGGAGGGAGCAACATTCTGTTGAATCCTTCATGAGGCAGCGTCCACCATCTTTCAGCGGGTCTACTGATCCATTAGTTGCTGAACAATGGATTAGTACTACTGAAAAGATATTTTCAGTTCTTCAATGTTCTGAGCATGATAAAGTCATCCTAGCAGTGTATCGTTTGGAAGGAGATGCGGATCAATGGTGGAATCTTGTTAAGAATACGAGGCAAAGGGATGAAATTGAGTCTATGGAATGGGACGAGTTCAAGAACTTATTTTTCAATAAGTACTTCCCTCGTATTCTCCGAACAAAGATGGAGAAAGAGTTCCTTGAACTGAAGCAAAGGGATGATGAATCTGTTAGTACCTATGAAGCAAATTTTACAAGACTTGCAAGGTACGCTTCTGGTATTATTATCCAACCTGAGAGTAAGATCGATCGATTCTTTAGTGGCTTAAAACCAAGTCTTCGAAGGGCGTTAGCCATAAGGGACTTCAATAGCTACGAGGAAATCGTTCGATGTGCTCTCAAAGTCGAGATGGAGATTGGAGTAACCCATCAGTCACATGGGTTTGATAAGAAGAGGAAGATGGAATTCAAAGAAAAATCTAAAGAGCACACGGAAAAGAATATGAACTTTCCCTTATGCTCAAAGTGTGGAAAGAAACATGGAGGGAGTTGTCTTAAAGGGACAAGTAAATGTTTTAAATGAGGAAAGGAAGGTCATCGGGCATTTGAATGCCGTGATAATGGGAAGAAGATGTCTAATGATGCAAACAAAGGAAGGGATACACAGAATGAACCTCCTACACTTCAATGTTTCAAGTGCAAGGAGATGGGGCATTATGCCAATCAATGCCCAAATCCAAGGGTTGATGATGATGGTCGACGTCAACAAACTCTTAAGGCTAAAGACAAAGGAAAGTCACATGCAATTTCTATCAGCGATGTGGAGTACGATAACGATGTGGTGAAAGGTACACTTACCATCCACTCTAAAGTAGCAAATGTTTTATTTGATTCTGGATCCACCCACTCTTTTATTTCTGAAGACTTTTCTAAGGGTATCATCGTATTACCTCAACAATTAGATGTTGAGTTAGCTGTGACAACACCTAATGGCACATCAATCGCATCAAAAGTTTATAATTCTTCTCCGATCGAAGTTTGTGGGAAAGTGCTTCCTGCAAATCTTGTGATCCTTCCTTTAGTAGAATTTGATGCGATTCTTGGCATGGATTGGCTTTCTCTACATGGAGCTCATATCGATTGCCAAAGAAGGGAAGTCACATTTCATATTCCAGATCAATCTACGATCGTCTATCAATGCAAGGATGAACATAACCTTCCAGTGGAAATTTCTTCCATCTTATGGGTATTGATTCCACTAAATGAAGGTTATTTATCTCAAATAGTTGGTGAGAAACTCACGATTAAGAATATGCCCATTGTACGGGAGTTTGATGATGTCTTTCCGGAGGAATTACCGGGTCTTCCACCAAATTGTGAAGTTGAGTTTTCAATAGAACTCGTACCGGGTGCTTTGCCTATTTCAAAGACACCTTATAGAATGGCCCCAATTGAGTTGCAGGAATTGAAGAAGCAACTCCAAGAGAATCTTGATAAGGTATTCATACGCCCTAGTGCGTCACCTTGGGGAGCACCTGTTCTATTTGTTAAGAAGAAAGATGGATCAATGAGACTTTGCATTGATTATCGAGAACTTAACAAGATCACTATCAAGAACAAATATCCTCTCCCACGCATTGATGACTTATTTGACCAACTACGCGGAGCTCAATACTTTTCCAAGATTGATCTTCGTTCAGGGTATCATCAATTAAGGGTCAAAAGGGAGGATATACCAAAGACGGCTTTCCGTACAAGGTATGGACACTATGAATTTATAGTGATGCCATTTGGTCTTACTAATGCCCCTGCTATATTCATGGATCTAATGAATAGAGTCTTTAGAGACCATCTTGATCAATTTGTGGTAGTCTTTATAGACGATATTCTTGTCTATTCAAAGAGCAAGGAAGAGCATGAAGATCACTTGAGAATTATATTGAAGACCCTGAGAAAGGAGAAGATTTATTCCAAATTTACCAAGTGTGAATTTTGGCTTCAAAAAGTTGCATTTTTGGGTCATATAATCTCAAAAGAGGGGATATCTATGGATCCAGCAAAAACAGAGGTTATCGAAAGATGGTCAAGACCAACAACAGTAACTGAGATCCGAAGTTTTCTTGGTTTGGCTGGATATTATCGACGTTTTGTAAAAGATTTTTCACGATTATCTAATCCACTCACCAAGTTGACTCAGAAAGGAGTTAAGTTTGTCTGGACAGAGGAATGTGAAGAGAATTTCAAGGAGTTGAAAAGAAGGTTATCCAGTGCACCTGTGCTCACACTGCCTTGTAGTGGAGAAAGGTTTGTGATCTACAGTGATGCATCCAAGAAGGGATTGGGGTGTGTTCTTATGCAAAATGATATGGTGATAGCTTATTCCTCACGACAGTTGAAAATCCATGAGCAAAATTACCCAACACATGATTTGGAGTTGGCTGCGGTAATCTTTGCATTAAAGATTTGGAGGCATTACCTTTATGGTGAAAGGTGTGATATGTATACTGATCATAAAAGTTTAAAGTATATTTTCACACAAAAGGAGCTGAATATGCGCCAAAGAAGATGGTTGGAGCTGATTAAGGATTATGACTGCTCAATCCATTACCACCCTGGGAAAGCAAACAAGGTGGCAGATGCATTAAGTCGACAAGACCATGCTAGTTTATCCATGATGAGGATCACAAAAGATCCAATATTTATGGATTTACAAAGGATGGATCTTGGAATTATAATGGAAGGGGAAAAATCTTATCTTTCTCAAATGAATGTTCAACCATCTATACATGTGAAGATTAAAGAGGCACAGAAAGAAGATGTCGAGTTACAAAAGAAGGTGAGAAATGTTCCTGAATTCAACCTTGATTGTGATGGGATAATAAAGTTCAGGAATTGGGTTTGCGTTCCTCCCATCCCCGAATTAAAGAAAGAGCTGCTGGATGAGGCTCATAGTTCTTCATTCTCTATTCATCCTGGAAGCACGAAGATTTATAGGGACCTGAAAGAGTACTTCTGGTGGGATGGCATGAAAAGAGATGTTGCTGAATATGTCTCTCGATGCTTGGTTTGTCAACAAGTTAAAGCTAAGAGACAGAAGTCTAAGGGGATGTTACAACCATTACCCATGCCCGAATGGAAATGGGAAAACATCACTATGGACTTTGTCACAGGACTTCCTAAAACATCCAAAGGCAATAATGCTATCTGGGTCATAGTTGATCGTCTTACAAAGTCTGCACACTTCATTGCTATTAGAGAGGATTTCTCTCTAGATCAGCTTGCCAGGATATATATAAAGGAAGTGGTAAGATTGCATGGAGTACCACTTTCTATTATATCTGATCGAGATCCGAGATTTACCTCGAAGTTCTGGCGAAGTCTTCAGCATACTCTGGATACAGAGTTGAGTTTCAGCACTGCTTATCATCCCCAGACAGACGGTCAGTCTGAGAGAACAATTCAAACCCTAGAAGATATGTTGAGAGCTTGCTCTATGGATTTCAAAGGAGGTTGGGATCAACACCTACCTTTGGTGGAATTTTCTTATAATAATAGCTTTCACTCCAGTATTCAGATGGCTCCTTATGAATCTCTCTATGGAAAGAAATGCAGGACTCCAACTTGCTGGGATGAAGTTGGGGAAAGAAAGCTATTAGGACCTGATCTCGTTGATGAAATGGCAGAAAATGTCAGATCTATTCAACAACACATAAGAGCAGCTCAGGGTCGACAGAAAAGTTATGCCGACAACCGAAGAAAAGACCTAGAGTTTGAAGTGGGTGATAAAGTGTTCTTACGAATATCTCCCTGGAAGAGGGTTATGAGATTTGGAAAGAAGGGGAAGTTGAGCCCTAGATATATCGGTCCTTTCGAAATACTGGATCGTGTTGGGAAGGTAGCTTACCGATTGGCGCTTCCACCGAATCTCTCTCAAGTTCACAATGTGTTCCATGTATCTCTCCTGAGAAAGTACATACCAGATCCTTCACATGTACTCAGCTCAGAAGTTGTACCGCTGGAGAAAGATCTTTCTTATGAAGAACAGCCGATAGAGATTCTGGATCGTAGCGAAAAAGTCCTACGAAACAAGACCACTCGCTTGGTGAAAGTTTTATGGAGAAACCACCAACTTGAAGAAGCTACATGGGAGCTTGAGGATATGATGAGGGAGAAGTATCCTCATTTGTTTGTTACAAAGTGACGAATTTCGAGGGAGAAATTCTTTTTAAGGGGGGTAGAATGTAACACCCGAGACTTTTATGTTATATAAACCATCAAAGGAATCTTTTTCTACACAATACTTGCTTGGCTTGCTTTGCACGCAATCGCGACCTTCCTCGATAGCTTGCGTCGTACGCAATACCGAGTTTCACTAAACAACGATATGCTATTAAAACTAGCCGTTATGAATAGTAATAACCACTTTTTGAAATTTTATAAATTTTATTTTTCAAGATGGACTTCATTTTTGGACTCAGAATATCGAAATTAGCCTAGGGTGAAATTTTGGTATTTTTCTGAAAACTTTCAATTTTTGATGAATAGTGAAACCACTAAGTGGTAGGTTAAAAACTGAATTTTGCATAAAACTTAATTTTACCGCTTCTGTGAATGGAATTTCAAAAATCCGAGAGACACGGTTAATATCAAGGACTAAAATGTGGTTCAATGAGATGAAAATAATTTTTTGGTGAATAGTAACTTTTTACTTTTTTTACCGCGGTTAATAGTAAATAGGGTAACTAAGCGTAAATATGATATCAATATTACCCTAACACATGTCCTAATTCTATTGGACAAGTGTAATTCGACCAAAAACAAACTTAGGAATAAAATATGACCATTTAGGCCCACTTGGATTAGATTAGGAAATTTATTATTAATTTATTTAAAGAAGGGTTAAAATAGTTAAAATCAAAGTTTAATAAGTAAATAATTTTTAATATGGGGTTATACATAGGATAAATTCGATTGTAAATATTCATTAGAAATCTAAAAAGATTTCCTACATGATGGTATTTTATTTGTAATTTTTAGACATCAAATAATTTAATTTATTTATGACACAAATATGATGCAGTAATTATCTTATTAATGAAATATTGACAAAATTGATTATATAAATACCAAAATAAATGTAATTTGAGACTTTTTATGAATTCCATTAATTTTCTAGGTTACTATGATATATTATTGTTGATTTAATCAACTTGGTTCGAACATATAATTCTGTTATGACTTTCACAAAAATCATATATCAAATAGTGTCAAAATTGACACAAAATAGTTTTTAAATCAAATATTATATTATTAATTGTTATTTTATTCCTAAAAATCTAATGTTCGGCCAAATGACTTAGATAAGGATATATATATTAATAATAAACAATTTGGGGTTCGTTTGGCATGTTATAGTAAGTTTATTAACCATATAGTGAAAGAAAACAAAAAGACACGGTAAAAGTTAAATTAATTAACTTAGAGTTAAATCTAATTGATAAGGTTAAAATAATACCCTAAACTTGTCTAAATCCTATTGGTTGATAGGCTTTCGACCCATCCCCACTTTAGCTTCTAAATAAGACCCTTTGGAACCATTATAAACCGATTTTGACTTTAATATAAAATAATAATTTGAGATATTCCTAAGGTGCCCCTCTCCTCCCTTATAAAAGGGCACCTCCTCCCCCTCCTCCTCACACCAAATTGAGCACTCAAGCTCGGCCAACCCCTGCCATTTTCTCCTCTCCACTTCCCTAGAATAATCCTAGAGGTCCTGGTCTTGTCCAAAGACCAATCTTAGTTCCTTAAGAGGAGGATTCAAAGAGGCGTTCCAAAGAAGAGGTAATATCCATTACCGATCTTTTCAATTTCTTCAACTTCTTCTTCTTTAGTTGTTTCATGATAAAGTAATAACATCAGTATTACTTAAATACTGATATGTTATTATAAATATGAAACAACCCTAATTCACCTTCTATCCATCCTACGGAAAAATGAAATCACCGCGCGTGCGTACGAACGGAATACCGTCTCCACGCCGTGGTGTAATCTATTTTCCACCATCACCTTACAAGGATGGGTATAATGGTGTAATGAGTAACTATATATGATTATTATGAAGTAATATTGATAATGAAATAATATATATATACTCCAATACAATTCCACGATCATAGGAACGATATCATCACTCGTACGTACGTACGGAATACCGTCTCCACGATGTGATGCGACTCGTTCTACATGATCTTCATTTCATAATGATTATATAAATGAATTGAATGAATGAATATGGTATATACTACACTAATACCATTCTGTAAATGAATTATCTATAACCTAAAGATAAGAATAAGAATTTATTCGACAAAACACGCATAAGAACAAAAAGTTATAAAGACCCGAGTAACAAGTAACAATGAAATATTACTAACAAGAAGCTAATAATATGACCATATATGATATCATATCAATATGTATGATTCTGGAATAAGTCAATAACATTATTTAAACCATTATACAGGAGCTTCGGACACGAACAAAGCAAATCGGACCTAAGGTAAGGGAAATATCACAATCTCATTTTTATCCGAGATTGTTTATTCGTAAGTATTCACTGGGGTGTATTTTATCATCCACATCCATGTTTCATCAATATGTAATATTATTTCCATCCACCTACAATTTTTTAAATCCATTTTTACCCTTCGGTGAGTTTTTAGTAATATGTATGAAAGGAATCCTTTGTCGTACGAGGTACTTTTTGACTTTTCCGACAAAAGTACGAAGAATGTTTTTTTTAACTTATACGGCATGAATGGATTTTTAAAACATTATTTCCAAGAAACTTCCTTTACAAGTTTTCAAGTTTATTTTTAATCAACTTCTTTTATTTTAAAGTTGTATGACATGTTATGAAAGGAAAAATGTTTTTGAAGTAGAAAGGATATTTTCCTCAAGAATGGAGTTCAAGTATTTTATCAAAATTATTTTCCATCTAAGATAATAAAAGGGTTCTGTTTTTATCCCTATTATTACATGGATTTGATTATGTTGTGATGGAAACATTTTTATGAATTCCTTTATCTTATATGAATTGTTTTATGATGTCATGTTGTTTAAGAATCCCATTTTTATTACATGGGTTATGTGATGATGTATGATTTATGATTATGTGGCACACATAAGAAAGGATTCATTATAAGATGGGTGGGACCTATATCTCCCTCCAATGCATTGGGTAAAGATTTTATATCTCATGAGATAGACATGGCTGGAACGGAAGGTTATTTCGGTTCAGTGATACAGGACTGAAACGAGGAGTGAACTCGGTTCAGAAAGGGACTTTGTCCACTAAGATAGTCTTGGCAATGAGTCATGACTAACAAGAAATGATTTTCCATGATTATGTGTGCATGCCACAAAGTTTCAAGTTTTATGTTATGATTATGGGGATCTCATTTTCACTTCTATGAATTATTCCATGTTAAGATATTATGATCTCTTTTGCAGGTTTTGATTTTCATAAAGATTTGATATGATTTTTATTTCCTTTATTTGCCCTTGCTGAGCATTGGAGCTCACCCTTTTATGTTTTCTTTTCCCCAGGTCAGGAAGATGGATATTAAGTAGAATATGCTAAAAGGGACCCTAGATATGATGAAATAAATGGGAGACACTGTAGAAGATTTATTAACCGGTTGTTTATGTTTCCAGTTTCTAAAGACACTATACCTATACGGTCCTTTGTGGTTTTGTCATATGTTGTAATAAGTGTGCTTCAATTTTGAAGTATTAACAATGTATGTAAAGTGTGGGTCGTTATATGGGGGTACAATTATATTCAAACACACACACCATACACACAGACCAGAAACACAGACCCCCTGGATATATCCCACCCATAAAGCGTTATTTATTTATTATATGACTCGTAGGCCCAATGGACATGAATCCCATTACATGGCCCGAAAGAATAGTGTAGCATCATGCCTGCATCATCCTGCTTGCGTCATCATCTACGTCACCGCCTATGTCAATGCATGTGTTATGACGCAGCCCAGTGCAGCGTCATGCCTGCATCATCCTGCCTAAATCACCATGTCAGTGTCACTACTTATGCCACTGCATGTATCACTACATGCATAGTACTAAATAATACATGCACCCAACATAGCATGATCCCAGGACCTCTTATATGCTAAGAAATAGCCTTTACCACTTGGTACGGGATAGATCACTTGAATTTAAAGGGATTTGGGATCAATATATTCCAATTGTTCAATTCTCCTATAACAATAGTTTTCACTCAGGCATTCAAATGGAACCTTTTGAGGAATTCTATGAAAAAAGGTGTAGAAATCTAACATATTGGGATGATTTTGGAGAAGGTAAATGTTTGCGACCAAACATTATGAATAGGACTACAAAAAATATATAAGTGATTCAAAAACACATCAATGATGCTTAGAGTTGATAGAAAAGTTATACTGACAAACGAAGGACAGACTTGGATTTTCATGTTGGGGATCATGTATTTCTCAATATATCATTGTGGAATGGGTTCATGGGATTCATAAAGAAGGGTAAATTAATTCCAAGGTACATTTGACCATTTTGGAGTGGTTTCTTATTGATTATCACTACCTCTAAATCTTCCAATGTCCAAAATGTCTACCACGTCTTTTTATTGAGAATATATATGTCTAAACTAAAACATATACTTGATATTAATGGCGTGGAATTTAAAAATGACTTTCCTTATAATGATGAACCAATACAGATTCCCAAAAGAAGAGAACAAGTGTTGAGAAACAAGACAACACAACTTCTGATAGTCCTATGAAGAAACCAAAAGTTTGAAGAAGATACATGGGAACCTAAAGATAAAATGAATAATAAATAAACCCATTTGTTTTGGAGGTAAGATTTAAATTTCTAGGATAGAATTTTTTATGGGTGGAAAATGTAACAGTTAGAAAATTTCTTCTGTGATTAATAAAAGATATATTTTTTCATAATAACTATTTTATTACATTTCAAAATGGAAATACATAGAAACAATATTACAAAAAATATATTTATATGTTATGTTATAATGCCAATTACAATAACTAAGATTACTATAGTGATATATAAAGAAGAAAATAGAAATAATGAAATGGTGTAGTCCATACGATCAAACTCTGTCAAGAAGATGATGCTTGATATAAAAATTGCTAAAAAAAGAAACATTAAGAATATTATAGTCATTATCAAAGGAATTTTAAAACATTTTGGAATGAATTAGTAGGTATTGATGTTTGATGGAATATATATAGGATGAAATCAGAAATATGATCATTGGTATATAAACGTTGGTCAGTATGATCATTGTTTAATATAAAAATTAGTCAAAATTATCATTGAGTTTTATGACCTTTAGTAATAATATTACCATTATAATTAGTGTTTATAAAGGGTAATGAAAATTGGTGGTTGATACAGAAAGGATAAATGATGTCCTCAACTAGTAGATTCATGCCTTTTAAAGCCCATTTTTTCAAAACATGGGAGCGAGGTAGCACCGCTGGGGTTTTCTATTGACCAATCCCAAACAGATCATCAAGTAAGTCTTTAGTGGAATGACTGTGGGAGAAGTTAGTTATTAGAGATCACCACTAGGTCAATGGTAGCTATTCCACTTCATGAAACTACCACCATCAAACACCATACACTTAGGACGTATGATGGTGTAATAAGGGGTTATGTATCTAGACCTTATTAAAATAAAAGTGTAATTTCCTTTATATAAATGAAATAGTTAATTCTTAAATCTCATTTTTAGTATTATTTTATTTAGTAAAATACACATGGACATAAGATGAATTTGATAAATAAATTTTTAAAAACAGATGTAACATAATTGTATTTTCAGAAAAATACACACTTTTATAATTAATGAATTTTAAATAAAATTTATTTTCTTGAAATGGTTTTATAAAAAAATATTTATTCTAACAATAATGATAATATAATTTTATAATGTCAAATAAAATTTTTATAAGTGTCAGAAATTTGACTCTGTTGTAAAAACAATTATTTTTTAATAAATAAGTATTTCTCAATTAATAGTTAAAATTCATATATTTTTTAAATTGTTTTGATAAAATAAAAATTATATTTGGAATCAAGAAATAAAAATTAGGTTAGGGTTCAATTTTTAGAATTTTTTAAAATAAATTATTGTTTTCATCAATAGTAAAAATATAGTTTTATGTTTTCAATATTTTTTATGACTTAATATATATTAAATAATGATGTAATAATTAATTATAAATAATAAAAAACCAAAAATATTTTATTTTATTAATATTATGTATTTTAGTGGTTTTAAATCAATTTAAAAACCTATAAATTAATTTCCAAATTTGAAAAGGAAAATTATGTTTTTAAAAACAATATTTTGTGAAAAAATTATTTTTCTATTTCCAAAGTAATATTAAAAAATGGATTTATGTTATAATGGATCAAAATATTATAAAAAATAAATTAAATACAAAAAAATGAGCAAAACCATGGGTAAGTTATTCCTTTTTCATTTTGTGTAACTTATAATTTCATGGCCAATATTTAAAAATTATTAAACAATTCTTACCCATTTACTATAAATAACCCCAAATACCATTATTCCTATCTACATAAAATCCATTATCAAATTTTTGGTTATTTTACCTCAAAAATAGTCCCTCCAAGGTCTCCCTAAGGTCTTGATATTCTATCCTCAAGTTCTAGGAAGAAACTCTTCAAGGTAAGAGAATTATTTTCTTTTGTTTTCCCATTCAAGTACCTATTTTGAAATATATTTTCTAAGTGTTGAATTAAATTATTTTCATAACCTTTTTTATTATCTCATTACTGATGAAATAGTTTTTTATCAATGGGGTCCTTTTTTCCCTCCCATTATACACTTTCCTTAATCCACATTGTATATCTTCATTTTTTTGAATTCATTTTTTTTAATTTATATCTTTTACATGAAATATTATTATATTATGAATACCCAAACCCCTTAATTATCCATGGGAATTCACATATATGTGAATATAATTTATTTCTTGGGTGATTTACATGTGTGAAATTCACATTCCCTTTCTATTGGTTAAAAATGGACTAATGTTCAAGTCTTTAAGAAATTATTGTGTATTCAATGAATCCAATTATTCATTATCCTAATGTTATTTATAAAATGATTTATTATGACTGATGTGGATCACATGAATTAAGTAATATGAATGGTTCACTCTGATAGTGATCCAATTTATTAGGTAGATAATTAATCTCTAGAGATGTCATGTTTTAAAATACCTTGGTAAATAACCTTGATAATTATGTTTAATGTCACCTTGGTGATAGTCTTATGAATGGATAATTTTTATATTGTATTTACATTTCCATGTTATGTATCAAGTACTTATGATTATTCTTTCATGTTATGAATATTTATTTATTCATGATGATCATTCATGTTCTATTTCCTTTTTTATCCATTATTGGGATTTATGATCACCCTTTTATATTGATGTATGTCCCTAGGAAATTACTTGCAGTGAGGTGACCTAGTAAGTATTAAAAAAGGAGTCTTTCAAAATTATTAAATAATGTTTATGTTTTCCTTGTGTAATTCATGTTTTATGTACCTAGTTTCTAAGATTATATATCTCAAAATATCCTTTGAAGTTGTTAATAAATATTTGTTAAGGAATTATGTTAAAATTCATGTATTAATAATAAAGGATGCAATATTTTCTCCATGCTAAACCTCCATTATCCCAGATGAGGAGATTCTATTAATCACAAGTGTTCCCTGGCCTTGATTTACAAGGTTCCCATAATATGATCCATATAAGAATTATGTTGGTCCTACACTGCCATCATCATCTCATGAACTACTTGAATATTCTTTTTTATGCTCTGCATCCCATCGAGACTAAGAATTGATGAGTCCCTTACCTCATCCTAGTAAAACAGAGAATGAAACAATCTCCCGTAAAAAGCCTAAAATGGGGATTACTAATAGATTAGTGGTATCTATTTTTGTAAGTGAAATAACTCAAATTAAAGTTCCTTGAATAAGATCTAATGAGGTCTAAAATGAATTCTCAAAACATATCCTCCAACTTATTGATGGTTCACTCAGTCTGCCCACCTATCTGAGGGTGGAAATAAATTCTGAGTTACAAATGAGTTTCAAAAGCATGTTGAAATCCCCTGTAGACTCATGAGGTGAAATAAGAATCTAAATCTGAGATAATGGATCTCATAAATCCCTGTGTACATACAACCTCATCCACATACCTCATTTCTAAATCATGCACAAATCCCAAATCCTTGATTGGTAGGAAGTGTGATGACTTCATCAAATGATCCATGATTACCAAGATAACATCATATACTCACTAATATTAAGATAATCATACGATTAGATACATTGATATGTTTTCCCACTTCAACTTAATAATATAAAAGGGATGTAATAAACTATCAGGAACATAATACTCTGCATTTACCTACTGGTAGACCAAACATCGACCCACAAACTCAGACACCCTCCATTTCATCTCCTTCCACCAAAAAACATCCTCAAGACAAGATACATCTTGGATACTCCTAGGTGCACCAATAAATGTGATATATTAAAATAATGAATTAATCATTTTATCATCACCACTAGAATAAAAAACATCCCTAGAAACAACATCTGGTTCTGACCATCCTTCCTGAGCATCACCATGGCCATCATGGTCACACATCACCTCTCCCTATAAGTCTGCCCACTGAGAATCTTCCACCTACTATTTGAGAGAAGAATGTACCATCATCTAAAATAGTCAATCTCTACCATCAACCACTCCTATATCTAAATTTCATTCTTTCAATTCCTCAATCTCCCACCAAGAATATCCAAACTCTTTAACAATATCCTTTCTTAATTTCATTCTCAATGTATCAACCATGACATTCCCATTTACTAAGGTGTAGGAGATCTCAATTTCATTGTCCTAGATAAAATCCATCAACCTTCATTTTCACATATTCAATTCGCAATGATAGAAAATATATATCAACCTATGGTGATCGATAAATACCAAAAAGCACTCTCTGGTGAGGTAATGTCACCACAGTCGGAGCATGAACCAAATCTCTGCTGGCTCCAGATCATGGGTGGTATAGTTATGATAATGAGTACATAAATTACTATACCTATAAAATATAACAACCTTCTACTACATCAGGATACATCCCAAGTCCAAACAAAAAGTGTAACAGGAAACCTCAAACATCGCCCCTTCTTCTAGAAACTAATACACTAAGGCACTAATCAATTTTCCCTTTAGGTAATAAAATTCTTCTTGAAACTCACCATTCTAGATAAAGTCTTGGTATTTTATATTCAGATCTATCAATTTTTTTGTAATACATGAGAATTCAGACACAAAACTCTAATAATATCCCATGATACTGAGGAAAATATAAACATATACCACATTATTTGGTGTTTTCTAAGAAAAAACTTTCACATTCATTGATGGTTCTTTGTCTACACACTATAGGGATACTACATGTCTAAGGAAATACACCTCCTAATACTAAAAACTACACCTAGAAAACTTTACATAGATATGGTGTCATAGAAGGACCTACAAGATAGCTATAAGATAACCGACATGCTCCTCCTCTAACTTCAAGTGTATCAAGGTGTCATTGATGAACACAAATACAAATTGGTTCAGGAACTCATGGATCACGGAGTTAATTATCCCCATGAAAAAACTATTTCATTCATGAAACTTAATGGAATGACCACAAACTCAAATTTACTATACATATACTAGATGTAAATATTCGGGATGTCTTTCTCTTTCACCCACAATTGGTGATATCAAGACCACATATCAATCCTAGATAACTAACTATCCCTTCTCAGTAGTTTGAGAAGATCATAAATCCTTAGAAGATGGTAGATATTCTTGATCTTCACGTGATTAAAACTTTTATAGTTTATGAACAACATTATATTATCATTCACCTTCTATGTGAATAATAATGAAACACCCCACTGTGACATGATAGACCGGTTGAAAACCTTTTACATCAGATCATATATTCGAATCCTCATATCTCAAAACTCATAGGGTTCCATATAATAAGGAACTATTAAAATTAGAGAAGTACCTAGTTGTATGTCTATCCCAAAGTTGATATCACATCAAGGGGGTGGAATCAAAACCTCCTTGGGAAAAACGTTCAGAAACTGCTCAAATACTCTAGGATCCTCCACCATACTAGCACCAATTGTTTCATTGTAAAATCTTCCATCATGTAAAGAAGGGGTTCTATATGTTTACTACCAATCTGAAAAAATCAGTCACTGACAAAACTACACACTGAATATCCACATTTGAGAATTAGACCCTCATATAGAATCATTTTATAACCACACATATGGAATAAAACCAATTTTTGGTGAGGATAACATCATTAAAATTTAACTGAAGTATTAAAATATCCCCAAAAAATTGATGTTTATCCACCATCAGTTTACACCCCAAAAAACATCAAACAAGCTGGTCTATACTACGAATAATGTAATAAACATCAGGGGAATGGGAAGCCTCCCTTTCTCTAGTCCTAGAGTAGGGAATAAAGTATGTGAAATAATGGTGTAAAATGATCATAAATCAATGAAGCCACAAACAAGGGTATATGAAATGTTGATCATAGCTCTGGTAATCTTTATCCCATCAAGTGTTGGCACCACTATAACATGAAACTATCCATGTCTAGCTCCCTTACCTCGCTGCTAAAAGAAACCTCTAATACCACACTCAATTTGGGGTCCTTTAATATGAGGAACATCCTAAGTTCATCACATTCTATCCCCATCTCCTCCTAGTGAATCATAGGCCTACTGTCTCTACTGATGAAATGGCCTTTCTAGTGGTTATTGTTGATGCTAACATTTAACCTGAAAACCACCACTATGTAGAGCTCCATGAACCACTACACATAGATTATTATAATGAACAAGACCCCAAAAACATAGCATAGTGGTCAAAATTCCCCAAGAAATTCATAGAATCAATTGGACCTATAAGGATGAAAAGGAGGTTGTTGAGGTCAAATCCCCACTAGGGAGAACCTTGAAGGCCCTAGCACCATAGATCTTTAACTAAAAACTCTACTCTTTGAGGAACCCTAATAGTTCCCCTCCCACGGTAACACTTATCAAAAATACATACACTTGATCACATATTCCTTATTATATACCTTCAATTACATTGGAAACATAAATATTGTATGTAACACCTGGTTGATTTATTGAAACATTTTATTTAAATAATTATAATTCTTCAATAGCTTTCATTGCATGAAATCGAGAGTTTAAATGAATTGTGATATGCCATTAGTATAACATGACCATTATGACCTAGAAGTTAAGTTAGTAGAAATAAATATAACTAACTTATGAAATTGTATGGTGAATTAATTGGCTACCAATTATTTATGAAAAATATAAACCAATTAAATATAAAGGAAATATTTATATTTTTGTACTAACAGATTAAATTAATTACAATTAGTAAATAGGATTAATTAAATAAATATGTAATATATTTAACAAAATAAAATTCATCCAATATATATTTTATTCATATGATATGAATAAACCCTATTTTATGTATAAAAAACTATTTTTTCAAAAGGGTAATTTTACTTCCTTTTAATGGAAAATCCATTTCAAATTAAAATTATGATACATTAATAATTTTTATATGACAACAGAAACTCTTATTTTGAATTGGGATATCAAAATTTACTTTGGATGATTTTTTGATATTTTTCTGATAATTTTCAAGTTTTGATGAATAGTAAAATATACTAAATTTTAATTGAAAACAACATTTTTCATAAAAATAATATCAATGGTAAAATTATATTATTTAATGGTTTTAAAGTGTAAATATATTATATTTTTATCATTTAATATAATTTAGATCATTTTCATTAATTTTACATTTAATTTAGATGTAAAAACATTTTAATCTTTTGCAATGTTTTAACTTTTAAAACTTGTTTCCTCGTTTTGACAATGAGATTAATTTTAAATTAATTACTAAAAATTATGTATTTTGAATTTTGAAAAATATATTTCATATTTGGAATCATTAAGTCAAAATTATGTAAATATATTTTTTTTGAATTATGAATCGTAAATTAGTTAATTTTTATTGATACGGTAAAATGGTAAATTGGGTAATTGTGTAATTAAGCATCAAAATAATATTATAAAATTACCCTAATACTTGTCTTGATATCATTGGATGAGTGTGTTTTGACCTAAATCATCATTAGTTCTAAATGTTATCCTTTGGTCTAAATCATCATTGGTTCTAAATCATCATTGGGTCTAACTGGTATTCTTTAGAAGCCACTTGGATGAGATAAGGATATTTATTTATTTTTATTTAATGAAAAGTTAATTATACCTTACTCAAATTTTAATTACTATATCATTTTTAATATAAGGATATAAATAAGATAAATTCAACTAAAAATAATAATTTGAAAGATAAAATGTTTTTATTTATCATGATAATTTATTTTTAATTTTTAGGAAGTAAATAAATACCTTAAAGGATTATACATTGATGATGTAGAAATTATTTAATTGATGAAAAATAAATAATATAATTTTTATTAAAATAATAATAACTATTAAAATACCAAAACACTTGACCAAATCTTATTTTTCAATTATATATAGACAATAATCATTCAATGGTTTATTTATTTACCATTTTTAGCCATATGGAAAATATTATGACACTTATGATATTTTATTTAAAGTGATGTTAAAGTAGTCACATTCATATTTTAATAAATATAACATTTTTAATGAAGGATTTTTGAGAAGTTATATTATACTATAAGTATTATTATGAAATATAGAGGATTTTTCTTCATAACAGTATTTTATTTTTAATTTTTATCCAACAAATAAGTATATTAAATAATTACACAAAACTAATGTATTAATTATTTTATTAATGCAGATAACAAATAAATGTTATTAAAAATATTAAAATAAATATAATTTGGAATAATTAATATATACAATTAATTTTATATATGAAATTGACCTCTTAGTAATATAAAATATTTGTTTTAAAGTTAACTTGTTTTCTTAATATTTTAAATAATCAATGAATTGAATAGTGTTAAAATTGACAATTTCGATTATTTATCAAAATAATGTATTATTAAATTATTTAAAATTCATAAAAAAAATTAAAATATAAAATAATTATTATATAGTATAAAGTTTTCTAAAATATTAATTTATAGTCTAATTGATATCAAATAAGTAAATATGAGACCCTTTTAATATTGAAATATTTGTTACCTTAGTTAAAATTAAATTGGATAATTAAGTGTTAATTTGAATGATAAGGTTTAAATTGATATAAATAACGTGTAGAAAAATTTTGGCTGATAATATTACAACCTTATATCAAATCATCTATAAACTAGGAAATTTTGGAGGTTTTGGATGGATTTTGCGTTTTTTATAAATTAATATTTTTTGAGATTCCAAAAGTGACCCTCACCTAAATTATAAAAGGGAACATCCTCCCTCACTTTCTAACTTCACTTTGAGGCTTCATCCTCAAACATTCTTTCACCATTTCCATTATCAACATCTTTAGTCACATTAAATAGATTCTGGTATTCTCTAAAGACCAACTCTAGTGATTTGATAGGAGATCTAGAGGGAGAACATCGAAGAAGAGGTAATCTTCTTTACCAATTCTTTCAAAATTATTTCTTCTTCTACTTTATCTTAAGGATTTGTTTACATTATAAAGTAATAAATGAAGTATAAATTATATAATAATATTTTTTTATTATTATGTAACAACTATATTCCACCATCTATCCATCCTACAAAAAATGAAATCACCATACGTGTGTACTTACGGCTTACCATCTCCATGCCATGGTGTAATCTATTTTTCACTAACCCCTTACTTGGATGGGTATAATGATAGAAATAATAACTATATATGATTATTAGAACATGATATGGATTATATAACAAAATATATACCATAAACTTCCATACCATTTCACAATTATGCGAATGATATCATCGCTCATGTGTACGTACGACCTACCGTCTCCACATTGCAATGTCATTCATTCTATATGATATCCATTAAAGTGTGATTATATAAATTTATAGAATAAAAAAATATGATATATATTATATTAATATAATTTTGGAAATTATAACTATAACCTAAGAAGGATAACTGAAACTTATTCTACAAAACATTCATAAGAAAATGAAGTTGTTTATACCCAAATAACGAGTAATATTGAAATGTTATTAACAAAAAAATGATAATATGATCATGTATGATATCATAAAAAATACCATGAGTCTTGGAATAATTCAATAAAATTATTTAAATAATTATATAGGAGGTTCAGATACATACAAAAGATATCCGACCTAAGGTAAGGGATAATTTTACAATCTTGTTACTATCTGAGATTCTTTATACGTAAATATTTACTCGGGTTTATATATCATCCAAATTAATTTTTCCTAAATATGTATTACAAAATATTATTTATATTCTTCTAAAAATTTTTAAATTCAATTTCACCCATTGGTGAATATTTATTAAACAATATAAAAGGAATAATTTTTTTCGATACAAGGTACTTTTTCACTTATCTAATAAAAAATTATGAGAAGAATTTTTTATTTTAACTTATACAGCATGAATGGATTTTTACACTTTCATAACAAATTATTTACATGGATCTTCCATTAAAATATTTCAAGGTTATTTTCAAATAAATTCTTTTCTTTTAAAATTTCATGGCATTTTGAGAAAAGAAAATGTTTTTGAAGAAGAAATTATATTTCCCTCAAGAATTAATTTACAGTGTTCTATCAAAAAAAATCCATCTAACATGGACTTCTTTAATAGGGTTATGTTTCAAGTAAAATATACATATTATTCATATTGTTTCATTATTTTTATTTTGGAATGCTATTTATGAAATCCATTTGTTTTACATGGATTATGTTATGATGGAAAGATACTTAAGAAATCCATTTTATTCATTGGGTTATGCTATGATGAATGATTTATGTTTTTGTGTCACACATAAGAATGATTTAATTATGATATGGGTGGTACCTATATCTCTCTCCAATTCATTGGGTAAATATTTATATCTCATGAGATATACAGGTCTGGAATGGGAAATGATATTCGTTCAGTAATACGTGATCAGAATGGTATGTAAACCCAGTTTAGTAATATAGGGCCAGAATGAGGAGTGAACTCAGTTCAGTAATGGACTTTGTCCGCTATGATGGTCTTGGAAATGAGCCTTGACTAATATGATATGAATTTCTATGATTATATGTTTGCTAAAAATTCCATGTTTTAAGTTTTTCCCAATGGGAATATGTTCATTGATTCTTTTTATGATTTATCCCATAACATGATATCATGATCTTTGATATGTTAGATAAGATTTTCAAATGTTATGTTATTATGTCTTATGATTATGATATGATTAATATCTCCCTTGTTTATATTTATTGAGAATATGATCTCACCCTTTCTTATGTTTCTTTTCTCCAGGTTTTGAAGAAGGGTATTAAGTAAGATATGTCTAAAAGGGGTCTAGTTATCAAGGAATAAGTGGGAGACAATATAGATGTCTTATGAACTATTTTTTTATGTTTCCCAATTTCTAAAGACACTAAACCTATATGGTCCTGGAGTGGTTTTTTTATGTTTTTTAATAAATATTCTTCCATTTTAAAGTAATATCTATGTATGTAAATTATAGGCCATTATAGTTGGTATAAAATAAAAGGTATAGTCAAACTTTGGAAACTAGGATGAGATAACCTTAGTAAGAACCCCACTAATATTTTGAAGTATAGGTTAGAGTCATAATGTTTCATAAATGATCATGAATAACCTAGGATAATACCAAAAGTGTCATAAATTGAAATTGTATTCTTGATTATGTGATTTTACCATTATGATTATGGTTTCTCACACTATGCTTCTTGGTTTTATTCAATGACTGGAACTCGAAGGAACTTAGTTAATGATGAATGTGATGGAAAATGCAATTATTGTCCCCATGATCAACCAAATGTTATGGGAGTTGGAATGAAAAAACTTGTCATTATGATCACACAATTTTCTCAAGCTATGAATCATGTAGGACTTCCAAACAAGAAAAGGAGTGAATAGCGTAATGTTGAGTCCTTCATGATGAAGAGTCCACCTTCTTTCAGTGGGTATTATAATCCACTAATGGATAAATAATGGATTGGTACTACTAAAAAATATTTTCAGTTCTCCAATGTTCAAAGCATGATAAAGTCATCTTAGAAGTCTATTATTTGTAAGTTAAAGTTGATAAATAGGGGAAAATTATCAAGAATATAATCAAAGAGATGAAATTAACTCTATGTAATGGGATGAGTTCAAGAACTTATTTTTCAATAAAGTAATTTCCTTGTGTTCTTCGAACAAACACAGAGAAGGAGTTCCTTGAGCTTAAGCAAAATGATAATGAATCTGTTCGTACTTATGAAGAAAATTTTAAAAGACTTATAATGTACACTTTTGGAATAATTATTCAACCTAATAGTAAAATTGATTGATTATTTAGTGGATTAAAACAAAGTCTCCAAAGTGAATTAGCCATAAGGGACTTCAACAACTATGAGGAAATAATTCAATGCACTCTCAAGGTTGATATAGATATTAGAGTAACCCATAAACCCTATGGGTTTGATAAGAAGAGAAAAATGGAATTCAATGGAAAATATAAAGAACTCGCTAAAAATAATATGAGTTTTCCCTTGTTCTCAAAGTGTAAAAAGAAACATGGATTAAATTGTAATAGAGGGACTAGTAGATGTTTTAAGTGTGGGAGAGAAGGTATTCAGGCAGTTGAATACTGAATTAATGGGAAAAATGTGTCTAATGATGTGAATATAGAAAAGGATACACAGAATAAACCTCCCACACTAAAATTCTACAAGTGCAAGGAAATGGGGAATTATGACAACCAATGCCCTAATCCAAGGTTTATCAATGATGATCGATAACAGAAAACTCTTAAGGCCAAATACAAAGTCAAGTCACATGTGATCACTATTAGTGATGTGGAATATGATAATGAAGTGGTGAAAGGTACACTTACCATCCACTCTAAAGTAGAAAATGTTATATTTGATTTTGGATCCACTTGATTTTTTATTTATGAATGATTTTATAAGGGTATCATCATATTACCTCAACAATTAGATGTTGAGTTAGCTGTGAAAACTTATAATGGAACAGGTTGGTCACATAAAAAGTTTATAATTCCCCTATAGTTAATGTTTTTGAGAATTTGATTTCTAAAAATATTGTGATTCTTACTTTAGTGGAATTTGATATGATTCTTGGCATGTACTATCTTTCTCTATATAGATCTCATATCAATTTCCAAGGAAGTGAAGTTACATTCCATATTCTTGATTAATCTACGATCATCTATCGATGCAAGGATAAATATGATCTTCCAGTGGAAATTTCCTCCATTTTATGGGTCTTGGTTTCTATAAATGAATGTTATATATCTCAAATGGTTAGAGAAAACTCTCCATTAAGAATACACCTACTGTATGGGAGATTTTTTGATGTCTTTCCGGAAGAATGGACAGGACTTCCACCGAATCATGAAGTTGAGTTTTTAATATAACTCATACCATGTTCTATTCCTATTTCAAATACACTATATAGAATAGCCCTAATTGAGTTGTAAGAATTGTAGAATAAACTCCAATAGAATATTTATAAGGGATTTATATGCCCTAGTGTGTCACCTTGGGGTGCACCGATGGATCAATGAGAATCTACATTGATTATCTAGAACTTAACAAGATCAATATCAAGAACAAATATCCTCTTCCCCACATTTATGACTTATTCAACCAACTACACAAAAATCAATATTTTTCTAAGATTGATCTTCATTCAGTATATCGTAAATTAAGGGTCAAGAAGGAGGATATACCAAAGACAACATTCTGTACAAGTTATAGACACTATGAATTTATAGTGATGCCTTTTGGTCTTTCTAATTCCCCCACTATCTTCATGGATCTAATGAATGGAGTCTTTAGATACTGTCTTGATCAATTTGTGGTAGTCTTTATAGACAATATTCTAGTTTATTTGAAGAGTAAGGAGCATTATAAATATCACTTTAGAATTATAATAATGACCTTAAGAAAGGATAATATTTATGAAAAAGTTTCCAAGTGTGAATTTTGGCTTCATAATGTTTCATTTTTGGGTCACATAATCTCAAGAAAGGGGATATCTATGGATTGAGTAAAAAAAGAAGTTATTAAAAGTTGTCCTAGACCAAAAATGGTAATTAAGATCTGATGTTTTCTTGGTTTTTCTGAATATTATCGATGTTTTGTGAAATATTTTTCATGACTATGTAATTTAATCACCAAGTTTACTTGGAAAGGAGTTAAGTTCATGTGGATGGAGAAATGTGAAGAAAATTTCAAAGAGCTAAAAAGAAGGTTATCTAGTGCACATGTGCTCACACTACCTTATAGTGGAGAAAGTTTTGTCATCTATAGTGATGCATGCAAGAAGGGGATGGGATGTGTTATCATTAAAAATGAAATGGTGATATCTTATGCCTCACAAAAATTAAAAATACATGAGTAAAATTACCCAACTCATGATTTGGAGTTAGTTGTGTTAATCATTGTATTAAAGACATATAATCATTATCTTTATTGTGAAAGGTGTGATATTTATACTGATCATAAAAGTTTAAAGTATATTTTCACACAAAAAGGAGCTAAATATGTTCCAAATAAGATGGTTTGAGTTGATTAAAGATTATAATTGCTTGATACATTACCACCCGAGGAAATTGAACAAGTTGGAAGATGATATGAGTTGAAATAACCATGATTTCCTATCCATGATAATGATCACAAAAGATCCAATATTTATGGATTTTTGAATTATAGATCTTTAAATTTTAAAGTAATGGGAGAAATATATACCATCCAATTGTAGAGACCCGAATCTTAACGTACATAGACATTACATTACTTTTGCGGAATACTTAGTACATAACAAAAACACACACACAAGGACCATAATAGTTTAGTGTCTTTGGAAACTCGGAATATAATCTTCTAATCGTGGTGAAAGATCTTCAACATCTCCCACAAAGATCTTCTTTTTTTTAAACCTAAATCCTTTCTTTATATCCTGGGGAAAAGAAAACATAAAAGGGTGAGCTCAAATGCTCAGTAAGGGTAAACAAAAGAAATATCAATCACATCATATTCATAAGAACATATCTTTTGGAAATATTAACCTGCAAAAGAGATCATAATTTCATAACATGGGATAAATCATAGTAGTGAAATGTAATCCCAAAAATCATAACTTAAAACATGAAACTTTTTGTCATACACACATAATCATAGAGAATCATTTCTTATTAGTCAAGACTCATTGACAAGACTATCTTAGTGGACAAAGTCCCTTTCTGAACCGAGTTCACTCCTCGTTTCAGTCCTGTTTCACTGAACCGGTATAACCTACCGTTCTAGCCATGTCTACCTCATGAGATATAAAATCATTACCCAATGCATTGGAGGGAGATATAGGTCCCACCCATCTCGTAATGATACCATTCTTATGTGTGCCACAAAATCATAAATCATAAATCATTGCATAACCCATGTAATAAAAATGGGAATCTTAAACAACATGACATCATAAAAACATTCATATAAGATAAAGAAATTCATAAAAATAATTCCATCACAACATAATCAAATCAATGTAATAATAGGGATAGAAACAGAACCCTATATTATCTTAGATGGAAAATAATTTTGATAAAACACTTGAACTCCATTCTTGAGGAAAATATCCTTTCTATTTCAAAAACATTTTCCTTTCTTAACATGTCTTACAATTTTAAAACAAAATAAGTTGATTAAAAATAAACTTGAAAACTTTTAAAGGAATCTTCTTGGAAATAATGTTTTAAAAATCCATTCATGCCTTATAAGTTAAAAAAACAGTCTTCGTACTTTTGTCGGAAAAGTCAAAAAGTACCTCGTACAAAAAATGACAAAAGATTCCTTTGATATCCTTTACTAAAAACTCACTGAAGGGTAAAATTGGATTTAAACAATTGTAGGTGGATGGAAATAATATTACATATTGAGGAAACATGGATGTGGATGATAAAATACACCCCAGTAAATACCAAAGTATAAACAATCTCAGATAAAAATGAGATTGTGATATTTCCCTTACCTTAGGTTCAATTTGCTTCGTAAGTGTCCGAACCTCCTGTATAATGATTTAAATAATGTTATTGACTTATTCCAGAATCATACTTATTTTTATGATATCATATATGGTCATATTCTTAGCTTCTTAGTAGTAATATTTCATTGCCACTTGTTATTCGGGTGTTTATAACTTTTTGTTCTTATGCGTGTTTTGTCGAATAAATTCTTATTCTTATCTTTAGGTTATACATACATCATTTACATAATGTTATTAATGTACTATATATCATATTTATTCATTAACTTCATTTATATAATCATTATGCAATGAAGATCATGTAGAACGAATCGCATCACATCGTGGAGACGGTTTTCCGTACGTACGCACGAGCGATGTTATCGTTCCCATGATCGTGGAATTGTATTGGAGTGTATGTATACTATTTAATAATCAATATCACTTTATAATAATCATATATAGTAATTATTTACACCATTATACCCATCCAAGTAAGGTGGTGGTGGAAAATAGATTACACCACGGCGTGGAGACGGTATTCCGTACGTACGCACGCGCAGTGATTTCGTTTTTCATAGGATGGATAGATGCTGAAATAGGGTTGTTTCATACTTATAATAACATATCATTATATGAGTGATACTGATGTTATTACTTCATAATGAAACAACTAAAGAAGAAGAAGTGGAAGAAGAAATAAAGATGAAAGAATCGGTAACGGACATTACCTCTTCTTTGAAGCGCTTCTTTGAGACCTCCTTTTAGGGCACTAAAATTGGTCTTTGAAGAAGACCAGGACCTCTAGTATGTATCTAGGGAAGTGGAGAGAAGAAATTGGCAGGGTTTGGCCGAGCTTGAAGGCTCAAAGTGGTGTGATGAAGAGGGGGAGGAGGTGCCCTTTTATATGGGAGGAGAGGGGCACCTTTGGAATAACTAAAAATATTATTTTATTATAAAGTAAAATTCGATTTTAATAGCTCCAAATTGATATATTTAGAAGATAAGGTGGGTAGGGGTCGAAATCCTCTCATACAATAGAATTTAGACAAGTTTAGGTATCAATTTTAACCTTATCATTTAGATTTAACTTTAAGTTAGATAATTTAACTTTTTCCGTGTCTTCTTGTTTTCTTACACTATAAGGTTAATAAACCTACTATATCAATCCAAACGAACCCCAAGTTGTTTATTATTAATATATATAGCCTTATCTAAGTAATTTCGACGAACCTTATTTTTTTAGGGATAAAATAACAATTAGTAATATAATATTTGTTTTAAAAACTATTTTATGTCAATTTTGACACTATTTAGTAATTGATTTTTGTGAAAATCATAACAGAATGATTAGTTCGAATCCGGTTACTTATATCAATACTAACATGTCATATTAGCCTATAAAATTAGTTTAATTCATAAAAAGTCTCAAATTACATTTATTTGGGTATTTATAACATCAATTATGTCAATATTTCATTAATAAGATAATTACTACATCATTGTTGTGTCATATATAAATTAACTTATTTAATGTCTAAAAATTACAAATAAAATACCATTATGTAGGAAATATTTTTATCTTTCTAATGAACATTTATAGTCTAATTTATCTTATGTATAACCCCATATTAAAAATTATTTACTTATTAAACTTTGATTTTAACTATTTAACCCTTCTTTAAATAAATTAATAATAAATGTCCTAATCTAATCCAAGTGGGCCTAAATGGTCATATTTTATTCCTAAGGTTGTTTTTGGTCGAATTACACTTGTCCAATAGAATTAGGACATGTGTTAGGGTAATAATAATATCATTTTTACCCTTAATTACCCTATTTACTTTTAACCGTGGTAAATAAAAGTAAAAAGTTACTATTCACCAAAAATTATTTTCATCTCATTGAACCACATTTTAGTCCTTGATATTAACCGTGTCTCTCGGATTTTTGAAATTCCATTCACAGAAGCGGTAAAATTATGTTTTATGAAAAATTCAGTTTTTTTAACTACCACTTAGTGGTTTCACTATTCATCAAAAATTGAAAGTTTTCAGAAAAATACCAAAATTTCACCCTAGGCTAATTTCGATATTCTGAATCCAAAAATTAAGTCCATTTTGAAAAATAAAATTTATAATATTTCAAAAAGTGGTTATTACTATTTATAACGGCTAGTTTTAATAATATTTTAATAGCATATCGTTGTTTAGTGAAACTCGGTTTTACGTACTACACACGCTATTGAGGAATGTCGTGATTGCGTGTAATGCAAGGCAATTCAAGGATGTGTGTTGTGAAAGCTTTTTTTGGTGTAGCGTACAACACAATACATTAATGAAATCAAAAAGAATATTTTTCATAAAATCTCGGGGTGTTACATTCTACCCCCCTTAAAATGAATTTCACCCTCGAAATTCGTCGTGGTTATAAATGGTTTACTACTACAAAGTTTGTTTAATAGAAACCCACATCGTAAAAAGGAATACCAAAACATGGCTTTAAAAACTAAAGTATGAAATGTAACGGTTACCCAAATTAACTCATCACTGGGTTTCCACATAGGAGAACATAGGTGAAAATATGGATATGGAAGAAAAATCTAACCATCAAGTTCTGATGGAGAGTGGTAGAGAACATGGCTATGAAAAATCCAACAATCACAAAGCTATAGATTTTTGATGATCTAAGGTACCATCTGATTCATCGGATATAAGAGCACTAGGACAACATTTTTGGTTTTCAAGATCATTTTTCTAAAGTTGATGAAATTGGAATTAGAATAAATATTTTCGTGATTTTGGTATAGTCTCACCGTTGGTAGTTCTTTGGAAAATTTCCACTTCATCTATTAAAGAAATGAAGTTGAATTTTTCAGTCGTGATGTGTTATCAGATCATGTGATAGAATGATGGGTCATTCCATCTGTCTCAAACAAAAGGTTATAAAAGTTATCAAAAAATACATAAGTTCATCTATAGTGAGATTAATGATATATGGTTCCTAAAATGGACTTATACTTCATTTATCATACTGCTTAATATAATAAAACTAGTTTCTACTAAACAGGGACTTCCTGTAGGCCAGTGGTAGGCGATAAAGGCCAGTCGCACTTCAGTTGTGGGTTCGATTCCCACGGCCTTGTCCGACGCGATGGGCTGTCGCCTGTCCTGCAGGTTGTCCTTTTTCTAAAACTACATTACTATAACATCCCATCAATAATATCGAAAAAAAGTTCTATCCTTAAACAATACTAACTTATGTCCAACATAATCCATTCCAATCTTTAGGCTTATCCATAATACTGCAGTCCACTCTCATAATATAGTGAAAACGATTACCAGAGAGTTCATATAACTAGCATGTTAATACCATTGTTGATCCCCATATATCATGAGATATGTCTTGTTGGTCACATTCCAAACATTACAAGGCCTTAATCATGTATTCTCTTGAAAAATTAATACCCATTGAATCTTAGTGAAAACATGAGTGCTGTCAAAAGCTAACTCTTTTCACATACCAAAACCTCAAACCATGATATAACTATTTCCTTATATCAGTCATGAGCTCATGAATACTGTCAAACATTTCATTTTCTCCTTACCCCTTCATTATGCGCATATCATCTTTTTTCCAAAAATATCTCAATCACTTTCCATGGGTATCGGTACCATAAAATTATTGAAAACCACAATAGACCAATAAATAAATATTCTAATATTCCACGATACTATATAAAACATTATTTTGTAGTCCCATTACATAAAAACTTAATCATTCCACCACATCGTTTTCATATTCAACATCGCCAATAGTGATCGCATGTGACTTACCTTTGTCCTTTGCCTTAAGTGGTTGCTCATGTCGATCATCACTAACCCTTGGATTAGGGCATTTATTAGCATAATGCCCCATTTCCTTGCACTTGAAGCATTGAAGTGTTGGTGGTGTGTTCTCTGCAGTCTTTTCTTTATTCACATCATTAGAAACCCTTTTTCCATTACTTCGACACTCAGTTGCTCGATGACCTTCTTTTCCACACTTAAAACATTTTCTAGTCCCTTTAAGACAAACTCCACCATGCTTCTTTCCACACTTTGAGCATAAGGAAACATTCATCTTCTTTTCACCATTATTCTGAGATTTCTCCTTGAACTCCATCTTTCGTTTCTTGTCAAAACTATTAGATGGATAAGTAACACCAACTTCCATTTATACCTTGATTGCACAACGCACAATTTCTTCATAGCTACTGAAGTCTCTTATAGCTAATGCCCTTCGAAGATTTGGTTTTAAGACACTGAAGAATTGATCAACTTTACTTTCAGGTTGGATGATAAAGCCAGATGCATACCTTACAAGCCTTGTAAAATTTGCTTCGTATACACCAACAGATTCATCATCCTTTTGCTTTAGTTCAAGAAACTCCTTCTCCATCTTTGTTTGAAGAATACGAGGGAAGTACTTATTGAAAAATAAGTTCTTGAACTCGTCCCATTCCATGGACTCAATTTCATCTCTTGGCCTCGTATTCTTGATAAGATTCCACCATTGATCAGCTTCACCTTCCAAATGATATACTACTAAGATGACTTTATCATGTTCTGAACATTGAAGAACTGAAAATATCTTTTCAGTGGTACTGATCCATTGTTCAGCAACAAGTGGATCAGAAGGCCCACTGAAAGAAGGTGGATGTTGCCTCATGAAGGACTCAATAGAATATTGTTCCCTTCTCTGCTCATTTGGAAGTCCAGAATGATTCATATCTTGTGTAAGTATAGCAATAAGATTTTGCACTCCATCTCCCATAACATTTGTTTGTTCAGGAGGACAATCACTGCATTATCCATTGCATTGATCAACACGGTTCCTTCGGGTTCCAGCCATCGTCTAAAACCCAAAAAGAATAGTGTGAGAGGCAAAAAACATGCTAGGGAAAACAACATAATAAAGGGGGATTACCTTCAATATCTAACATCTTAGGTTTAATTCTAAGATCATTAGCGCAATTCTAGGACTATAACCTATACGTATACTTAAACTTAGGGACATCCCTAGACATACCTTAGAAATATCTCTAGGGTTCTCACTAAAGTTCTCACATCCTAGTTTCCAAAGGTTGACTAAACCTTTCCTATGATACCAACTGTAGAGACCCGAATCTTAACGTACATAGATATTACATTACTTTTTCGGAATACTTAGTACATAACAAAAACACACACACAAGGACCATAATAGTTTAGTGTCTTTGGAAACTCGGAATATAATCTTCTAATCGTGGTGAAAGATCTTCAACATCTCCCACAAAGATCTTCTTTTTTTTAAACCTAAATCCTTTCTTTATATCCTGGGGAAAAGAAAACATAAAAGGGTGATCTCAAATGCTCAGTAAGGGTAAACAAAAGAAATATCAATCACATCATATTCATAAGAACATATCTTTTGGAAATCTTAACCTACAAAAGAGATCATAATTTCATAACATGGGATAAATCATAGTAGTGAAATGTAATCCCAATAATCATAACTTAAAACATGAAACTTTTTGGCATACACACATAATCATATAGAATCATTTCTTATTAGTCAAGACTCATTTCCAAGAATATCTTAGTGGACAAAGTCCCTTTCTGAACCGAGTTCACTCCTCGTTTCAGTCCTGTTTCACTGAACCGGTATAACTTACCGTTCCAGCCATGTCTATCTCATGAGATATAAAATCTTTACCCAATGCATTGGAGGGAGATATAGGTCCCACCCATCTCATAATGATACCATTCTTATGTTTTTCACAAAATCATAAATCATACATCATTGCATAACCCATGTAATAAAAATGGGAATCTTAAACAACATGACATCATAAAACAATTCATATAAGATAAAGGAATTCATAAAAATAATTCCATCACAACATAATCAAATAAATGTAATAATAGGGATATAAATAGAACCCTATATTATCTTATATGGAAAATAATTTTGATAAAACACTTGAACTCCATTCTTGAGGAAAATATCCTTTCTATTTCAAAAACATTTTCCTTTCTTAACATGTCTTACAATTTTAAAATAAATGAAGTTGATTAAAAATAAACTTGAAAACTTTTAAAGGAAGCTTCTTGGAAATAATGTTTTAAAAATCCATTCATGCCGTATAAGTTAAAAAAACAGTCTTCGTACTTTTGTCGAAAAAGTCAAAAAGTACCTCGTACAAAAAACGACAAAAGATTCCTTTCATATCCATTACTAAAAACTCACTGAAGGGTAAAATTGGATTTAAACAATTGTAGGTGGATGGAAATAATATTACATATTGAGGAAACATGCATGTGGATGATAAAATACACCCCAGTAAATACCAAAGTATAAACAATCTCAGATAAAAATGAGATTGTGATATTTCC
The DNA here is from genome assembly GCA_963277665.1 of Viscum album. Classification (NCBI taxonomy): domain Eukaryota; kingdom Viridiplantae; phylum Streptophyta; class Magnoliopsida; order Santalales; family Viscaceae; genus Viscum; species Viscum album. The sequence goes on along the minus strand of OY728163.1, from coordinate 379,244,228 downwards.
CTTACCTTAGGTCCAATTTGCTTCGTAAGTGTCCGAACCTCCTGTATAATGAATTAAATAATGTTATTGACTTATTCTAGAATCATACTTATTTTTATGATATCATATATGGTCATATTCTTAGCTTCTTAGTAGTAATATTTCATTGCCACTTGTTATTCGGGTGTTTATAACTTTTTGTTCTTATGCATGTTTTGTCGAATAAATTCTTATTCTTATCTTTAGGTTATAGATACATCATTTCCAGAATGGTATTAATGTACTATATATCATATTTATTCATTCAATTCATTTATATAATCATTATGCAATGAATATCATGTAGAACAAATCGCATCACATCGTGGAGACGGTATTCCGTACGTACGCACGAGCGATGATATTGTTCCCATGATCGTGGAATTGTATTTGAGTGTATGTATACTATTTCATAATCAATATCACTTTATAATAATCATATATAGTAATTATTTAGACCATTATACCCATACAAGTAAGGTGGTGGTGGAAAATAGATTACACCACAGCTTGGAGATGATATTCCGTACGTACGTTCGCACGCGCGGTGATTTCGTTTTCCGTAGGATGGATAGATGGTGAAATAGGGTTGTTTAATACTTATAATAACATATCAGTATATGATTGATACTGATGTTATTACTTCATAATGAAACAACTAAATAAGAAGAAGTGGAAGAAGAAATAAAGATGAAAGAATCGGTAACGGACATTACCTCTTCTTTGAAGCGCTTCTTTGAGATCTCCTTTTAGGGCACTAAAATTGGTCTTTGAATAAGACCGGGACCTCTAGGATGTCTCTAGGGAAGTGGAGATAAGAAATTGGCAGGGGTTGTCCGAGCTTGAAAGCTCAAATTGGTGTGAGGAATAGGGGGAGGAGGAGCCCTTTTATAAGGGAGGAGAGGGGCACCTTTGGAATAACTAAAAATATTATTTTATTATAAAGTCAAATTCGGTTTTTAATAGCTCCAAATTGATATATTTCGAATATAAGGTGGGTAGGGGTCGAAATCCTCTCATCCAATATAATTTATACAAGTTTAGGTATCAATTTTAACCTTATCATTTAGATTTAACTTTAAGTTACATAATTTAACTTTTACCGTGTCTTCTTGTTTTCTTACACTATAAGGTTAATAAACTTACCATATCAAGCCAAACAAACCCCAAGTTGTTTATTATTAATATATATATCCTTATCTAAGTCATTTTTCCTAAACTTATATTTTTAGGAATAAAATAACAATTAGTAATATAATATTTTTTTAAAAACTATTTTATGTCAATTTTGAGACTATTTAGTAATTGATTTTTGTGAAAATCATAACAGAATGATTAGTTCGAACCAAGTTACTTAAATAAATACTAACATGTCATATTAACCTATAAAATTAGTGTAATTCATAAAAAGTCTCAAATTACATTTATTTGGGTATTTATAACATCAATTATGTCAATATTTCATTAATAAGATAATTACTGCATCATCGTTGTGTCATATATAAATTAAATTATTTAATGTCTAAAAATTACAAATAAAATACCATTATGTAGGAAATATTTTTAGCTTTCTAATAAATATTTATAGTCTAATTTATCTTATGTATAACCCCATATTAAAAATTATTTACTTATTAAACTTTGATTTTAACTATTTAACCCTTCTTTAAATAAATTAATAATAAATGTCCTAATCTAATCCAAGTGGACCTAAATGGTCATAGTTTATTCCTAAGGTTGTTTTTGGTCGAATTACACTTTTCCAATATAATTAGTACATGTGTTAGGTTAATAATAATATCATTTTTACCCTTAATTACCATATTTACTTTTAATCGTGGTAAATAAAAGTAAAAAGTTACTATTCACAAAAAATTATTTTCATCTAATTGAACCACATTTTAGTCCTTGATATTAACCGTGTCTCTCGGATTTTTGAAATTCCACTCACAGAAGTGGTAAAATTAAGTTTTATGAAAAATTCAGCTTTTTTAACTACCACTTAGTGGTTTCACTATTCATCAAAAATTGAAAGTTTTCAGAAAAATACCAAAATTTCACCCTAGGCTAATTTCGATATTCCGAATCCAAAAATGATGTCCATTTTGAAAAATAAAATTTATAAAATTTCAAAAAGTGGTTATTACTATTCATAATGGCTAGTTTTAATAATATTTTAATAGCATATCGTTCTTTAGTGAAACTCAGTATTGCGTACTACACATGCTATTGAGGAAGGTCGTGATTGCGTGTAATGCAAGGAAAGTCAAGGATGCGTGTTGTGCAAGCTTCTTTTGGTGTAGAGTACAACACAATACATTATTGAAATCAAAAAGAATATTTTTCATAAAATCTCGGGGTGTTACACCAATTCCATACCATTTCACAATTATGGGAATTATATCGTCGTTTGTGCGTACGTATGGCCTACCATCTCCATAATGCGATGTGATTCATTCTACATGATATCCATTAAAGTATGATTATATAAATGTATATAATGAATAAATATGATATATATTATATTAATATCATTTTTTAAATTATATAAAATAACTTAAGAAGGATAACCATAACTTATTCAATAAAACATGCATAAGAAAATGAAGTCGTTTATACCCAAATAACGAGTAATAATGAAATGTTATTAATAAATAGATGATAATATGGTCATAAATGATATCATAAAAATGACTATGATTCTGTAATAGTTCAATGATATTATTTAAATAATTATATAGGAGTTTCATATACATACAAAGGATATTAGATCTAAGGTAAGGGATAATTTCACAATCTCGTTATTATCTGAAATTATTTATTCATATTTATTTATTGGGGTATATTTATCATCCATGTCCATGTTTCCTAAATATGTATGAAAAAATATTATTTATATTCTTATATAATTTTTTAAACTCAATTTTACCCATTGGTGAATTTTTATTAAAGGGTATGAAAGGAATCTTTTGTTGTTTTTGATACAAGGTACTTTTTGACTTATCCGATAAAAGTACGAGAAAAATGTTTCTTTTACCTTATACGGAATGAATAGATTTTTATGATTTCATAAAACATTATTTACATGGATATTATTTTATAAAATTTCAATGTTATTTTAAAAATAAATTCTTTTCTCTTAAAATTTTGTGGCATTTTGAGAAAAGAAAACATTTTTGAAGAATAAATGATATTTTCCTCAAGAATTAATTTCAAGTATTCTATCAAAATTATTTTCCATATAATATAGAATTATTTAATAGATTTTTGTTTCAAGTACACTATACCTATTATTGATATGGTTCTATTATATTTATTATGTAATGCTCTTTAGGAAATATATTTGTTTTACATAGATTATGTTATGATGGAATGATGCTTAAGAAACCCTTTTTATTCCTTAGGTTGTGTTACAATGAATGATTTTTGTTTTTTTGGAACACATAAGAATGATTTTATTATTATATTGTTGGTAAATATATCTCCATCGAATTCATTTATTAAATATTTTTATATCATGACATAGATAGGGATGGAATGTGAAATGATCTAGGTTCAGTAATACAAGGCTGGAATGGGAAGTAAACCCAGTTTAGTAATACAGGGCTAGAATGAGGAGTGAATTCGGTTCAGTAATGGACTTTTTCCACTATTATGGTCTTAGAAATGAGCCTTTATTAATATGAAATTATTTCCTATGATTATGTGTGTGCCCAAATTCTATGTTTTAAGTTATTCCTATTGGGAATATGTTCATTGATTATTTATGAACTTTTATTATTTATCCCATGATATGATATCATGATCTTTGATATGTAGGATAATTTTTTAAAATGTTAAGTTCTTATGTCTTATGATTATTATATGTTTGATATCTCCCTTGTTTAACTTTACTAAGCATCTGATCTCATCCTTTATTTTATTTCTCTTCCATGGGTTATGAAGAAGGGTATTAAGTGAGATATATCTAAAAGGGCTCTAATTATAAAGGAATAAGTAGGAGACAATGTATATGCCTTATGAACCAATTATTTATTTTTCCTAGTTTCTAAATTCACTAAACTTATATGGTCCTGGAATGTTTTTGTTATGTTTTGTAATGAATATTCTTCAATTTAGAATTAATATCTTAGTATTTAAATTATGGTCTGTTATATTGTAATTGCATACTTGATAGAAGGATGGAGTTCCTCAAGAATTCGCACATGAGAATCCTCATCTTGGAGAATATTGAGGGTGTAACAAAAAAAATTCTTGAAGTTGATCCTAATATATCTCATAGAATTACTCCCCTACTGAGGGGAATGTATCCCCTTCTTCTTCATTTCATTCATGGTCAATGATAGGAACTCCACTCAAAACTCCTTATGGAAGTATTCCCAAGAAACATCTTCCTAATTTCACTCCCCATGATACAACATCCAAAAATAATGTTCATTACTCCTTATCTGACTAAATCCAATGGTACCTAGTACTATTTACATGACCAAATATAACTGAAGATGATATTGAGCTCCTCCAACCGGTGCTTCGTATCTAAATCATATATATTTCCCTCATAATACGGTAAATATTTTTTATGAAAGGTATGAAATTTTCTATACCATTGATCATCTTTTTACACTGGATCAACCCTAAAGCGGTCAACTGGATCATCTTGCTGAACATCACCAACCTAAACCACACATAGATGAAGTCTCCAAGCCATAATTTAAAGGAAAAAAATGATTCCCTATTCCCGGTATTATGGATTTTTTTGAAATTTAATTTAATTATTTTTAATTTCCCAAGACCACCCAAATTAAAATAAGATCCCAAACAATAATGATGCTTTTACCTCTCTTAGTTCTCTACCCTATAACTACCACCATATTAATATTTCATTTAGTAAGCTTAGAGTTCTTGAATTGGATCATGAGGGGTCCAAAAATCTCTTGTCCAATTTGGACTCCCTGACCTATGTCACACACCAAGATCAACTAGAACCATTTCCCTACAAAACCTTGTAATAATCATAGTTACTAACACCAAACTCCTTGTTTTATATCAAACTAATCCATTGATACCACTATGTCATGACCCCTAGCTCCAAAGGTACCCCTTCTGATCTGGAAATGATGGAAGAGTGATAATTACCCTCAGATCCTACCTTCATTAAGCTTGAGGTTGGTGACTATCACTAATCATATATGAAATCTCACACATCGAAGGCATTACTCTCTTTTATATAAATTAGGATCGAGGGATAGTATTTCAACCATCAAACAACTCTATGGTGTAATATAAAATAATGTAAACCAAAAACATCCTATAGTGAATTTTTAAAATGAATAACACACATAGAGTCTCCATATAAATACCCAAAAGAAAGTCATAATGTAGTGAATCAACAACAACTCCGATGTTTAGGCTAGCCATGTCCATATTCTTCCCTAAAGTCATCTTAGAACCCTAAAAAAATTATATACATGGGGTGAGTGTACCATGTAAAATCAATATAATCATACACAAGGTCTCTCATGCACATGTGAAAATAGTATACCAGTGCACTAGTGGACAAATAGAAGGAAAAACATGCACCGAAGAAGGTCAAATAACAAATCCCATACTCACCATGGAATAATCACCAAATAAAACATGAAAATATATTAATATAATATGAATAATATCAATAATAATTTTACCATGCACCACTTTCCCACTGATTTTATACTCCCACACCCCAATGTTGTATGTCATGGTTCTCCCATCCCTTCTATAGAATCTTTCCCAAATAAATTTTGGAAACCGCATCATACTAAGCACATAATGTAAAACTATTCATCACATCCCAACCAAATAAACCTAAGAAACCTCATCATAATAAGAACCCCATGTGAAACTGGTCATCACATCAATATCCATCCATAACAATGACTATAAATCTAGGATAATAATGTGTCATAAACATAAAGGATATCACCGTCATGACCTCCTCCAACCATGCATGGGCCCTAATATAAACCACATAGTCTACCCCCATCAACTAAAAAATAAGTTCACTATGTCCACAACCCATCACACACCACGTATAAGAACCTCTCCCAAAAGAGAATCAGGGAAGTGGTTATAGCTAGATATCCATCCTCACAATCTTGAATGTTGGGAAAAGCAACCCACAAAATATTTGGGTGTCGGGACATAGTTTTTGACATGAGTAGGGTTCATATATAAATAAATATAAAATATCCACACACACACACAACCTTACTTTATGGGTTTATAATAAGACAATAGTCATATATAAGAAAATCACTATAAATCCTCACAGCCTCTTCCACTTTTTTACCACCTCTAAATGCATCACACCATGATAATAGGACATAAACCACAATACACATTATATCTCACTTTTTTAAGATATTTTATTTCTAAATTTTCCATTTTCTAACCATTCTACATTATCAAGTTCATTCATTCCATGTTTGATAAAATCCACTTTATCCACATTTCCCATTTTTGTTCAAGAGTTTATTAGCCATTATATCATGTGAAATTTCAATTCCATCATTAAAATTTAATTTAATTACTGTATAGAATCTATCACTATACAATTCAACATGAAACCACATTATATCTTCTCATATTAACAAGATCAATGTATCAACCACCCCATATCGCAACCATATCTCATCTCAACCACATGCAATCATAACTACACATCACAACTACTATCCATCACCACCACCATACATCATAACAACTCCTCATTATACCCATCACACAAAAAATTCGCCACACAACAAATTTAAGTTTTAATAATGGTTATCTTCACATTTATTTCAATAATTCAAGGGCATTATCATAAAAATATGTGATTTTATGGGAAACCAAATATTTAGTCTAATATATGTTAGAAATTTTCATATGTGGTGATTCAATTCATATATCTCTATAGGGTTTTGAAAATAAATTTTCAAAACAATAAAATAAAAAATATTAATATAAAACCAAGCTATAAAGAATAGTAATCATGCTCGGACATATAGGAAAAATCACAATAATGGGTAAAGATCAGGTTATTTATTTCTTTCTATTTAAATTTCAATATAACCAATTGATTATATTCATTAATTTGGTGTATAATATATCCACCAAGGAATAAATAAGAATTATATTCCAACTTATATAACTAATAATGAGGGATTAAGGATCCCCTGACTCAAAAAAAATCTTTCCAATTTATTGTGCATGGTTGAAATAAGAGGAAAATGAACACCAATACTATAAAGAAAGGAAGAAACTTGAACAACATAGAACATAAAATCCCACATAATTAATTTAAAAATAATCACTATAACCATTTTTTCTCTTGATAATAGTCTTCTATAGATGAAGAATGATAAGAAAATAGGGAAGATAAAGGATGATAACTCACATTGAATCACCAAGGGTTGATCTCCCAATATTGGGGATGAATTCCAAGGAAATGGGAATGAAATACCTCTAAGGTATGTACTTTGTTCAACCAATTTCGAAGAGAAATTTTGGAGGAATTATGGGGTTGAGGTGGTTCATGAATTTTTAGGCTAACTAGAAAATAGAAGACCATGGAAGAACATACATTACATTGATGAAAAAGTACTAACTTGTGAAAGGATTAAAGAATAAGATAAGGGGCCATTCCATAGTGGTTCTGGTGAAATTAATGTTTGAAAAATGTGTTAAGTTCCATTCCATAGATATGATATACTAGGAAAAGTAATATGGTGAAAATAAAGACAACATGCTACAGAATCCAACCCTCAAAATAAGGTTACACTACAGCCCAGCTCCATGGAGCAGCTAACCTAGAAAAGTTAGAATCCATACTCTAGGACTCCATGCTACATCCTACCTCTCCACACCATTGATATGGGAAAAATTTAATAACTACCAAAACTCACCCTCAAAGGTTCTATGCTACATCTAACCTCTCCATGCCACAAAAACCTAATTTACATTGTAGTATAATCCTTCATGATTTAAAACTAGTCTCTAGTATAAATATTAGGTACAATTGCACCATCAACTCCACATATCCCTCATAACATAACTTAAAAACCACTATCATAGAAATTATCACAATGTAATGGTTTAAAAGGCCCAAAATGTAACATGCATATTTATTGTTCATGATCTATAAAACTGTGAATAGATCATGTAGCTTGTTTTAGAAAAGTTCTTGTAAAATTTTCATGGTTGGAGCTTGGTTTTTTATACAATGCATCCAAAAATTTCAAAATTTTAAATTATTTAAATTTTCATAATTTTATATTTATTAGTCCTAATGTTTTATTATTCTCTTCTATTGATAATTTAAGATGAATTGATGTGATTTCCCAATAATATTGATATCATTTATATAGATTTATTTTAGTGTTTAATAATGAAATCCATTGTTCCCTTATTTTAAAATATTGAATTTCATAATTTTATTTATGTTGTAAGATTCTTTAAAATATTTATTTTGAAGTGTTTTATATATTATAAGGTGTTTTGAGGTATTTATAATGATATTTTCTATAAGTATTTTTCATTAAACTTTCTAATTAAATGTTTTGGTAATTAAAAATAGATTTATTATATGTTATATAGTATGTTTAAAATGTGATTGTAATTAATTTTTATGAAGAATAAGTTCATTTTCTTATATTATTAATTTTGATAAGTAAATGTTGGGAATTATTGTGTGTCTGTGGATTTTTCTTAGTTCTTTGATATTGATTAATTTTTTCAAATTTGGTTTTATGTGGTATGGAACATTGAGACTAATTATAATTATGTTTTTATGTCTTATTATCTTAAAATAATCCTCATCTAAGACTTAATGGAACTTCATGAGGGGATGATTATGTAAAAGTGAACCCTATAAGATCAAAGTTTACTTGAGTAAGTTATATCTCCTACTTCAGTTATGGACTATAGTATTCATTATATCCAAGATCAACCTAGAGACTAAGTTCAAGAGTTTTATATTCTTATTCCCCATATATTCCATGGGATATAAGATACCCACAAGTGGAAGAGTGTTTAGAGAATATTTAGAAGATCTTCAACCTTTTCAATCTTATAGAGTCACTGAAGATCATGTTATCTATATTTGTTCTTAAATGTCTGAGTTAGAAGTTATAGAGTCCATTATCTTGACTATGACATAATATGACCATTCATGGTAAGGTTTCAAGGTGTTTTTTATACAACAATACTCCCTTAAAACAGTGAAAATGTCTAAGGTGATAGAATTATATTTCCATGAGAAAAAATACAAGATAGCATTGGGGTACGCTAATCATTTAATGGATTTAGAATTGTATAAACCTGATATATTCTTGGATGATACTCTAATATAATTGTATTTTAGAATAGGTGTTAATTTTTATCTTTATTTGAAATTTTCTATATTTGGGGTCACCTATTATATAGAGGTATCAATATTGGATTTCAGGGTATAGGTGGCCATGATGGGAATGCTTGAGGTGAGTGATATTTCCTCTATACCTGGGGTAATTGAAGGGAATTCCAACCATGGGTAGAGGAAGTAGATTGAGTTTTTTCAATTTGGTGGTGGGATCAAGAATCTATCATATTTCTTCACATTGGTTCTCCTGGGGATACTTCCTTAGTATTTCATTAGTGTGGTAAGTTGTGTCATAAAAATCTATTTTGTTGGGAATCACCTAAAATATAGAATAACTATACCTAGTTGGGATTTATATAAAGAATCTAAGGTAGGGCAGCATGTAAGGAATGTATATCCAGATCTACTCCTTTAATAGATCCATGAGTTCAAATTTATAAACATGATGTTGAGATAATAGTTGTTTGAGGTACTTTATGTTATGTTATATCTTTTTTGGTACAATTTTATCTACATTGTATTTATTTATAGATGATTTTTTTTGTTTTTAATATAATTTATAGGATCTAATTCTAGTAAAATATTTAAATCTCTTGATTGGAAGATCTATTTAGTAATGATATTGAATTGTTAAAGGAAATTTTATAGGATTTATCCATAGATTGATATTGTCATAAGTGTGGTTTTGATGGTTTCTTACTCTAGGGATGAAGGGATTATGTTATTAGATCTCTTATTGAGACTCATTTTCTTATTTTGATTAATTTATATTTGGTTGGATATGTGAGAGTAATTACATGTTTTGTAGAATCGTTGTGTTATAGGAATATTTGATATAGTGGAGTGACCACCATGTGTGATATCATTTTCACTGTATTGGAATATCTTGGTACATTTCACAATTTCCTTGAGAGTGAAGAAATGTAAGACTTATGAGTGGAGGTATTTAATTCCCTGACCTAACCTTACCCATCAAACGGTGAGGGTTTTATTTTCTTCTATTTGTTTTATGTAATTTAGACTAGATTCTCTCATGGATATATGAATATAAGAGAATCAATTGCATGTTGTACACTATAATTTCATATAGATTCTAAGGAATATAGTTCTTCTTTACGACCCTAGATTTTTTATTGAGGATTTTATATGTTTAGTATTTCATACCTTTCTTTAATTACTATCATGGTGTTCCTCAGTTTTTTTGGGATTTTCATCTCTAAATAGGAAGTTAAACCTCATACCATCATTGATCAATATTTTCTACAAAGACTTTATAGGGGTATAAAGTGATATAGTGGGGAGAATTATCCCACCTAAGTGCCAAATTTTCTTATTATATTATTTATTTATTATTTCTCATGAAATTTGAGAAGTTTGGATTTAGGAATATCAATGTTTTAGAAGATTTATGTGATACATGGTCATCATATGGTTAATATATACCATGTATTTTAATCTTACATGTGGGGTTTCAAGTATAGAGGTGATAGATAGCATGTTTCTAGGAGTAATAATGTAGGTTAATCTTATATATAATTCCATTCCAGTGGTTATTTTATGGTTATGAGAAACTGTGTGATGTAACCATGTGTCATGCACTACTTGAGTGTAATAGCTGCTACAAGATTAGCATTTCCTGTGATTCTAGTGCAGTCATTACCCTACCTGTTTCTCCTAATAATAGGTACCATAATACCTATAACTTCTAAGAATAGGTACCTTAACATCGGGCCTCCTTATTTTCACTCCCCCATGATAGTTCCAACATTGTTTCCTACCCAGAGGTGTATGAATAGTGGTCACATAAACCCTAGAGGTGGAATCTTCAAGGGAAATTGTGAACCTATCTAAATGGGGATTCTTTATGGATGTTCCTCCCATATTGACACAGTCCACCTCGAATTGTGAACCTATCCCATATATAATCTACAAGACAAAAAAATTTCTATATTCACATCCTAGTCATACGACATTAAAATACACAACAACATCCTCAGCACATGATGTAAAACTATATCCTTACCTTGTGTGATAAACACCAAATTCCCCATGTATGAATCACATGGGATGACCCCACACTTCATACCATGTGAAATGAACACAGAATTCCCCCTATATGATTGACATGGGATGACCCCATGCTTCCTACCCTGTGTGATAAACATAGTATGCCCAATGTATGATCATCATGGGATGCCATAGTCTTCCCCACCATGGGATAAAACTCCCATGCCTGAGAAGCTTCCATGCAGAAGCCCCACATCATCTCCCACTGAGTGATCCTCTTGTATAGGGAATCTTCTAATAGTACACCCCACACCATCTCTCATAGAGTATTCTTTTGTGACACGAGTATCCTTACTACAGGATGTTAAACTACATGGACTAGTCTTATCACACGACCTTAAACTATAGCATCAAACTACGTGGGTTTTGATCTCAGTCTCTTAAATAAGGTACATAGAATGAATCCAAGAGGTTAAATACTAACAACCAACACTTCCAGGTGTGAAATATTCCATCCTAGGGACATGCCTATTGATCAATCTAAACAATATATTCTTATCTTATCCTCACAAAATACTAAACCCACACCCATACTATCCCCACAAGACACTAAACATGCACCCATACTATCCCCACAAGACACTAAACCTACACGCATCCTACCCCTACAAGACACTAAACTCATGCCTATCCTATCCCCACAAGACACTAAACCTAAGCCAATCTTATCCTTGTAAGACCTTTAACCTGTGATCATCCTATCCTTACAATATATTAAACTTGCACCCATGTTTTCCTCACAATACATTAAACCTATTCCCATCCTATCCCTTCTAGAAATTAAACCTATGCCCATCCTCTCACTGCATGACATTAAACCTATACCCATCATATACGTGCAAGACATTAAACATGTGCCCATCATGTCTCCACAAGACATTAAACCTGCAACCATCCTATCTCCACAATACATTAAACTTGTTCCCATCTTATCCCCATAAGATATTAGACGTATACACAACATATACCCATAATACATTAAACATGTTCCCATATTTTCCCCAAAATACATTAAACATTTTATCATCTCCACAAGGAAATAAACTTATGCCCTGATAATACCAAACCCATGCAATAAATATGGGATGGATGAGGTAAAAACCTCAAAGGACTTTAACCCCTATCATCAATTACCTCATGATTGACATGGGATGTCTTGGGTTTTGTGACTAAGATGCCTCAACTGATATTCCATCTAAAATATAAAGCATTTAAAGGTTCCCAATATACCCAATGTCCAGACATGCTCAAAAGTGACCAATGTGACTACTCTCCTAACTGAGGGTTGCTACCCTATAAAGAAAAAAGCATAATAATTAACCAAAATCCACCTTAATATGGAACCATGAATGAGTTCCATGAACTTGACTTAAATATATTAGGGGGATGTGGACCAGGTGATGAGATCTAAGGAGGAACCCATGGAAGGAGGAACCAACATCCCATCATCCTGTTTCAGTTAAGGAGAATACATCCTTGATTAAAGTGATGAAATACACCCACCTTTGGAAAGTAGTAATACAAGGCAATAAGAAAGCACTGTGTCATCCTCCAGGTGGATGGTGGCACTACACCCTAAAAAACATCAGAAACATAAAACGGTGAACCTAACATGAAACCTTCTCCTCAACCATGGAGACTGGTAATGTTCATAGTATCAATGGATTTAAATAACAATGGATTCATACATTCATCACTCGGTCCCACTGAGAAAATGATGGTCCCAGCATAAAACTCACCCATGAATTGGGGAAGTTAATATTGGGAATCTTTGGTCTGTGACGTCATCAGCATGGATCCATATCTACCTTTGGAAGATTGTATGTTGTTGTGGCATTGGGAATCACTTTTACTATACCTGTACTAATGGATAAATACAAATTCCTTACAGGACTCAAGCTATAGGAATCCACCAACCTAGTGCTAACAGGCATCATGGTAGGAATAAATTTGATGAAAAAATCCTACACAACTACACATCATCCATGAATTCCTCCTCTCATTCAGTTGCCAGGAACCCATGCCCCATATCACCCTCTATGATCATCCATTGGAGGAAAATCAGCACCCTGGTGCACCGGTATAATTAGGAGGGGTCATTCTCACAAAGGATATGGCCTACTATGACTTGTAGGCATCAACGCCTCATCTACATTTCCACCCTCTAAGGGCTATGTAAGGGTGACCACCCCCTACTCTGATAGAAAATAACTTTAGGAGCCTCTCCTCGGGGGACTCTAATGACTCACTCCCTTGTGCTGAGGATGTAGGGGATGTTCGATCTATGCCCAAAGTAATTTCTACCTCGGATCCACCTAGGAGGGATCTCACCATGCCTCATCAACAATTGTACCAAATGGTCTCATGGTCTGAAAAATAGGTTGATCTCATCCCCACTCCGTCATCCCCAATCCAAAGCACCCAACACTGACGTAGGGGGTGGGCCTAGGATAGTTCCCGGAAAGGGGAATCTTCCATAGCTCTTGTGGCCCATTCCACTAGTGGTGTATCCCACCAGATCCCTAAAAAAGGTGTATAGAGATCTATTTTTTCCCTTTTGGGATTGATACCCTATCCACATCATAGGAAGGTCGGGTTGACTCTATCGTTCATTTTTTCCACCAACAGTCATTACGAGACATCCATGAAGAGAATAATAAGTGTAGAGGTCCCCCTGGGACCATCAACAACCATCATGGGGGGGCCTCCCCATGTAGCCATCAACCAAATTGGAGCTCCTCTCCACCCCTTCATGATTCAGCATGGATTTCCTCCCCATATTCTCATTAGTCATCATGGAGGTACTCCTCATACCACTATCGACCCAAGAAGAGGCCCTCCCCATTCCAAACAACCCGGAGGTCCTCCCCAATCCAATGATGTACCATGTTCTGAAGAACCATCCTAGGGAAGGAGGTCTAATACTTGCTATAAAAGGTAGAACCTTGGGAATTATTCGATCAACATTGACATCTCAGAGTCTGAAATGATAGAAGACTCAATGGGGGAACCTTTACCATAACTAACAGAGTCTAGGGAAGAAGCTAGAAAATTAATTCTTACCCTTCTGGAAGCCTAGTTCCATATTATCCCCAGATCCCTCCTTAGATTCCTATAGGTGGAGGATGTTCTAGCCCCCTTCTAGGGGCTCTCAATACAATTGTAACGACCAGGACCTGAACAGCCACCTGAATAGTGCTAAATGGGTCGGGTGTTACTACCTTAGGCACACCTCCTCGAACACCAAAGGCTACCGACTAGCAGTAAGGGTCTTATTAGGTATAGTGGGGAGGCTATAACCTCTTAGAGGATAATAATAGTACTGGTCTGAGTATAATAATAAAGATAAAATTGAATAAATAACTCATAAGACTCGAACTAGACCCGCAGAGCAGAAGCACATTCAATATCGATAAACAGCATAAGCAATAAATATAAACAACAACAGCGGAAATAAACACAACAAAATACTGATCACTTGTAACTACTACTGAACAACAAACATGCATCCAAAGCAGGTCATACATATCCAGATGTAAAGGCGCCAATGGCTAACCAACTGTGGCTACAAAATAAGTACGCAAGCTAATATAGGAAAGAAATAAAAACAGAGTATTCTCTGTCTAGGAAAGACCTCAAGGTCCATACCATCTCCATGCAACAGCTAATGCATCCCAGCTCCTAAAGATGGCCTCTTTCCTACACGTAAATCCATGAAGTCTGCACGCGTCTTAAAGGGACCATTCAAGGTGTGAGATGAATCTCAGTAGGATACCACCCAACGGTGCGTACCTAATAAAAGTGTTTAAGCAGGTATGCATTTGTAAAGAAAGCAGTAAACATAATGATTCACAAATAAACATAAACTCCCTTAGTGCTCAGCAGCCACCATGGAGTGTCACTTGCTTCAGCCAATGCCAGAATCTTTGTCATGTAACCTGGCACCATGTGCCCCCTAACACCATGTGTCTCAAGTACCGATGTCCTGAAGGCATGCCCAAGAAACAGTAACCTGGAGGAACAATGATTTCTGGATATGTATGACCTGCTTTGGATGCATGTTTTTTGTTCATTAGTAGTTAAAAGTGATCAGTATGTTGTTGTATTTATTTCTGCTACTGTTGTATAAATTTATTGATTCTACTGTTTATCTATATTGAATGTGCTTCCGCTCTGCAGGTCTGGTTCAGGTGGTTGTTTGGGTCCGGGTCATTACAACAATCACCTCCATCACTGCCAGTTTCCCTCCTCTTTACCTCTGCATGAGAAGTTGGAGAGATTTTATGGTATGATATGGCACCTTAAGATAGATAGAAATCCTATAATCCACAAATAAACATTGTTTCCATTGTACATGATGTGTTCGGGAACACCCCGTCCTATATAGACATGATATTGAAATTTTATCTGCCTCCAAAAGACATAACATCATGCAGTGTCTATTTTACCCATGATACACTCCCTCTTCTGGTAGAGAAGCCACAAATTAGGTCTATATCAGTTCCATAACACTTTTTTCATCTTGTGTCAATTGAGTTCTAGACCAACCAATTGCAGGAACCTTCCTCATAACAAGAGGGCTTGTGGGAGGTCCTGGCCACCAACAAGCTGTTAGTGGTGTTTTTTCCACTTGCTGGTATAGAATTTGAAATCCTAGAGTCCCTTATAAAGGATCAGGCAGTGTATCTCTACCATATTATCTGGTAAATGTTTCACTACCTCTATGATCCTTAGTTGACCTACACAATGAATCTCAAGCACCTTGATGTCATCTAACAATAGTGTAGAAAGGTTTAGATCAAATCACTCCTGGTAGCACAGCACCCAAAGTTGTATGGATACCGCCAGACTCTTCAAAAAACCCATATCAAGAGCCTCAAAGTAATCCACTAAGTTATGGAAGGAGCATATCCACATATGTAGAACTGAATATATGGACATTATTTTGATCTCCATTTTGGCCCTATCTTGTAACAGTCTGACCTATCCATTGACAATGAAAGTTCCCCTCCAGATACCATCACAGTTAATATGTTTGTCACTGACCTTGTTAAAAATAATAGGAACAGGGCTTCCAATATAGGGCATGAAAGGGAATACCATCCCCCAAGGGGTGATGAAATACTAGGAAGACCCTCTGGTAGGTGTACTCACTCACCATCGGAGGTAGGAACTCAGACTCGGAATTCCCTCCAAAGATATGTTACTACCTACCCATCATAACATCAAAAATGGAAAGGGACACATAGATCCCTATAATCAATTTTAGATTGTACCAAAAGTAGATATAGAACCCTTGGTAAATACCTTGCTCTGGTATCTTGAGAAATAAGAAAGGATTACCACCGACCTCATCACTGAGTGGTGGTCGGATTATAGTAATTCCTTAATGGGGTCCATTTCTCCCCAGGTGGGGCACCCAGTCTTCCTTGACCAAACAGACCAGCTCGATCTTGGATTCCCCGCATGTTTAGTCATGGAAGTATCCTGGGTAAATGGTAAGATACTAAGGTATGAGTCAACGATCCACCCAAGCAGTATTATTATCCACCTTGGGAACCATTACTTGCTTCTCCTCGAGTCAATGACCCTACTCCTCGAGTTGATGAGCCTATAAATGCATTAGTGGACAAATACCCTCACCAATATGTCTTGATAGCTACTCTCAATACTCACCTAGAGCCCTTAGAAACATGTTAGTTGGTGATATTTTTTAACATAACATCGCACCTGGAATGGGAGGAAAATATTTGAGCACCCCCATAGTTTGGTAATCACATCTTCACCTCATTAAATGGGATATGTGACTTTCTAAAATAATCGGGCCACTTCGTCTCGAGTTGTGACCCCATGTTAAGGACACTGAAACAACAAGAGGCCTCCAAACTCGGATTTTTTGTTCAGAAACTGGAGGGACTTGTGTTCTTCTGATACTACCAACTGCCCATAAGTTCTATTTTCAGTTGGGAGGATATTCAATGACAACTCCTCTACTAGTTAAGCTCCACCACACACAAGATGAGAATCACTAACCTCTTCAAGTAAAAACAATGGCTTGATGAGAAATTTTATGATTTTTTTACCCATTAGAAAGGTATCATGTATTCACTAGACATCTAATTTTCCTAAGAATAGATTCTTATGATGTGTGTAGGGAACATTAAGAGTGAGATGTTCCCTACCCTCATCACCCTAAACTAACCATATGGATTTTTGGAGTTCTCTAAAAAGAATCAACATCTAGAAGAATCCTTATGGTAGAACAAACAATAGTCATTCCATTTTTCTCTTCCAACTCCCACGAGAGGACATGAAAAAGAATATATCATTTTCATCGTGCATGAAGAGGTTCCTAATACGATGCACCTGAAAAATCTTTTACCAGAAGAGCCTCACCAAGTGCATACCTATCAAGAATATCCTAGACCTACATAACCCCACCATGAAAATACTTGTTAAGTGAATCCAACTCCATGAGAAAAAAAGGCTCAAAACCCTCATCAAGGTCAAGCTCCCAAGGTGCCTTTCCCAAATTGAAGAAACAAGACATACTCCTTCAAGGATTAATAGGTCCCAAGATACTTCATTTATTCCCTAGATAAGGGAATTATTTAATTTATAGAGTGTTGGAGGGACCATTAGTCCAAAATCACCAACTTCCCTAGTCATTTCCTATATCACAAAATCCTTGGACACACTTTCAATGAATGCTTCATGTTCAAATATTGGCTCTATGAACAAGTGGATCATGGATTGTTCAAGTTGGGTGATATTTTAGCACAAGTGGTGCATGTCCCTTCTGACCCCAATAATGGAAGTGGAGGCTCTAGTGAATGGTAGTTTGATCCTAATCATGGGAAGTATAAATATGATGACTGGTTGTCTCATAATGAAGTTTCTCATTCCCATGGAATAATCCATTATCATTTGAGAAAACTAGAGCCTCGTGTGGTTTTTGAACCTCGTTTATCCACTAACTCTACATATGCATTTCAACCTTCCAATTCTTGAAAGAATATGCACTGATGACAAAAGGGAAATAATATACCCTTGTAGGTATTTATTCCATATCGCACTCTTAGTGATTTCATTCCTACTGAGTTAAGAGATGTACCTAGGGTCTACCTAGCCCTGGACTACCCCATTGATGATGAAAGTAATATGCCTCTATGAATGTCATTGATCTGGTAGACTGTTTCATGATTCTTGACAATGAGGAGTGCCATGAAAACTGCTTAGGTTCCCCGGTCTAGTGTCATCAATGGAAAGGTAGGGGATGTGTGAGCCACTAGAATGCTCAAGTCAGTACCTTAATATAGGACATTCATGATACTAAGACTAGGCGATAGGTTTTTTGGAGAGTTGAACAAGAACAATCCTGCTATTTTTCTCTATTAGGTATGAATCTATCGCCGGTCATGTTAGTTGAATGAGTATCTCAGGTGTGACCATTCCATGATCAACCACATCTAGCTAATGTCTGACCTCAGCCAACCGATAGTCAGCTGACAGTTGTTCGAGTTGGACCATTTAATCAGTAGAAGAATATTTCCAACACTAGTTATACCCCAATGGTTAATCCAGAAACATCATTAATGGACCTTGCCAAAGAGATGTCCTCTATGAGAAAAACATATTCCAATGGCATGTAATTATGATGTGTTGAATCATATTTTTGACATACCTGTGAGGCATTTGATCCTCAAGGTTCTCTACTTATCAATGGAAATGTTTTAGGACCTTAAAGAAGCCTTTAAAATCCCCCTCTAGTTCAAATCTGAAGTAGATTCCACTAAGTACTACTATTAAGAAGAGGTTGAGTGAGAGGAATGTTGATCCATCATCTCATTTTTCAAGGAAGACAAGGGATTTATCATGCAGAGGCACATACACCCATTGTACATCACATTCAAGTTCAATGTGTTAGACATTTTCTGTTGCCTCATGAATACTGGTTTTGAAATCAAACTCATCCTGACTCGGACACTCCACGAGTTAGGACTGACGGAATCAGATCTACCTCCCTTCAACCAAATCATTCAGTGTTATGATAAGAGTGAGCAGAAACTGTGTGGAAAGGTTTGGTTGGAGACCTAATCTTGTGGCTTGATATCAAGCACTGATTTCATGGTAGTCTCAAATAATACCACCTACAACACACTATTGGTTAGGAACTGGCTTCATTTACATGCAGTAATCCCCTCCTCATATCACTAGTGCCTCAAATATTACCCCAATAGTCGACTAGGGATACTATAGGGTGATATATCCCCATTATACTTCTATGAAGCCTTCTATTTAGATGTAGGCTACTACAAGAGGGAAAGAAAGTGGGTCTAGATCAACAAGGTTGAGTGCATCAATGCTCCTAATGATCTCATGGACACTACAATCAATCTATGGTAAGACTTGAATGACAGCTTCATTCTCTCGATTCATCAGTTAGATCCCACAATTCCATAATTGGGGGGATGTTTCTTTTTATCTAAGAAAAAGGATTTTAGTGTCCCTTAGAAAAAGGAACACTCATATATTACCTCATACTCTTATAATGGATAGGTTTGAACAATATCGTAATCTCTTACTCTTATAAAGTACCGATAAGCTCACCTTATGACCACCAATCCCTGACATTATCACTTGTTCTAAAAAGTGGGGCTAACTTGATAGAAACCAACTCACCGCTATTACTTCAATATACATAATTGATAGTGTAGTCAGAAACCAGATGAAATTAGCTCAAAACCTTTTATCACCATAGTTTCAATAGAGTAGGAACCCCTTAGTGAGGGTTCTGTTCCCTCCAGAGTAGGCACCAGTTATTAACCTGGGTCGATTGGCCTAGAAGAGCCACCTCCTCCCTCTAATTATCCTTTCTTAAATGATTAAGAGAATTTGGAAGATTCACCTCCTGCATTTAAAGATGGAATCTCCACCATCATTGATGAGTTACCTCAAGTGAACCTTGGTACCATGGAGCATCTTAGGGAAATGATAATTAGTGCGTCCATATCTCCAGAGTAACTGCATTAGTATATGTCCTTCCTAAAACAACATTGCAATGTATTTTCTTGGATCTATGATGAGATTCTAGGGCTAGATCCTCAGGTATTCATTCATCATATTAGCCTCTAAATGGGCCATCATGGGTTCAATTAGGCTCCCAGTAAGATGCACCCTTCTCATGGTACTTTTGTTGAGGAAAAAGTTGATAATCTTATCAAATATAAATTTTTTAGGAAATTCTAGTACCCTAGATGTCTTTCCAACATTGTACTGGTAAATAAGAATAATGGGTAATCCAAAGTCTGTAACAACTTTTAGGACCTCAACGGCCACTATCTAAAGGATGATTTTCCCCTTCTAGTGATAGAGTTTTTGATTGGTGCCACAACCATGTTCCATACCCTCTCCTTCATGGATAGATACTCTGGATATAACCATATCAGGATGGCCCATGAGGATGAGGATTCCACCACATTCATGGAACCCCAAGGTACCTTCTGCTATCAAGTTATTCCATTCATCTTGAAGAATGTAGGAGACACTTATTAGTGGTCCATGAACCACATCTTCAATCCAATTATTAGAAAATTAGTGGAATTATATATAGATGACTTGGTTGTCAAATACCACAAATATCAGGAATATCTCAAGGACCTTGAGAAATTTTTCTGCTTCCTATGATCTTGGAACTTGATGATGAACCCATTGAAGTTCTCATTCATGGTTACGTCTATGAATTTTATCAGCTTCATTGTAATATAAAGAGGCATAAATATTGTCCCAGATAAGTTCAAGGCCATCTGTGAAATGTCTCCCCTAAGTAATCTCTGGGAGTTACGAGGCTTCCAAATCCACTTAACCTAGATACAATAATTTATCGTAAATATGGATTGAAAATGCAATCTATTATCAAGGAACATGAAGAAGGTCATCATTTACTAGTGGCACGAGGAGTGTTATACCTCCTTTGAGGACATCAAGAAGTACCTATTATAGCCTCTGGTTCAGATTCCACCCATTTTAGGAAGGTCTTTTATCCTTTATGTGACTTACATGGAATGGTCCCTATGTTCCCTCCTAGCCAAAAAAACAATGAGTGCATGGAAAATAGTTTATAATATCACAGTCATATGCACCTAGACATAGAGACCAGATACTCCCCCATTGAGGAGAGCTATATTTTTCTATTTTTTTCAGTACATAAATTATGACATTACTTGTAGCATCATAAGATATATATGGTTTCTTGAGTGGACCTGCTAAAGTATATCCTCAACCACCCCATGTCGATATGTTGATTGGTATGTTGGGTGGTGATCCTCCCATACTTCAACATCAAGTTCATCCAACAGAAGGTTTTCAAAGGTTGGGACTAGGTAGACTTCCTAGCCACTCATCTGGCCCTTATATAATTACCCATGTATATTGATTTCCTATATAAGGCTATCCTCTTAGTGGATCTGTTCATACCATGTTGGAAGATGCATTTTGATTGTGCCTCCCAGATCTCGATCAGTAAAAGGATTAATAACCCTAATCTTAACAAATTAGGCCTGGGTATTGTTTTCATCACCCTAGTATAGGCCATATTACCATACTAGTTCCTATTATTAGAAGGTTGTACCAATATTGAGTCAGAGTATCAGGCCCTCATTACTAATATTGAGTTAACCCTTGATATTGGTGTCCCCTACCATCATGTGATGGGAGACTCTAAGATTATCATCAAATAGCTCAAATTTTACTATATCTTCATAAAGAAAGATCTCGTGCCCCTATTAGAGCACACCCATTAGCTGATGTCCCAGTTCTCTTCCCATATAAAGGTGATCCATGTCCCTTAGTCATGTAATGGTTGAGCTGGTGCATTTGAAATCCTATCCATGTCTCTCATAGAACCCAACTAGGATGACCTGATCATTCATGTGGAACACCTGAGGGTCATCTACCCCACCACTTAATATGATTAAAACCAATAGATAAACCAAATGGATGTTGATGATTCTATACCAGGACCTTCGGGTCCCCCATAGTAGAGGAAACACCTAATTAGACAATTCCCTTCATCAAATATCTCCAGTGTGGCACTCTCTCACCAGATCAAGCCAATTGGGATAAAATCCATTGATGTGCATCATATTTTACACTCCATTATGGTCCAAACCTTGATTCATGTGACATCACAACCTAGAATCCATTTTCTGGTGCCCCGATCCATTGGGTCATATAGCCTTAAGAACTACTCCTGAAACTCTAGAGGATAACAATAAGCAGCAAGGTCCTAGAGTGAATCTATGGAGAGACAATGCCCTCATGTCAGATTGTAACATAGTATAATAATAATAACAGTTAATAGAAGAAGCAGTGAATCATCCAAACTAAATAGAAACATCCAATAAAGGAATATATAAACTATACTAGAAGTAATATCATATAAAAAATGATGTTTCATGTCATGTATCTACTGAACATCCAAAATAAGTATACAGAAATCAGTGCAATACATGTATCAAAATGAAAAAAATACCAAAAATAACTATCTCATCTTTCATCACGGGCCTCATATTGGTCCCATTCTTCCCTTCTTCAAATCATATCACAAATCAAGCATCGTATTGTGGGAGCTTTCCTCTTTCCCTACCTACACCCATATAGTCTGTCTGGGTACCCAATGGTGGCTCGAACTAGGTGTGTGATAACACTCATTAGGCCACCACCAATAGTTTCTATAAAAAATACAGGCTATGCAATACAATTTAAGAAGTGTGAAAGATATATTGCAGATATGATAGTAATAACAGTGAAATTACTATGGAAAGAGTAATAAATGTAAAGTGATATTTTCAATCCAAAAAAGGCTCCCTATAAGCAATAGTTTTACCCCATAATAGGGGTAGTAGTAAAATATAAATAAACAAGTCACCCTATACAATATGACAACTCAAATATGATACATGTTCCCAAGATATCTGTTAGACATGTTAAAAGATCAACCATGACCACTTTGTACAACCAATCAACATTTACCACAGCCACACTGTATAATCAGAAATGTCAGACCCTACAAGGTTGGATCCAAGGTATAGAAGACCAAGGTATCCTCATAGAATCCCATGATCATCTCAATGGAAACTTGTTAAGACCTGTGTGGAGTCCATGGAACGTGTCAACAACACATGTCTAATGCAAGTCCAGGTAAGTCGTATATAAGGGGTAGAAAGGCCCAAGGCATCCCATGGAATCAGTACCCAAGGAGTAATCTCATCCAAGGTGTCCACTACCGTTATCAAGATCCAAGGAGGTAACTTCCATGAAATATAATAGAATCAGGATCCAAAGTATACCAACCAAGGTTTCTACTACCATTTCAATTCATCTCATTCAACATTCACAAGCATTCACATATCATGAGTTTACCCACTCATATCCACAATTTCTATAAAATACATTTAAATAATTAAATCAAAAACATCATGTTATCACATGGAAAATGAGGAAAAACTTATCCAAAAAATTCAATTCAATTCAATTCAATTTATTAAGTATTCCTCTAACTAGAAAAGATCACACTCCCCCTATGGATGGTTTAACATTAGGAAAAAAATTGCACACCCCATGGGTGGCCTAGGTTAAGGAAACAACCTCCAACAATCTCTATAGAACTAGTGGGAATCCCTAGGAGGTTTCAATTCATTTCATTCAAGAATTTAATTAATTAAATAAGATCCATCAGAAATTTTAGGACATAGAACAACAAAAACTATGCTTATAAAATACCAAACCCCAAGGAAAATTTATAGAACACCTACTGTAGGTCCATAGTAGAGTGATTGTCTAGTATCGATCTATGATTTGGCCTCGATCGAGAGAAAATAAATAATGGATGAAAATCCTAAATGTAAGGAATATTATTTTTCACCTAATAACTATTTCTATATGAAGTTAAACAAATAATGGCATAGGTGGAATAAATAACTCTCCAGTGTGAATCTAACTAGACTGATGGTGTTTTATTATGAGATCAAATGGAGAAACCACACCAAAGCCTATTATTTTATTATCAAGAGGATCTCTCAAGGTGAGCCATTTTCCAATAGAGGAAGAAATAAAAGGTTTTTAGGGTTTTAATATTTTTTAGATAAATATTTCAATTTTTTCCAAAAATATTGGGTTGTATGATTTGGCCACACGGTTGGATAAGTCTCATTCCAATAGTGTTCCCTTCACTACTCTAAAGGGAACCTTGCATGGACATGGAACATGGTTTGGATGCACTGTTTGATAAATCATGTGCCAACTATATGTCATTCACTAATCTAAAAGGAACCTCACATGTTCATGGAACATGGTTTGGTCACACAATTGGATAAATCATGTGCCAATCATACACCCTTCACTACTCTAAAGGGATCCTCTCATGGTCATGGTGCATGGTTTGACAAACCATGTGTTGACTATGCATTTTGGCTTTGCTAAAAATTGAAGGTTCCTCACATGGTAATGAGCCTAAGGTTTCATGGTTTCCCCAAACTATGAAAACTCCTACACTACACTACCATGTCTCGCATGGTTAGGGATAACGGTGAGGCCTTCCTCGCATGGTTTCTCCTAACCATGTGGTCCACCTTGTTTTCATAAAATTTGGGATTTGTGCTCTGAATATGCCTCAAACACCCTCGATACACCCAAGATCACTTTTTGTACTCACATTAGGCTATAAACATTCATTTAAACCAAAAAACAAATGATCTTTATCTCATTGGAAAACCCAGTATATTTCAATATTCCCCCTTAAATTAATTCATCCCCAAATTTCTTTTCCAAGGGTTGTAAATAATCATCTAAAAATAACTTCGGCCACTGAGCACGTACATTGGCCTCCAACTCCCAATTCTCATCCTATAAACGGTCATTCTTTCATATCACCTGTACTAGAGGAACTTACTAGCCTTAGAGTACCTTTATGATCCTATTAATGATATGAATAGAATGCTCCTCGAAGGATGCATCAACCCACAGCTCCACCTACTCCAGATGAAGAACATAATATGGCTCTGAGTGATAATGGCATAGCTAAGATACATAGAAGATATCATGCATGTCCTAGTACCTATGAGGTTACTACAACCAATAGGCTACCAGCCTAACTCTCTCCAGAATCTTGAGTGACCCGACATATCACGGTGAAAGCCTACCCTGTCTCTAATATGAATTCATCCCAGCCTCAATGATATATGTAAAAAGATTCAATACTCTAACTCTAACTCTCGAGTTTGTCGATGGTGATTGGCATAAGATTTTTTTAAAACTTTTTAGTAGGCATCTACTTTCTGATCAAATCTACATGCTCAGAAGTCTCCTACATGAGATGCAGTCCTAGTAAAGGAACCTCCCATGCCTCTAACCAAAACAAGGGAGATCAAATAGACTACTATAAAAATACTCATAATGTTTTATATGTAAAGTTTCCTAATATATATTATTGTAGGTGAACTCAACTAGGGATATATCCCCAAGATCCCCCAAAATCTAGGATGCATGCTCATAAATTGTCCTTAAGTACCTGAATCATGTGCACTAACTGGCCATCAGTCTGAGGGTGGTATGATATGCTCAAAAGAACATGTGAACCCAAATCCCTTTATAAAATATACCAGAAATGAGATGTAAATTGGGTGTCCCTATCTGATACCACAATCTAAATAACCCTATGAATTCATACTATCTCATGGATATACAACTGCCCAAGATCATCCACTAATAAGGTCTCCCTGGATGGTAGGAAATGAGAAAACTTTGTGAACCTTTCAAAAAAAACCGAAACTGCATCACTACCTTTAGAAAACCTTAATAAACCGTTCACAAAATCCATCATGACATAATTCCATTTCCACTTAGTAATGGGTAACTATTGTAAAATTTTTGTTGTTTATTGATGTTCCACTTTTACCTATTGATAGGTGGAACACCTCATAACAAATCCATTTACTTAACATTTCATCCCTAGCTACCAGTACTGATGGTGTAAGTAACGATACATCTTGGTAGTGTTGGGATGCATTACCCAAACTGAGGCATGAAACTCATGCATCATATCCTCACGTATTCCTATTGGAACCCATACGTTACCATGAATACAAAGGATCTCATCCTCGCCTATGGTCCAACTAGGAGGTGGTTTCTCACATGCCACACTCTCTCGTAGGACTAGTCCCTCAAAATCTAATATCTTCCTCATCCTCACTCTATCCAGAAGGGTAGATGTTATAACTAAGGATGAAATAAAAGTCTAATTGTGACTATCCTACACCTCCAAGTGCATCTTGAAAAACAAATCCATAAGATTCCACTAATTACTGGCATCTTAAACTACTTGTACTTGATTCCTTCTGCTCACTGCATCGGCCACTTCATTTATTTTAACAGGTGTATAGGCAAGCTCTAACTCAAAAGAATATAGGTTCTCAACCCAACTTTACTTACTCAAATTTAGATCACACTATGTAAAAATATACTTGAGGATTTTGTGGTCTATGTGCACTACAAAATGCTCTCCCAGTAAATAGTGTCTGCAACAGCATAAAGCATGAACAACTGCAGCTAACTCCAGATCATGAATCGGGTAGTTCCTATCATGTGACCTCAACTAACGAGATTTGTACACCACGACTCTATCACCTTGTATCATAACTACCCATATCCTGATACCTGATTCATCATAATACATAGTGTATCTCCTTCCCAACTTTGGAAGAATCAAGACCATCACTGAATTCAATCTCCCTTTCAACTCCTAAAATTATTTCTCTTAGTTATTTTTCCATACAAAATCCACACCCTTATTAGTAAATTCTGTTATAGGTGCTTCTAAGTGTGAGAAGTCATATATAAATCACATGTAATACCCAAATATCCCTAATAAACCCTATATATCAAAGATGTTCTTGGGATGCTCCTAAGAAACTATAGGTATCGCCTTCTATGGGTCACCTGACACTCCTGTATCTGAGATAATATGACCTTGGAAATGAATCGTATCCATAAAAAAGTAGAACTTTGTGATATTATCATATAAATAATGCTATATCAGTCTAACCAAAATGATAAAAGATTTTTGGCATGTTTGTGTCTATTGTGAGAATACACCAAGATAGCTCCCATGAAAACAACTGAAAATGAATCCAGATAAGGTAAGAAAACTCAGTTCACTAGCTCCATGAAAACTATTGGCACATTTGTGAGACTAAATGGTATAACCAAATACTCATATAGACCATACCTACTATGAAAAGTTGTATGAGTTATGTCTACATATCAAAAATGCACCTAATGAATCTCAACCTCAAATCAATTTTCGAGAACACTAGAGCTCCTTTGAGATGATAAAAAATTTCATATATCTGTGGCAAGGGATACTGGTTCTTAATCATCAACTATTTAAATTTCAAATAATCCACACATATTCTAAAGTTATCATACTATTTTTAAAAAAATTATTAGAAAACCCCACAAGAAAGTACTGGGTTGAATAAACCCATTTCCCTCCAAGTCCTCTAACTTTATCTTAATCTCCTACAACTCTTTAGTAGTCATCCTATAAGGAGGAATGAATACCAATGTAGCTCCTAGAACTAGCTCAATGGAGAAATACACCTCTCACTCAGGAGGTAAACCAGAAAATTCATCAGGGAACATGTCCCTTAATGATCAACCACTCGAGGGATATCTTCCTAACATGATCCATAATCATCCAAATACAAACTAGAAATTTGTGCTATCATCCTACCTAGACTATGATGTTTTGTTCTAGATCAGATCACCTAGACATACCATTCACCTTTGTGAATAAAAACATCATCATCTAGTGATATAAAGGTCACCCTCTATAGATAGATATCAACATAGGCTCAATAAACAATTGGCCAGTCCATACTAAGTATGACGTCAAACCTGATCATCTCAAGGAAAAAACGATTCCACATAAAGTGACACTCACCTATCTTAAGGGGGAACTCCCTACACTATCACACACTCTCTGATCTAATTCTCAATAGAGTATCGAGTTTCATAATACCCTTTTAAAACTATACAATAAGACTAAGACTTTCCTCCATAGGTACGGATATGAAACTATGATATGCACCAGTATCAAAAAGAGCAGTCACTAGAATAGAGGATACTAAAATCATACCTCTCACTATAGACAGACCGATTCACTACTCTATGGGTGTAGGTTGTAAAGAATAGATATGCCCTGAACTTCAGCCCTATGAAACAACCTCACTACCTTGAGTAGTCCCACTCTGTTGTCTAGGTACAACTGGTGCATGGATGCCTCGACCCCGACCACCACCTCGGCCTAAAAATCCAATACTACTCTAGATTCCATCCAGATGTAGAGATGTGAAACCCACTCCTGAACCTGTATTCATAGTTGATACACTTCCACTAACTACTGGAGGAAAGGTCCTACAAGGCTTTTTTACATGGTTCATACTACCACAAGCACGACACTCGAATGGGTATCAATCACACTAATTCCTTAAATTTCCCCATCAATCACACTAATGGTAAGAAAATGCTCTACCATCACTCATAACATATCTATAACTCATCTCATGGGAAGCCTCAAAACATCACTTCCTTCCACTAGAAGTTGAACCACTAGGCTGAGAGACTACACTGCTCTTATCTACACCCCCATCTACCATCAGGTTCTTCTCTATTATTAGATAATGATTCACTATCTTAGTAATATTATTCAACTTGAAAATTTTGACCTAAGATCAAAAGGAAAGTCTGATACATTACTTGAAGTGTCTCACCCTCGATGACTCATCAGAAAGATATATAAAAAATGGTATAAATCTGTAAATCATGAAGAATACTCCATAATTGTTATAACACCTAGCTCCAAATACATAAACTCATTGGCGTTATCTACTCTCATATTATCAAGGAAAAATTAATCATAGAATATTTTTTTGAAATCACCCCAAACCATGTCTCGTGGCCTTTCAACCTAGTTAAAAACATTCTACCAGTGATTTTTACTCCTCAAATCATATAAGTTGTGATCATCACTCTTCTCTTAGGAGGTGTCTCAAGATACTAAAATATCAAAAACATAGTCTCAATCCACATCTTAGAAGCATGTGGATGGCCATCCCCTGAAAATATGGGAGGATTTTTCTTCTAGAACACATGAATCTTCTCTTCCATAGACAAGGTGTGCTGAGGTGATCCCTAAAAAGTAAACATAAATTTTGTAAAACAATCACAGAACTATGCCTCAGATCCCAGATCTAAAACAAATACTAGTGCCTTAGCTAGTATTATAAGAGGATCCATCGGTATCCCATGTCTTACCACCTATGGAGCATGGTTTTCACCACCCTCATGGCATATGACTGGATATTGTAGTGGTGGAATGTCTCTACAATTACAAACACATGCCTCATAAAATATAGATGACAAAAATATCATACTTCAAAACATAGGATGGGTCAAAACCTTCCTATAAACAAGTTTTACCCCTCTACCTGCTCCTAAAGCTAGGACTGGGGAAAATAAATAGTTGCAACCATTTCTAGAGACATTACCTACTTCCCATTCTAAAGTTGGGTCTAGGTCATGTTCTCTATTTTCAAAATTTAATTCCATTTCATTTCATATTAATTTCACAATTCAATTTTAAATGGTTGAACTAAATGGGACACTACTTCATATCTAAAAGGGATCATACACCTCATGAACCAAAATATGGCATCCACTTAATCCATACCATGACACATTCTAGTCCATGAAACAATAGTCCATGACTCAACATACCATAGTTGTCTACTTAGGGTGTCTATTGTAGCCTAATTATGAAAACACTATTTAAGTTACGACATGCACTCTAATTACCAACCATGTTTCTAAATTCCCTGCAAAAATCATCTATTAATGCATAGATATATTACTCAAGTCACACATCATAATAATGTAATCAAGAAATGCATCCTATATGACATGGCATACTGCAAGGCATGTGAATCCTGTAAAGTGATTAAAATGATGCATGAAATACATACCCTCATCTCATCAGAAAATGGTAACACAATTCCTCAATCATAACAATGATAACATCGCAATTCATGTGCATTACCCAATGATAGACTTAAATCAAATATAATACGAAAAATCTAGAAAATGAAAACTTCATTCTAGGCAATTTGGCTTTATCCTATATGTGGGTTAGCTACTCCTAGGCACAGTTCATTACCAAATTTTGATTCCTTATTATCTTTTTTATTGTCTCAAAATAATAAATCAAACTAGAAAAAAAACTGCTCTGATACCACTTTGTAATATCCTAGCATGGAATCCGCTATCTAGTGCCTAGAACCGGTGGGTCACTTGGCCTCAAGTGAATCTCACCAAATGAAAGAGGATATCAACTAGAAGCAAGGGCCTAGGGTGAGTTTTTGGGGATACCATGCCCTCATTTCTATGTGTATCACAGTATAATAATAATAAAAATCAACAGAACAAGTATTAAATCAACCAAACTAAAGATAAACATCCAATACAAGAATATATAAACAATACCAGAAGTAATCTCATATAAAAAGTTATGTGTCATGTCATGTATCTACAAAAAATACAAAATAGATATATAGAAATCAATATAATACATGTATAAAAATACCAAAAATACTAAAAAAAACTATTCCATCTATCATCACGAGCCTCAACTCGGTCTCGTACTCCCCAACATCTAGGCATAATGCAAATCAAGCATCGTACTATGGACTCTTTACCCAGTCCCTACCTGCATCTATATAGTCTTTTTGAGTACCCAATAGTGGCCCGAATAGGGTGTGAGATAACACTTAGTAGGCCACCACAATTGGTGTCTATAAAAAATTCAGGATGTAAAATACAAGCTAAGTAGTGGGAAAGATATATAGCAGATATGATAGTAATACAATTGAAATTACCATGGAAAGAATAATAACTACAAAGTGATATTGTCAATCCAAACAAGGATCCCTGCAAACAATATTTAGGCTCCCATAATAAGGGAAGTGGTAAAATATAAATAAAAAAAATCCACCCTATCTAGTATAACAACTGAAATTTGATACCCATTCTCAAGTTATCTATAAAACATTCTAAAAGGTCAACCATAGCCACACCATACAACCAAGAAATATTTACCACAACCATGTCATAAATTTTAGACCCCAAGGATTTGGATCCAAGGTATAGAATATCAATCCATCCTCATCGAGTCCCATGATCATTGCTATGGAAACTTGTTAAGACAAGGGTGGAGTCCAAGGAGCATGTCAATAGCACATTTCCAATGTGAATCCAAGAAATATGGATCCAAGGGGTATCAAGTCCCAAGGAATACCATGGAATCAATAGCCAAGAATTAACGTCATCTAAGGCATCCAATTCCATTATCAAGTTCCATGGAGGAAACGTCCATGGCATCTAATGGAATCATGGTTCAAGTTATACCAATCAAAGAATACACTAATATTTCAATTTATCTCATTCAACATTCACAATCATTCACAAGTCATGATTTTACCCACTCATATCCACAATTTCTATAAAATCTATTTAAACAATTAAATCAACTACAACATGTTATCACGTGGAAAGGGAGGAAAACCTAATCCTAAACATTCAATTCAATTAAATTCACTTCAATAAGGATTACACTAATTAGGAAACCTCACACTCACCCCATTGGGGGTTTAACATCAGGAAAAAGCAAAGTCACACCCGATGGTTGGCCTATATTGGGGAAATAACCACCAACAATATCTATCTAACTAGTGGGAATCCATAATAGGTTCCAATTCATTTAATTAAAGAATTTTATTAATTAAATAGGAACCAATAGGTCTGATGGAAAGGTATAAACCACCTATTATAGGTCTGTAGTAGTGTGCTTGTCCAGAATTGACCTCTAATTCGGTCCAAATCGAGAGAAAATTAAAGAAAATATGGAAATCCTAAAAATGGGGCATATTATCTTACACATAAATAAGTCTATAAATACAGAGTTAAATAAATAAAATTTCAAGAGAAGTGAATAAATCATCAGCACAAATCCAACGAGACCAGCGACGTTCGATTTTGATTTCAGACAGAGAAACCACACCAAATCCAATGATTTGGATTTCAAGTGGATCTACCAAGGTGATCCACTATCCAACAGAGGAATAAATAAAAGGGTTTTAGTTTTTAAATATTTCTAATAGGAATTTGGTCATTTTTTCCATAAATATTGGGTTGTATAGTTTGTCCACATGGTTTTCCAAACCATGCACCAACCATGTGCCCTTCACTACTCTAAGGGGTGCCTCACATGGTCATAGAGAACGGTTTGACAAACCATGCACTTTGGATCTAATAAAAATTGCAGCTTACTCATACATGAATACACCTAAGGTATGTGGTTTCCCCAAACTGTGTGACCTCCTTCACCCCACTTCCAAGCCTTACATGATTAGGGGTAATCATGCGGCATGTCTAGAATGGTTTCTATTAACCATGCGACCTGCCCTATTTTCTAAAAACCTGGGATCTAAGATCCAAAAAAGCCTCAGACACCCCTGATACACACAATATCACATTGGGTACTCATATTATTCTATAAAAAAGAATTTAAAATGAAAAAAAAGATACATACCATGTATGAACACCCAAGATCTTGCAAGTCAAACCTCTATAGACATGGGTTTGATGGAATTATCCTCCATTTAATCCAAGGATATGATATCCCTCAGGTTATAAAATAAGTACATGTCGGGTAATGTGATTCCCATTATTGCAGGATTGAAGCTCTCCCACCAAATTTGGAGATCGGGCTACTTCTATCCCACCATGGTCCATGACTACATTGATTTCACCAATAGGTTTCATACATCTCAGATCTATTTCAAAAAAATTCATCAACCACCAGAGCTTCTCAACACCACCAAATATTCTTATCCATTTTCAGTATGGGTTCTCAACATTATGGTACCATACCCTCTAGTTAAAATATTGACAATGTAGGTTCATTTTAGCTACAAAAAACTTGTTCTATGAGTGGGTAGAATTGATTCTCCTCACAGAAGTCAAAAAGTTATCTATAATGGATTTTGTGAGCTCTCATATCATCCATATATGTTGATTTACTCATGATATTATCATAGACAACAATACCAACTTCCAGGATGTCGATCTGAAGAAATTGTATGCCAAGGATAACATCCATTGAAACCATACTTCTTGCTACCATGCACGGGAAAATAATCAGATTGAGGCATTCAATAAGACCGTCTCTAACATCCTATAGGAAATGGTGGGTTGGAAAAATAATATTTGGTCAGACAAGTTCCCCAATGCCCTATGGTCCAACAAGACGACAACTCATAATTCCACATGGGTGACCCCATACTCCCTTGTATATGGAACAAAAGCAGTTTTGACCATCGAGGTTTAGTTTTCATCACTCTGAATAGTTTTCTATGACCATCATATTCTAGAAAGAATGGAAGGAGTTTTACTTTCCAAGCTTGAATCCCTCTAAGAGAGTAGGCTTGATGCCTTGCCCAATCTAGAGAGGCACCAGAATAGGGTAGTGAGAGTGTTTAATAAGAAGGTTTGCCTCTACTCCTTCCTCTATGGTGACGTGGTATTAGCACTCAAAACATTGATGATACCAAAAAAAATATACCAAATTTGGAGCCTAAATGGGAAGGACCTAACATCATCTATAAGTTCTATTATAATGTAGACTACTATTTTATCACCATAGACGTAGAGAGTATCACACCTCTAACCGTTGACAAGTTTCTCAAGTATTACTTCATGTGAGGTGCCCCACGGTCCAGGAAGTATGACCTTAAACTATTTATAATTGTTCAATCATTATTAATTTAAACAGTTTTCATCCCCTATGGTATAAACTCTGTGACCTTAAACTAGTATCATCCATAGTCTGAGTTGTACAACTTTAAATGAAAAATCACAAAATCCTTAATGCATGATGTTAAACTACATCCTTACCCCACAAAATGATCATAGGATGCCTCATGTAAAAATTGGGGGATGACCTACAAGGATAATTTCCTTAATGCATGAAATTAAACTACGGTCTTACCCTATATGAAACTGGGATGCCTCATATCATAAGTATGAGATGGTCAAAAAATTTACCCCACTAGGAATCGTTATGT
This sequence comes from Viscum album, assembly GCA_963277665.1. Lineage (NCBI taxonomy): Eukaryota > Viridiplantae > Streptophyta > Magnoliopsida > Santalales > Viscaceae > Viscum > Viscum album. The sequence goes on along the minus strand of OY728163.1, from coordinate 379,209,527 downwards.
CTCGTGTTATATGAGATGAACCAAAACCAAATTACTCAGTACATGATGTTAAATTATGGCCTTAACCCATTTCATAAGCATTATATTTCCTATATCAATCATGGGATGCCTCAATTCCATCATTAGAGGGGACTTCCCTTGGTTCCAATGTTAGTACTATACCATGACACTTTCCAGAACTACATGTGGCTTGATTCCCATTCAATTAAGAAACATAATGACACACATACTTACTGTCTTTAGGCCCAGCCACAAATTTATCAATCCATCAGTCCCTTGGCCCCATTCACAGTCTAAGCATTATGACCTTAAATTATGTGCAGTTCATCTCAAGGTATCTATGTGGTGCAGGGCCTCCTTATCTTCTTTCACATTGGGTCTTACCTCTTTCATGCCACCCAAATTATCATGATCCATCCCAGTGGGGCTCATGCTGAGACTCCCCAAATCTCACCTCTAATAGGCCAGGGTATGGTGACTAGACCTGAGTAGACATATCACTAAAATGGGAGGCATTTCCAAATTACTTGTACATACACACACATCTCCAAGCCCACAAATTCAGAAATATAAAAACAATTGAACAACCAATGAATTTATACAACTATATTTCACAACCAGAGTGTGACAGTAAGTAAAGAAAGTAAACAGGGCCAAATATAATCCCACCACAAAGAGTCTGTAACAAAAGTTCAACTTAAAAGTAAAGATACTGGGACTGCTATCTGAAAGATATAGGAACACACCTCAGTCTGTTCGGTCTCATTAAGCAATGTTTGTTCATGGTCCACCTAGGACTCTATTGAAAGGCCAATCGTCTACACAAGTCACATCATGTGTGGACAAACCCCATGAAGGGGTGAGTATTACAATACTAAGTAGGAAATACTGAAACCACAAAGCATACAAAAAAGGAAATTAAAGTCGACTCTACATATGTATATTTCTGTAACACATATAATAAGAATATCCATATATACTCAAAAAATACACACAATCTAGAGGTAAGCCACAACCATAGTATACTCAGCCTATGATTCCAACTCGAAGATTCCATGAAGTACTCATCCATGAGAACACACTCCTGGGTATGATAGCACTGATGATATCCATCTGAGAGGTACTGATCATCAGGTCTCATAATGAGAAAGATACATACCAATCAATCCAAAGAGACTATGATACACAGATTAGGATCACTTCCAAGGTCGTGGGGTGATACCAACAACTCAATCTGGATTAACCCTGCTAAGTAGAGGATCGGCACCCAAGTAGTGTTAGTCACATTGATACAAAGAAATAAACCTAGATAATGAAGATGAATAGAGGATATCACTCCAAGCCTCTCATAGGGATTCCAATGACTCTATCTAGGAATTCCTGCTAAAGGGGTCATTTTCCTAAGAGTGGGAACTATATTTTACCAACCTTCAGGGAAAGGATAAGAGGAATAAACCCTAATTAAACTTTTCCAAGTCACTGAGGAAAATATATCTAATCCATGTATATAAGAGTTCATGACATGTAGAGTGATTACATGATGTGTCCCTTGACCTTGGGTTATGTCTGTGTAAATAGCTTGTGTCATCAAACCGTGTCTGTGTAGTACTACACATCATGTAAGTTGGCAATGTAGTCTACTCGTGTGTTAGTACATGACTCCAGCCCATGTAAATATGATTGTGTACCAGTACACGGCTTAGTCCATGTACCAGATCTAGGTCATGTCGGGTGGGGGAGTACATGCCATGTAGGCTGGCCATATAGTCCACCACATGTCTTTGTATTGCCTAAGGTACATGCCGAGTATACGGGGAGGAACCACACATTGTGTAGGCCAAGCTACATGTTGTGTGATACTCATATCCTACCAAAAACCCTAGCCTCCACTCAGGGGGGGGCACACACTATGTAATCCTAGAATACATGCCATTTGTATTGGGATTTTTTAGAAACCTTGGTTCTTCCTCCCGCTCACACCCATGCCATCGTCGCCTTGAAATTTGGCTCCAATCTCACCAGGATTCATGGATTTAACTTGGCTGAGCATCACCATAAATGATCAACACATTCCAACCATAGAATATATTCGGAAAATATAATCATTCATCTAAATCATCTTCCATGCATCTCACTCAAAAATCATGGGCTTTCAAACTGGTCTAATCTGTTCGCTGCTACCATCGTCACAACTTTATTGCGTTATATCGATCCTGGATCTACAATATTGGATCTTTGTTCCAAGAAATGAATTCTCAATGATTTATTCATAGGTAAAGCATTGAACCATAGTCCAAACAAAGAATTTATGTGATGAATGATGAATGAGGGGAGAAAACGCACAAGAACATATTTGTGGAATGAACCTCGATAGATTTTTGTGTCAATCTCAATCCATTGTCGTTGGAACAGAAATTGAATACTCAAATCACAAAGATAAATCTCCCATAAAAACCCTAAAAATAATCCCATCTCACAAGATGATCAAACCATTGATCAATCTATTTGTTGATTGACCCGCATTCATTTTAGAAATTGAGAACGGGGAATAAATGATTCAAAACACATGCCCTACCTCGATTTGGTTCAATCATTGATGAATAATGATGTGGTGTTTTCGTCATTGGAAAGATCCGTCAAATATAAGGTGAATTGATCATCGATCCATGATATCATTATCATTCTCCTGAGAGTAGTCTCCAAATATATCTCCAATAGCTCTCCAAAGCTCCTAGGGTTATGCGGATAACCCAAAAAATTATCCATAACAATCTATTTAAATATTATTAGTCATTACAGCAATGAAAATTAAATAAATTTTTTTTATTAAATTATTTTATTCATGTTAGTTCCCATGATGAATTTTCTACAAGAAACCCATGAAGACTAATGCTAAGTCATTCCTATAGTAAACCTCACATTCTGAACTCAACGGTACCCTTGAATTTCTGATCTGATCACTTGTTTAGATGTTATTCCAATTTTTTAGGAAAAATGTGTGCACGTGCTATTTTATATATTTAATATATTTCAAATATTTATTCTGGGCACACTGGGCCTTAGAATCAAACACTGTCTCAGTGCCTAGTCTCAAAAATAATACATAAAATATCAAAAAACAATACACAGAAAATCCAAGACATTGCATTCTCCCCACCTTGGGGATTTACATCCCTGAAAATTCAAAACAAAGGCTACTCAAAATATTTGGGTACTGAACAAGAATCTAAGCCTTCTAGTCCCATGTTATCCCCTATATATTCCCGTACTTCCACCAAAAACGCACCAAAGGAATCGATCGCCCATGAAGGATCCTCTCATACCAATCCTTGAACTCCACTAGGTACTCAACAAAGTTCGTTCCATCTTTGATATCCATCTCACCCTACTTGATAACGTGTGATGGGTCATGCATGTACCTCCTTAGTTGTGACACGTAGAAGACGTTGCATACCCAGTGTAACTACGGAGGTAGAGCTAAGTGGTACTCCACCTCTCAAACGCTACGTAGTATCTGGACGGGGTCAATGAACCTTAGAGATAGCATTTCAGCTTGGCTAATTCTCCATAATCCACATCTAAGTGAAACTTTTAGGAACACATGGTCTCCTTACTCGAACTCCAAAGGCCTTTATTTCGTATAAGCATAACAATTCTGATAGATTTGTGTAGTCTTAATCTACTCCTATATGATCTCTACTTTTTCTATTGTATATTTCACCAATTTTGGGCCCATGAGTGACGAATCTCTTGGGTCAGTCCAAAAAATTGGTGAACTGTAGTTTTTCTCTTATGAATCCTAGAATGGTTCCATACCAATGGTGGAATGGTAGTTGTTTTCGTATGAAAACTCCACCGGTTGGTGATCCTCCCAACTATAGCCAAAGTCAAACATGCAATCTCATAGCATATTCTCTAGAACCCGAATGGTCTACTCGGGATAGCCATCAGTTTGTGGGTGGAATGTTGTGCTCAAGCATAACTGAGTCCCAAATGCCTCATGTAATCCCTTCTACAACTGAGATGTAAAGAGAGAATTTGTCACACCCAGATTTGTAAACATGTCTTTATTCTAGTTAAGGCTGGGTCCCCATCCTTTTCTCTCAAGAACTGAGTGTGATGGGTTTAATATTTGGTGGTATTCCTTCAATTTTTCTTTAGATAGGCTTCTCTCTTTAGGTTTAATTTGAGGTTTTGGGGGAAAATGATAATTTTTGGGTTGAACAAACTAGGTGAATGGTTTTCACACGGTTCGTAGTAATTGTGTGCCAACACAAGAAACCATGTGGTAGGAGACAGAACCTACTACACAGCCTCCGCATGGCCATGCTTCTCAGCCCAGGTAAGTGTGCGGCTACTGTCTCCTTTGGTAGAGGTGGTCTAACCGTTTCCTCATGATTTTGAAAATCATGTGGACTAACCATGTGACCTTACAGGTCATTAATAATTTGGTTATTTTTCACTCTCCACCCTATTTTAACCCTCCTTACCCCCTCTTTTCTCCCCTCCCTTGGGTTATTCCTCCCTATGCACACCTCCCCTTCCATTCTTTTCCCTTGGAGCCTCAATTTATTACCAGATTTGGGTGGTTTTTCTGCACTTCATCAATTAAGTTACCTCTCTCTCATTCCTTCTCTCTATTTAGGGATTTCTTCTCATTTTCCTTAGGTTTCCCTCTCTCCCTATGCTAGGGTTACAATTTTATAGTTAAATCCTAAATTTTTGGGTTTGATATTAATTTATTATGTTGGATCTTTTCTCTTTTGGGTGCGGTGGTGGTGCGATTGAAGTTTCACACTAGATTATATAAGTTTCTCCATTCTTGAGGTAGTACCCAATTGCATATTTCCCTTTAAATTAGGTTTACATTGATTTATTGATGTTTTCACCTACTTTAATTACTAAATAAGAATTTAACATTGTTAAATCAGTTATGTCATATGAAATTATATGGTTTCCACTTATTGTGGGTTTGATTGGAATGGTTGGTAAGGATTTTTCACACCAATTTTTTGTTAAATGGACTGGTTGGCTCTTTTAAGTGATATATTATTTTTAAAGGAATGATTTGGTTTTTATAAATGCATTTGTGATGTCTAAAATGGTGATTTGGGTTTTTAAATGGTTTTTTCACATTAAGTGCTTAATGGTATGCCCCATTATCCCTTTTAAGTGTGTTTTCAATTTTAATGGAGGTTTGGATTGATGAAATGGGTTTAAAAAGGTGTGTTTGGTTGTGAAAGTGGTTTTTTGTGTGGTTATTCATAAAAAAAATTATTTTGGGAAAATATTGTAAGCTTGTTTGTCATATTGAATTGGTTCTTTAGAAAACCCCTCTAGGTGGGATCCATTTCCTAGTTGGATGACAGATGTGTGTGAATGTCCTCAACTTAGGACTATACCCATGGGATTATTCTTTATGGAACGGGCTACTCCTTAAGGGGGATGGGGTGGTGTTGGTTGTGGTGGTGTATGATAGTATATATATGTGTGACTTGTTTCTTTCATTGTTTGCCACACCCCATATGAACATAGCATGGTAACCTAGTATAGCAAAGAGGATTTTTTAGAACATTTTCTGCACTATTATAGGTTATTTTACTAGCTAGTGGCCCATAGTAGGTGGATACTTGGGTTTATTTTTATAGGATTGGTCCCCTCGACTAGTCCAAGTTGGGTGATGGTTGGGTGTTAGGGCATTATGATTTCATCAAGTAGGGAATGCCTTCAGAACGAGTCACATGAATAGTATGTTCTAGTTCTCCTCTGAGTTCCTAGATGTTCCCATGTTTCACCGACACTAGTATCATTATCCATTACCCTCATTGTGAAATACATCCCTTGTTATTGGTTTTGGGTGTTCTTTTGAAAATTTTAGAAAGTTTGGTTTTGTTTAAAAAGGTTTCAAGAATGCCTTTATGAACAAAAAAATTTCCCTGTTTCTCTTTATAATGAAAAAAAAAGTTTTCTTATTTGGTTCCCTTTATCCTTCTCCCCCATGAACTTAACTTATATCCTTGAATAATCCTTATTTTCAAATGTGACGGCAATGGGTCTCATTTATTTATTGTGAAATGAAAATTATGGAAAACTTATTTTTATAGATTTTATTTCAAACTTGAAAATAAATTTTTCTTTATTTAAAGGATATTCATTGTGAATAGAATAATTGGGGCCTATATACTGAGTTTTAATACTCATGCCTATAGTGTTTTCTTGTTTTTAGTTTGTCCTATAGGTTCCAACTTTGGTTCAGTCACCTCAGGTGATTGTGGGTGTTTAGTTTGAGAGTGATCATCAGGGTCACATGGAGGTGTTGTTTGGTGTAAGGTTTAGCTTGGTTGTTCTGGTTCTATTTATTGCACATCTTTTTTGTATCTTTATTTGGGAAAATTAAATAGTGTAAAATATGGAAATCAATTTGAGTTTGGTTTTCATCTATGTTTATTCAGTTGTCCTTGTTTATTTTATTGGGGTAAACTATTATTATTTCCTCTATTTATTCCCTTAGTACTTATCACTAGCCCGATAGGATTGGGAATGCCTCTCGAGACTTGGACCGGATCATCTTGGGTGACCAGTTCAGTGTCAAGATGGGTTGGTTCATGAAAAAATTGTATCAGAGTAGGTCAAATATTTTGAGAACCTCTCTTTTGGAGTGCCTATTATTACTTGGGGTTTTCATGGTTGAAGGAGTAGGATTTTCAGGATTGATTTGTAGGTTCAGGAAGAGCATTGTGAACTCTTACTCATTCTGAACCCTGGGTTACCAAGAGATGTCTATGTTTGTCGGTTTCTTTGGTTCTTGTGGATTGTTTGGTATTGGGAAATTAAAATAGAGTTGGGTAGTGTCCTCCGTGAGCTCGTAGGGCCTGGAAATCCATGTGGATCTAGGGACATTATCCTGGAATGATCTCTGTGATGGTGGAAGGACTAGTGTATAACCTCCGACCATATGACCGAGTTAGTGATCGACACTAGTTCCCCCCCCCCTTGTGAATCATTTGGTTATTATTTAATTATGAAAATTGTTTCAAAAATTCTTGTTTTTGGAATTGTGAAAAAAAGAATTTAAAATGGAAATGACCTTTCTTGGTAAGTGGAAAATTATGTTTTTATGAAATAAATTTTTGAGGTAAAACAAAAATGGTTCTGATTAGGTGGTTGGAAAATTTTTTGGAAGTCTTCTAAAATTTTTGAAATAAATGAAATGATTCAGACTTGACATGCAAAGATGGAAAATAATTTTTAATGAATGGTTGGAATTTCTTTAAAAAAAATTCATATTTTTATGGGATTTCAAAATTTCATGGATGTAGGTTTTTGAAAAGATCATTGTGGAATTTTAAAAGTAAGGGTGATTTAAATTTTTTACCTTTGGTGTTTCTTTGAGCGAACACATTCATAGATATTTATGAGAAAATGATCGGGTTCTTAGTATGGCATGAGTATGTGCATGGGTGAGGCCCATGGGTCACTGTTGGTGGGTTTGGAATTCTTTCAAGATTGTTTTCTTTTTGTAATTTTGAAGGGAAATTTTGATGTTTTGATAGCTTGTGGTGGTGTTTCATATCCCTTGTATTTTTTGAAGTGATGTTTCTTTTGTGATTTTTGTTGTAAAGGATCCATGTTATTTGATTGGTTTTGACAAAGTTCCTTATTTTCCTTATTTCTTAGTGTCTTCCCCCAAAACGGTTTGATGGATACCCAAGATGCATCTTCAGGTGGTACATCTCTAGTGAATTCTCCAATTGATCAACCCATAGACTATGTCCTGGAGTTATGGAAGTTAAATCCTCCTCTTTTCCATAGTTAAGTGGATCCTATTAAGGTAGAGGAGTGGATGTGAATGATCGATAGGGAATTTAGTTTCCTCAAGTTTCCTAAGACATTGAAGGTAAATTTTTCTACCATTATTCTCGAAGGTCTAGTCTAAAAATGGTGAAAGTATTTATCTCGAAGCAAGTCTCAGAAAGATATCACCTGGGAGTTCTTCAAGACTTCATTCATCCAAAAACACTTTTTTGATATGACAATGGTAAGGAAGAGGATGGAGTCTTACAGTTTTCAACATGGTTTTGGATTTGTGTTATAATTCTATCATTGCTTCTTATAAATATCTCCATATGATCCAGTGTATGTTGCAAATTATTTCATGATGGCTTGGCATTTTGAGCTTGGTATCTGTTTTTGAGTTGCAGTCAAAGGTGTAAGATCTCAACCTAACCACTTTCTCTGATGTGGTGAGGCAAGCCTTTCATTCTAAATCTGGGTTATAAGGAGGGATTGATATGGAGAATCTTCTTATTTTTTTTGGAAATGGTGAAGGGTATTTCGGTAAGAAGAATGGTAAGTGGTCTGATGATGGTGGTGCTTGTAGGGGGATTAAGAGTCCTTCAGACCTCTCATCAACCTATTCAGGGTGCGATGTTGTGGCCTTTTATCAGTGTGGAAATCAAGGTCATAAGAGACTATCTTGATCAAGTGATCCAAGTATCTACCAAACCTGTGCATGTTTGCGTCACTTGAAGCGGTTCTATCAGGGTGTTTCTAAGAAGCACCCTGAAGCTATACGAGACTCTTCGAAGGACACCCCATGCCATTTGAAGAAGTAGGGTGTTGGTCGGGGTCATTTTTGTGTCCATTTCATTGTAATGTTCTTTGTTGTAATAGTCTTGTCTAGTAAAATTCTATGGTTGTTCCTTTTTCTTTCATTTGTAAGATTTGTGTTTTCCAAACCCTTGTGAAATCCAATTTCAATGGAAGTGTGTTTCATGAATTTTGTTCTGTGTATTTTTTCAGGGGTTTTTGAAGATTGGTTGTGAGGAGGGAGATGATTAAATCTTCAGAGCTCTAGCCATAGGTCCCAGAGTGAATACGGTGCATAGTCAGTAGAACCCCAGTGGTTTGGAAGGGATTAGGTTTGAGTTATGTTCTCTACGTGGGAAGTGGGGGTAGTTTAAACATCCTACGTAGTTGTCCTATTTTTAGTTTCTCCATTTGGTGTAAGGTGGCGTGGGAACCTTGTTTCCAGATAGTGACTCATCTAGGTGTGAGAGTTTATCCTTAGTTATAATGATACTTATTCATCTCATTTTCTGAAGATCTTTGTGGTTGTGTTCCATCAAATGCATGCCTCTTTTTATGGACCTTACATCCTTCTTGTGCTAGTTAAGTTTGGTTGGTTGGTGATTATCTAGGGAACATTGAGTGGTTGGTGTATGTCAGTAGTGTTTTGGATGGTCAATTATATGGTCCCCCCCCCCTTCCCTTGTGGTTGGATTCCTTTGTTCTTGTTGTAAAACTCTCTAGTTTGTTAGATCTTGTTAGTTCTTATGGTGGGGAGACCCATCGTGGGTCTCATTAAAATTTTATCATGACAGAAAGAAGTATGAGCCAGTCTCTTTTGGTGGGGATTCTATTAATGCCTCCCTATTTTGGCATCATAGTTTAGTTCCTGGTTTTATTTTTGTAGTGTGGCGGTCTTGTGTGGAACCACCTAATTCAATGTTCTCCTTTTGAGTAAAATATTGGGATGAAAGTGTTCCGAAATTTTGTTGGAGTAATGTTTTAAAAGTTACTCATTAGTTATGGTTTAATATCATTATTGGAATTGGGAGGATGGTTGTGTTCCTCTTAGTTTCATTCATTATGTTGTGTTCAAGGTTGAATTGAGGGTGGTGAAAATTGTGTGTCGTTGTGCCGATCAACTGGGGGAGTTTAAGCTCTTGGGGCGGGTGGTACTCAGTTGGGAGTCCGATTTGGTCTCCTGAGTCCTTCTTGTTAGATTTTTTCTTGTTGGGGATGTTTTTATGGTCTCTTTATTTTTCTTACCTTGGGAGTCTTCTTGAGTTTTAGGAAAGTACTGTGTTTTTCTTTTGGGTAATCCTTGGGTTGGCTTTCTAGGGGCGGAAAGCGTTATGGTGGGGAGAATTGTCACACCCGAGTTTTTAAGATTGCATTTATTCCATTTTGGGCTAAGTCCCTAGCCTTTTCTCTTGAGAACCAGGTGTGAAGGGTATAATATTTTTGATGTATTCCTTCTATTTTTCTTTATTCTAGATTCTATCTTTGGGTTTCATTTGAGGTTTTGGGGAAAATCAAAGAATTTTGGGTTGAACAGACTAGGTGCACGATTTGCGCATGGTTAGTAGTAATCTTGTACCAACCTAAGAAACTGTGCATTAGAAGATATAACCTACCACACGACCTATGCACATTCGTTCACCTCAACCCAAGTAATCATGTGTCCAGTGTCTCCTTCAGTAGAGGTGGTCACATAGTTTCCACACGGTTTGGAAAACCATGCAGACTAACCGTGTGACCTACCAGGTCATTAAAAATTTGGGTATTTTTCTCTCTCTACTTGATTTTAACCCTCATTGTACCTCTTCTATCCCCTTCTTTAGGTTATCCCTCCCTAGGTGCACCTCCCCTTCCATCCCCCTCCCTTGGGGACTCAATTTCTTGCTGTATTTGGGTGGTTCTTCCTTGATTCATCAAGTAAGTTCCCTCTCTCTCATTCCTTTTCTCTATTTAGGGATTTCTTATCCTTTTCCTTGTTGTTCCCTCTCTCCCTCGACTAGGGTTCCTATTTTTAGAGTTTAATCCTAAATTTTTGGGTTCGATCATAATGTCTTATATTGGATCTTGTCTCCTTTGGGTGATGTGGTGGTGTGATTGAAGTTTCACACCGGATTCTGGAAGTTTCCCCATTCTGGATGTAACGCCCCGACCCCAGTTACCCAGAGTCGGTGCATTATTACATAACATTGTCATGATCACAAAATATCAAGTCTTGAAATACCGATTAGTTTAGTAGCCTTGGAAACACTAGATATATTCATAAAGTTTACATTACATCAATAAGTGAAAAAATACAACAACATATTGTCTTCATATTCTCTCATACTATCTCTGTAGGTCATTCATAAAATACTTCTTCACATCCTGAGAAAAATAAAACATTGAAAGGGGTGAGCTCATATGCTCAGAATGGATAAAAATATAGCGGAAACTTTCATAAATAAACATAAAAATTTAAGGCAATGTATAACTAAAACAAAAGTCTTTTAAACTTGAACTTCAGAATAATATGGAAAGGATAAAATGAAATAATTCCATTTACTTATTCACATGGATATTCTACTAGTCGAATAATCACATGAAAATATCAATAACCACTTTCATAATGACGGAATGCATAATGATAGATTATCATAACCACATAGCCAAGGCCTCGTGTCGAGACTACAAATAAGATTTTATAAAGGCCTCGTGTCAAGACACTAGTTTGTATCATGAGACCTACCGATGTATCGAGGAGCTATAACGGGATCCACCCGTCACTTACTAAGTCCAATGATTTCCTCATATGGACAGGTTTAAACATAACATAAACATTCGTATTAAAACTAGCATACGAAATGTCAATACTTTAACCACAAACCATGAATGGTATAAAAATAGCACATACACAGTCAAACATAACTCATTCGATACAATATGGAAGATTGTATTGTATCATATTAAACTCAATAGAGAATAATGAAGGATATTGACATAGATGAAAATAATCATCAAATCTATTAGAGAGAAATATCCCCCTTTTTCTTGAAATCATTTAAAAGTCACATTATTTTTCAAGAAGCCATTTAAAAATAGATTTTTGAATCAAAGTGTCCCATACCACTTTGAAACTTTTAAAAGTAATTTTAATTTTAAAACTTTAATTTCTATATAAATAAATCCTTAAAACTATTTTTAAAACATGGACATTAATGAGAAAGATTTAGAAGAATAAATCTTTAAAACATTTAAAAATGATATTTGAGTTAGAGTTTCTAACCAAAAGAGAGACACCTGAATACAAATAATTGAGGTAATAAAAACTTTGTAATATAATGAGAATAAAGGGATTCATGATATACTATGTCAAAGTACATTATATACACCATATAAAAGTGAATTGGTGTATAACAACAAATAAGTCTCAATGGAATGTAAATTGAGATGAAATCTCTTATAAAGACTGTATCCTTAGGTTAAGGATAAATAAATGACATAATTATGTGTGAAAAATATAAATACACTCAATATTATTGGATATTTATTGTAAAACAATCAAAGTACATTCACACATATTCTTGTAAAAGCAACACCAATTAATTGGATGTTTAACTCAACAAATCGAGATTGAGTAAAAATTACTCTTATCAAGTTCATACCGATGACTTGAGAATTTATCAATGGAGTGATTATGTGTATCAAAAGTATATCCACAGAAAGGGGAGTGTAAATTATGACATAATAAAATGAATAGTGATTCCACACATAATCTTGGAGTGAAATAATCAATGAAGTATGCGTAAAGCCAAATGAGTGGAGATTGAAATTTCAAATTCCCTAATCAATTTGGTAACTTACGAAACATACACCCATGAAATAAGGATCATACAATGATGATGTAATTATCCATAAATTAAATTATATTACACAATGAATACAATCATGGTCAGTACACACACCACATACAATAAATAAGTGGTGAACAATGGAAATCCCGTAGAATTAAAAGTGAGATAAGAAACCCCTTACTTTGTACTTTTTCCTTGGTCGATGGTAGGTTAACCTCCTGTATAATGGTTAAATAATTGTTATTTAATTATACAAGAATCATTTACATTAATATTATATCATATATGATCTTTTAACATAATATCTTAGTATTATCATCATTTCAGGTGTTAACTTACTTGTTTTCCTTTATATTCTTTGTTACGTAAGCCATGTTTGTTATGGTTAGGTTATATATTATTCATATACAGAATTATATAAATTCCTTAAAAATTATTTTTAATCATTAAATGATAATTAGACTCAAATGGATATGATGGGGAATGAATCTCATCGCGTTCATGGAGACGGTAGTCCGTACGTACGCACGAGCGACAATATCATTCTTTTGATATTAAAATAATATATAATTGGATGGTATATCATATATATACAGAATTATTATCATGTTATATTTATTATTTTCATGAATTATACATCATTATTATACCCATCTAAATAATAATATATTGAATAACAATTACACCACAACGTGGAGACGGTAGGCCGTACGTACGCACGTATGGTGACATGTCATTCAAGGGATGGATAGAATAATGAATTTTTTTTTTCCATATTTATAATAACATCACAGTATATAGAAGATACTGGATTTATTATTTTAGAGTAGAAATAACAAAGAAAGAAAATGTTGAAGAAGAAATGAACATGAAAGAGGGTGGTGAAAACATTACCTCTTCTTCGGGTTCTTCCTTTTGATTTGATCAAAAGAGCTCCTTAGGTTGGCTTTCTGATCAAAATAAGGCCTATAGGTTGAAGTGAGGGAATTTTTTAGGATATTTGGGCAGAGGTTGGCCGAGACAAATGGCTTTGAAGGTGTGAATTAATGAAAAGGGGGAGTGCCCTTTTATAAGAGGGGTGAGGGGCTCTTTTGGAAAAGCTAGAAATATTATTTTATAATAAATCCATATTCGGTTTCTAATGGCTCAAAAGTAGATTATTTAAAGTTTAAGGTGGGGAAAGGTCTAAAACAGGTTAAACAATAGATTTTATATAGGTTTGGGTCACATTATTAACCTTATATTTTAGTTTTAACTCTTAGTTAATTAGTTTGACATTTACCATGTCTCTTTTTATTTTTATATTATATGGTTAATAAACTTACTATAAACTTCCAAGAGACCCCCAAGTGGTCCATTAATGATACACCTATAATGATAAAAGTTATTTGGCCGAACCTTAGATTTTTAGGAATAGAATATGAATTAATAATATAATATTTGTTTTAAAAACTCTTTTATGTCAATTTTGACACTATTTGGAATTTGATTTTTGTGAAAATCATAAGAGCAGGATTACTTCAAACAAAGTTAATTAAATCAATCATAAAATGTCACATTATCCTATAAAATTATTTTAATTAATAAAAGTCTCAAATTATATTTATTTCGCTATTTAAAATATCAATTATTTTAATATTTCATTAATTTGGTAATTACTCCATCACCATTGTGTCATACATAAATTAAATTATTTAAAGTCAAAAAATTAGAAATAAAATAACATTATGTAGGAAATATTTTTATCTTTCTAATTAATATTTACAATCGAATTTATCTTATGTATAACCCTATGTTAAAAATGTTTTAGCAATTAAACTTTGATTTTAACTCTTTTAACTCTTCTTTGAATTAAATAATAATAAATGTCCTAATCTAATCCAAGTGGACCTAAATGATAATATTTTATTACTAAGGTTGTTTTTGGTCTACATAAACTTGTCCAATATAATTATGACATGTGTTAGGGTAATATTAATATCATTTTTACCCTTAATTACCCTATTTACTTTTAACCATGGTAAATAAAAGTAAAAAGTTAATATTCAGCAAAAATTATTTTTATCTTATTGAACCACATTTTACTAATTGATATTAACCGTGTCTCTTGGATTTTTAAAATTCCACTCACAGAAGCGGTAAAATTAAGTTTTATGTAAATTTCCAAATTCTCCTAGGAGGTGGGTAAAAGACGGTGAAAAGTTCAATAAAATTTTTATATATCTAAAATTATTCTAAACTAACTTTAGTGAATTACATTGAACTTATATAGGTATTATGTATCTATTTTGACCTTAATTAAATTTAAATAAAATAAATAATTTTTTAAATAAAAATTCTGTTTTAAACTATAACTTATTATTTTTCTCTATTCATCAAAAATTGAAAGTGTTCAGAAAAATACCAATAATTCGGCCTAAGCTATATTTGATATTATGAATTCAAAAATTATATCTATTTTACCCAATTAAAAACATATAAGTTTCATTAATTACTTTAAAAATTAATTCCCATTGTCAAAACAAATAGAGTGTTTTTATGAAATAATAACTATCAAAAGATTGACACTTGTTTTTGTCTGGTTTAAATGTGAAATTACGTCCAATGAACAAAATTGTATTAAATGGTAAAAATATATTCTAAATATACTTTAAAACCACTCTAATTCATAATTTATCACTATTAATTATTTTGATTAAAGAAGTTGTTTTTAATTAAAATTTAGTAATTTTCACTATTCATCAAAATATGAAAGTTATCCGGAAAGTACCAAAATTTCACCCTAAGCTAATTTCGATATTATTAATCCAAAAATGAAGTCCATTTTGAAAGATAAAATTTATAAAATTTCAAAAAGTAGGTATTACTATTCATACCGGCTAGTTTGATTAGTTGTGGTGTGTTAGAATCTCGAAGTTGCGTACAATGCAAGTCATTGCATTATTCAAAAGGAAACGTACTGTGGAAGCTTGGGGTGTTACATTCTCCCCTCCTTAAATAAATTGTGTCCTCGAAATTTTTAAAATTGGGCTTGAGAATATAATGGAAAGTCCCACATCATAAAAATAGTCAATAAAACTATCACTTTAAATGAAAGAAAGAGAGGTATAAAGGTCACCCAAGATAACCCATACTAGGATTACATGTAGGAAAACATGGATATGGATGATAAACTAAGTGTCAAGTTATGATTGAGGGGGATAGAAAACATGATCAGGAGAAAGTTAACAACAAGAAAACCACAAACTTGTGTTGGGACAAATGGTCATTAGTCTCCCAGTAGGAAAAGTAAATGGACAACATTTTTTGTTTTAAGTTACATTACATAAGGACCAGTAATTCATTTATGATATTGACTAAGAAAATAAAGAGATATACTTACTTTTTAAGTAGATTTTCATTCTTTAATGAATTTATACCACTAACTCATTTTTTTTAACAATGAGTATTCAAGAAGACTTGGTCACACTGGAAGAGCTATAATAAACTTCTATAGAATAACATGATCCACGTAGGATAAACTATATATTTACCTTGTCTTTAGAGATTAATCAAAACCAAAACGGTTAGTATAAGATCTGATGATCCCCCAAATGGATATTCCTTTATAAAAAAAACACTAATCTTAATTATAAAATTAAACCAACAATACCCCAAAGTTAAATAAATAGCATTCAATAATCAATTGTCCTTAAAATCCTTCAATATAATCCAAACTAATATTGAAACCCAAAACTTATAAGAATTTGTTTATGTAGTATTCTATGTTAAATTGTATCTCCAAATGACATCAACTAATCTTAAAGTCGCATACTTAAATGTAATTAACCTAATCACATATTCTTTATTATAGGTTAATCATTTCCATAAATAACCAAAATCACTATAAATCCACAATAAAAACATAGATAAAAATCCACCATTACTCATCAAATAAAATACCATAGTATTCTATTTTCCTTGGGCATATAGTGTTACCAACAAAGAAAACATCTTCCAAAATAACATTTATCACTTAATCACCAAATCATTTTCCTATACTAAGGGTATTCATTTGATAAGACATAAGATCCCAAATCAACAAATTATTGATTAATAAAATCAATTAACTAAAATAATAGTCACACTAACCAGGGACTTCACGTAGTCCAGTGGTAGGCGATAAATCCCAATCTCACTTTGGTTGTGGGTTCGATTCCCACAGCTTTTTCTGACGCGACGGGTTATCACACGGTCTGCGTGTTGTTCCTTTTCAAAAACTATATTTTATAACATTACCAAAATGAGATAAATTACTCAAAATAACCATAACATAAATTAACCACAAATTTTATCTCATACCTTTCATTTTCATCCCAAAATAACTTGTAATTTCCTCAAATCCAATGATCATATAAAACTAAATGGTTATTTATAACTATATCCACAAGAGAAAAGATAATTCTTCCTCAAATATCATTCTCACATGGCAAACTGCAGGGTTACAAATACAAGAGAAAATTCTTCCAAAGTAATCCCATCAATAAAGAGCACTAACACTTTTGAACATTTCACCAACCATTTATTTCCACATAGGTTCTTCATCATATGTTCCTCGGGTTCCCACATTTCCTCTTCCATATTATGATTTCTCCATAGAACTATTACCAGACGAGTCATCCGGTTTCTCAACACTTGATCTTTGGTATGAAGAATTCTGATAGGCTCTTCACAATAAGATAGATCGAGTTCCAATTCTAATTATTCATAGGTGAGTACATGCATTGGGTCAGGCATGTATTTTGTCACTAGTGATATGTGGAACACATCATGAAATCTGGAGAGACTGGGCGGAATTTATTTTTAGTAGAATGTGTTCATGTGTCACAATGGTACCTCAGGAATTTTTCAAAATCATCTACTTCCTTTACCCAAAAACTCCTCATCCATCTTGGATTATATCGATGGAAGCATCGATGCATCATAAAAAAATAGGTATTTCTTATATATAATTTTGAGACATCGTTTTTAACATGTTTTTTTAGAAAAATTCGTATTGTTTCATCTTCAAATATTTCAAAATAAGGTTTCGGTAAATTAGTTTCTGTATATCCCAAAAGACATAAATATATAATTTGATACATATAGGTTGCTCGAAGGTCTCCCTCTTCTACAGCATCTAGAAAATAATTTAGTGCATCGTAATTTTGAGATAAAGTGAAGAATTTGAAAAGACCCTGATGGTACTTCCCACGCTTAGCATGGTAAGAAAGTTGAGAGAGAAATATTATCCCATAGTCGGTACTTGATCCTTGAAAGAATCGTGCAATGCTATAGGTATTGTATGTCTCATAAAGTTGTCTGCATGTAAATTGGACATTTGAAAAAGTTTCAACATCATCTACGCATGACTTCTGGATAATAATTGTAAGTAGTTATTCAGGAAGAGAGAGAAGAGTTGTTCATGATCTTGCTCCCTCCATGTTTTAACTAACAAAAAGAAAATACAATTAGGGTGTTTGAATACTTATCTAATAAGAATGTAAAAAAAATTAGACATAATAGGATAATCTTGTAATTGAATAATATATCCTAACTTGGGTACCCTATGTTAAAATCTAGGTTATCTACTATCTATTTCCCAACATATATTCTTAGGGGCATTTTTTATTCCCTTTATAATGGTTCATACTTATCCTGTGAATTTACCAAAGCATAACCCCCGGCAGTGTCGTAACCAAGAGTGCAGCAAGGCCCGTTGTCGTGCACCAGTTCTCATTCGAGTCTAGCTCAAAGCGGTGTTTTCGGGTTTTACCCCTAGGTACATCTGTGCCAGAGCCGCCTCTACCTGTTCGTATCCAGACAGGGATGTATTGCTCGAATAACTCAAAAAATATCTACAATACCAAAATTCTAGTATGTTCTTCTATACTCATCCTCAAAGTCTATCTTAGGGATATGTGATCTAATCAGAGTTTATCTAAATCTAGCTTCCAAGGTTTGTACTAAACTTTCTCTCATACCAACTGTAACGCCCCGACCCCAGTTACCCAAAGTTGGTACATTATTATATAACATTGGAATGATCACAAAAGATCAAGTCTCTAAAGACCGATTAGTTTAGTAGCCTTGGAAACACTAGATATATTCATAAATTTTATATTACATCAATAAGTGAAAAACTACAACAACATATTGTATTCATATCCCCTCATACTATCCTTGTAGGTCATTCATAAAATACTTCTTTACATCCTGGGAAAAATAAAACATTGAAAGGGGTGAGCTCAGATGCTCAGTAAGGATAACAATATATCGGAAACTTTCATAAATAAACATAAAAATTTAAGGCAATGTATAACTAAAACAAAAGCCTTTTAAACTTGAACTTCAGAATAATATGTAAAGGATAAAATGAAATAATTCCATTTACTTATTCACATGGATATTCTACTAGTCTAATAATCACATGAAAATATCAATAACCACTTTCATAATGACGGAATTCATAATGTCAAACTATCATAACCACATAGCCAAGGCCTCGTGACAAGACACTAGTTTCTCTCATGATACCTACCGATTAATCGAGGAGATATAGCGGGCTCCACCCATCACTTACTAAGTCCAATTCATTCCTCATATGAATAGGTTTAAACATAACATAAACATTCATATTAAAACTAGCATACGAAATGTCAATACTTTAACCACAAACCATGAATGGTATAAAAATTGAACATCCACAGTCAAACATAACTCATTCGATACAATATGGAAGATTGTATTGTATCATATTAACCTCAATAGAGAATAATTAAGGATATTGACATAGATGAAAAAAATCATCAAATCTATTAGAGAAAAATATCCCCCTTTTTCTTGAAATCATTTAAAAGTCACATTATTTGTCAAGAATCCATTTAAAAATAGATTTTTGAATCAAAGTGTCCCATACCACTTTGAAACTTTTAAAAGTAATTTTAATTTTAAAACTTTAATGTCCATCTAAATAAATCCTTAAAACTATTTTTAAAACATGGACATTAATGAGAAATATTTAGAAGAATAAATCTTTAAAACATTTAAAAATGATATTTGAGTTAGAGTTTCTAACCAAAAGAGAGACACTTGAATACAAATAATTGAGGTAATCAAAACTTTTTAATATCATGAGAATAAAGGGATTCATGATATACTATGTCAAATTACATTATATACACCATATAAAAGTGAATTGGCGTATAACAACAAAGAAGTATTAATGGAATGTAAATTGAGATGAAATCTCTTATAAAGACCGTATCCTTAGGTTAAGGATAAATCAACAACATAATTATGTGTGAAAAATATAAATACACTCAATATGATTGGATATTCAATGTAAAACAATAAAAGGACATTCACACATATTCTTGTAAAAGCAACACCAATGAATTGGATGTATAACTCAACAAATCGAGATTGAGTAAAAATTACTCTTATCAAGTTCATACCGATGACTTGAGAATTTATCAATGGAGTTATTATGTGTATCAAAAGTATATCCACGGAAATGGGAGTGGAAATTATGACATAATCAAATCAATAGTGAATCTACACATAATCTTGGAGTAAAATAATCAATGAAGTATGCGTAAAGCTGAATGAGTGGAGATTGAAATTTCAAATTCCCTTATCAATTTGGTAACATACAAAACATACACCCATGAAAGAAGGATCATACAATAATGATTTAATTATAAATAAATTAAATTATATTACACAATTAATACAATCATGGTCAGTACACACACCACATAAAATAAATAAGTGGTGAACAATGGAAATCCCATGGAATTAAAAGTGAGATAAGAAACCCCTTACTTTGTACTTTTTCCTTGGTCGATGGTAGGTTAACCTCCTGTATAATGGTGAAATAATTGTTATTTAATTATACAAGAATCATTTACATTAATATGACTTCATATATGATCTTTTAACATAATATCTTAGTATTATCGTCATTTTGGGTGTTAACTTACTCGTTTTCCTTTATATTATTTGTTACGGAAGCCATGTTTGTTATGGATAGGTTATATATTATTCATATAAAGAATGATATAAATTATTTAAACATTATTTTTAATCATTAAATTCGAATTAGACTCAAATGGATATGATGGGGAATGAATCTCATCGCGTTCGTGGAGACGATAGTCTGTACGTACGCACGAGCGACAGTATCATTCTTTTGATATTAAAATAATATATAATTGGATGGTATATCATATATATACATAATTATTATCATGTTATATATATTATTTACATGAATTATACATCATTATTATACCCATCTAAATAATAATATATTGAATAACAATTACACCACAATGTGGAGACGGTAGGTCGTACGTACGCACGTATGGTGACATGTCATTCAAGGGATAGATAGAATAATGAATTTGTTTGTTACATATTTATAATAACATCACATTATATAGAAGATACTGGATTCATTATTTTATAATAGAAATAACAAAGAAAGAAAAATTTGAAAAAGAAATGAACATGAAAGAGGGTGGTGAAAACATTACCTCTTCTTCAGGTTCTTCCTTTTGATTTGATCAAAAGGGATCCTTAGGTTGGCTTTATGATCAAACTAAGGCCTATAGGTTGAATTTAGGGAAGTTGGGAGGATATTTGGACAGAGTTTGTCTGAGCCAAATGGCTTTGAAGGTGTGAATTAATGAGAAGGGGGAGTGCCCTTTTATGAGAGGGGTGAGGGTCTCTTTTGGAAAGGCTAGAAATATTATTTTATAATAAATCCATATTCTGTTTCTAATGACTCCAAAGTATATTATTTAAATTTTAAGGTGGGGATAGGTCGAAAACAACTCAACCAATATATTTTAGATAGGTTTGGGTCACATTATTAATCTTATCTTTTAGTTTTAACTCTTAGTTAATTAGTTTGACATTTACCATGTCTCTTTGTATTTTTATATTATATGGTTAATAAACTTACTATAAACTTACAAGATACCCCCAAGTGGTCCATTAATGATACACCTATCATGATACAAGTTCTTTGTCTGAACCTTATATTTTTAGGAATAGAATATGAATTAATAATATAATATTTGTTTTAAAAACTCTTTTATGTCAATTTTGACACTATTTGGAATTTGATTTTTGCGAAACTCATAACAGTATTATTACTTCGAAAAAAGTTAATTAAATCAATCCTAACATTTCACATTATCCTATAAAATTAGTTTAATTAATAAAAGTCTCAAATTACATTTATTTAGATATTTAAAATATCAATTATTTTAATATTTCATTAATTCGGTAATTACTGCATCACCATTATGTCATACATAAATTAAATTATTTAATGTCTAAAAATTATAAATAAACTACCATTATGTAGGAAATCTTTTTATCTTTCTAATTAATATTTACAATCGAATTTATCTTATGTATAACCCTATATTATAAATGTTTTAGCAATTAAACTTTGATTTTAACTCTTTTAACTCTTCTTTGAATTAAATAATAATAAATGTCCTAATATAATCCAAGTGGACATAAATGATAATATTTTATTCCTAAGGTTGTTTTTGGTCGAGATACACTTGTCCAATAGAATTAGGACATGTGTTAGGGTAATATTAATATCATTTTTACCCTTAATTACCCTATTTACTTTTAACCGTGGTAAATAAAAGTAAAAAGTTACTATTCACCAAAAATTAGTTTTATCTTATTGAATCGTATTTTACTCCTTGATATTAACTGTGTCTCTCAGATTTTTAAAATTCCACTCACAGAAGCGGTAAAATTAAGTTTTATGTAAATTTCCAAATTCTCCTATGAGGTGGGTAAAAGACGGTGAAAAGTTCAATAACATTTTTATATATCTAAAATTATTCTAAACTAACTTCAATGAATTAAATTGAACTTATATAGGTATTATGTATCTATTTTGACCTTAATTAAATTTAAATAAAATAAATAATTATTTAAATAAAAATTTGGTTTTAAACTATAACTCAGTATTTTTCACTATTCATCAAAAATTTAAAGTTTTCAGAAAAATACCAAAAATTCGGCCTAAGCTATATTTGATATTATGAATTCAAAAATGATGTCTATTTTACGCAATTCAAAAAATATAAGTTTCATTAATTAATTTAAAAATTAATTCCTGTTGTCAAAACAAATAGCGTGTTTTTAAGAAATAATAACTGTCAAAAGATTGACACTTGTTTTTGTCTGGTTTAAATGTGAAATTACATCCAATGACCAACATTGTATTAAATGGTAAAAATATATTCTAAATATACTTTAAAACCACTCAAATTCATAATTTATAACTATTAATTATTTTGATTAAAAAAGTTGCTTTTAATTAAAATTTAGTAATTTTCACTATTCATCAAAATATGAAAGTTATCTGAAAAGTACCAAATTTTCACCCTAAGCTAATTTCGATAATACGAATCCAAAAATGATGTCCATTTTGAAAGATATAATTTATAAAATTTCAAAAAGTAGGTATTACTATTCATAACGGTAAGTTTGATTGGTTGTGGTGTGTTAGAATCTCAAAGTTGCGTACAATGCAATCCATTACATTATTCAAAGGGAAACGTACTGTGGAAGCTTGGGGTGTTACACTTGAGGTAGGAAATCAATGTATATTTCCCTTTAAATTAGTTTTACTTTGATTTCTTGATGGTTTCACCTCCTTTAATTGATAAATAGGCATTTACCATTGTTAAATTAGTTATATCATGTGAAATTAGATGGTTTCCACTTGTTGTGGGTTCGATTGGAATGGTTGGAATGGATTTTTCACACGAAGTGTTTGTTAAATGGAATGGTTTGATCTTTTAAGTGATATTTGATTTTTAAAGGCATGATTTTTTTTATAAATGAGTTTATGATGTCCAAAATGGTTATTTGAGTTTTTAAAATGGGTTTTGAAAATTAAGTGCTTAATTGTATGCCCCTTTGGCCCATGTAAGTTTGTTTTTGATTTGAATGATGGGTTGGATTGATGAAATGGGTTTCCAAAGGTGTGTTTCATTGTGAATGTGGTTTTTGTGTGGTTATTTATAAAATGAATTGTTTTGTGAAATTTTTTTAATCTTATTTAGCATCTTGAATTTATTCTTTGGAAAACCCTTCTAGGAGGGAAACATTTCCTGGTTAGATGATAAATGGGTGGTAATGTCCTCATCTTGGGACTCCACCCATGGTATTATTATTTAAGGCATGGTACACTCCTTGAGGAGGATGGGGTAGTTTCGGTTGTGGTGGTGTATGAAAGAATATATATGTGTGACTTGTTTCATTCATTGTTTGTCACACACCCTTATAAACATAGCATGGGAACCTAACATAGAAAAGAGGATTTATGAGAACATTTGTTTTACTAGTCTAGGTTATTATACTTGCTAGTGGACCATAGCAGGTAGATACTTGGGTTTATTCCTATGTGATTGGGCCCCTCGACCAGGCCAGGTAGGGATACAGTTAGGCATTAGGGCGTTATGATGTCATGGAGTAGGGAATGCCTTCAAGATGAGTCACATGTATATTATTTTCTGGTTCTCCTCTAAGTTCCTAGGTGTTCCCATGTTGCCCTGACACTAGTATCATTATCCATTTCCCTCATTGTGAACTATATCCCTTGTTCTTGGTTTTGGTTGTTCTTTTGTAAATTTGAGAAAGTTCGGTTTTGTTTAAAAATGCTTCAATAATGAATTTATGAACAAATAAGTGTTTCCCCTGTTTCTCTTTATAATGAAAAATGAATGTTTTCTTATTTGGTTCCCTTTATCCTTCTCCCCCATGAACTTAACTTATCTCCTTCAATGAGCCGTGTTTTCAAATGTGAGGACAATGGGTAGTGTTTGTTTATTGTGAAATGAAAATTATGGAAAAACCTATGTTTATAGATTTTATTTCAAACCTAAAAATTCATGTTACATTATTTAAAGAATATGCATTGGGAATAGAATAATCCGTTCCTACTTACTAAGTTTTAATACACATGCCTATAGTGTTTTCTTGTTTTTAGTTCTTCCTTCCAGTTCCATCTTTGGTTCAGTTTCCTTGGGCGATGGTGGGTGTTTGGTTGGAGAGTGACCATCGGGGTTACATGGAGGTGTTGTTTGGTGTTAGGTTCAGCTTGGATGTTCTAGTTATATTTATTGATCATATTTTTTGTCTCTTTATTTGGAAAAGTAAATGGTGTAAAATCTTGAAATCAATTTGAGCTTGGTTTGCTTCTATGTTTATTCTGTTGTCCTTGTTTATTTTATTGGGTGAAATTATTCCCATTTCCTCCATTGATTCCCTTGGTGCTTTTTTCCAACCTGGGAGGATCGAGAATTCATCTTGGGCCTTGATGGGGATCAAATCAGGTGACCAGTTCAATTTTGAACCAGTTTGGTTTGTGACAGCATCACGATAAGAAACTATATTTGATGGAACTCCATGGAGTCGAGCTATCTCCTGCACGTAGAGGCATCCTGAGCTCTCTATTGAACTCTGCTCTCTTATAGATAGTAAGTGGGCTGACTTGGTGAGTTGATCTACGATCACCCATATGTCCTCATGTCCCATGGACGTATATTGTAAGACCGTTATAAATTCTATAGATATCTCATCCCACTTCTATTTTGGAACCTCAAGGGGTTGAGTTAAACCCGCTGGAACATAGCACTTAGACTTCACTTGTTGACAAGTAAGGTATTGGGAGACAAACTATGAAACTCCTTTCTTTATCCCTGGCCACAAAAATTGATGTTGGAGGTCCTGGTATATATTTTCTACACTTGGATATACCACCAAATTAGATTTATGAAACACTCTCAGAACCTCCTCTTGCAATGTCACTGGTACCATCATGCATCCTTGGAAAAGAACAATATGCTCTCCCCCTTTTGAATATCCATTAGGAGCATTCCATATGGATATTTGAGCACATAGGGTCTCATAGTCAACATCCACAAGTTGTTACTCCCTAACTCACTATAGGAGTGGAAGGGATACAACCATCGACTGAAGGTAAGTTGCTTCATCTTCATCCACAAAGAATAACATTAATAAAGCCAACTGCTCTAACTCCTCACTTAGAAACTATGAAAAAGATATCCTACTAAGATTATATGCTAACATGTTCTTCTTCCCAGGAGTATAGAAAATTTTGAATTCATAATCCTATAGGAACTCTATAAATCGCCTCTGTCTCAAGTTGATATCCTTCTAAGAGAAGATATACTTGAAACTCTTGTAATCAGAGTAGATGATAAACTGCTCACCCATCAGGTAGTGCCATCACATATTCAAAATGGATACTACCATTTCTAGATTAAAATCATGGATAGAATATTTATTCTCATGTGGTATCAAATGGAATGAACCATAGGTATTCATCACTTTCCTCTACATCAAAACACAACCAAGCTCGGTTCTTGATGCATCACATAACATGATGCACTCGACACTCTCCTCTAAAAATATCCATATGGGAGTGCTCGTAAAACTCTGCCAAAACTGTTGAAAAGTATGATGGAACCTCTTCATCCACGTGAAAGACTACCCCTTTTGATTCAAATTTTTCATGGGTGATGATATTTTAGAGAAATTAGATATGAATATCCGGTAATATCCTGCCATCCTAAGGAAGCTTCATACCTCTATCACACTCTTAGGTGGATCCCATGATAACACAACCTAGACCTTATCTAAGTCCACTACCTCTCCATAAACTAAGATAAAGTGTCCCAGAAAGTATAATACCTAAATCTAGAACTAAAACTTCGATATCTTTCCATAAAGATGGTTCTCTCATAGTACATATAGAACCATCCTTAAGCATCTTACGTGATCCACCTCGGATGTTGAGTACACAAGTATATTGTCAGTTAATACTTCCATGAACTGGTCTAAGGCTGAAAGATACAATTCATGAGTCCCATGAACACTACTAGGGCGTTCTTCATGCCAAAGGGTATCACCAAGTACACGTAGTGACCATAACAACATCTGAGTTTCATATTTAGTATTTACTCATCCCATAATCACAACTGGTGATGACCTAATCTGAGGTCAATCTCTAAGAACCATTGTGGCCCACTTAACTGATCAAAGAGTTCATCGATCCTCAGTAGTGGATACTTATTCTTCATGATCACCTGGTTCAAGATCTGGTAAGCCACACACAACCTCAAGATTTCGTCTGCCTTCTTAGAAAACAAAAAAAAGGTTTTTGAGGGTGAAACACTGGATCTAACAAATCCATTCATCTATAATTCCTATAATTGTACCCTTATATTGTGAACCTCTATGGAATCCATCTTATATGATTCCAAATATATTGAAGTCGTACCAGGTTGTATATTAATACAGAAGTCTATTTCTCAGTGGGAAGGTAATCCTAGAACATATTCAAAAAAATGCATTCTCATACCCCACCACCAATGCAGTAAATTGGGAACTCATAATATCCATTAGACCAAGGGTTTGGTTATCCAACTGATGAGTAATCAGCTACTCCATCCTATACATGACTCCTTCCTGTGCTGTTTGGGTTTCATTTTCACCAAAAAATGAGTACCTGGTTCTATCACAATGAACACACCATACCCTTCACCTAAAATAGTCAATCTAGGAATGAAATGTAGAAAACCAATCCATACCAAGAATGAAATTGTAAGGCATCAATTCTACTATCAAAAGATCCCAAAAAAATATCACCTCCAAGGTTCAGGTCACATTATCGACACAAGTGAGAGATTATTGAGTCTTCTCCAGTATGAGTCTCCAAATGTAAGGGTAGAGTCAATAGTTCAACCTAAATCTCTAAGTCTCGAACAAGATATGTGGAAATAAAGGATTAATAGTACATGTGTCATTTAATACTACAGATAAAGTAGAAAAGATGTATATCATACCTCGAATCATTCTTGGAGCCCCTGGGTCGTAATACTTGACTGCCTATAGCTGTCCCCACCCCTGTCCTCCATCTCCCTAATCCAGGCATGGACTACCTGGGGTGTTTATGGTAACAATTTGAATCGTTGACCACTTCCTATTACTCTCCCAGCACCCCTACCATGTCCAACACCCTGTGGAACTACCTTCTCTTGCCGCTATCTCAGCTTTGGTGGCCCATCTAGGGTTTCTCTGTCAGATGTATGGTGGGTCAGACAATCTCGAGTGAGATGTCCCCTACCTTAACATGAGTAGCATCACCTCTCTCTAGGATGGTTAGACCTACCCTATAAGCCCTGAACAGTAGATCCTCTATCCTTGGACCTCCTCCTAAAATTTATCCCATGTCCAGGTCCCTGATACTAACGTCAGATCCTTACTACTGAGGTCTCTTCTTCTTCTTTCCCACTGCTAACAAACACCGGCTATATTTGCTCATCCAAGAAACTTTTGACCACCAAAGATCGCTCTAAAACCCCAAAATAGGTAGGAATGAACATAGGTATAATTATGGAATGTGTTTATCTTCAAAGACCTCGCTCGAAGGTCTGAGCCCTGAAAAAATAATCTCAAACCATATCCATCAAGTACCTGGAGAGGTTGGTAAACCTCAATGAATAATCAGCTACTGTCATGATTCCATACTAGAGATATAGAATCTCCTTGATACATATATCCCTCAATGTATCTAGTGATAACTCCTATATGAAAAGTTTCTTGAAATCTATCCATGAAAGAGCTGCCTCATCATAAGTCTGGGTAACCAAACCCCACCATCACCCTGCTAAGCTGTGAATAAGGCTCACCACCATGACTACCATTTGATCTGATGGTGTCCTAACTAGATAGAAAACTCGGGTCACCACCTCAACACATTCCTCAACCACGTGTAGGTTGGGCTCACCTCAGAACCTGAGGGGTCTCTGCCACTGAAACTCATGATGTGTGATCAGCCTGCGCACCGAATCTGATAGTATTGTGAGTACCACATGTTGCTTTAAAGTCGGTGGTATGGTTGGTGCACCACCTAGAGGTTACATCTCAGGAACTGGTTTTTATATCAAAGCCTCTTCATGGGAGGATTATCATCATGATCAAGTTGCTGAATCCCAGCTGGTATATTTCACAGAGGCATCCTGAAAGTAAACAAGATGTATCACGGTCAATGAGTATATCTAGAGAACTGACTCAAGAGAGATAAAGAAAATAAAACCCATTTATATATGTTTCATGTACCATTTTTTTCTATAAAAATAGTGTTTTCATGTACTAAGTTGAAAATAAGGTGATCATAGTCTTGGTGTAAGAATACATCGGCAGCCACAACAACACTAGAGTCCCCGGTCTAAAATCTGAACTCGAAACACTTAACATTGTTTCCCCAAACCAATCTCATAGACTCATATTCCTAAAGTATAACTGACCCCCTCTCGTACCACTCTTTCATGACCCGTCCCAGTGGGGCCCATGCTGCGACTCCCCAATCCCACCTTCAATAGGCTAGGGGTTTTGTATTAGCACTATATAGGCATATCACTAACATGGGAGGCATTACCTAAGTACCTGTACACATGAACACATCTCCAAGACCACAAAATTATGAAATTTAAAAACAAATGACAACCAATGAATGCATACAACTATATCCCTCAACAAGAGTATGATAGAAAGTAAAGTAAACAGGGAAAAATACAAGCCCACTACAAAGAGTATGTAATCCAACTCCAACCTGAAAGTAAAAGTATTGGGACTGCTATCTAAAATCCATAGTAACACACCTTGGTCTATTTGGTCTCACTAAGCACCATTTGATTCTAGTATTCCTAGTACTCTATCAAAAGTTTGATCATCTGCACAAGATACAACATGTGCAGGCAAATCCCGTGCAAAGGTGAGTATAACAATACTTAGTAGGACACCCCAAAATCACAAAGCATACAACAAAAGAAATTGTAGTCATCTATACATAGGTATATGTATACATCACATATAACAAG
This sequence comes from Viscum album, assembly GCA_963277665.1. NCBI lineage: Eukaryota > Viridiplantae > Streptophyta > Magnoliopsida > Santalales > Viscaceae > Viscum > Viscum album. The sequence continues at coordinate 379,180,138 of OY728163.1, read as the reverse complement.
AATATCCAGATATACTCAATAAAGATGCACAGTCTAGAGGTAATCCACAACCATAGTATATGCAGCCTACAATTCCATCTCAAAGATTCCATGAAGCACTCATCTGGGAGAATACACTCCTGAGTCTGATAACACTAATGACGTCCATCTGAGAGGTACTGATCATCGGGTTTCATCATGAGAAATATACATGTTGATCAATCTAAAATAATAAGATACATATATGAGGATCACTATCAAGGCTATGTGTAGAGACCCAAAGCTTGACGTACATGGATATTACATTACTTTTGCGGAATACTTAGTACATAACAAAAACACACACACAAGGATCGTAATAGTTTAGTGTCTTTGAAAACTCAGAATATAATCTTCTAATCGTGGTGAAAGATCTTCAACATCTTCCATAAAGATCTTCTTTTTTTACCTAAAACCTTTCTTTATATCCTGGGGAAAATAAAACATAAAAGGGTGAGCTCAAATGCTCAGTAAGGGTAAACAAAAGAAATATCAATCACATCATTTTCATAAGAACATAACATTTTGGAAATCTTAACCTGCAAAAGAGAGCATAATTTCATAACATGGGATAAATCATAGTAGTGAAATGAAATCCCAATAATCATAACTTAAAACATGAAACTTTGTGGAATACACACATAATCATATAGAATCATATCTTATTAGTCAAGACTCATTTCCAAGACTATCTTAGTGGAAAAAGTCCATTTCTGAACCAAGTCACCCTCGTTTCAGTCCTGTTTCACTGAACCGGTAAAACCTACCATTCCAGCCATGTCTATCTCATGAGATATAAAATCTTTACCCAATGCATTGGAGGGAGATATAGGTCCCACCCATCTCTTAATTATACCATTCTTATGTGTTCCACAAAATCATAAACCATACATCATAGCATAACCCATGTAATAAAAATGGGAATCTTAAAAATCGTGACATCATAAAACAATTCATATAAGATAAAGGAATTCATAAATATAATTCCATCACAACATAATCAAATTAATGTAATAATAGGGATAGAAACAAAACCCTTTATTATCTTATATGGAAAATACTTTTGATAAAACACTTGAACTTCATTCTTGAGGAAAATATCCTTTCTACTTCAAAAACACTTTTCCTTTCTAAACATGTCATACAATTTTAAACTAAAAGAAGTTGATTAAAAATAAACTTGAAAACTTGTAAAGAAAACTTTTTGGAAATAATGTTTTAAAATCCATTCATGTCGTATAAGTTAAAAAAACATTCTTTGTACTTTTGTCGGAAAAGTCAAAAAGTACCTCGTACGAAAAACGACAAAAGATTCCTTTCATATCTTTTACTAAAAATTCACCGAAGGGTAAAATTGGATTTAAAAAATTGTAGGTGGATGGAAATAATATTACATATTGAGGAAACATGGATGTGGATGATAAAATACACCCCAGTAAATACCAAAGTATAAACAATCTTGGATAAAAATGAGATTGTGATATTTCCCTTACCTTTGGTCCGACTTGCTTTGTAAGTGTCCGAACCTCCTGTATAATGATTTAAATAATGTTATTGACTTATTACAGAATCATATTCATTGTTATGATATCATATATGGTTCACTTATGAATTTATATTACCCGTTCTTTTGTAAATTCCATGTTAAAGAGCGTTTTGGGTAAAATTGTTTCATTTATCGTCCGTGTTTTGACTTGTAATTATTCATATGATTACTTAGATCATGATTACTTAATTCCAGAATATAAAACATGATTTATATATATATATCTTCAGAATATACATATATATAATAAATCAGAAAATGGAAAGAAATACACCGTTCATGGAGATGGTAGGCCGTACGTACGCATGAACGCTGTTTTCGTTTCCTTATTGAGTTGAACGGAATTAAGTAGATGAAATTCATATATATACACATAAATCCAGTATAATTATTATGTCATATATTTCATGATTACTTATTATATATACTTTATAATCATTCATGAATGGTTTAAAGTGGAGAATGAATCTCATCGCGTCGTGGAGACGGTAGTCCGTACGTACGCACGAGCGATGATATCGTTCTCATGATCGTGGGACTGTATTGGAGTGTATGTATACTATTTCAGAATCAATATCACTTTAAAATAATAATATGTAGTTATTATTTACACCATTATACCCATCCAAGTAAGGTGGTGGTGGAAAATAGATTTCACCACGGCGTGGAGACGGTATTTCGTACGTACGCACGCGCGGTGATTTCGTTTTCCATACGATGGATAGATGGTGAAATAGGATTGTTTCATACTTATAATAACATATCACTATATTAGTTATACTGATGTTATTACTTCATAATGAAACAACCTAAGAAGAAGAAGTGGAAGAAGAAATAAAGGTGAAAGAATCGGTAACGAAAATTACCTCTTCTTTGAAGCGCCTCTTTGAGACCTCCTCTTAGGGAACTAAAATTGGTCTTTGAGGAAGACCAGAACCTCTAGGATGTTTCTAGGGAAGTGGAGAATAGAATTTGGCAGGGGTTGGCCGAGCTTGAAGGCTCAAAGTTGTGTGAGGAAGAGAGGGAGGAGGTTCCCTTTTATAAGGGAGGAAAGGGGAACCTTTGGAATAACTAAAAATATTATTTTATTATAAAGTCAAGTTCGGTTTTAAATAGCTACAAATTGATTTATTTATATGATAAGGTGGGGATGGGTCTAAATCCTATAATCCAATAGAATTTATACAAGTTTAGGTTCCTATTTTAACCTTATCATTTAGATTTAACATTAAGTTAAATAATTTTACTTTTACCGTGTCTTCTTGTGTTCTTACACTATAAGGTTAATAAACTTACTATAAGAAGCCAAACGAACCCCAAGTTGTTTATTATTAATATATATAACCTTATCTAAGTCATTGTTCCGAACCTTAGATTTTTAGGAATAAAATAACAATTAATAATATAATATTGTTTTAAAAAACTATTTTATGTCAATTTTGACACTATTTAGTAATTGATTTTTCTGAAAATCATAACAGAATGATAAGTTCAAAAAACGTTAATTAAATCAATGATAACATGTCATATTATCCTATAAAATTAGTGGAATTCATAAAAAGTCTCAAATTATATTTATTTGGGTATTTATAACATCAATTATGTCAATATTTCATTAATAAGATAATTACTGCATCATCGTTGTGTCATAAATAAATTAAATTAATTAATGTCTAAAAATTAAAAATAAAATACCATTATGTAGGAAATCGTTTTATCTTTCTAATGAATATTTATAGTCGAATTTATCTTATGTATAACCCTATATTAAAAATGATTTATTAAATAAACTTTGATTTTAACTCTTTTAACTCTTCTTTGAATTAAATAATAATAAATGTCCTAATCTAATTCAAGTGGGCCTAAATGGTCATATTTTATTCATAAGTTTGTTTTTGGTCGAATTACACTTATCCAATAGAATTAGGACATGTGTTAGGGTAATAATAATGTCATTTTTACCCTTAATTACCCTATTTACTTTTTACCGTGGTAAATAAAAGTAAAAAGTTACTATTCACCAAAAATTATTTTCATCTCATTGAACCACATTTTACTTACTGAAATCAACCGTGTCTCTCGGATTTTTTAAATTCCACTCACAGAAGCGGTAAAATTAAGTTTTATGAAAAATTCAGTTTTTTTTAACTACCACTTAGTGGTTTCACTATTCATCAAAAATTGAAAGTTTTCAGAAAAATACCAAAAATTAGGCCTAAGATATATTTGATATTATGAACTCAAAAATGATTTCTATTTTACCAAATTCAAAACATATCAGTTTCATTAATTAATTTAAAAATTAATTCCCGTCGTCAAAACAAAAGGCGTGTTTTTAAGAGATAATAACTATCAAAAGATTGACACTTGTTTATAACTGGTTTAAATGTGAAATTACATACAATGACCAACATTGTATTAAATTGTAAAAATATATTCTAAATATACTTTAAAACCACTCAAATTAATAATTTATCACTATTAATTATTTCGATTGAAAAAGTTGTTTTTAATTAAAATTTAGTAAATTTCACTATTCATCAAAATATGAAAGTTGTCCGAAAATCACCAAAATTTCACCCTAAGCTAATTTTGATATTCCGAATCCAAAAAATGAAGTCCATTTTGAAAAATATAATTTAAAAAATTTCAAAAAGTGGTTATTACTATTCATAACGTCTAGTTTTAATAATATTTTAATAGCATGTCGTTGTTTAGCGAAACTTGGTGTTGCGTACAACACACGCTATCGTGGAAGGTCGCGATTGCGTGTAATTCAAGCCAGGTCAGAGATGTGTGTTGTGAAAGCTTCTTTTGGTGTAGTGTATAACACAGGACATTAATGAAAAGAATATTTTTCATAAAATCTCGGGGTGTGACATTCTACCCCCCTTAAAATGAATTTCACCCTCGAAATTCGTCGGGGTTATAAATGGTTTACTATTCGAAAGTTTCTTTAATAGAAACCCACATCGTAAAAAGGAATACCAAAACCAATCTTTAAAAACCAAAGTATGAAACGTAATGGTTACCCAAATAAACTAATCACTGGGTTTCCACATAGGTGAAAATATGGATATGGAAGAGAAATCTAACCATCATGTTCTGATGGAGAGTGGTAGAGAACATGGCTATGGAAAAGCCAGCAATCACAAAGCCATATATTTGTGACGATCTAAGGTACCATTTGATTCATCAGATATAAGAGCACTAGGACAACATTTTTTGGTTTTCAAGATCGTTTCCCTAAAGTTGATGAAATTGGAATTAGAATAAATACTTTCGTGATTTCGGTATAGTCTCACCATTGGTTGTTCTTTGGACAATTTCCACTTCATCTCTTAAATAAATGAAGTTGAATTTTTCATTCGTGATGTGTTAGCATATCATATGATAGAATAATGGGTCATTCCATCTGTCTCAAACAAAAGGTTAGAAAAGTTATCAAAAAATACATAAGTCCATCTATATTGAGATTAATGATATATGGTTCCTAAAATGGACTTATACTTCATATATCATACTGCTTAATATAATAAAACTATTTTATACTAAACAGGGACTTTCTGTAGGCCAGTGGTAGGCGATAAAGGCCAGTCGCACTTTAGTTGTGGGTTCGATTCCCACAGCCTTGTCCGACGCGATGGGCTATCGCCCGTCCTGCAGGTTGTCCTTTTTCTAAAACTACATTACTATAACATCACATAAATAATATCAAAAAAAGTTCTATCCCTAAACAATACTAACTTATGTTTAACATAATCCATTCCAATCTTTAGGCTTATCTAAAATACTTCGGTCCAAGCTCATAGTATAAAGAAAACGATAACTTGAACTGTCATCAACCAAGCATGTGAATACCATCATTTATCCTCCATATATCTTGTTGGTCACTCTCCAATCATTTGAATACCTTAATGATGTATTCTCTTGAAAAATGAATACCCATTAAACCTCAGTGAAAACATGAATGCTGTCAAATGTTAACTCTTTCCACATACCAAAATCCAAAAATTCTATATACTCAAACCATGATATAACCTTCTCCTTATATCAGTCATGAGATCATGAATACTATCAAACATTTAATTTTCTCCTTATCCCTTCATTATGCGCATATCATCTACATTACAAAAATATCTGAATAACCTTTCATGGATACTAGTAACATTAATCATACACTTTCAAAACTCAAGGAAAGACAATAGTGTAACAATCCTTAGATGTCTCTTTATTCCATAGTACCATGAGATTACTTATACAACATTACACATGATAAACATGTAATCATTCCACTACTTTCTTAAACCATTGACCGAGCTTCAACAATTCTTTCATCTCACATATCATTTGTAGTCTCTTCATTATCATCCACATAAATACTACCCATACGACCATACTGATTCTCTTCATGAGACTTTCCCTTAGGGCATTGGTTCGCATAATGCCTATACATTCCACATTTAAAACATTTAACCATTGTTGATGTCGTAGCAATACCATTATCCTCATCCCTGGTGTTAACTGAACCTTTTCCTTTGCACTTGCTGGCTTTGTGTCCTTCTTTTCCACACCCAAAGCATCTTCCAGTTCCTTTGAAACATTCTCCTTGATGCCTCTTCCCACATGATTTATATATGGGAAATTGAACTTTCTTTCCTCTATGATCATCATGAAACTCCATCTTTCTCTTATTAGCCGAGTCAGGAAACTTTCCAAATTTTACTTTATTGATCATATTATGAGATTGCTGATTCGGCATAATAATGATGTTTGGACTTCCAAATCCCATTTCATTTGGTTGCTCATGAAAAATATCATTCCATTGTCCATCATATCAACCATTATCGTGAATAATCTTATTTCCAGCCATTTTCTAAAACCCAAAAAGAATAGTGTGAGAGGCAAAAATCATAATAAAGGGGGAGTAACTTCAATATATAACATCTTAGGTTAAATTCTATGATCGTTACCATAGTTCTAGGACTATATCCTATACGTATACTTACCCTTAGGGGCATCCCTAGACATACCTTAGAAATATCTCTAGGGATCTCAGTAACATTTTCGCATCCTAGTTTCCAAAGATTGACTAAACCTTTCCTCTGACACCAACTATAGAGAACCAAATCTTGACGTACATGGATATTACATTACTTTTGTGGAATACTTAGTACATAACAAAAACACACACGCAAGGATCGTAATAGTTTACTGTCTTTGGAAACTCGGAATATAATCTTCTAATTGTGGTGAAAGATCTTCAACATCTCCCATAAAGATCTTCCTTTTTTTTACCTAAAACCTTTCTTTATATCCTGGGGAAAATAAAACATAAAAGGGTGAGCTCAAATGCTCAGTAAGGGTAAACAAAAGAAATATCAATCACATCATTTTCATAAGAACATAACATTTTGGAAATCTTAACCTGCAAAAGAGAGCATAATTTCATAACATGGGATAAATCATAGTAGTGAAATGAAATCCCAATAATCATAACTTAAAACATGAAACTTTGTGGCATATACACATAATCATATATAATCATATCTTATTAGTCAAGACTCATTTCCAAGACTATCTTAGTGGACAAAGTCCATTTTTGAACCGAGTCACCCTCGTTTCAGTCCTGTTTCACTGAACCGGTATAACCTACCATTCCAGCCATGTCTATCTCATGAGATATAAAATCTTTACCCAATGCATTGGAGGGAGATATAGGTCCCACCCATCTCTTAATTATACCATTCTTATGTGTGCCACAAAATCATAAACCATACATCATAGCATAACCCATGTAATAAAAATGGGAATCTTAAAAATCGTGACATCATAAAACAATTCATATAAGATAAAGGAATTAATAAATATAATTCCATCACAACATAATCAAATAAATGTAATAATAGGGATAGAAACAAAACCCTTTATTATCTTAGATGGAAAATAATTTTGATAAAACACTTGAACTTAATTCTTGAGGAAAATATCCTTTCTACTTCAAAAACACTTTTCCTTTCTAAACATGTCATACAATTTTAAACTAAAAGAAGTTGATTAAAAATAAACTTGAAAACTTGTAAAGGAAACTTTTTGGAAATAATGTTTTAAAATCCATTCATTCCGTATAAGTTTAAAAAAACATTCTTCGTACTTTTGTCAGAAAAGTCAAAAAGTACCTCGTACGAAAAACGACAAAAGATTCCTTTCATATCTTTTACTAAAAATTCACCGAAGGGTAAAATTGGATTTAAAAAATTGTAGGTGGATGGAAATAATATTACATATTGAGGAAACATGGATGTGGATGATAAAATACACCCCAGTAAATACCAAATTATAAACAATCTCGGATAAAAATGAGATTGTGATATTTCCCTTACCTTAGGTCCGACTTGATTTGTAAGTGTATGAACCTCCTGTATAATGATTTAAATAATGTTATTTACTTATTAAAGAATCATATTCATTGTTATGATATCATATATGGTTCACTTATGACTTTATATTACCCGTTCTTTTGTAAATTCCATGTTAAAGAGCGTTTTGGGTAAAATTGTTTCATTTATCATCCGTGTTTGTAATTATTCATATGATTACTTAGATCATGATTACTTAATTCCAGAATATAAAACATGATTTATATATATATATTCAGAATATACATATATATAATAAATCATAAAATTGAAAGAAATACACCGTTCATGGAGACGGTAGGCCGTACGTACGCATGAATGCTGTTTTCGTTTCCTTATTGAGTTGAACGGAATTAAGTAGATGAAATTCATATATATACACATAAATACAGTATCATTATTATGTCATATATTTCATTATTACTTATTATATATACTTTATAATCATTCATGAATGGTTTAAAGTGGAGAATGAATCTCATCGCGTCGTGGAGACGGTAGTCCGTACGTACGCACGAGCGATGATATCGTTCTCATGATCATGGGACTGTATTGGAGTGTTTGTATACTATTTCAGAATCAATATCACTTTAAAATAATAATATATAGTTATTATTTACACCATTATACCCATCCAAGTAAGGTGGTGGTGGAAAATAGATTTCACCACAGCGTGGAGACGGTATTCCGTACGTACGCACGTGCGGTGATTTCGTTTTCCGTTGGATGGATAGATGGTGAAATAGGATTGTTTCATACTTATAATAACATATAATTATATGAGTGATACTTATGTTATTACTTCATAATGAAACAACATAATAAGAAGAAGTGGAAGAAGAAATAAAGGTGAAAGAATCGGTAACAAAAATTACCTCTTCTTTGAAGCGCCTCTTTGAGACCTCTTCTTAGGGCACTAAAATTGGTCTTTGAGGAAGAACAGAACCTATAGGATGTTTATAGGGAAGTGGAGAAGAGAATTTGGCAGGGGTTTTCCGATCTTGAAGGCTCAAAGTTGTGTGAGGAAGAGAGGGAGGAGGTTCCCTTTTATAAGGGAGGAAAGGGGCACCTTTGGAATAACGAAAAATATTATTTTATTATAAAGTCAAGTTTGGTTGTAAATAGCTCCAAATTGATTTATTTAGAGGCTAAGGTGTGGATGGGTATAAATCCTCTCATACAATAGAATTTAGACAAGTTTAGGTTCCTATTTTAACCTTATCATTTAGATTTAACATTAAGTTAAATAATTTTACTTTTACTGTGTCTTCTTGTGTTCTTACACTATAAGGTTAATAAACTTATTATAAGAAGCCAAACGAACCCCAAGTTGTTTGTTATTAATATATATAACCTTATCTAAGTCATTTGGCCGAACCTTATATTTTTAGGAATAAAATAACAATTAATAATATAATATTTGTTTTAAAAACTATTTTATGTCAATTTTGACACTATTTAGTAATTGATTTTTGTGAAAATTATAACAGAATGATAAGTTCCAAAAAAGTTAATTAAATCAATAATAACATGTCATATTATCCTAGAAAATTAGTTTAATTAATAAAAAGTCTCAAATTATATTTATTTGGGTATTTATAACATCAATTATGTCAATATTTCATTAATAAGATAATTACTGCATCATCGTTGTGTCATAAATAAATTAAATTATTTAATGTCTAAAAATTACAAATAAAATACCATTATGTAGGAAATCGTTTTATCTTTATAATGAATATTTATAGTCGAATTTATCGTATGTATAACCCTATATTAAAAATGATTTATTAAATAAACTTTGATTTTAACTCTTTTAACTCTTCTTTGAATTAAATAATAATAAATGTCCTAATCTAATTCAAGTGGGCCTAAATGGTCATATTTTATTCCTAAGTTTGTTTTTGGTCTAATTAAACTTATCCAATAGAATTAGGACATGTGTTAGGGTAATAATAATATCATTTTTACCCTTAATTACCCTATTTACTTTTAACTGTGGTAAATAAAAGTAAAAAGTTACTATTCACCAAAAATTATTTTCATCTCATTGAACCACATTTTACTTAATGACATCAACTGTGTCTCTAGAATTTTTGAAATTCCACTCACAGAAGCGGTAAAATTAAGTTTTATGAAAAATTCAGTTTTTTTTAACTACCACTTAGTGATTTCACTATTCATCAAAAATTGAAAGTTTTCATAAAAATACCAAAAATTAGGCCTAATCTATATTTGATATTATGAACTCAAAAATGATTTCTATTTTACCAAATTCAAAACATATCAGTTTCATTAATTAATTTAAAAATTAATTCACGTCGTCAAAATAAAAGGCGTGTTTTTAAGAGATAATAACTATCAAAAGATTGACACTTGTTTATAACTGGTTTAAATGTGAAATTACATCCAATGACAAACATTGTATTAAATTGTAAAAATATATTCTAAATATACTTTAAAACCACTCAAATTAATAATTTATCACTATTAATTATTTCGATTGAAAAAGTTGTTTTTAATTAAAATTTAGTAATTTTCACTATTCGTCAAAATATGAAAGTTATCCGAAAATCACCAAAATTTCACCCTAAGATAATTTCGATATTCCGAATCCAAAAAATGAAGTCCATTTTGAAAAATATAATTTACAAAATTTCAAAAAGTGGTTATTACTATTCATAACGTCTAGTTTTAATAATATTTTAATAGCATATCGTTGTTTAGCGAAACTTGGTGTTGCGTACAACACACGCTATCGTGGAAGGTCGTGATTGCGTGTAATTCAAGCCAGGTTAGAGATGTGTGTTGTGAAAGCTCCTTTTGGTGTAGCGTATAACACAATACATTAATGAAAAGAATATTTTTCATAAAATCTCGGGGTGTTACACTATGGGGTGATACCAACAACTCAATCTGGATTAACCCTGCTAAGTAGAGGATTGGGGATTAGGTAGTGTTAGTTGTTTCAATACCAAGAACTCCACCTTGATCACAAATATTAATAGAGTATCTCACTTCATTCCTCTCGGAGGGATTCCAATGAATCTATCCAAGAATTCCTATTGAAGGGATTGTTCTCATAAGAGTAAGAAATGATACTATACTAACCTTTTGGGAAAGGATAAGGGGAATGAACCCCAATAAAACTTATCTAAGTCACTGAGGAAAAGATATCTAAGTTGTGTATAGAAGAGTACACGGTGTATAGAGTGGTTACATGTCATGTCCCCTGACCCTGGGTTCTACCCGTATAAAAAGTTTGTGTCATAAAAATGTGTTTTTGTAGTACTACACAGCATGTAGGTTGCCCATGTAGTCTACCTATTTGTTAGTACATCTCTCCAGACCATGTACATATTTCATTTACCAGTACATGGCTTAGTCCATGTACCATATCCAGTTCATGTTGTGTAGGGGAGTATAGGCCGTGTAGGTTTTCCATGTAGTCCACCCCATATTCGTGTACATCTTAAGGTACACACTGAGTATCTGGGGAGGAACCACATGCCGTGTTGGCCAAGCCACATGTCTTGCGATACCCATCTCCTACCTAAAACTCAAGATGCCACTCAAGGGGGCCCACCCACCATGTAATAAATATTACACACGTATTGGGATTTTCTAGAAACCATGTTTCTTCCTCCTGCTCATGCCTGCACTGTCGTCGCCTTGAAAATTGGAAGAGTCTCTACTCATGTGTCTTGAGCAGCCACTATCCATATACCATAAAAAAAATTTCTATGACATTTTTCCTGCAAAAGTATTTAAACAAGAGTTTGTTTTGGTACCCAAATTTTCTTGGGTCCAACTGTGTTAGAAAGCAGAGATCTATGAATCCCAATTTTCCTTATTTTACCAAAAGTTTCAATACTTTATTCAAACATATTTTTGGAAATGAAAGTATTCTTAATTCCACTTATCTAAGGATTTACTAAAAAATAGTTGTTAGAATAATGTCCTTTAATTCCATGTTAGAAACAAGTAGTATTTATAGAACTTGGAATGAAATAATTTTTATATAACTTTTATTTTTCTCCTTTGCTACTTATTCCATATTTTTCCTTGTTAATAATAGTTTTTCCAGTAATCTCATTTAAATATTTTATCCTTTGGTTAAAATACTAGAAGCACTTTTGAATGATTTTACTTCATCCTGTAATTCTTTTATATTATTTTCATAAAAAAATACAGTTTAATATAGATTTATTAAATTTTTCTTTTAATTGTTGATATTGTTTTAACATTTCATCTTTTTCACATAAAACAACATTATGAATTTTATTTAGTGACTTATGATTTTTTACTAGGGATTCATATTTTTCTTCAAACATTGAGAAATAAGCATCTAATTTTCTATATGAGTAGCTATTAGAATCAGAAGAAGAAGAAGAAGAATATGATTGTACCTCATATTCTTCCTTAACCATAAAGAACGTGTTTACTTCCATATTTTTTGGCTATTTTTCTGATTCATATTTGGAAAAGCTACTGGATTATTCAGAAACACTCTAAGTATCCTTTGTACCTCTTTTCTATTTTTTCTCATAATCATATTTATTCTGATTTTTATTTTCCATATTCCTTCTTTATTCTTTTATATGTCAAAAATTAGATATTATATAACCCATCTTTTTTCATTTATAGAATCTTACTTCTTTAGATCCTTTTTCATCTTTCTTGATGTATTTTTTGAATCCTATATTTTTCCTATAGAATTTTCTAAAATTTATGGATAGATGAGCCCGTTCCATTTCAGAATCTAAGAAATAATAATCCTTTGATATTTTTACATCTTCTTTGAATTTTTTTTCATACTTATGAGATGTAAATTTAAAGGAAGTATTTTTCCTTTTTACTCTATTATGATCTTCATCTTCAGTCTGCATCTCTACTTCATACATCATCAGGGTTCTAATCAATTATTTTATTTTCAAATCATTGATTGGTGATGATTTTTGTATAGTAGTAGATATTACATTCCATTTTGAGGGTAGTACTCTAATTACTATCAATTATTGATCTGATTGTGTAATTGTGGTTCCTAAGGAAGCAACATCATTTATTATTTCTATCAATCGCCCATTCATCTGGGTGATTCTTTCACCATCAAAAATTCTGAAGGCGTCAAACTCCATTTTTTCAGTAGTGTACCTTAATTGTCTGATGTTGTTAGTTCCTTTATATTCAATAGAAATCTTCTACCACATTTCATAATTAGTATTCCATTGAGATAATCAATTGAATTAATTTTAACTAAGTCTAAAAATAATAGCATTCATTGCTTTTGAATTGATTCCATACTCAATTTCTTTGGTAGCATCCCATGTTTCAAATTTTTCAGGAATTTCATACGAAGTGATAATCTTCATATATACTTTAAATCTAAGATTTTTGAGATATATGATCATATGAAATTTTCAACATCCATAGTTATCACCATTGAAATATGGAGCATGTGTCATAGACATACCTTCTTTAGGATCATCCATTGATGTATGTATTTTAATAGACCTTATAATTTTAACCTTTCTAGATATTATCTACTTTATTCAAGAAACAATCTTTTGATACCAATTGTTAGGTTGAAATAAGACAAAGATACACAAGAGGGGTGTGAATTCTAACTTTTTGATAATATCGATAGATTTTTTCTTTTAGAATTCTTTGTGGTTTATGCATATATACAATATTCTCTTCTGTAAGTAGTTTGAGAGGTGGATAAATAGTAAAGAATAACACATCAATTATTATTGAGGTTTAGGTAATAGAGATCCTATAGTCCACTCTGCCAACACTCTCTCTATAAACTTAGTGATTTTAACTAGAAATATCCTCTTATCACAAGACCATAACAACTAGGTGAAGGTAGTTGACACCTTTACAATAAGTCTTTATAGATCCTTCTAGTTATTTTACAGTGAACTATATTTTCTACATTTTATTCTAAGAAGATGATACTCTACTATGACTGAGTCTGAATATCTGAAACTCCAATAAATCAAAAGAGTTTGATTTGATTGATTAAACTGGTTCTTGATCATAGTTTCAACAGAAACTAATAGAATATAGATATTTTTATTTAAATATAAATGTCTTCAAGAAAGAATAGATATGAATATATATTGGTTAGGAATGATCTTTAATAATAATAAAAATAAACAAATAATAGTAATTACATAGAACCCATGTTCTAACCAATCCACCACAATCCCCAGTCATACCCACCTCAGCTACATGCTGGGAGGATAATAAGATGATGTCAATAGTGATTAAGAACTAGGAACAAGGTTCATGAAAATGTTACTCAGTATCATCATGGAATCAATTATTAGGACATTCCATAAGGCTTACTAGTGAACATGTACTTAGTATCCTTAAGGCATCAAGTTTTGGAATGTTACTCGGTATCCTTAAGGAATCAAGTTCCAAGTTGGGTCACAAGGTTATCATGATCCTACCCTGTGTATGGTTCCACCATCATCATCATCACATGTGATGCGCACTACCCCCTCCAATAGGTAATCATACTAGGATTCCCCACCTAAATAAATAACCAAGAACAATACCTCCAAAGGCATGGAAAAATCACACAACAGGGTAGAGAATAATAAGGAAAATCATAGCATGTTATCATGATCATATAGAAGCAATATATAATAACATGTGATATATATCAATAATGTAACAGGATACTCTAGGAATATACATTTGATCAAGTATCATATACAAGTCTCTCATTCTATACACACACCCATAAGAAAGCATCACCAATTATAGTCAACAAGCTATTCTATTACAATATGAATTCAAGGAAACAAGAGTATATAAAGTACTCAAATAGTAAGGAACTTCTTACCTTAATCTCATTGAAAAGGTTCTCCAATATTCATTAATAATTTAAGGTCAAATAATGTTTCTCATCTATGAATAACTAACTAGTGTGTCAAGGATTCCTAACTCAAATTCTGGTTCATAATGAAATATGTTTAGATAAGATACTTTAAGAGATCCCCTGATAAAAAGGATTGTTCTAGAATCACATACCTCATATATTCTATCAATAGAACTTGATCTGAGGTATGTCAAATGATAGGATTCAAATTCACTAGATCTATTGTTGATCAAAAAATAATAGTTAATTACTCATCAATTCTAGAAAATAATCTCAGGCCTAGCTAATGAACATTGATCAATCATTAATCTATTAATGGAAAATAGATCCAATATGAGATCTGAGAAAAACTAGATCTCAAGATGATTGATCTATGATAAATTACTTGGAAACATCCACTATTAATGATAGATCTAGCTCTAATCAAAGTTAATTTCATTGACACATCAAATCCACCACCATTCTATAAATGATCAAATAATCCATCATTAGTTAGAATAGGAATCTATAGATGGGGAAGTGACATAATAGATCTATGAATCATCTAAAGATAAAAAAAGGTGTATTAAGAAAAAATTTGAAGAATAGAAAATATTCAATCACATAACTCAATTATATATCTTTAAATCACTTGGAATCTTAGAAATATTGCTTTGGAGGTGAGATTATTGTCAGGGAAGGCCATAGGAGTATTAGAAAATGAGTGGTATTCCTATAGAAAGAAAATTAGGTCAAAATTGACCATAAATGGTCATTAAGAAGGATTTAAGATCATTAATTTTATACACACATAACCATGATTGGGTTTCATGGTTGCAAAATTGCTTTTCAAACTCTATATGTTATGTTTCATGGTTTACCAAACTTTCCACCTTGTGCTACATGGTTTTTCAAATCGTGCACCTTGGGTTTTATAGTTTCCACATGGTTTTTCAAACTATTAACCTTAATTTTTCTTGGGATTCGTGGTTTTTTAAACCATTCACCTTAACCAGGATTAGGGTTCATGGTTTATGAATGGTTTTTCAAACCATACATCTAGAGAATCATCATGGTTTGGAAAAACCATGCTTAAAAAATACAACTTCAAAAATTACATTAAAACTCTATAAAATCAACTAGAAACTAAAATTACTCATCCTAAATAATTCATACCTTTAAAATATGAGAATAAAGGACGAAATTAGCTCATAACTCACTTGAAAATTCTAATGCAGTTACAATCTCCCCATTTTAAGACTTCTCATCTTCAAGAAGCATCTTTAGGCATCCATATCAAATAACTTGGGCCACTGAGACTGAAATTTTAACACAAAATCCTAATTATCTTATTGCATTCTTCCATGGTGACACATAATCCAAAAAAGTCATACTGATTTCCCCCCAAACACCTTCTTTCTTCAGTCTATAGTCCGCATTGGGAATTCCTTGTATGATGTGTCTATCTCCAATTCAACATTCTCGCAGTCAATGACATGCATAGGATTTGGAATATACCACCAGAGATGAAACACATCATGAATACCTTGGTAGTGAGAAGGAATACCTATATGGTATGCCATTATTCCAATCCACTCAATGATCTTGAAGGATCTAACATAATGTGAATCTATCTTCCCTTATTTAAAAAAATTTTGATGGTTTAACTGATAAGTCACTCTAAAAAAATATGATCACATATAGAAAACTCCAAAGGTCTCCTCTTATGGTTAGAATAATATTTATTCCTACTCTAGGATGTGATCAAACACTTTTAAATTAGGTAAACTCTCTAAGAGGTATTTGGTAACATATTGGGCACCATAACTACTACCTCACTGGCTATGTACCAACAAAGAAATGTATGACATGGCCTACCATAAAGAACCACATAAGGTTCCATATAAATCAAATCTTGGTAACTATTTTTTATGCAAAATCAACCAAGGTTAGGTGATCTTACCAAGATCCACTAAAATATAAAATGTAGTCCCAAATCATTTCCTATAATATAAAAATCATCTACTTTGACTGCTTATATATTCGGGGATGGTACGATTTTCTCAATCTCAACTGAGTCCCTAAGAAATTCTGCAAGACTGACCAAAACCATGATGTAAAATGTTTATATTTTCTATATACAATTATTAAGTGAATTCTATGAAATATCATTGACATAAAACATTCCTAGATCATCTACTAAGTGAGTCTCAAGGATTGTTAAGAAATGAGAAAACATCATTAACCAATCAATAATCACTAAAATTGAATCATGGATACTTGGGATCCTGGGTAACCCCATCACAAACGGCATCATGATTTCCTACCACTTCCAAATGGGTATAGAAATTGGTCAAAGAAACTCACAAGGACAATGGTGCATAGAATTTATCCTCTATAAGTTAAGGCATAAGGAAAAAAATCCAAAAATGCACCTCCTTATCTCTATAAACCAGAAATTCCACATAAATTCATAGTACATCTTTATCACTCTAGGATTTATAACCCACATCGAGGTATGAAAGTATTTCATCAGATCTTTCTTAGTGGAACTAGGAACTATAACTCTATCATGTGTCAGGATCACATCATTATCATCTAATGACTACCCAACTATGGGGTTTCCACCTTCTAGGTGTCCCCACTTCACATCACACTCTGGGTCAGATACCTAACCATATTTCACTAGATCTGCCATTGAAGATGTTACCAACAAAGGGGAACACATCATCAATCCTTGGTCCTTGGAATCACCCAACCTCTAATTATCCAACAAGCCCATCAGGTTCCACTATTCTTCTGAAGGCCATTCACCAAGTTCCTAAGATACTTGTGTATTATGGAAAAGAGCATATGTAACAATGTTACCTTTAACATGTGAATAGTCTATCTCAAAATTTAACATTTCTAGGTACTCTACCCATCACTTTTTCCTCAAATTAAAATCCCACTTTGTGAAGATATAGGGAAGGATTTTTATTCTATATTGACAATAAACCTCTCACTAAAGAGATAGTGTCACCAACATTTCATAGTGTACACCATGATTGCCACCTAAAAATCACGGGTAAGATAGTTTCCTTTCATAGTGCTACAGCTAACATGACCCATAAGCTACTACCCTCTTCATATGAATCAATAATTCCCCCAAAACAACTTTAGATGCATCATAATACATGACATGACCAATCCATGGTTTAGGAAGAATAAACACTAGTTTTATAGTCAATAATACCTCCAAATCAAGAAAATCCACTTCACACTAGTCTAAAACTGATACTTCATCCCTTTATTCGTCATTTCAGTCATGGGTGCTGATAAATGGAATATTTACTAGATAAAACAATAATAATATCTTGTTAAATCCAAAATGATCCTAATCTCAAACATTTTATGGGGACATGTCCAAGATATCACTGTCTCTACTTTCTCTAGGTCTACTGATATACCATTATTTGAAACCATGTGACTCGATAATTTTACCCCTTAAATCCAAAAGTGACACTTTGATATCTTGGTATAAAACTAATGTTCTCAAAGTGTACTCGGGACTATCTTGATATTTTTAGAATGCTGATTCAGGGTTAATGACTAAATGAGGGTATCCTTAATGAACACCATGATGAACGATTTAAGATATAGGTCTAAGATCTTATTCATGATATATATGAACATTACCAGTGCATTCATTAGTCCAAATGGAATCACCAAGTACCCTTATAGCCTATAACTACTCTTAAACACCATATTTGGGATTTCCCCCACTCTAACATGAAATTGGTGATAGCCTGATTGAAGATCAATATTGGGGGTCCACCGAAATCCATACTAATCAAAGAGATCATAAATCTTGGTAAATGGGTAATTATTATTTATCGTAACCTGATTCGAATTATTTTGGTCTACACAGAGTTGAAGGAAATTGTACTCCTTAGTGAAAAAAATATGTGTACCTCATGGTGAAGTACTCAGCCTAATAAATCCCTTCTATTCCAAGTCCTCGAGTTGTAATTTGAGATAATTGAACTTTACTGGTGCCGTATGTTAAGGGGGGATGAAAATGGGATGTGCACCTACCATGAGTTATATGTTGAAGTCAATACTCTAATCAGGGGAAGACCTGTGAAGTCATCCAAAAAGACATCCATATAAAGATCCAAAACTAGAAGAAAAAAAAGATGATGGGGCTACCACTAATCCTACAGATAGATCCAAGCCTAAAATATATGCCATGATCATCCCATACATGCTAATTTATGGACCCACTCTACCTACTCCCAACTCACACTCACCGATGATCACAAACTTCTCCCCCTTGGGTGTTGTAAACAATACCCATCTCTGATAGTAATAAATGTGAGCTTGGAAGGTGGTCATATAATCTATGTGAAGAATACTATTGAAGCTTTCCATCTACAAAATCAGGATTTCCCATTGATTTTTATAATCAGAATTGATAATAAGATACTTTAGGCATCATTAAAGATGGTATAACTTCATGACCAATGGTGTATCATGAGATTGAATCTTACAAGATAATATCATAAGTAAGTAAATTACAGCAACAATATGTGTATATATAAATTAATAGGTATCAACAATAACAAAAAATATAGTATACAACATAGAATATATCATGACCATACCTCGAATAATAGATGGTCCCTCACTGCCATCCACTGGAGTCTGGTCCATTTTATAAACCTAGCTTGCCTCATCTCTATGACCATATCCTTGATGTACGTGAATTTCTTGAGTCATTATCTTATGATCCTACTGCATAGAACCCTGTAAGGATCCCTAGGTCATAGATTGCACCCATTTTTCACCATGGTGGGAACCCTACCTTAAATATTAGAAGTAGAACCATTGGAGATTCCCCATCTTGTCACACTATCAACACTTTCTCTAAGGTGTAGTCTAGAACTTTTGATAATATCCAACCATCCCATAGTTGAAGCACTATGTAAATCCTCCCCATGTTGGATGAAAAATCCATACTCTACTCAACCTGCTTAATACTTCCATGTTTAACATATCTGGTATTCCTATTCTTATAACAAGAAGTGACACTCATTATAGCAGTAGGAGGTCCACCCACCTGAGTATTAAATATTGAAAGAATACCAAACTCATGATCCTCCTCTAAGACCTTATCAATAGTCAATACCTTGCATAGAACCTTCAGGTATATCATTAGGTCAAATCTTTGAACTTTTTAGTTAATTTTAGGATAATTAATGATATTGAACTTCTGGTATTTTTATGGTTTGTTTCTATCCAAGATAGGGGCAAAGAGAAATTATTCAGTGAAATGAATGGAGTATGCAGATATTGTCATGTATCCCTGCTAAAACATCATCAACTCTTATTCTTTTTCTAGATTTAGTATACTGGGAAATAATTCCATAAATAATATGTCCTTTAAGGCCTACCGGGTGAGACATCTTCTAGTCTATCCCATCATACCTCACTATATTTTATTGGGTCCTTGTAGCATTGTTTTGTAGTTTCTTAAAACATGTGTTCTTGTTTTAAGAATCACTATTTCCAGGCGTTTTCCATTGGATTTATTCATGGAACCGAAAACTTCCAACAGTTCTTTATCCAAAGGGGATCTGTTTTCCAAAGGCAGGTGTTCGTTAAGTTTGAAATTTACGATACTTAATAATGTGCATTGGTTGAGAGGATGGGAGTTCAGACTCATCACACCCTTTTGGGGGGGAATTATTGTTTACTCCAGGACTCTCTTTGTAAATTTAAGATATTTTCATGAATCCTTATTAATTCACCAAGTATATCATAAGTATCCCTTAAAATTTACAATCACTTATTAACATGTGTAAAATTTAGAATCATCAGTACACATTCAAGGTTCTTCATAAATGGAAACATCTGTATGTATTTGAGGTTTTCCATAAATGGTATCCTCTAATATACTTATTAGAGATTCTTTTAATCATTGTTGTGATGATACTGGTTTTTAAGCCACTCGGTGGGGCACTCTGGAATTTATTGTCATCCAGGGAGATGAAGGTTTGTTTTGATCTTGGTATTGTGCCCGTAAAATGGGCTACCTATGTATCCTTGTGAAAGGAATCATAACCCTCATAGTTCGGTGTCTCTTAATAGGACACATCATACCTTTTAAGGTCATGTGATAAGGACCTATAACCGAAAGGTTCTTAGTCAAAACTTAGTGTGGGACTTATGCTAAATCAACCCAAGGAACTTTGGAAAGGATATAGGTTTCCAAGTAGGATCATACCCTATTGGGAATATGGCCCAAGGAGAATAGGGTTGATTTAAAGTGTTGGGTTTGAACCTCAAAGAGGCTTCCTACATATCCCAGATTAATGGGAATCAAAGCCCATGTAGTTCGATAAATCTCATAGGAGAGTATAGTCCTCTGAGAGAGATGAGTTTGGGATTACTTCCTAAAAAGGATGCCTTGATGATTTGAGGATTTAATTTGGAGATTATTTTCTAAGGAGGATGCCCAAATTGGGGGAATTAGGTTTCGATTCTGAGGAGGATATCTAGTGAGCTCAGGCCCTAAAAGAGCTTCCTACGTATACTGGTTTGAACAGGAATCAGAGTTATCTTAGTTCCTTATAATGAGTGTTTATGCACATGTTGTAACCATCACATATCTCTAAGCTCACGTGAGTCATGATCAGTATGAGAAACAATAGTATATAAAAGATTCAACAATGACACTTCACACTTTTCCTCCTCCGCTGATGGAAGAGGGCGCGTCGACCGTGGAAGAGGGATAGGTGACGAGCCTTTCCTCTGTTCTATTTACATTGGACAAGGGTCTAATGTAAGGAGGAAGGGATGAAGGTGAGGGGATTATACCAGGATGGCTTCCCTATTTAGAAATTGGTTTGGGCTTAATCCTAAGGAGGATTCCCATTTGGAATTGGTTAGGGCTTACTCCTAAGGAGGATGCCCATTTGGAATTTAACCTGGCATAGGAGTTAGGTGATATGGTTTGAGTATTTTCTTGAGGAGTGTATCAACTCAAGGTACTAGAGGAATCTATAAGGAGAGTCCAAAATCGTAATATGTGAAAGGAACCAAGAGGAGTAAGTCGACTCAAGGAACTTTATTGAGTGTGATGGAGTGTCTCAAATCATGGTATTTGAAGGTTGGAATTTGGGCCACATATAGGGCGTAATGGAAAATGTATGTGATCGGATCTCAAAAGTTTGTGGTGCGACTCTCCCTTTTTCATAGGGGTCAGTAATGGAAGTGATGAGGTCGGCCTGAAGGGCCGAGACCAAAGCTCGGCACTAAACCTGAGCAGGGGTGCGGGGGCGCAGCCCCCGTGGTATGGAGCAGTAGGGTCGCACAGGATCTCTGCCACGGTGCATCGCAGAGGTGCTCCGCCAAGGTGTGTCGCACAGGTGCATTGCGCAGGTGCTCCATGAAACTGTAGTGTATAGGTGGTCTGCACAGGTGTGTCGTGTAGGTGCTCCGCGAAGGTGCTCTGCGTAGTTGTTACGCGAAGGTGCTCCGCGCAGGTGCTCCATGTGTTATAGACTGTGATGGGACTTTGAAACGTGGTTTCCCATTTAATTCTCTCTTCTCCAATGTTTTAGAGTGCTACCTGAGAAAATTTGGGGGATCTTGCTGAAAGATCTACGCAACGGGAGCTTTGGGAATTCTTCCAATTTTTTTTTCTATGAAATGGGGAGCCCAAGGTTCCTATTTATAGGCAAGGAGGGGACCTGGCTGGAGGGAGGCTGTCTGTGTAGGTCCTCCGTGTACTTCCTATGTGTAGGTCTTCTGCGTATGGGTGTGAAAATTAATTTTCTGCATAGGTCCTCTGTGTAGGTCCACAGCGTAGGTCTTCCGTGTAGGTCTTCCACGTAGGTCCCTTTGTGAAATTTATCCATCTTCCAAGTGTCATAACTTTTGATCCGTATGTCTGTTTGGGCTTCGCAACCTGTCAAATCGAAGATCTCGAATATATCTATGCTTCTTGATATAGTGAATACACAATGTCTTCTTGGAAGAAACTTGGAAATTTAATTTAATGTGTCGACGCCTTTTCATCGTCGATCTTGGGAATCCACTGCCTACTCATTGATGGGGGAATCATTCCTATTATTAATCGGTATAGAGTAGTATTTTGGAACATAGAAATATAGGCTACATCTTCTTTTTTCATGGTGAAAACATCTTTACCCATACTTGAAATTTGTTGTCTATGTGATAATCGTATCTTCACTCTACGAAAAAGTGCATGGAACACATTTCATGGTGTCAACAAGAATGAACACCACCAGTTTCACCTTCCCATCCTCAGGTGTCTTAATGTGTTCAAACACACCCTAAATGAACAGTGGAGTTTGTTTGAGAGGATCTCATCATAGAGAAACTGAAGTTGACTTTTACGTCATTCTGGATGAAATCATTGAGCTATGTTATCTTCGACAGAATTACATAATGATGTTTAAATGTCAGTGGTTGGATACTTAGAGAGTCTTGTGTGTTCATCTGACTCATGAAATCATCGATATTAAATATAAAACTCTTCTTGCAGTAAATGAACTATTTTTACTAGCTCAACAGGCACATAAAATTTATTACGCAATGTATTGTGCTACTTCAAGAGACATGAGTGATTGGTGAAGCATAATAAAAATGAAATCTCGTAAAAATCAATTTACTCAAATTGAATGTGGTTATGCTGAAGTGAAAGGAATTGAAATTTTTCAAGAAACAACTCAAAATTCATCTTTTTCACAAAGAAACGTGAATATCAATGATGACACCCCACAATTAATGGTCGATGGTGATGAAGATGTTAATGATGTTACAAATGAATTTGAAATGACAAGGGATGGTGAAAGTGAAACACATATGGATATTGATGATGCTGAGGAAAAATATGAGGACATTGACATCGTTAGATATGAAGATGATGATAAAGGTGAACATTGAAATAGTTAAATGTTGGTTATGATCATAACTAATATATATCTATATATGATAGTAATTTTCAACTATCTTCTAACAATAATCATTTTGTGTTTCAGATGGATTATGATATATTTTGTGAGTTGTAGGTGACTGATCTACCTTTGGATGAGGGGGATGTGGGATCATCTGACCCTCAACCTATTGGTGGTTCAAAAGGTACACGGAGGGGGTGTAGTCTTGCGCGGCTGATGATTCATGACCCTATCTCCAAGCGGCGTCCACGTCTTGGCTTCGATCCATGCACATGGAGGTATGATAACCTGTATATTTTAGTTATCTTTTTCATTAATTTATTTATATATATACTAATTGTTTGATTATTTATTCTTTTTTCACAGTTTTTCACATGTAGTTTTTGGACAGGGGAGAGCTATCTTGCACAGCTATTTTTCTCAGCCATGGATCACATGGGAACATATTCCCATTGATGTGCAGCTCGCCATGTACAATAATTGGCTGGTACGTAAATAAATAATATTTATTTTGGAAATTTATTTTATTAATAACTTAATATTATAAAAAAAATTAGGTTTTATGGTATCCCATCAAGGATATCATGCGTGATGTTATCCATGCAGCATGGGAGGTGGCTATGCGTGAGCGTTTGCGTTAGTTTTTGCACAATTTGAGAAAGACGGCCATTAAGAAAGCAGGAGAGGAAGTATTTGATGAGTCGTGTAGAGACCACTGACTAGAGTACATTTCATCTCAGGTTTGGGATGGATTATGTGCACAATGGTTGGGTGGTGGATTTTAGAGGAGGTCTTCTTTGGGTCGACAGAGCCGAGGGAGACAGGAGTTGACGCATCGAGCTGGTAGTCGTACATTCAGTATGCATAGAGAGCATCTGGTAAGTATATTTTTTTAAAAAAATTATATAACTTTAAATATAAACATTTTATTTTATATTTATGTAGGCAGTCGAGCATTCCGATATTACGGAGTTCAAAGTTTATCGGAGGATGTATAGTGATCCAGCCACTGGAGAGATTAAAGGTTATCGCCAGCGTCGAATTGTGGTTAGTATTAATTTTTTGGTTTGACAATTAACTGCATATAATATTTTTACAATTTTAATTTAAAATTGGAGTTGAAGGAGTCATATGAGGCTACGAGCTCTCAAACACGAGCTGAGGGTCAGGACGAGCCGACTGATCAGACCAGTGCACACCATTTCGATGAGGCGACATGGATATATGCGACTCAGTATGGCTTTGAGAAGGGCCGAGTAGTTGGTATCGGCTCTCATGTGACTCATGGTACTTATTATGGTACTGCTACGATGTTGGAGTCTAGCTCGAGAGGAGCTCGTGGAGAGGCATCATCTTCTGCCTCACAATATCAGGAGCAGTTACGAACTCATAATGACATTATAGAGAGTTTGCAGAAGTAGCAAGAAGATATGTGTCAGCAGCAGCAGCAACAAAAGCAGCAGCATGAGTAGGAGATGTGTCGATGGCAGTAGCATCATCAGGAGTAGATGGAGTACATGCACCGTCTGACTCATAGTTTGGGGATGGAGTTTCCTCCACCATCTCCTTCAGCTCCTCCACCTCCTCCAGAAGACGACCCCCTAGTGATTTTTTTATGTTAAAAACATTTGAATTTAACATTTGTTGTAATATGAACTATTTACAGTTTCTGTCTTTTATATTGGTGAGAATATTAGATAATTTAATTTTTAATATTTTATGATTTTTTTATGAATATTGAGAATTTTAATAATTTTAATAATTTTTATTTTTTTATTATTTTAATAAGATTAATATTATTATTTCATTAATCATAATTTTATTAAATATATTTTTTCAGTATTATATTTTTTAATGTTTGTTTATTTTACTAATAATATTATTATTATTATAATTTTATGATTTTTTTAATATTATTTTGTGAATATTGAGAATTTTAATATATTCTTATTTTAATTATTTTAATAATATTAAAATTAATTTTTCAATAACCATAATTTTATTAAATTTATTTTTAAAAAAAATTATTTATTATTTACGACGGGATCTGTTGTGATGGGTTCTCATCGCAAATAGTCTAAATAATTTTTTTTAAAGTATTTGCGACGGGATTAGGGACCCGTCGCAAAAAGTATTTATGACGGGCCCATCGCAAATAGTCTAAATAAATTTTTTTTATAAACTTATTTGCGATGAGACTATGGGTTCGTCGCAAATACTTGTTGCGACGGGCCCGTCGCAAAAAAGTTTATATATATATAAAGTATATAATCAGAGACTTATTTGGGACGGTAAAGTAGCCCATCTCAAAAAATATCATTTGTGATGGGCCCGTCGCAAATAATATTTTTTGCGATGCCATTTTCTTTCACGGGCTATTTGCGACGGGACCCCGTCGCAAAAATTTATTTGCGGCGGAACCCCATCGCAAAAACATATTTGCAATGGGATTCCCTCGCAAAAACATATTTGCGATGGGATCCCATCGCAAATATCTAGAATTCTAGTAGTGGTGGTCCCATTAGTCTTATTTAAGGTGGAATCTTCTGAAACATGAAGGAAACACTTAAAATGTCTAAAGACATCAATTAAAGATAGATCCTAAAAAATCTATGGGATCTCCCAAGGGTTATCCTAGGAGGATACCCATGACCCAAGTTACATCCCTCTAGAACTATCCATGTTTTTCATCCCTACACATTAGTCACAGTCACATATATATACAAAACATAACAATGTTATTATGTTTAACTAATTAATGACAACAAGATATATCACAACAATAAGGAAGAACATATATATCACTCAATAAAGAAAATAAGTCTATCTTGAATAGATAGAAAAAATAAAGGAATCCAATTAAATAACAAGAATTCATCACACAATGGGTATATATATGGAATGTGATCTTACATTCCTACCCATAATTCATAAACACACTCAAATCCTATAAAACTATAACAAAAATACCATCAATGGTAACATGAAGGTCTATTAAACATGAGGTCGATAAGCACATGGAACACCCCTACCTGAGTCCCACATAACTTATCTCCATTCTTCCATGTACCAGAATAACCAAAAAGAAAAGAAGAAAACTCTTAAGATACTATTTTGTAACACCCTGACCCCAATCCTCATGTCCAACCCAAATACTCATAGGACATCATGTGTGCCACACCATACGCAGGAGTTTGGTGACTAGTAGAAAGGTTCCAAATTCTATCAATGAGTATAATTTACCCTTAGTATAATATCCATAAACAAAAAATATTAAAAATATATGAAAAAACTCAGAGTACTCGAGGAAGAAGATAAAACATCATAATGTAATATCATACAAAACACAATTTATACGAATAATAAATCGGGCTACCAGTGTGGAAATACAAAATAGAGTATATAGGGTGAAATAAAATATATAATTTAATACTAATAAATCCCATGGAGTATATCCCAGTACCTCTCCCTGCTCTATATTTCTTGGCATAACCATCTACCACATGCCCTTTTCCCTTGCATAGACCCTATGCATGTAGTCTGCATGTGCATCAAGATGCCTATCCTGGGTGTGAGTAAAAAACCAAGTTATGAACTAAAAATTCATCCTTAACATTTGTGAAAGGATACAATAGTTTTATTCCATGATAATAATAAATTCATATGAAACAATAAACAATCGTATTTTGATCACCAGTGTTCTAACCAAGCCACCATGAGCCTTGTTTGTACCTGCCATGTCTCCTTGATGGAAGGATAATTAGAATATGTCAAAAGTGATCAATAATTATCCAAAAGTCTAGTGACCATGTTACTCATTATCCTCAAGGAATTAATTCTTGGGTTATTCTACAAGGCTGACTAATGAACATGTAATTAGTATCCTCAAGGCATCAAGTTCTAGTATGTTACTCGATATCCTCAAGGATGGTCTACATGTTTTTCATGATCATTCTATGTGTATGAGTCCACTATATTCATCATCACATGTCATGTGAACTCCCCACTCTAAGGGGAAATTATACCATGATGGTCCACCTGAACAACGTACCAAGCACAATACCTCCAAATGCATGGTAAAATCACAAAACAGGGTAGAGCATAATAATTCAAGGCATAAAACATCATCATGAGTATATAGTAGAAATATATAACAATATGTGATCAACTTCATTCATGGTAGCAATCTACTCTATAAATACTCCTGGAATCAAGCATCATATATGGGTATCATGAGATACACACACACCCAAAAGAAATCACCACCAAGAATGGTCAATAAGCTATGCCATTACAATATAAAATCAAGGAAATAAGAGTATAAAGGGCCTAAAATGGAAAGGAACTTACTAATTTAATCTCATTGATGAGTTACTCCAATATTCATCAATGACTAAAAAATGAATCATATTATGCACCCAGAGAGAACTGGCTCACATGATAAGGATTCCTAACTCAAATTCATGTTCATAAAGAAATAGGTATTAAAAATATTCCTCAGAAGATTCTATGTCATTAAGGATGGTTATATAATAACATAACACATGAATTCCATCAACAGAACTAGTTTCGATATATATTTAAGGAGAGGACACCAATTCACCAGATTTGTTGTCTATTGATTAATGGATCTTGAATTCCTTGTCAATTGTAGAAAAATAATCCATGTTATAGCCAATGAACATCAATCAATCATCAATAAATCCTCAAAAAAGAGATCAAATATGAGTTTCAAGAATAAGATGATCTCAAGATGATTGATCTATGAAAACTTACCTAGAAACATCCACTCTTGATGATAAATCTACCTCTAGTCAAAGGGGATGTTATTAACATATCAAATCCACCACTATTATATAAATGATATGATAATTCATTTCTAGTTGGTACAAGAATCCATAGATTAAGAATTGAAATGATGTGTCTATAAATCTTAGTGATATATAAGAGGTATATCAAGAATAAATTTGAAGAACTGAGGTTCTTACATCACATACATTAATTCTAGATCTTCAACAGACTTGGATTCATAAAAGTCTTACTTTTGAGGAGAGGGGATCATCAAGTAAGATCAGTGGAGTCTTGTAAAATGAGATGGATTCTTATATAAATAATAAAGATTCCAAATGGGACATAAATAGTAATTAAAAATCATTTTAGACCATTAACTTCACATGAACATGGTTTGGTCACATGATTTTTTTTAAACCATGTACCAACTGTTCTTTTTCTACTAGAATGAGTTCCTTGGTTGCCTAGAAATTTTGCATGGTTTTTCAAACCACACACCTTAACCATGCTTGGATTTCATGATTTCTGCATGGTTTGTCAAAATATGTTCCTTGGGTTTCATGATTTTTCAAACGATTAACCTTATGCTACATGGTTTTTCAGGATGTGCCCCTTGGGCTGGATGGTTACTTCGTGGTTTCCACAAGGTTTATCAAACTGTGGGCCTGAACCATTCTTGGGATGCATGGTTTTTAAAAATTTAACCCTTAACCATGCCTAGGATACATGTTTTTTTAAACGATGCACCTTAAACAAGCATGGGATTCATGTTTACCTAGATAATCAATACGGTTTTGAAAAACCATACTCAAACTATGAATTTTCAAAACAGCCTCTAAAATTATCTAAACTCAACTAGAAACTATAGGAACTCAACCAAAATGATTCATAGTACCAAAAAACATGAACAAGTGATTAAATTATCATGTAAAATGATTTATGAATCCAAGTCCGTTATAAACATAATTTTTTGTCATAATTAATAGTAAAAACATTAAAAAAATAACATGGTTACTGTTAAAATGGGTTTACTAGAGGGGGTTAAATTAAGAGATAAAGGTAAAATTTACACATAAACTTATCTAAAAATTATTGGTTAAATATATTTTGACCGTATATTATCTTAATTTCAAAAAAAATCTATTTGGCTCCACGTTCACAAATAAAATGACTTTATATTATTTAAATATTTTAAGTAGTTCCATATGTGACCCCTCCCCTCACTTATAAAAAGGAACCTATTCTCCCCCCTTATTCAAAAATATTGAAAAATATAGATTATCCAATCATAAAAACAAATTCCTTTCTTCTTTCACTTCATTATTGAGATTCTTTCCTTCTCTTAAGAACATCATAATAAGGATTAAGGTGTAAGATAAAGGAGGTCTCTAAAAGAAGAGGTAATTTTCTTTACCAACTCTTTCAACATTTATTAATTATTCTACTACCTATAAAAAAATTTTATTCATACTAACATAATGAATAAATTATATTATATATATTGAGACTTTATTTTGATTATTTAAAATCCATTTTACACCTCCATTCCATCAAATGGGAAATGAAAGTATCGATCATGCTTACGTGCTGATTGTTTCCTCCATATAGTGATGTGATTCATTTTTCATCAAAACCATTCATGGATGGTTGTAATAATGTATTTTATAAATATATATGATATATATGTTATTATTATTATTATTATTTAATGATAAAATATCATATTATTTCTTTTCATATTTCTCATTAGAAAATAGAAGTGTCGTTCATGCATGCGTACAGACTACCGTCTCTGTGAATGATATATTTCATCTCTAATGTACATATTTTATAGACAGCTCAAAAATTATATATAATGAGTATATGTAATAATTATGACATTAATAATATGTTTTAAATTTTATATTAACATTATATCACAACATGTTCTTACTCATTTGATCTTTATAACGCGCTTTAGTTTAGGTCGGTTTTACCACTTACATGAGTGATGTTATAATTTTTATGATATGAAAGATTAAGGAATGTTTAATAATGGTGATATTATGTAATAATATTATATAAATTACATGATTAAAATTTTGGACATGATGAAACCATAATAAAAGTTTAAGGACTGGAATTTTTGAACTGAAACATGCATAAAAAACAAAACAATTACCACCTGGAACAGTGATTTTAAAGAATTATTAATAAACAGATGATAAAATGTTATAAGTGGTTCATATATGCTATTATAAGTATGAATATGGTTCTTATATATATTTATAATAAATTTAAATTTATTATACATGGTATTAAAGTCACTTAGAAAGAAATTCAAACTTAAGGTAATGGTTTCTCATCTTGCTGTTGATTTTGTGAGTTATATTCCTTATTCATCACTTATTTCATTAATGTGGTATATATAATACCTATTTTAATATATATATATATATATCATGAATATATGTATATTTATGGTATTTAATATTTCATTTTATGTGTTTTCTTACATGTGGGTTATGATTCAAAAGTTACCTAAATGGTAAGGGTTTTATTTTACAATCTCACTTTTTACTGGGATTGTTATGGTTAAATTTCCATTGATGAAATTATATGATATATATCTGAAAATTAATATTTATTTTCTTTTACTATATTAATTTCTATAAATTAAAATTTTTCCTTTTATTTTTCTTCTTCTGTGTACTCAAAATTATGAATGGTTGACTTAAGGAAAACCAAATTTGTTTTTCTATTCGGTCAGGAATATTTTTCTTCTATGTCCATATTTTCTTTAAAATATTTTCAATAATGTTTTTACTATTCTCAAATGATTAATAAAGAAATTTTATCCATGTTTTACTTTCTATAAAAAGTTTTAAAATTAATCTTCTTGTTGTTTTATGAACAATTTTCTTTTTACCAAAGGTTTGAATGAAATCATTGTTTTAATGTTTACTACACGAATGAATTTTCCCACTATAAAGATAATTATTTTCATTGAATAATACTTTAAATGTTTCTATGTGATTTTTATATAAAATTATTTTCCTAATATTCTAGATATTTTTATATTTTCAATAAGTGATTTTAAAATGAAAAGGGTATTTTCCTCAAGAAATTTTTTTGTGGTCTTTCAAAAGTATTTTTCAACTATATAAACATCCATTAATAAATAATTTTAATTTACTAGGGATATAAACTAATGATACCATCCACTATATTACTCTATATATATTATGATCATATTTCTCTAGTGATTGACTTGGAAAAATATTAAAAAAATTATGATAGTTTTTCAAAATGAATTTTTATATTGATTATATATTAAATAGGTATTCCTTTATTTCATAGGTTGAGTACATTGGACTTAGTAAGTGATGGTAGGGGCCTACGATATCCCCTCTGAGCATTAGTAGGTATCTTGATACATGCTAGCTTGGGAATTTGGTATATTCCTTACCTATTTATCTATGATGCCTCGGCATAAGGCCTTGATGGTATGATTATGATGTTTAACATTATGTATTACTAGTTATTATTATCCATATGATTATTTATGTTTTTATGTCATCCATGGATATATTCTCTTTTTATGATATTATTTATATGTAATATTTGATTATTTTTTAGCGCTACTATTTTATTCATGCTTTATTTATTCTATGATATCTTCTGTTGTATACATTCCCTTAATGAGCATATGAGGTCACCCTTTATTATTTTTTGTTTTTCATGGGATAAAAATAAGGGATTTATAAATGTTTTCAAGGATACAGTAGAATAAATAATAAATTTATCATAAGAAAATTAAGTTTTATTTCATGTTTTTCATGTGTAATTTGAGAATAATTTATGTACTAATCTCCCAAGACTACTAAACTATTAGATCCTACAGTATGTGATCCATTGTATTCTATGACAATGTAGTAAAAAAATAACTATATCTAGGTTATTAAAGTTGGGGTGTTATAATTAGAATTAGAGTAAGTTTAATATAAACCTTTGGAACTAGATTTTTAAAAACATATAATAGATAACAAGACCCTTTGTTAGAATCTAGTGATAAGTCTAATTATATGATAATATCATGAAGTTTCAGTAAGGTAGATAATGTGTGGTTTACTAGAAATGAAATCCTTATATGGGTACTGGAAAGTGGATATGGTTATGGCATAGATGAACCAAGGAGTAAATACCTTGAAAATGCTTGTTGATTATTAACTTGATGTTCACTCGATGCATGATATGTAGGCCTAAGACTGTATACTAGGATAGACACTCCTGGTAGATATTATTTGGTTGATTCAAAATCTCTTTACAAACTATTATAAATAATATGAAAATATTATAATGATTTTAAGACATTCCAAATGATACTAATATTATAATTCTAAACATATCTATACATACATTTTCAATTTATGTTACGTATTACATGATATTTTGAATTATAAACTATGATTCTTAATGTTATGAGATAATATAGTGTATTTCATAGTTTATAAATGGTGCTATTATAAGTAATGGAAAATATATAAACATATATAACAAATGTATGGATTCTCCCATGATAAATTCAACATAACTGGTGTTAGATATGATCATATTATGGCTATAATAGAACAGTTGACTTAGGTTATGACTACTAATCACGCCCATATAGAATAAATTATTGATTCCTAGTATGATTCATTGATGTTGAACCACTTCATTGGGAAGAAAACTATATACTATAATGGATTTACTAATCCATTGATAGTTAAACTGTGGATCAATTTCCTTGAAAATATATTTCTAGATTTGAGAAGTAATTATTGGGTGAAGGTTATTCTGATAGTTTATTTTTTAATAGAATATGTTGATAAATGGTGGTCATTGATTCAAAATTAAAAATAAAGGAGGATATAGAGAGAATTGAATGGAATAATTCTGAGGAGATGTTATTTGGAAAAAAAAATTCATGAGAAAAGAGTTAATAGGGAAAGGAACATCCTCAATATAAGATAGGAGGAAGGGGAAAGTGTATTTGAGTTTAAGGAAAATTTTACAAGAGTAGAAAGGCATGATCTATAATATGTATGTAATCTAGAAAGTAATATTGAACATTTATTTTATGGGATTAATCCAAGACTTTAAAGGGAACTAGTATTCCAAACATTTTCATCATATGATGATATGGTATCATGTTTCATCAGGATGGAGAAAGAATTCTCCAAGTAATATATTTTCAAAGTAAATCAATAGAATAATAGGATGATTAAGAACTAAGAAAAAAAATAAAGTGAAAGAAATAAGGGAAGGATAGAACTTCCCACATGTGATAATTATGGAATGAAACACCAAGGTACCCTCTTTAAGGGAATATGAGTTTTCTTTAAGTTTGGGGATAAATTCCATTAGGAACAAGAATGTAAAGGCAATAAAGAAGACATCAATGTCATGTGTTTCAATTGTAAGGAAATGTGGTACTGTGAAAATGAATTCCCCAAGTATAAAGGGAATTTACTTTGAAAATCCTATTTGAGAAATGTTAATCTTATGCAATTACTACACCTGAAGTTGAAATCCCTTAAGTTGTGATAGAATTTTCTTTGATCATAAACACATTATTTATTTGATTTCGGATCTACGCACTCTTTTATATATTTCATGGATATTGAATCATCCCTTGACACTCTAAATAATTAATTTTCAATCAAGACACTTGGTGGGAATATGGATATAATGAGAATACATTGAGTGTTTTCTATTAAGATGAACAATTATTCCCTAGTTATAGATATAGTTTTTATACCTATGTTTAGATTTGACATAATCCTATATTTTGGGATTTAATTGGTTTTGAGGATTTAGGAATTGGTAGATAAAGCATAAAATAATCTATTTTGTACTAGAGGTATTATAATTTAAAAGATAAAGTATTATATAACTTTTATGCATGTTATTATTGATGTTTTAGGAATTAATTTATTAATTATTTACAATAATGATTATTCATATTGATTATTATCTTAACATATTCTAATGATTTTTTTATACATGTGAAATAAATTATCATTATTTTGTGGGTATTATGATCTATTAAATGTTGATTTTTGTATTTGAGGCATGAAAAATTCCTCTTAGTCATTCATCATTATAATCATAAGTGTAAATTTATTGAAATACCCAATCAAAGGGAAAATATATAACTTATAAAGTTGTAAGAAATTAGGTAAGTAAATTTTCTTATAATTCCTCAATCTCAAGCAATAGAATATAAATCTATCATGTTTTATATGGAAAGTACCAATTAATTATTAAGATACTCTTTTTTAAACACATTCAAAAATGTAATTATTATAAATTTATAAATATTGTTTATTCACAAAGTAATAAATTCCCTAGTCTTTACCTATAAATTCATATTCATGATAAAATCTATTAAAATGTACTGATGTTCAAAAATTGATTTAAAATTTCAGTGACTCGATTTCAATAAGGAGGGTATAATACAATACCATAATATTTTAGTTTAAATTAAATAACTACTACGTTTGATAGTATTCACCACACAAAAACTCGAGGTTAAACAAACCATGAAATAATATTATTTAAATATGACTATTGTAACCTAGTTGTTGGGTTGGTGGGTAGAAATATGAATAAAAAAATTAATAAATATTTATTGAAATTATTTACATAATAAATAAATGATTTCAATCAAAAAAATCACATTCATCTAATTTTTGTTACTTGGAAACATAAAAGATTAAATTCATTTTATGCTATAAGAATACATTTTTCATAGAAATGGTTTTTAAGTGTTTTATGTATGAATATTTATAATTAATATCTGATATTTTTGAAAATTTTATTTAATAAAATGAGTTGGATTTTTTAAATTATGATATAAAAATTATATTAGGTTTAATTATTTATTTTTTTATAAATAATTGATTTTTGGTGAATATTGAAAAATACTAATTTTACAAAAAATGTCACTTTTGTGAAATTATAATGATATAAGAATATATTTAAAGATTATTTAATAATTTTTTTAAACCAAATATATATTTTGGAATTAATATAATTCATATAAAAAAATAATGTTTAATTTAAAAATATATGTCTAATATTTTGAAAATTTAAGGAATGGTTTTGTTCAAATAAAAAATTGTTTTTGGTCTTCTCTCTTAATCAAGTATTTATAAAGTTATTTCAGTTTTGTTTTAGTTTGGAAGAAAAATAAATATATTTTTAATTAAAATAATACTATTAATTCTATTTAAATCCACATTATACTTTATATTTTGATAAAATCATTTTTATGCGTAAAACAAACATTTTTTTAAAAATGGTTTATGTTTCCTTTTATGAACTTATATTAAAATTAATTTCTTCAAATTATATAAATTTAATATTTTATAATGAATTAAATATTTTTAATCATAATAATAATTATTATTTTGTATTTTCAAATTAATTTTTTATCATAATCAAAATTAAAAATAGTAATAATTTGTTACCATGGTTAGGGTTAAAATAGATTTACCAGTGGAGTTAAAAGAGATAAGGGTAAAAATTCCATATAAAATTATTTAAATATTATTTTTTGAAAATATTTTGTTATTATATTATCTTAACCTTGATTTATTACCCATTTATTTCCTCTTTCATAAGAAAATGACTTTATATTATTTAAATATTTTTAGAAATTACATGTGTGTCCCTCCCCTCACTTATAAAAGGGAACCTATTCTCATCCCTTATCCACAAAAATTGAATCTATATTAGATAATGCCTACCCAAACAACTTCTTAGCTTCCATAATTTCATTATTTATATTATTTTCTTCTCATAATACCATCCTAAGAAGGCTTGAGTTTTAATCCAAATGAGGTATCTCAAAGAAGAGGTGACGGTCTTTACTGACTCTTTTAAAGATTATTTCTTATTATATATCTTATAAGTATTTTGTATCCAACCTAATGTATTGAATTTAATATCATCAATATACTAAAATTTTATTATTATTATGGTATAACCTTTTTCCACCTCTATTCAATTAAATGGGAAAGTGAAAGTATCACTTGTGCGTACATATGGACTACCACCTCTACATAGTGATGTGATTCATTTTCCATTACGGGCTCTCAAGGATGGTTATAATGATTGATTTACTAAAAATAAATGATATTTATGAAATAAATATTATTTTTAAATAATAAAATATTTTCTTCTTTCATCTCTTTTTTTCTTATTACAAAATAGAAGTATCATTTATTCATACATATGGACTACCATCACTGTGAGAGATATATTTCATTTTCAATTTCCACCTTTTATATAAAATTATAAAATTGTATTCAATTAATATATATAATACTTATCACATTAATAATATTCTATAAATTTTATATTATGATTATACCTCAACATGTCCTTACTCATTTGGTCTTTATAACACACTCTTATTTAGATTGGATTTATCACCTACAGGAGTATTATTATAATGTTTATGACATGAATAATTAAATAATATTGAATATTAGTGATATTATCTAATAATAATATATGAATTACATGATTAAAATTATATATATTATGGAACCATGATCTATGTGCAAGAACCAGAACTGCCTCACTAAAACATGCATGAAAAATAAACAACTATCACCCAGAATTGTGATTTTAAAATAATTATTAATAAAAAAATGATATGATGTTATATGTGGATCATATATGGTATTATATGTATAAATATGATTCTTTTGTAGATTTAAAACTAATTCAAATTTATTAACATGAGGTTAAATACAATTACGAGGCAATGAGAACTTGAGGTAAGGGTTTCTCATCTCACGTTGGTTTCAAAGAGACATATTTCATATTCAACACAAGTTTATTTCATCCAATGTATATACAAAAACATTGATATAACATATCATGAATCAATTTATATTTATTTTATTTAAATTTTCATTTGAATTTCTTTCTTTCATGGGGGTTATGATTCAAAAGTTACAAAATAGTTAAGGGTGTTGTAAGGGCCCAAATCCATACAACATGTTTATTATGTATTTTATGTGTTGGAGGTGCCAAGGGAGGATTAGAGGAGGAATAAGGGAAGTTAAGTTGAAATTTCAGATTTAGAGTAGGATTTTATCATGGTGAGTTATGTTATTCCATAGAGTCTAGTCGGGAGAATAGGTTGTGGTGTGGATTAAAAGATGTGGCGTACAGGCTTAAAAGGAGAGTCTTTTGTGGTTCTTCCAATTGTTTAAACACAAAGGAGTGGGGATAGGATATCAAGTAGAATATGGGGAGGTAAGTTTTAGTGGTTCTACCTTTTTCAGTGTCACTACGTCATAGAGTTGAGATGTGGTTTATCCTCATGCATTAGCTATTAGGATTCTACAGCATAGTGATTCCTTTGGGTTATATTCCTTATCCAAATTTAAAGGATCTTCAACATAGACCGTGCCATGTTTCTTGGATATAAAATTGACCAGGAGTGATATAGTGTAAACTCTTCCATTATTCCATAGTTTTTTCATGTTTCTCCCTCCTTGAGTCATGGTGTAGGGTGTTATGTTGTGGTCTTCTAATTTCTAGTTTTCCTAAAAATTTCTGAACCCTATTTGAACTTTTCATCCTCAAAAAAAATCTTGAAACCTAGGCATATAGTAGATTTGTTTTAAGTAATTTGAATCCCCTTTGATAGGATTCAACACTCTTATTATAGAGATAGATCTATGATGATATGAGGTAATTTTTAACTCTTTCTCTTATGGTTTCTTATATGTTTGGTTCTATTTTCTTTTGTTCAATATTTTAATGTTATTTTGGTTCAAATTATTCATTATTAGGGGAATTATTTTGATGTATAAATATGTTTTCATGGTATGGTGTCCATAGGGACCATCGGTTCCTTGTGGGAGATGTGATCAAGGAACTGTTCTTGTTATTCCATTCTTGTTCAAATAAAATTGAAAGAATTGATGTAAGGTATTCATTAATTCTACCATATTAAAGTTCATTTGTGAAGTTATTAAGATTTATCCCATTGGGTAATGGTGGAATTAAATTTAATTAATAGTAAACCATAAACAAATAAAGAGTTGGTTTTGGGTTGTAGAGATTGCATGTGCTTATTATGTGTTAACAGTTTACCTCATAATTTGCTTGATAGTGTGCTATATTTTTTTATTTTATGGTTTATCATTATTTTATATTTGTAAACTGGATAAGTAGTGTAAATATAGTAATTATTGATGACTAAATAATAAATAATCGTGTTTAATTCTTATCATTATTCGTTATATTTGATGGAAATCAAAGTGATACTTGAATCAAGTTTAAATTATAATTATTTATAGTTAATTACTTAGTTTTCCTATGGTTATGACCTATGATAAATTAATTGGTTAATTCATGATGGTAAATAATTATTTATTGAATAAATTTTTTTTTTAGTTTAGTGAGCCCATTTTCTTATGAAGACTAAATTCCTTGGTTATAAAGCTAAATTCCCTATTAAATCTTTTTTGTCGTATTCCTTACTTGTGTGATTACTCTTGTTGGGGAGGCTTGTTGTGTTATGTGTTCCTAAGATGTATGATGGTTTATAAAGAAATGGGTGGGTATTTTAGGTTTTTTGGTAGTAGTTAGAGTCTGTGATGGTAGGATGGATTGTGATATACATAGTGGTGTTGGGGATGGAACCAGGACTAGTGGAGAGGGTTGAAACTAGGATTTTCCAATATTTTTTTTGCTAAGAGTTGTGATTATTTCTTGTTAATGAATCTTCTTTAATGTTCTGATAGTTGAGTTTCTTGTTTCTTCACTTCTTATCCCCACTAAATAACATATCTAGTTGTGCATGGTTATGCATATTTTATAGTAGCTTAGGGTGAGACCTAGAGTACCTGGAATTATGGAATGGTAATGCTAAATAATTTAACCCATGGGTTTGGATGCTTAACAGACTTTTTTAATGAAGATAAATATTGAGGAATCATGGAAGAGGTTGTATTATGCCTAGAGGGCATGGATTTTAGTCAATAATTATGAAAAATGAAATGTTATTTTAAATAATTAAAGTCAAAATCATCTTGAAATGGTTGTATTCTTATAGGTTATCTAGTCCCTAATGGTGGTAGTCGAGTGTTCGAGGGATGATAGCTGCAGTTAAGGTTAAGTCTCAATAGTTTCTCTTAGAATGGTTTTGATATATATATATTATGTGATTTCATATGATATCTCGCCCATTTCGATAGGTAGATTGACACCCAGTGGATTGTGGAGGGTGTTTTCCCCAAAATTCATGTTAACGAGGAACGGATGGATGACTACCCCCTCTTTTCCTACTCTCTTATCATGGTTGTATGATGTTCTTGCATGCACAATGGTTACTTTCTTATATATGTGTATAGAGGGTTGTAATGGATTGTGGTTTTTTTCACACACATGTATCTACGGATATATTATCCTAATGTAATGGCTTGAGGTATATTACATGGTGTATGGGCTATGGTGGATTTTAGTAAACTACTCAATTACAATATATATGTGGTCATGTTTATGAGATTATGTAATGCACATTGTGTAGGTTATTATAATTTTTTCCTTTGATGAATGTGGATTATTTGAATAGAGATGAATCGGGATGTGCAATGTTGGGGAAGAGTGGAAAACCAACGAGGAAGTGGTAGAATAATGCATTTATTTCATATTATATTGGATATAAAATTTTTACTTTTATGTGATACTTGGTGAGAGATCTATGGTGAGACTATAAACTTAGTATACCTGATTATGTGATGAGTTAGTTTCTCTTTCTTATTTATTGGGCTTTAATATTCTTTTGTTATGTATTTCATGAGAGGATCCAAGGAGGATACTACAGAGTGTACCTGTTATGCTAACCGTACATCTATGTAAATATTTTTTTCATGTCTTTAGGAGCTGGTTGGTGATCGTTCTAGGCATTACT
Organism: Viscum album; assembly: GCA_963277665.1. NCBI lineage: Eukaryota > Viridiplantae > Streptophyta > Magnoliopsida > Santalales > Viscaceae > Viscum > Viscum album. The sequence goes on along the minus strand of OY728163.1, from coordinate 379,139,559 downwards.
AGCTCATGTAGTTGTTTGTGAGTTGTCTAGGCTTTGAGGTCATTGCTAAGAATTTTCCTTTTAGTACTTGTTGTTCCCTTTTATAGTTGCTTCGTTTTGTCTTATAATTAATGCATGTTTTGTAATCTCTCTTTTATTTTTTAATGATCATGAGTTGATTGGTGGTATCTATTTATCTATCATTTATCATTCTTCATTGAGGGTAATTCCTCCTATCTGTGTGTATGATATACCCTTAGTGAAAGTTTCTAACATGTGTCATATTAGTGGTGGACTTCCAGCATCATTATATCCCATCCCCTTTATTGTTGGACCAAGAGGGGTTCCTTTAGGGGTAGGGGTCATGAAAGAGTGGTATAAAAGGTCAGTTTGAGGGATATGATTGAATTTAGAGGTTGGAACTGGTGAAAAATGCATGGTTTGGTAGGTCAACTATGTTATCTCAGCTAGTATGCAATGTAAATGTGGGATACTGGATAAGACATGGGTATTTAAGGCCCCTTGTGATTTTATAAAAGGACCTTTAAGTTTACTATGATAACTAAGTGAAGTGATTATGGTTCAGGGGTAGTGACCTGGGAAAGTATCATGCATCATTATGGTTTGTACCTATGTTAGAAATAGGTAAACTTCTGGTTTAGGTCAAACCATTATTTATTAATATTAAATATTCCATATTGCAAGTTTAAGAGTCCCAAATTTCTTGTTCAATTTCGGGTATGGCCCTATCCTAACTTCCTTATTAGGTCCATGCCAAATATGTTCATTAGGATATTCCAAAAAATTGTTATAGAGATAATTTTTATGACATAAAAACATATAGGAGTACAATCCAATTGTTGTAGCACAAAAATCTATAGAAGTATAAGGGTTCAGTTTCATATTTAGTGATAGATGACTATTTATAGGAGGTGGAAATAGCCTCCAATTCAATCAGTTCTCAAAAGGAGCACTAGGCTTCATTAGTGGTGATTATACTGCATGGGGAAGCTAGGAAATGGTGGTTCTTATTCCATGATGAGGGCAATGAGTCATCTATTTTAAGGGAGAAGTTCAAAGATCAATTCTGATATGAGTTTCTTTCTTTGAATGAAAAGGAAACTAGTTATTAGGATATTATTACACTTAGATGGTGAAGCTCCAGTATGTAGGAGTTTGGTATATATTTTGGGATCTTTCTCTAATATACTTAAGATGATCTTACAAATGAGGAGGCTAGAGTGAGGCATTTTGAGGAGGCTTTATTTCAAGATATCCAGTTCCAGGTTACCCCATTTTTACTACCGATATATCTTGAGTTACTGGAGAAAGCAGAGGTTGTTGAGAGGATGCTGGCTAGAACTGGATAGTTATGAAAGCGGATTCATAAGGATTCTCCACATAGAATATCAGTGGTCTGAGGTTCCCAATTTCTATAAATAATGGTTTTTGGATAACTAAGGGTAGGTTTCATCCCTCTTCATCTTATTTTTTTTGTTAGTAATTATTAGGGACCTTCTAAGGGATCAATTGTTTTTTTATCTTGTGGAGTTCAGGGTCATTAGTGGTGGGGTTTCCCAACCTTTCTAAGAAAGTGGTGTGAGACTGGTGTTCCACTCCATGTTCCATAGTTATAGTAGTATTAACCAAGGTAACAACAATAGGGTGATCCAATCTATGATTTTTATAGGGGATATAAGGAAGGTATATGACAACCCCATGATTCTATTAATACTTAGATGGTATAGAATATCCATGGTGTTAATCTTCATCATATTCAGAGTGGTCTTGTAGAAGGTCTTGGTGAGATTCATGCTCTATAGTCACTAGTTCTAGGAAATTTGAACATTATTTGGTGGAACATTTGTTCTTGTTTTTATAAATCAGTGCATTCCTTATTTGTTTCATGAGCTACATTATTTATTCTTTCTAAGTTCATGCTTTGATACTTCAGGGGATAGGCTTCCATTTCCCTTAGAATTAAATATGCCAGTTTGAGATCTAGTTAGTTTGTGTAAAGTTTGTCGATATTGTGAGCTAGTGCTAGGGAATCACCACTCTTGGAGAGACTCCTATGTTTGTGAACATAAACATATGACATAATCATTGATATGGACTATATGTATTCAATACAGTATTTAATAGATTTTTTCAGGAGGCATATTATGTTCTATGATGCTAAAAAATATTCTATTGTGTTCATTGGTGATAGAGACCCTCAGATAGGTCATAGGGGTGTTCAGTCCTTGTCTTCCTTGATGGTAAAGTTGATTCTGAGTTCATTTATGGTTCATAGATAGTGTTTCCTAGGGTTGTGTAAGAATACTCAGATGCCTTTCATGAAGAGTTTGGGGTGTTATCCCCTCAATGGTAGATCAAGTTTGTGATATATCTACTAAAAATCTCTTCTCTGGTCTCAATGTCTCTATATAGGATGGTGTACTATTAGTTGAAAGGTTGTGAATACCAGTTGATGATATATTTTAGTGATTTTTTATTCATCCAAGAATGTCACCCTAGGGTGCTTTGGATTTTTTTCGTGAATATTTTGATCACAGTTTACATCTATGTATCAATTATCATCTCTTGAATCTGGTTTCATTAAAGAATCGCTAACCCCTTCTACAGATTGATGATTTATTCAATCATATGAAAGGATATAGTTGGTTCTCGATGATTGATATATAGTTAGGATATCATCACTTGTGTGTAAAGGATGAGGATATTCCAAAGACTGCTTTCTAATGTCGATATGGGAATTATGAGTTCTTTGTAATGTCATTCATTGTGTCGAATTCACCATATTTTTTCATGGGAATGATAAATTTAGTGTTCTAAAAGTTTCTAGACTATTTCATGGTTGTGTTTATCAATGGTACCCTTGTGTACTCTACGTCTAAGGAGGATCATGTACAGAAACTATATGTTGTTTTGAGAGTTATTTTTCATCGGTAGCTATTTAGGAAGCTTTCAAAGTGTGATTTTTGGGCACAGGAAGTTCATTTTATAGTAAATTTCACATACCAATGTGGATTATCCATGGATCCTTCAAATATAAAAGTAGTTGTTTCATGGGTAACCCCTAATAATGCTTCAGAGGTGCCAAGTTTTCTTGATCTTTTAGGTTATTATTGGAGGTCCATAACCAACTTATCTTAGATTACGAATCCTCTAATATCCTTGACAAGGAGGGATCAAGTTTTATTATGCATTGACCAATTCCATGTTTCTTTTGAGTATCTAAATGAAATTTTGGTTAGTTCCTTGGTTTTATTTTTTCCAGAATAGGGATTTCATATTGAGGTATTATGTGATGCTTTGTATCTTGGCATGGTTAGTGTCCTGATGTAGAGTAGAGAAATTGTTTCTTATGGGTCTCATTATTTATGATACTATTAATTTAAATATTCCAACCATGACCTAAAGTTGGTAGTGGTTGTTTTTTCATTGAATTTGTGGATACAATATATTATCATTGAATACTTTGTGGTTTTCATTAATCATAATATCCTAAGGTATATATTATTCTAGCATGACCTGAACTAGTAACAGAGATAGTGGTTAAAATTATTTAAATATTTTAACTTTGTGATTTCTTGTACACTAGGGAATGGTAATTTTTTGGATTTTGCGCTAAGAAGAAAATGACACAATGATTTCATGTATGAGTTTTTATATTCTAGTATATTGATGAAATATCTCTCCATAATGAATATCAATATATGATAGGTTGGATTTAGATGAATCATTTTTCAAATGACAGTGCATTCATTATTAGAGAAACATGTAGAGAATTTCAAACTAGGGATTTTTAGGTGGAATTTTGGTGAGAACAAGTTGTCTATAGTGATTCCCCTGATGGTTGGTCTAAGGATTATCAAAACTGGATATTTTTTTAGTGGAGGCTTTTTGTTCCTTTGATGATGTATGAGATGTTTTTCAGAGAGTTCCATAGCTTTCCCTTAGAGGTACATCCTAGCATTAAGAAAGATATACCATGTTATGAGTGTTCAATGTTGGTGATTAGGGTTGAAGTGTTCAGTTGCAGAGTTTTGGTCCCATTGTTTAGTATATCAAAATGTAAAAGCTCAACATTGTGTTCTTAGTGGCTTTCTTTAATCATCATATGTTCCTTAATGGAAATGGGATGAAATTTTGATAGACTTCATTACCAGTTTAACTTGAGACTGGGGATTTTATGATGCTATATGGTTGAAGGTGGAATATTTGAAAAAATAAGATCACTTATTATCTTTCAAAGACTCAATCTAAATGGATGTTTTTAAAAGTATCTGAAGGAGTTGGTGAGGCTTCATGGAGTTACAAGGACAATCATCTCTTATCATGATCCTTATTTCACCTATAGAGTGTGAAGTTGTCCTCAATATTCTTTGGGCTCATAGATGTTCCTCAACATTTCTTTTCATCCATAGATAGATAGTCAGATAGAGCATACCATCTAGACTCTTAAATACATGTTATGCACTTGTGAATAATATTTTGGGGTTTTGTGGGTGAGGAACCTATATTTGTTTGAGTTTTATTATAATAATAGTTTTCACTCCACATTTAATATGCCATTGTTGGAAGATTTTTATATCTGACCTTTCCATTCTATGTTTTACTAGACTAAGTTGGAGAGTACGCAATTATCCATCCAAAACTAGTGAAAATCACGACTAAGATAGTACAAGTGATTATTGAGAGGATAAAGGTGGCGCAGGTTCATCATAAGTTCTATGTTGTCTTTATAAGGAGTCCATGGGAGTTCAATGTTATAGATCAAGTGTTATTAAATGTAAATCATCATCATAGGTAGTGATGGTTTTTTTATGGTAGTAAGATTTGTCCTAGTTTTATTGGGATTTTTGAGGATTTGGTGTATTTTGGATTTGTTTCATTGGATATAAATTCTTATATATATTATTTGGATTCATGATATCTTTTATATGTCACAGATTCACTGTTATCTTCATGAAATTTCACATGTCATCGATTAGGGTGAGATCGATATTAATAATGATACAACCTTCAAGGAGTGGCTCATGGATATCCAAGAGTACCAGGATAAAGTGTTGCATGGGTGTTATTTTTCCTTATTTAGTATCATTTGGTAGCATAGTGGCATAGAGGAGAGAACCTGAAAAAATTATTTGCTGATACACCCTCAGTATCATGAGTTGTTTTATTCTTAGTCATTACTTTGTAAATATTTCATGTTGATGTTGAACTTTATCTAGCTTATGATAGTTTTATCACTTCCTTACTGACTTGTTTGTAGACTTGCTTATATTTAAGAGGTATCACTCTCATAAGGGTGTTACATAGTTTTACACCTTGTTCCTTTTAGTGAGTTGGTTGAGCTCTTATGATGGAAATATTCTTGAGAGGCATCTCAAGGGGTATTTGATTGAATGACTATTTTTTCTACTCCTCTCTCCAAGTTTGGTTTTAATTCTTGAGGGTGAGAATTGTTTGAGAGGTATCTTTTGAAAAAAAATCATCCTTATATCTCATTTCCTTTATGTGTTTTAGTTGTTTGAGGTGCTGAGAGGAGGCTCAGGAGAGAAAGGAGGGGTTTTAAGATAATAGTTCAACTACATAGCAAGATAATATCATAGAGGCTTGTGATACTCCATGGAGTCCAATCGGAAGATGAGGTGATGATGTGGATTAAGAGCAGTGGTGTAGAGGCTCGACAAGGTATATTTGGGTGGTTCTTCATATTTCTACATAGTTGTGGTGTAGGGAAGTAGCCTACGGAATGGAATCTAGAGAGGAATGTTTCAATGGTTCTTTATTTTTTGAGTTCTCTTCACCATATAGGTAAGTTGTGCCATGTAACACCCTAAAATTTTAAAATAACACCAAGTTCGATAGCATATACAACATACAATATCGAGCTTAAATGAACTACAAAATATTATTATGACCATTATTACATAGCCATTTAATTGGAAGGTATGAATAAAAGTAACTAAATTATTAAAATATATAAATTTCATAAAAAATAAAAATGTACTGATAAATTCTTAGGATGCACGCAATCAATTTTTGGTATATTTGTTTCATTTTTAAAATAGGTTTTCTTCAAAAATGATTTTTATTAAGCGAATATTATAAATAGTTTTTTTAGATTTTATAAAATATATTTAAAAAATAATATCCTTTATGAAATAATTATATTGAAATTAACATAAAGTGAATTTTTGAGATTTTTATGAAAATATTGATTTTCCAGTGAATAATGAAAATTACTGATTTTTTTTTAAAATTGCATATTAGTTTCAAACATTTAAAAAGTACCATTTTTTTAAAATATTTTGAAAATAAAATTATTTCCCCTATATTATGAACAATTCAATTAATTTCATTGTAATATTTTTTATGGTTGATTTTTTTATAAAAAAAAATTGTACTTAAAAGGAAATTTTCTAAAATAAATTTTTTTCTTTGTATTTTTCATTTTTATATTAAATTTATTTTTACTATTATAGTAATTTAATCTTGAAAAAATTAAATCCATATTTAGAATTATGAGGTTTAGATTTTTTTTAAATAGGTCCCTTTTATTTTTATTCGTTATGAATAGTAATCTTATTAAATATTTTTCCCTTTTGTAAGGGTAAATTAGGTATGAAGCACAGGTACACCGCATGAAAAGATAGGCCTGTAAGGGGCTCCCGACTCTAGGGTTTCCCCATGTCACTGCCTCCTTCTCTGGCTCAGTCTGGCGGCGCCCTCTCCTCGGCTTCCCTGCCTGGCGGCTCGTGGCATGCGACCCGCGACGTTGAAGGTTCGTCCCCGATGACCACTGTTGTCTGCCTGCCTTCGTGTCCTATCCCAGAACTTGATGGGGCGGTTCAAGGTGGCGCAGTGAAGGTTCGGTGGTTGAGTCATGTGTCTATGGGTTGCAGTCGCGATTCGGTGTCACGCTGGGTGTGTTGAGTGGTTTGTTTTGGGCTTCAAGTGTGGTACTGGAGGTGGTGACGGGATTGTGGTTCTTGGTCATGGTGAGGTTTTGGATTTCAAACCTCATTTTCTTGTTTCATGTTATATGTGATCTGCTACATCTTGCGATGTGTTGCGCATTTCTTCCTTTGATTCCTCTGCCTGCCTTCGTGTCATATCCCTGAACTTGATGGGGCGGTTCAAGGTGGCGCAATGAATGTTCGTTGGTTGAGTCCTGTGTCTATGGGTTGCAGTCACGATTCGGTGTCACGCTGGGTGTGTTGAGTGGTTTGTTGTGGGCTTCGAGTGTGGTACTGGAGGTGGCGACGGGATTTTGGTTCTTGGTCGCGGTGAGGTTTTGGATTTCAAACCTCATTTTCTTATTTCATGTTAGATGTGATTTGCTGCATCTTGTGATGTGTTGTGCGTTTCTTCCTTTGATTCCTCTGCCTGCCTTCGTGTCTTATCCCCGAACTTGATGGGGCAGTTCAAGGTGGCGCAGTGAAGGTTTGGTGGTTGAGTCCTGTGTCTATGGGTTGTAGTCGCGATTCGGTGTCACGCAGGGTGTGTTGAGTGGTTTGTTTTGGGCTTCGAGTGTGGTACCGGAGGTGGTGACGAGATTGTGGTTCTTGGTCGCGGTGAGATTTTGGATTTCGAACCTCGTTTTCTTGTTTCATGTTAGATGTGATCTGCTTCATCTTGCGATGTGCTGCGAGTTTCTTCCTTTGATTCCTCTGCCTGCCTTCGTGTCCTATCCCCAAACTTTATGGGGTGGTTCAAGGTTGCACAATGATGGTTCGGTGGTTGAGTCCTGTGTCTATGGGTTGCAGTCGCGATTTGGTGTCACGCTGGGTGTGTTGAGTGGTTTGTTGTGGGCTTCGAGTGTGGTACCAGAGGTGGCGACAGGATTGTGGTTCTTGGTAGCGGTGAGGTTTTGGATTTCGAACCTCGTTTTCTTGTTTCATGTTAGATTTCATCTGCTGCATCTTGCGATGTGTGGCGCGTTTCTTTTTTTGATTCCTCTGCCTGCCTTCGTGTCCTATCCCCGAACTTGATGGGGCGGTTCAAGGTGGCACAGTGAAGGTTCGGTGGTTGAGTCATGTGTCTATGGGTTGCAGTCGTGATTCGATGTCATGCTGGGTGTGTTGAGTGGTTTGTTGTGGGCTTCGAGTGTGGTACCGGAGGTGGTGACGGGATTGTGGTTCTTGGTTACAGTGAGGTTTTGGATTTCGAACCTCATTTTCTTGTTTTCATGTTAGATGTGATCTACTGCATCTTGTGATGTGCTGCGCGTTTCATCCTTTGATTCCTCTGCCTTCCTTTGTGTCCTATCCCCGAACTTGATGGGGTGGTTCAAGGTGGCGTAGTGAAGGTTCGGTGGTTGAGTCATGTGTCTATGGGTTGCAGTCGTGATTCGGTGTCACACTGGGTGTGTTGAGTGGTTTGTTGTGGGCTTCGAGTGTGGTACCGGAGGTGGCAACGGGATTGTTGGTTCTTGGTCACGGAGAGGTTTTGGATTTCGAACCTCGTTTTCTTGTTTCATGTTAGATGTGATCTGCTGCATCTTGTGATGTGTTGCGCGTTTCTTCCTTTGATTCCTCTTCCTGCCTTCGTGTCCTATCCCCGAACTTGATGGGGCGGTTCAAGGAGGCGCAATGAAGGTTCGGTGGTTGAGTCCTATGTCTATGGGTTGCAGTCGTGATTCGGTGTCACGCTAGGTGTGTTGAGTGGTTTGTTGTGGGCTTCGAGTGTGGTACCGGAGGTGGCGACGAGATTGTGGTTCTTGGTCGCGGTGAGGTTTTGGATTTCAAACCTCGTTTTCTTGTTTCATGTTAGATGTGATCTGCTGCATCTTGTGATGTGCTACGCGTTTCTTCCTTTGATTCCTCTTCCTGCCTTCGTGTCATATCCCCGAACTTGATGGGGCGGTTCAAGGTGGTGCAGTGACGGTTTGGTGGTTGAGTCCTGTGTCTATGGGTTGCAGTCGCAATTTGGTGTCACACTGGGTGTGTTGAGTGGTTTGTTGTGGGCTTCGAGTGTGGTACCGGAGTTGGCGATGGGATTGTGGTTCTTGGTCGCGGTGAGGTTTTGGATTTTGAACCTCGTTTTCTTGTTTCGTGTTAGATGTGATCTGCTGCATCTTGCGATGTGTTGCGCGTTTCTTCCTTTGATTCCACTGGCATTGGATCTGCTCGGTTTGTGAGTTTATTTGGGTTGATGCAGATGTTGGGTTTTTGGTGAAATTGGGTGTCAATCAGTGCTGGTGATGTTTCTTTTGCCTCTGGATTTCATGTATGGATTGGGTGTCTGATCCTCACTGTGGTTCGTGTTTTGCAGTTCATTCTGCTCTGGTGTTGTTGTGGCGGTGGCGGCGGCATGGATGAGTTTTTTTAGGGTTCTTCACCATTGGTGAAGTTGTTTAGTGCGGTGTTCTTGGCGACGAGTTGTTGATCTGGATTCGGTTCTGGTGTCCGTCCGTGGTGACTTCGCGGTGGCTTCAAGGTGGAAGACTAAGTTACTTGCTGTGATGGTTTTTGTAGTGATGGTTTTGTGATTCAATGGTATCAATGCGTTAATTGGTCTAATTTGTTTTGCCTCGGTGGCCCGCTGCTCAAGCGATTTTGTAAACCAGTTGTCTACAATAAGGATGTTTCAGAGGAGGTGCAGGGCCAAGGTTTTCGATGTTTCATGGCTATTCGGAATCAGATGTTTGAGAGGATATCGATTCGGCCATTTGTTCCAGGCCTGTAAGTTTTTGCACGGGACAGCTAGCCGACCATCTTTGGGATAGAGAAAACTATTTTTAATGATTTTTGTTGCTGGGATGAGCTTCTTTATTGTAGTGTGGGTTGCTTTTGGTCTTGAGTTTTTGGTTTGTTGAGGGTGTTTGTTTTGTTTAAGTCGATGATGTCATGGGTTCCCTCTCACCCCTTAAAGGAGGGTCTATTTTAATAATAAAAAATTAATTTTCAGTCAGTAAGGGTAAATCAGGTAATTAAGGTTAAAAATAATATGATAAGTACTAAAAATGACACTAAAACTTTCCTTTATCCTATTTAATGATACCAGTTCATCTATTTCCATCAAATCCTCAAATATAAGGTCACTTGGTTCCATTTTTCTTTGAATATGTCCTTTATATTAATTTAATAAAAGAATAATTACAAAATGTTGCTCTCTTGTCTTTAATATCTCTAAAATTTTTACATAAGGATAAAATGAGGATAAGTTCATCTATAAATGTTTAATTGAAATATAAATAAATTTTTTTATCATGGTACTTTTTTTTAATTTTTAGTGATTGAATAATTACCTTAAATGCTTATGAAACACTGACACTGTATTTATTCAATTAATAGGAAAATAAAATAAATGTTTTTAAAAATAATAAAAGTAATAAAATTTAGGTGAGTTATTATGTTCTAAAAAATTTATAGATTAATATAACATATTATATAAGTTTTAAATTTTTATATTTTAATTCTATTAGGTCATGTTGTTTTCAAAGGCAAATTATGTGAATAGTTGTTAAAATGAAATTTATAGTATTTTATGATAAAAATATATTATTGAATTATTTAAAAATTATAAAAATATTGAAATAAAAAATTTTGGATTATAAATGGTCAGTAATTTAATCCATTTAACATTTATGAGTTAATTTTTAACTTATAGGTAAATTTTTAACACTTTAATATTAAAAAGTCATTACCATAATTATGATTAAAACGGGTTAACCAAGGGGTTAAACCAAAATATAAGGTTTAAAATGACACCAAAACCTATCTAAATTTCATTAAATTATGCTATTTAGACCTTATCCTCGTTTTTTTGAATTTTTTTGTTTTTGGAAACATTTGGAATGATAATGAATTAATTATATTTTAATCTTTTTGGTAATTCCAAGTTTTCATTTCCCTGCCTTATAAAAGGGAACCCCTTATATATTTTATTTTCACCACTTTGATCCATATATCTTAACCAAAACCTACCCATTACTATTTTAAAAATTATTATCCAAGTTTTAAAATTTATGTTCTTCCCAAAAGACTAACCACAGGCCCCTTAAGATGAGATCTAATGGAAGTCTATCAAATAAGAGGTAATCATATTTTTTGACTCTTTAAAATTTATTTAATATTATAATTAATCTAAATATACCCATACAAAAATAATAAACCCAATATCATAAATATACTTAGATATTTTTATGATTATCATAAAACTATTTACTACTTCTTTTCTATCCTATGAAGAATGAAAAAATCACTCAAGTGTACGTACGACTTATCATCTCCACGCGGTGTAATTCATTTTTCATCACACTTATTCATGAATGTTTATTATGATGGTTTTAATGTTTATATATTATATTTATGATGTTATTATGATTATGAAATTATAATATAATATCTACCTTTTTATCTTCCAATCCATTAGAAAATGACAACACCTCTCATCTATATGTGTGGACTACCATCTTCATAAAGTAGTGTGATTCATTTTTCATTTCCATTTTACTTGGATTGTGATAAGGATATATTTAATGAATATATATGATATAATAATTATTCTATAAATTTGAATCATTTTTACCATTATTTAATTCTATCCTTCAAAAACTGAAATCAAGGTTTTGGCATACGTACGACATATCGTCTCGTTGTACAATGTCATTCATTTTTCTATCTCTAAAAAATATGGATGACTTTAAAAATATCTATATATATATAATGAATATCTATTTTATTTATATCATGGTTAAAATTTTGGATATTATGGAACTATAATCAAATTATAAGGATTGGAACCATCAAATCGAACACATGCATGGAAAACAGACGGGTTTGCACCCGAATTTCCTTTTTAAGGAAGAATTGTTAATAAAAGGATGATTGTAAATTATAAAAGGGAAAGTAAAAAAATAAATTTATATATAAATATGTTTTTATTATATATGTATAATAAATATACATTTATTATACAATAGTTTTGAATTCATATGAAGTGGGACAAGACTTGAGGTAAAAATATTTCTTGTCTAAAATTTATTTTTCTACGAGATATGCCATATTCACCACTTATTTTATTTTGTGTGGTGCATATAATTCTCATGAATGTATTTTATAATCATTCTCATTAAAATTATTTGTATTTAAAAATCCATCTAAGTTTCTCTCTTTTATGGGTTTTGGATTCAGATATTATCAAAGTGGTAAGGGAATTGTGTTTTAATCTAAATTTAATCAGGATTATTTGTGCATGAATTTACATTGATGGAAATTGTATGATATTTTATAATAAAACCCTTTCATTTTCTTCTCATATTGTTATTTTTGGAGAATAAATTTTTTCCTTTCATTTTTCTCAATTAAAGTACTCAAGATACCGAAAGAAGTTCTTTAAGGAAAATCTACTTTATTTCTCTCTTCGGTTGAAAATTCTTTTTATTCCATATCCATGTTTTCAAAATGGTTTTCAAGAATTTTTTTGAATATTTTATAATTATTTTTGAAATAAATTTTTACCCATTTTTGAATTTTTACAAAATGGTTTAAATGGAATATTATTTTCATTTTTTGAATGGCATACTTTTAAATTTATACTAAAAATGTGAAAGGAGTCTTTGATTTTATGAACACAGCATGAAAAGAATTTCCCATTTCTATGAACGCTCAATGATGTGAAGATTCCATTAAAATTTTCCATGGTCATTTTCAAAGAATATGTTTTCCTTATTTCTTTTAAAAAATTTAGATATTAAAGAAGCGATTTCAAAATTAAAAGGGTATTTTCCTCAAGAAATATTCTAGAGATATTTTAAAGAAAATTTTCATTTTTGATATGATTTATTGGGGATATGATTCGAGGAAACCACCCTTATTCTTTCTCCAGATGGTTTAGGATTATGATGATGATGATTTTATGAAACCCATTTACTTTCCACATGTAATATTTTTATGAAATTTTTAAATGTTATGAAACATGTTTCCTTTCCATAGGATATGATATATTGTGAATGATTTATCATCATGTGGTGCACATATGAATATATTATGATTATGTGGTGGGTGGACCTAAAATTATATATCCTTCCAATGCATTGGGTTGATATGGGTGGATCATGAGATAAATATATTATGCTTGAACCTTATTTCATGTTCAAAACTTTATGTGTGGACCTTGTTTTCATTTCCATAAGTTTATGTGTGGACCTGGATTTCATGTCCTTAAGGATATGTGTGGACCTAGCTTTCATGTACATAAGTTTATGAATGGACCTAGTTTTCATGTCCATAAGTTTATTTGGGGGCCTAATTTCATGTCACTAACTTAACGAGTGAAACTATTTCTATTTATACATGTTCAAAATGTTATAATATTATGTTTTTTCCACATTCATATGTCTATGTTATTCTCTCATGGATCATTTTATTTGATTCCCTTATAATTAATTTATTATGAACTACTAAGATTTATTCCATGACTCATGTTTACAATCCATGATAGATTGGGTATGAAATTTATAAGTTATATTAATGATATCATACACTTATGTTTATCTTATGCTTTCATATGATCATCGATTGATATCTCTCATGTTTACCCATACTGATCATTTGAGATCACCCTTTATTTTTTTTCCTTTCCCTAGGTTATGAAGAATGTTCTAAGAAGGGTATGTCTATGAAGAATACTATATGGGAAGATCTTTATGGGGGATTTTGAAAACTTTTCATGAAATACAAATATTTTGTAGATATTTTCCATAGACACTAAACCTTTCAAATATTTGGGAATGTATTTTTAAAATATATTAAATATTCATCTATTAAGATTTAATATCAATGTATGAAAAGTATGGGTCGCTATGTAGCATAGCCCTATTCTTTAGTGATTAGAAATCTGCAGCAAAGTAGTTCCTTTGTGTTGTGTCCTTTATCCTAATTTATAGGATCTATAGCATAGACCACACTATATTTCTCAGACACAAATTTGACTAGGAATGTTGCAGCATAGACTCTTCCCTTACACCATATTTTTGTCTCATGTCAGCCTCCTTGCACTATGGTGTAGGGTGTTGTGGTGTGATCTTCTAATTTCAAATTTTCCTATAAATTGTCAAAACCCATTCAAACTTTTTCTTCTCCCAAAATTTTATCTTGACCCCTAGGGACCCAGGAGAGGTTTTTTAAAGTAATTTGAATCACATTTGATCATATTCAACCCATATCTTCTAGAGATCAATCTATGGTGATCTAAGGTGAGTTTTACCTCTTTCTCTTATAGTTTCTTCTCTGTTTGGTTTTATTTTCTCCCATTCTATCATTCCATTATTTTTCAGTTCATCTCTTTTGTTATTATATAATTTCATTTTAGGTTTGAAAATATATTTATAGTGCAGCATCCATAGGTATCATCGGTTACTTTGGGGAGAGGTAACCCAAGACTTGAACTTGGTGTTTTGATTATTTTTGAAGAATGTTGAAATCCATAAGGTAAGGTATGCATTTCTTCTTCTTATTTAAAGTGAAATTGTGAAGTTATAATGATTCATATCATTGGTTAATAGTATAATTAACCTTAATAAAGATTATACTAAAAATAAAGTAAGAGTTGATTTTAGGTTATAGAGATCGCATGTTTTTATGATGTGTTGACAGTTTACCTCTTATTTTTGTAGATAGTATGTCATATTTTTTTATGCTATAGTTTAATGTGCATGTTATGTTTGGAAATTAGAAAATAAATGTAAAGATTATATTATTGATGACTAAATAATAAAGATACATGTTTGATTGTTTTCATTATTTGTTATATTTGATGGAAATTGAAGTAATACATGAAACATGTTTAAATAATAGTTGCTGATAGATGATACCTTATATTGTTTGTGGTTGTAACCTATGATAAGTGAATCAGTTAATTCAATATGGTAAAAAAATTATTTAATAAAGATAATTGTTTGGTTTCGAGTGAGCAGGTTTACTTATGAAGGTTATATGCCTTAGTTATAGGGCCTAGATGCCCTGTTAACTATTTTTTGTTTGCTTTCTGCCTTTTGTGATTTCCCTATATGAAAATAATTTCTCTACAACAAGATGTGAGTCTACGCTTACTAATGGTTTAATAAGAAATCAATGGGGATGACTGAGTTTATGACAACATATGGCTCTTGTGATGTTGGTATTGATGATGATATGAATATTGGTGTCGGGTGTGGCACTAGGACTGGTGGATAAGGTTAACGCTATGTTTGGAAATTATTTTTATGCTAAAAAATGGGATGCTTTCTTTTTAATGAATCTTTTTTAAAGCTTGTATTCCTGGGTTACTTATTTCTATATTTATATTCACCAATCCTTAACACAACTGGTTGTGTATGGTTATACATCATTTATGGTAGCTTAGGATGTTTCCTAGAGTACCTATAATAATCTAATGGTAATGTTAAGTAATTTAACCTATGGGTTTGGAGGCTAAACAAAATGATGAAATGATGATAATTCTTGAGGAATCTTGGAAGAGGTTAAATTATGCCTGGAGGGAATGGAGTGTAGTTAATACATGTGAAAAATGAAATTTTTATTTAAATAATTAATTTTAAAAGTCTCTTAAAATGTTTTTATGCTTATATGATATCTATTCCTTAGAAATGGCAGCCAAGTATCTGAGAGACAATAGCAGCAGCTGAGGTTAGGGGTTGGTAGTTTCCCTTAGTGTGGTTGTGAGATATATATATTACTATGTTATGTGATTTCATATGCGACCCCACCAATGTCAATAAGGAGAATGACACCTAGTAAACTTAGGAGGGTGTTTTCCCCGACATCAAATTCAGTGAGGAATAGTTGGTTAACTTCCCCCTTATTTATGTTCTCTCCCCCTAATAGTGTTATGTGTTGGTGTGCATGGTGGTTACTTTCACATATATGTTTGTAGAGGGATGTAATGTCTTTCGATTATATTCACACACATGTATCTCTAGATATTGTATCCTAAGGGTTATTATATGTCTTTGTATGGGTTGTAATGGCCTGAGGTACATGACATGGTGTATGGGATATAGTGGATCTTAAACTACACAGTTACTATCTAGAGAAGATTATGTTGATGAGATTATGTGATTCACAATGTGTGGGTTGTTATACTATTTCCTTAAACACATGTGGCTTATTTTGGATGTGATAGATTAGGACATGTAACGTTGGGGAGGAGTGGAAAACCAATGGGTATTTTATAAGGTGGTATCTTAATTTCATATTATGTTGAATATTATATTATTATCTGTATTTGATACATGGTGAGGGATCCATGGTGAGTCTGAGAACTTATTATACATAATTAGGTGATGATTTATTTTTACTTTCTTATTAACCAGGCTTTAATATGCTTTCTTCATCTTTTGCATGAGAGTCTCCAAGGAGGACCCTATTGAGTATACATGTTGTGCTCACCTTATTTATATAAAATCTATTCCTCTAGTCTTTAGGGGTAGGTTAGTGACCTATTTTTGAATTAATAGCTCATGGAGTTGTTCTAGAGACATTATCTCCCTCTCTTTATTATCATCCCGGGAGGGGTACCTTTGGGGTGGGGGTTGTGGAAAGTTTTATATTAAAATATTACTTTTTATCAATAATTTTATGATTAAATTTCAAATTATGAAATTATATGATCTATATTTAAAAAATATTATGTATTTTCTTCTCCACTTGTAATTTCTAGAGGTTAGAAGTTTTCATTTCATTCTCCTCTCTCAAGGAACTCAAAATTATGAATGATTTTTTTTAAGGAAAACTGACTTTGGTTTTCTATTCTGTCAGGAATATTTTGATTTAATGTCTATATTTCCTTTAAAATGTTTTCAATAATGATTTTACTATTATCCAATGATTGTTTAATGTCGTTTTTACCCATGTTTGACTTTCTACCAAAAGGTTTAAAATAAATATTCTTGTCATTTTACCAATAAGGTACTTTTTACCAAAGGTGTGAATAGAATATTTGTTTTAATGTTTACTGCATGAATGAATTTTCCCACTATCATGATTATTATTTTCATTGAAGCTTCAATTTAAAGTTTCCATTATTATTTTCAGTAATTTTTTTTTAATATTCTATAAAGTTTTAGATTTTAAATAACCAATATAAAAATAAAAATCATATTTTCCTTAAGAAATATATTAGTGACATTTTAAAAGTATTTTCCTCTATATTAACATTATTTGATGAATATTATAATTTATTGGGGATGTAAAATAATGATATCATCCAATATATTACTCTTTGTGGGTTATGATCATATTACTCTAGTGATTGACTACAGAAAATATTAATATTTCCTATGTTAGTTTTTTAATATTAATGTTAATGTTGAATATGTATTAAATTATTATTCATTTATTTCATATGATGAATGAATTGGTCATAATAAAGGGTGGGTGGGGCCTGCTATAGCCTCTTGATGAATCAGTTGGTCTAATGAGACAAAATAGATTGCAAATTTTTCATATGTATTACCTATTATTATTATCAATTTGATTATTTATATTTTTAATTAATATAATGATATGTTCTTGTTTTATGATATTAGTTATATAGAATATTTGATTATTGTTTATATTTTCTATATTATTTATGGTTTATTTATTTCGTGATAACTTCGGTAATAATATTTCCCTTATTACAAATCTTATATCACAATTTATTATGTTTTCCTTTCCCCAGGATACTAATAATGGATCTATGAATGATTTTTGGGATATATTTGAATAAATAATAAAGTACTCACAATAATTTTAAGTTCAATTTTATGTTTTTCAAGTATAATTTGAGAATCATTTATGTATCAAGTCTCCCAAGACTACTAAACTATTTGATCATTTGGGATTTAATTGTTTTTATCTTTTTCCAATGTAGTAAAATAACCACTGGTTCTGCATTACTAGATTTAGGGCATTACACTTCGGTCAACATACCTAGGATATTTTAAATGTTAAAGACTGAATAACCTAAAAAAGTATGATGTGAACTACACTAATTTGGTAACTAAATAGAATGAGATAATAAATTAAAATGAAATGGATAATTATTATGGAATCAAAATGAAAAAGTTTCTTAAGTTAGTAAATAATTAATATAAATTTATTATTCAAGAAATTGAAATATTTAAATGGTGAGTTAAGGTGATTTCTTTAAAACCTTACGTTAAATGTATTAAAATATTTTCCAAGCATATTCATATTAATTAAAAGGTTTCAATAATGATATTATTTATAATACAATGATTGTTAATGTTTATTTTCAAATACTTCTGAATTTATTTGAAAATATTTAAAAATGAATATTTTCAAAGATTACCATACGGGTCATTTTTTTACTTTTTTATATAAGTTCCAAAAGTATTCTTTTTAACATTTTCTACATGGACACTATTTCCCCCCATGATATCCATTATTCATTATCAATCATACTCTATAGGTTTCTATTATTTTTCAAAGAATTTCTTGTTTCTACTATTCTTGGAATTTTTTAATATTAAATGTTTTCAAAAGAAAAGGATATTTATTCTCATTTTATTAGATAAATTAATGTAGATTTATTACAGGATAAAATTCTAATTTTATGGGTTTTATAATGGAAATGGAAGATTCTATGTGTTTTACTCATGTTATAGTTCTTGTAAATGTTTTCTAATGATGGTTGGATCTGATATAGACCTCCAATGTATTGGGTAATGATATGTCCTCCAAGAAGAAACATTATGGAATTAACCAAGAGGGTTATTCATTTGTAAGGGTGACTTTAAAATTGATAGTAAGAGTGATATGAAGATGATGTACTAAGGTACCTAAATGTTTTTCTATGATTTAAAATGAGTTTTAATGAAACTATTTTAATTTCATAAGATAATTATATGAGTTTATGATTTAAATAAAATTTTATGATCTTCTAAAGGAGAAAGGTTTGTTTTCAAGGAAACGTTTTCATGTTTTTTAATAATATCTCATAGATTATGATTTTTCATTTATATGTGCTATAAAATGTTTTATGAAAAACTTTATGCAATAAAGTTGGTTGCATGAGTGAGAAAATGGTTATTTGAGCTCAATTGTTTTTTGAAAAAATGGCAATATTTTTTATATATTGTAATGTTTTCCAAAAAGGTATTAATTTTTTTCCTTTATTTTTTATCCCTTACTGAGTTTTTTTACTCATACCACATTTTCAAATGTTTTTCATAGGTCTTAAGGATGTATAAGAACTATATCATGGTCAATGGTGACATTTCTTGAATGAAAGAAAAGTTTCTTGAATGAAACATAAGTGTAAATATAAGAACATTTTTTTTGTGAAAAAAAGTACATTGTGTAGAATTTTTTACATGTCATTTAATGGTTTTACTGATTAACTAAAACACTAAACCTAAAATTTCATTGAAATATAAAAAATTGTAACCCTTTATATAAATCGTGTAATTGTGGGATGATTATATTACAGGGTGTTATAGTTAGTATTAAATACTGTATGTAAAGAGTATATTTTTAGCACTAGATCCAAGATTATGGGTCTAGATAATTATAGAATTGATTTGTAAAGGCATGACATTTAAGTGTGATGTGGAGTTCTTAGGAGATTTCAATGAATTAAAGAGAAATATGAATTCAGTACTAGTGAAAATATTTCTAGAGTGTAGAGAATAGTTTTTTGTGTATTTTAAGGCATGTGAAGTTAAAATATGGTGTTTAATTATGAAAGGGGTTATTTTTGGGGGCTATGGATGCACCACTCATCCCCCAAACATGCTTCTTAAGGATGTTATGTGAAAAAAATAGTCAAGATTTAGAAGTTTAGTTGATCTGATGTTACCCAACAATCATGATGTTCTAGGATTTATAAAGATCATGCACCACACTCAATGGACTAAATCACATATGGCATACACAAAAAAGATCAACCCAAACATTCAAGATAAGTAAATATATATAAGAAAAGAAAATTATATTTTTATTTAACATCATTAAAATTATTAAGTCCAAGTTCGATGAGAGAACACTATATACAACTTTATATTACTTATATGATAGAATTTTTTCAATCACAATCGACAATATTCTTCGACAACTAATTACTCTATTTTTCTCATCACACTAACTAACACATGTAAAAGTGATCCAACCCCACATATATAGTGGTGATCAATTAGTCTTTTTGTTTCACCACCATCCATAATTCATGAATGAATCATCATTTGATCTAGATGACTATTGATATCCTATAGAATATAACACATCACTAAAGAGGCTAGTGAACATAAAACATACACTAAAATTATAAATCCCACTAGAACCATCTAACAAAATAACTTCTACCCTATACACATCCTATAGATAGAAGCCTCATCTAATTAAACTACCTTTATTGAAACATTTGATTTATCACAACCAGTCCCCAAAAAAATCATATAGATCTCTCTTCATCCGATAGATGTAGAGACACCAAAACCTGGCTTTATAACTGAAAAAACTTGTACTTAAAGACTTATTCAAGTAAAATCATTAATACTATCTGATACTTAGACACAAACATCCACTCCTATAAAAGTTTATCCTCCTATAATTGTTCACACAAAACCTATTGAGTCACATTATTACATTATAATTTCTTTTAATAAAGTCTTAATAAACATGTATGCTGAATTTTTCTTCATCTAAACATGAAAATCTGGGTTTTGGGCTAAGTAGATGTAATTTCCCCTGATCAAGAACTCTCTCACATGGCTACATTAGGTTGGTTAATAGACCTCAATAATTTCTCCCCATACGCTAGAGTCTACCGACTAGCAGCGGGGTGTAAATAATATAGTGGGGAGACGATACCCCCTAGAATAGAGATATAATACAGTGGAAATAAAAAATATCAATGTAACTGAAATAGCATAAACAGTATATCATACAACTAGAATTTAAAGGATAAACCAAGTAAACCAAATAATGATCAATCATGTATTTTCATGATAGAATGTATCTAAATATAAAAATTAAAGTAATACAATTAAAAATCATGCTAATACAAATAAACTCAAAATACCCTGATCTTGAACCCCATTTTGGTTCCATCTCCAAGATCCATCTTATCCAGTAAAAAACCATCAAATACAAGGTCATTTTTCCTTATCCAAAACCACATCCATTAAATCTAATCAGGTACCAAATGGAAGCCCAAATATGGTGTGAGTAAAACTCATTAGTTCCACACCATCATGTCTAAACAAAACTAGTCTAATAAATAGGTGCATGTAATAAAGTGATAAGCGGGTGTATTAATTAAAAAAATAATACAATACATAAAACAACTTGTTTAGGAACTATGTAAAAATATCTCTGAGCATGTAGCACAATCATGAAAACCATAAAAAAATCCATGGCATAATCACATAACCAGGAAAATACCTCTATATAATCATTTTAGCATCTGGTACAAGCCCTATATTCATTACAACATAACTAGAAAAATCCCTCCATATAATAATTTTAGATTCATCACAATCCCTCTATATAAGCATTTCAGCATCCAGGTATATCCCTCTATATAATAATTTCATCGTCACTAGGCATATCCCTCTATATAATCATTTTAGTATCTAGGAAAATCCCTCTACATAATCATTTCATTATAAATCACAACACAAGTCATAACGGAAATACTATCATAATATAACATCATATCACAAGTCAAAATGGTTAATTATACCAATTACCATTTGTCTTTAAATTACCCTTTCATTTATCAAGTTGGTATTTAACCATTAACACGCTAGTGCACAAAACCATATCATATCAAACATAGAAATTTTAATAATAAATTAGTCTAATTTCTAAGGTGAATATATCATAGTCAATCACTTGAGATTTCATGCCATGTTAAAATATACATTAATCCATTATACAGTTTTTTATCAATCAAAGGTAGGCTCATCCAACGAGTACCCACAAGTCAGGTCACAACACCATTATAACTAAAGGGATTCAAGGAGTAATTCAATACATTATTTATCATTACCATTATTCTATTAATTAATGTGCACATTATGATGGCGCAATCGCACAATATAGCACATACTTAAAAAAATTAAGAAAATACCATAGCATTTGGTTCTAAACCACCTACCATTATCTTGAGATCAAAAAATTATTTCAAAAAGTAACACCAACAAGAATTAATGTGAATAACATCACAAGAGGAAACTTAGATTACACAATGCCCATATTAAAACCCAAAACAATCACGGTCAAGATATTTACACTGAAATGATGGAGAACAAGCGAAAGAGATAGAAACCCAAAATAAAAACAACTAAATAGGGATCATACACTTGATAGAGATGTCTGGAATGGAATGAATCACTCTAAATCACTTGGAGTTTCCTAGGGATTGAGAGAGTAGGGATGTATATAGATGAGAAAAAAGATTAGATGCACAGCGTGGCCTTAAAATTGTTGAGCCCAATACCTACACAACATGTAATCCTTTCATTTTATGTATTTCCCAATTAATGAGTTATGTTGAAAAATTAATCTCCTCATATTAAAATAACCATGATTGATTATTTCACTTCATGTAAAAGTTTCATAGTGTGTAACAAATTCACGTCTTGAACCAGTTCATGACATCTACCTGGTGATATTTACACATTGTGTAACAGGTTTAGGGTGTGAAACCAATTCACATATTGAACCAGTTAATGATATCTACCTGGTCATATTTACACATCATGTAATAGTTTCATAGTGTGTAAATTTATATAAAATAGCACTCAACCTAGTTTTCTAAAAAATATCTCAAACCACCTCTAAAGCCTTCCAAACTCATGAAGAACCCTCGTAATCCCTTGAAACATTTATCCCCAAAATCCATTAATTCAAAAAAAGATACATTCTTGATATTTTGGTCATTTTCCCCCAAAAAATGATCTCTATAATCAAAAGTAACATGACCACCAAGGTTCAAATATGAAGGAAAGCCCAAACAAAAGAGGTTCAACAAAAACTCAAAGAGGGACGTACTGTAACATCCCAGGTAAATACAGAATAAAGCATTTTCATATTTATTAATATTTACGAATTAAATATTAATTTTACTTTAAAGGGGTTTCTATGTCCGATAGCGTACCCGATACGCAACAAAGAGTTTCTTTGAAATCTTACGTTGCACACTAGTAATAAAATAATATTATTTTAAATGGTAGTTAACACGTAGCCGTTGTATTGGCGGGAATGAATAGAAACAACTAAAATATGATTATATATGTTTTTTAAATGGTTTTACATTTTTCCAATAAAATATAAAGGCTTAAAATATGGAAATAATTCAATTTTAGGCATATATACCCTAATTTTCACTAAAGGTTCACTTATCGCCTTTTCATGCCGAACCTCCTTTAAATATAGTTTTGGTCACTCTTATACATTCTATTGGACCAAATAAAATTCTTCTTTAGAATTGGGACATCAAAATTTACTTTGTGTAAATTTTTGGTATTTTTCCGATAAAGTTCATTTTTTTAATGAATAGTGAAAAATGTTGTATTTTAATTCAAAACCTCTTTTTAATCTAATTTTTTTATATGATTAGATTATATTTTTAATTGGTTTTAAAGTGAAATTAGAATATATTTTTACCATTTAATCCAATATTGGTCGTTGGAATTAATTTCACTTTGAAATTGGACTTAAACTAGTGACAATCTTTTGATACTTATTGTTTCATAAAAACATGCTATTTGTTCTGACAGCGGGAATTAATTATTAAATTAATTAATGCAACTTATATGTTTTGAATTTTGTAAAATAGACTTCATTTTTTAATTCGGAATATCAAATATATATTAGGGTGAAGTTTTGGTATTTTTCTGAAAAACTTCAATTTTTGATGAATAGTGAAACCACTAAATGGTACTTATAAAAACTGATTGTTTTAGTTTAAATGAAATTTTACCACCTCTGTGTTTTTAATTTCAAAAATCCGACATACATGGTTGTCATTAGGAAGTAAAATGTAGTTCAATGGGATTAAAATAATTTTTTGGTGAATAGTAACTTTTAAGTTTATTAATCGCGATTAGAGGTAATTGGTGTAGTTTAAGGTAAAAATAATGTTTTAATAATATGAAATGACCTAGACACATGTCTTGCCCTTATTTTATGTGTCATGGACGACCAATACAATCCATGGGTCAACTTGAGGACCCCATGGAGCCACTTTGGTAGGAAAATGATATTAATATCTTTTTATTTAATGTTAAAGTAAAAATGTCACAAACCTGAGTTGTTTTACTAAAACAATTTTTAAATGGGGTTATACAAGTCATATTTTTGACTATAAATATTCATTAGAAGTATAAGAATATTTCCTACATCATGATATTTTTTAATAATTTTTAGACATTAAATAAATTAAATTATTTATGGCATCATGATGATGCAACGATTACCTCATTAATGAACGATTTAAATAAAATGAAAATATAATGTAAACTCTAAGACTTACACTTATAAAAGACCTATTTTATGAGTATATTCCGAACCCTTATCACCTTATCCTAGAATTATATCAATTTGGGACCTTTAAAATCCGAAAATAATTTTATAATAAAGTAAACTTTTATAACTTTCCAAGAGTGCCCCTCCTCTCCTCTTATAAAAGGCCCCCACCTATACCACCTTACCCACACCTCTTAAGCCTTTGGTTCGGCCATGCTCTGCCCACTTTGTCTCTCCACATCCCTCTCTTACTCCTAGAAGCCTCACTTTTGGCATAAGTCTTCCCAAGGAAGCCTTTGATCTCAAATCAAAAAGAGTTACCCATTTTAAAGGTAGTGTTTTCTCTTGTGTTCTTTTGTTTTATTTTGCTTCTCCAACCCTCTAAACTCTTTTTATTCATTTCTTTTGTAACAACTCCAGTATCTTAAATATACTAGGATGTTTTTATAAGAATCATTCGAGCTACACTTACACACACCTACATCCAATGGTTAAAGAACATACTGTTTCTGTGGATGGTGAATTTATGCCTCACGAAACGATGATTGTTCAACACTCATATAACACCTTCAAAGGTGGCCATTAAGATGTAAATATATTTATATATGATATATAATATTTTTATGTTTTCCTTAAGCTTCTGTATTTTTCATTTATATCATGCCTTTATGGTTTCCATTATGGGTAAACGTGATATCTTCATTTTAGGAAGTACGGACTACCGCCCCCTCAAAGTGATTTGATTCGTTAATACCATATGTGGTATGTATAAAGGATAGATTTAATAATATTATATATGATATTATAATGGAATTATAAGATACCTATTTATTATTATGATTTCACTCCATTAAAGTATGAGATAGAAATGAAAGTAGCGTTCATGCGTACGTACGGCTTACCGTCTCCATGAACGGTGCATTTCATTTCTTATCCCCAAATGTAATGTACTATTATAAGTACCTATATATAATGGATATATATGATTTATGTTACATATAAGTGATGAATATAATTTTGGAATTAAAATAAACATACCTGTCATTTAGTTTTAATCTCATTAATATGACATAAAAATGAAAGTAGCGTTCATGCGTACGTACGGCTTACCGTCTCGATGAATGGTGCATTTCATTTCTTACCTCTAAATGATTATTTAATATTATAAATACGTGTATATTATGGATATATATGATATATATGATATCCAAATCATGAATATCATTCTGGATATAATGAACCTTTGACCACATGAACAACATGTAATTGTAAGAAGTCCACTTTCGACTTAAGAACCAAATATCGACAAAACATACATTATTAACTTAAATGATTACATAATGTTTATAACATGGTAATAAGTGATATAAAAGTAATAATGAACTTGAAAAAGGTT
This sequence comes from Viscum album, assembly GCA_963277665.1. Classification (NCBI taxonomy): domain Eukaryota; kingdom Viridiplantae; phylum Streptophyta; class Magnoliopsida; order Santalales; family Viscaceae; genus Viscum; species Viscum album. Next base: position 379,113,687 of record OY728163.1, on the reverse strand, counting down.
CTTAATAAAGTATAAATTAACTCAAGTTTATTATTCAGGATGTTAAAGAACGATCGAGTCAAGTCGGACCTGAGGTAAGGGACTTCGTCTCGATCTCCTTTCATTGAGGAATATTTCGTTTTATACACAAATTTCTTTTATACGGTGTATAAACCCCTTTGACTTTTAATTTTATACAAAAGGAATCTTTTTCTACGAAGCGTTTTACAAAACGACAAAAAAGGAATGTTTCTTTTAACGTACGCGGTGACAACGACCCTTTTCTGTCGTCGCGAGTATTATTTGGTATTTGGATTCCTCAACAAGCCGTAATGTTTTTACAGTGAAATAAATACCATATACTCTTTTCTTTATTTTGGTATTGAAAATGGTTTTTATAATGGATATGTTATGTCAATATATTTAAGTGATATATTGTGATCAAAGTGTGGAAATGTTTTCTTTCCATTATATTTTTTTTATGTCTTATGATTTTATAATGGTACTTGGACATTTAACGGGTGGTTACGTGATAAACCATATGACGGGTGGTGCTATGAATACCAAGACGGGTTGTTACGTTATAACCTCCAATGCATTGGGTATGGAAGTCGGCCGTATGGCTATTCCATTAAGTGATATGTGTAGAAGTTGACCGTATGGTTATTCCATTTAAATATGTTTATGTCCCAAGTTACCTTTATATGTTATGTGTTCTTTATATGAGTTTTATGGTAATATTTTGGTTACAAAATTGTAAGTAATGGTCTTTTATTCATTGAAGGGTTTTTACTACATCATAAAGGTGAAAGGTATTACTTTGATAAAGTATACATGGTTTACTTGTTGTTTTGAAAAACTAACAGTTTTCATTCTTTGTGTATCCCTTACTGAGCTTTTTATTCTCACCCCAAGTTTTTGAAATGTTTTTCACAAGACTTAATGTGGAATAGGGTCAAGGATGGGACTAAGTAAAATTCATGCTATCTAAAACATGGAACTACACATGTTTCTTTTTAAGAGTTTTTATTTTATGGAAACTTAGTAGAAGTGTCTACTTTGTAATCTTTTGAGATGTAATAGTTATGTCCTAATTCTCTAAAACTCTAAACCTGAAAAGATCCTCAATGTGAATTATTCATTTAATTCAATATTAAGTAAGGTTTAAGGTCGGGGCCTTATAGTTGGTATCAGAGGTCAGTTTAGATAACTTTAGGAGTTAAAATTCTATTAAATGATTATCCATAAATATATTTTTTATGGTAAAATTTAAATGATATAGCATTTGAAGATTAACATGTTGCTTCTCCTAAGATATTTCTGCGTTAAGAATGGTTTTTCATAGAGGAAATAGAACAACTTTTCTGGGAAGGAATACAGAGGGAAATAACCTTTCAAATCAGTATCATGAGATGGTCAGAATCAGAACTAAACAGTTTGTTGTAGTGATGGATCAGTTGACTCAGGTGAAAAATGTTGGTTGTTTTCATTTATGATATTTTTGGTGTTTTCTAAAAGTAAAGAGGAGCATGAAATACATTTAAGAGTTATTTTGAAAAAATTGAAAGAAAATAAATTGTATGGGAAATTCAGCAAGTGTGAGTTTTGGTTGCAACAAATTTATTTCCTTGGTCACATTGTTTCTAAAGATGGAATAACTGTGGATCCTGCAAATACAAAAGTTGTTGAAGAATGGCCAAGACCCAAAAATGTAACCGAGATCTGTAGTTTTCTTGGCTTGGAAGGTTACTACCGAAGGTTTGTTGAAAATTTTTCATAGTTATCTAGTCCAATGACTAAGATAACTCGGAAGGGTGTTAAGTTTATCTAGACAAAAGAATGTGATGATTGTTTTCAGGAGTTGAAAAGAAGATTGGTGAATGCTTCAGTTTTGGCACTTCCTTCCAGGAATGGTGAGTTTGTTATCTACAGTGATGCTTCATTGAAAGGACTTGGTTGTGTCCTTATGCAGAATAATTAGGTAATTGATTATGATTCACGTCAGTTGAAAACTCATGAGGTAAATTACCCTACACATGATTTGGAATTAGCTGCTGTTGTTTTCGCTTTAAAAATTTGGAGGCATCATTTGTATGGAATAAAGTGTGAAATATATACTGATCACAAAAGTTTAAAGTATATATTCACTCAGAAAGAGTTGAACATGAGACAGAGGAGATGTCTAGAATTAATCAAGGATTATGATTGTACAATTCATTACCATCCGGGAAAAGAAAATAAAGTGGCTGATGCTTTGAGTCGAAAAAGTAATGCTTCATTAACCATGCTACGTTTGGAACGAGATCCTTTGGTTTTTGATTTAATGAACTTTGTCATAGAAGTTGTTGGTGCAGGAAGTTATTCTGTTTTGTTTCAGGTATCAGTGAGATCATCCCTATCAGACAGAATTAAGCAAGCACAGAGGGAATACAGTGAGTTGCAGAAAAAGGTAGAGCTGGTTCAGAAGGGTAAGTTGCCTGAATTCAACATTGATAATGATTATGTTTTGAGGTTTGGGAAGAGATTATGTGTGCCTGGTGATTCACAGTTGAAGAATGAGTTATTATGTGAGGCTCATAGTTCCCCGTTTTCAGTTCATCCTGACAGTACTAAGATGTACAGAGATCTGCGGGAGTATTACTGGTGGGATGGAATGAAAAGAGTTATTGCTGATTTTACTGTGAAGTGTTTGACTTGTCAGCAAGTTAAAGCAGAGTGGCAGTTACCGAAAGAGATGTTGCAGCCTTTCCCAGTACCATAGTGGAAATAGGAGAATATATCCATGGACTTCATTTTGTGATTTCCAAAGACACCTCAAGGTAATAATGAAATCTGGGTTATTGTTGATCGCTTGACTAAATCTGCTCATTTCCATGCTATACAAGATATTTTTTCCCTAGGTCAACTTTCCCGTTTGTATCTTAAAGATATAGTCAGGTTACATGGAGTTCCCCTCTCCATTGTGTCTGATCGTGATCCCAGGTTTACTTCTAACTTTTGGAAGGGCCTTCAGAAGTCGTTGGGTACTGAATTAAATTTTAGTATAGCTTTTCATCCTCAGTCAGATGGACAGTCAGAACGAACAATTCAGACATTGGAGGATATGCTACGTGCTTGTTCGATGGATTATCAAGGAATTTGGGACCAACCTCTTTCTTTTTTTGAGTTTTCTTATAATAACAGTTTTCATTCCAGTATACAGATGGCACCATTTGAGGCATTATATGGGAAGCGGTGTCGAACTCCAGCTTTTTGGGATGAAGTTGGTGAAAGGAAGCTGATGGGACCAGAATTGGTAGAAGAGATGACAGAAAAAGTTCAGTTGATTCAGAAACACATGATAATAGCTCAGAGAAGACAGAAAATCTATGTGGATAACCGGAGGAAGGGTCTATCTTTCAAGGTGGGTGATCATGTTTTTCTCAAGGTTTCTCCATGGAAAAGTGTGATTCGGTTTGGTAAGAAAGGAAAGATGAGACCAAGGTTCATTGGACCATATGAAATTCTAGAGAGAGTTGGATCAGTTGCATACAGAGTGGCATTACCTCCGAGTTTATCCCAGGTACACAATGTTTTTCATGTTTCGATGTTGAGAAAGTATATGCCAGATCCATCTCATGTTTTGAGCCCGGAGGTAGTTCAGTTGGAAGAGAATCTCTCTTATGAATAACAACCGGTCCAGATTCTTGACCGAAGAGAGCAGGTGTTGTGAAATAAGGTAATTCACCAGGTAAAGGTTTTATGGAAAAACCATATGGTTGAAGAGGCAACGTGGGAATCTGAAAATTCTATGAGGGATAAATACCCCCACTTATTTTGATAAGTGAAGAAAATTGCGAGGACGCAATTCCCAAAAGGGGGGGAGGATGTAACATCCCAGGTAAATACAGAATAAATAATTTTCATATTTATTAATATTTACGAATTAAATATTAATTTTACTTTAAAGGGGTTTCTATGTTCGATAGCGTACCTGATACGCAACAAAGAGTTTCTTTGAAATCTTACGTTGCACACTAATAATAAAATAATATTATTTTAAATGGTAGTTAACACGTAGTCGTTGTATTGGCGGGAATGAATAGAAACAACTAAAATATGATTATATAAGTTTGTTAAATGGTTTTACATTTTTCTAATAAAAGATAAAGGCTTAAAATATGGAAAGAATTCAATTTTAGGCATATATACCCTAATTTTCACTAAAGGTTCACTTATCACCTTTTCATGGCGAACCTCCTTTAAATATAGTTTTGGTCACTCTTATACATTCTATTGGAACAAATAAAATTCTTCTTTATAATCAGGACATCAAAATTTACTTTGTGTAAATTTTTGGTATTTTTCGGATAAAGTTAATTTTATTAATGAATAGTGAAAAATGTTGTATTTTAATTCAAAACCTCTTTTTAATATAATTTTTTTATATGATTAGATTATATTTTGAAATTTTTTTAAAGTGAAATTAGAATATATTTTTACCATTTAATCCAATAGTGGTCGTTGGAATTAATTTCACTTTGAAATTGGACTTAAACTAGTGACAATCTTTTGATACTTATTGTTTCATAAAAATACGCTATTTGTTCTGACAGCGGGAATTAATTATTAAATTAATTAATGAAACTTATATGTTTTGAATTTTGTAAAATATAATTCATTTTTGAATTCGGAATATCAAATATATCTTAGGGTGAAGTTTTGGTATTTTTCTAAAAAACTTCAATTTTTGATGAATAGTGAAACCACTAAGTGGTACTTATAAAAACTGATTTTTCCGTTTAAATGAAATTTTACCACCTCTGTGTTTTGAATTTCAAAAATCTGACATACATGGTTGTCATTAGGAAGTAAAATTTGGTTCAATGGGAAAAAATAATTTTTTGATGAATAGTAACTTTTAAGTTTATTAATCGCGATTAGAGGTAATTAGTGTAGTTTAAGGTAAAAATAATGTTTTAATAATATTAAATGACCTAGAAACATGTCCTACCCTTATTGTATGTGTCATGGACGACCAAGACAATACATGGGTCAACTTGGAGACCCCATGGAGCCACTTTGGTAGGAAAATGACATTAATATCTTTTTATTTAATGTTAAAGTAAAAATGTCACAAACATGAGTTATTTTACTAAAACAGTTTTTAAATGGGGTTATACAAGTCATATTTTTTACTATAAATATTCATTAGAAAGATAAAACGATTTCCTACATCATGATATTTTTTTATAATTTTTAGACATTAAATAAATTAAATTATTTATGGCATCATGATGATGCAGCGATTACCTCATTAATGAACGATTTAAATAAAATGAATAGATAATGTAAAATCTAAGCCTTAAACTTGTCAAAGACCTATTGGATGAGTATATTTAGAACCCTTATCACCTTATCCTCTAATTATATCAATTTGGGACCTTTAAAATCCGAAAATCATTTTATAATAAAGTAAACTTTTATAACTTTCCAAGAGTGCCCCTCCTCTCCTCTTATTAAAGGCCCCCACCTATACCACCTTACCCACACATCTCAAGCCCTTGGTTCGGACATGATCTACCCAATTTGTCAATAAACATCCCTCTCTTACTCCTAGAATCCTAACTTTGGGCAGAAGTCTTCCCAAGGAAGCCTTTGAGCTCAAATCCAAAAGAGTTACCCGTTTTAAAGGTAGTGTTTTCTCTTGTGTTTTTTTTGTTTTATTTTGCTTCTCCAACCCTCTAAACTATTTTTATTCATTTCCTTTGTAACAACTCCAGTATCTTCAATATACTAGGATGTTGTTATAATAATCATTCAAGCTACACTCACACACACCTACATCCAATGGTTAAAGAACATACTGTTTCTGTGGATGGCGAATTTCTGCCTCACGAAACGATGATTGTTCAACACTTATATAACACCTTCAAAGGTGGCCATTAAGATGTCACTATATTTATATATGATATATAATATGTTTATGTTTTCATTAATCTTCTGTAGTTTTCATTTATTTCATACCTTTATGGTTTCCATTATGGGTAAACGTGATATCATCATTTTAGGAAGTGCGGACTACCGCCCCCTCAAAGTGATTTGATTCGTTAATACCATATGTGGTACGTATAAAGGATAGATTTAATAATATTATATATGATATTATACTGTAATTATAATATACCTTTTTATCATTATGATTTCACTCCATTAAAGTATGAGATAGAAATGAAAGTAGCGTTCATGTGTACATACGGCTTACCGTCTCTATGAACGGTGCATTTCATTTCTTATCCCCAAATGTAATGTACTATTATAAGTACCCATATATACTGGATATATATGATGTATGTTACATATAATTAATGAATATAATTCTGGAATTAAAATATACATACCTCTCATTTAGTTTTAGTTCCATTAATATGACATAGAAATGAAAGTAGCGTTCATGCGTACGTACGGCTTACCGTCTCCATGAACGGTGCATTTCATTTCTTACCTCTAAATGATTATGTAATATTATAAATACATGTATATGATGGATATATATGATATATATGATATCCAAATCATGAATATCATTCTGGATATAATGAACCTTTGACCACACGAACAACATGTAATTGTAAGAAGTCCACTTTAAACTTAAGAACCAAATATCAACAAAACAAACATTATTAACTTAAATGATTACATAATGTTTATAACATGGTAATAAGTGATATAAAAGTAAAAATGAACTTTAAAAAGGTTCTTAAGAAAGTATAAATTAACTCAAGTTTATTATTCAGGACATTAAAGAACGATCGAGTCAAGTCGGACCCGAGGTAAGGGACTTCGTCTCAATCTCATTTCATTGAGGAATATTTTGTTTTATACAAAACTTTCTTTTATATGGTGTATAAACCCCTTTGACTTTTAATTTTATACAAAAGGAATCTTTTTCTATGAAGCGTTTTACAAAACGACAAAAAGGAATGTTTCTTTTGACGTATGCGGTGACAACGACCTTTTCCGCCTCCGTGAGTATTATTTGGTCTTTGGCTTCCTCAACAAGCCGTAATAATTTTAAAATGAAATAAATACCATATACCCTTTTATGTATTTTGGTATTGAAATGGTTTTTATAATGGATATGTTATGTCAATATATTTAAGTGATATATGGTGATCAAAGTGTGAAAATGTTTTTTTTTCATTATATTTGTTTTATGTCTTATGATTTTATAATGGTACTTGGACATTTAACGGGTGGTTACATGATAAACCATATGATGGGTGGTGCCGTGAATACCAGGACGATGCATTGGGTATGGAAGTCGGCCGTATGGCTATTCCATTAAGTGATATGTGTGGAAGTCGACCGTATGGTTATTCCATTTAAGTATGTTTATGTCCCAAGTTACCTTTATATGTTATGTGTTCTTTATATGGGTTTTATGGTAATATTTTGGTTACAAAAGGGTAAGTAATGGTATTTTATTCAGTGAATAGTTTTTACTACATCATAAAGGTGAAAGGTATTACTTTGATAAAGTATACATGGTTTACTTGTTGTTTTGAAAAACTAACTGTTTTCATTCTTTGTGTATCCCTTACTGAGATTTTTATGCTCACCCAAAGTTTTTGAAATGTTTTTCACATGACTTAATGTGGAATAGGGTCAAGGATGGGACCAAGGAAAAGTCATGCTATCTAAAACATGGAACTAGACATGTTTCTTTTTAAGAGTTTTTATTTTATGGAAACTTAGTAGAAGTGTCTACTTTGAAATCTTTTGAGATGTAATAGTTATGTCCTAATTCTCTAAAACTATAAACCTGAAAAGATCCTCAATGTGAATTATTCATTTAATTCAATATTAAGTAAGGTTAAAGGTTGGGGCCTTATACGTACCTAGAAAATGATGGGATCTTATGACCTCTCTACCATAAAACAAATTATCCTTGATCTTCTCCAAGAATAATTGTGGGGTATCGGTGAACAAGTCTGGATTCTATGATTACATATCAAATTCCCTCTCCCAGGTATCCTCTTGAACACACTCAGGCTTCCACTACACTCAAACTAGAGGTATAGTCTTTCTCAATATATAATTTTCACTATGGTCCGCAATCCGTATTTGATGCTCCTTAAAGGACTCATCTACATCAATCTTGATGAAATTAAATTTTGCCACAAGATAAGGGTTAGGATAATATCTATTAATATATGACATGTGAAACACATCATGCATGGAACTATAGTGTTGTTGAAGGTTTAATTAGTACGTCACTGGACTAACCCTTTCCACTATCTCAAACAGTCTGAAAAACATGGGTGCTATCTTTCCCTATTTCCTGATATGACGATTCCCCAAACTAGGTGACACCCAAAGGAAAACTTTATAACCAACCTCAAACTCTAGAGGTCATCTTCGATGGTCATTATAAAATTTATTCCTTCTCTTCATGGTCACTAACTACCTCTTATTCAACTGAACCTGCACATACATCTCCTATATAAGACTAGGTCCAACAAGAACTGACTCACCTACCTCTAACAAAAAAAGAGGTGAACAGAATGGTCTTCAATAAAAATCATAGAAAAGTTATATCTGGATTGATTCATGGAGTCTATTGTTATAAAAAACTTCATGAGTTTTAAATGTTTCTCCCATGAACCACTGAAATGTAGAACACAATCTCATAACATATCCTCTAGAATTTGAATAATCCGCTCAGATTGACTATCTATATATATATGATATTATATTCTCCTAATAACCTATAATCTCAAGCCTTATCTAGACCCTTCTATAACTAGGACATCAAACTAGGATCTCTATCAAAAATGATACTCCTTGGAACAATGTGAAATTGTACTATCTCTTTCATGTAAAGACTACCCAGATCATCAACAGTGAAGGTCTCCTTGATAAGAAAAAATTAGTCCACCTTCGTTAGTTGATATAAAATCACCCATAATGCATCATTATTATGAAGGGTCATGGTTAATCCTGTCACTAAATCCATAGTTACATCATCTCATTTCAATTGTGGAGGTAGAGGTTTCAACAACCTAGCAAGCCTCTAATGCACGACTTTCACCTACTGATAGGTGAAACATCTCACAAAAAATCCTACTACCTGCTTATTCATCCCCAACCACCATCACTGTCTATGGAGATCATGATAAATCTTTTTCAGATCTAGATACACCGCCCATCTAGAAGCGTGAAACTCTCTCATCAGCTCCTCACGCAAGCTCATAGGAACCCATACTCAGCCATGGAAAAGAAGAGAAATTATGTTGCCAAGATACCATCCAAATGGTAGATCCCTACAATATGATCTATCTCTAAAATATAATCCATTTATATTAGATAACTTCTCTTCATTGATTCGGTCCAAAATTATAGGAATAATAGATGTTGAATTCAGATTAACTCATCCCTCGGACTCCTAAACATCTAGATGCATGTCTATAAAAGTTCCATCATCTAACACTCATTTCAAGACTCCCACACTTCCTATTTATAAATATTCTATCTTAAGGCATTGAAAATGATGTTTCTCTTTCCTATTGAATAAGTCAACTCAAAGTTGAAAGACTACAAATACTCAAACAACCTTATATGACGATGGTTTGAGTCCCACTGAGAAAAGATTTACCTAAGGCTTTGTTAGTCCATGTACACCACAAACCTCTCACCCATAAGATGATGTATCTAGCATATTAGGTCATTTACCACCACATCTAACTCCAGATTTTGAGTAGGATAATTTCTCTCATGCGGTCTTAGTTTCCTAGATCCATAAGCAACCACTCGGCCCTCCTACATCAGAACTACTCTGAGACCAACTCTAGATGCGCCGCAATACATTAGTTTTCATATTTTGGTTTGGCACTATGTTTTTCTTTTATTATTTTACTTATATTATCATACTTTTTATTTTAATTATTTCTTTCTTTTAAATATACAAATTATTGAATATTTGGATTATTATGGGCTAAATTATTCCCAATTGTAGTTCTTGATGCCCAAGTTCTTGTTCCTAGAACATGGTGATTTTGAACACCCTTTGGGTCTTAGCATAGGCCATCTTGGGTATTCAATTTAGGGATTATCCATTTTTAACACTTTTTCTCTACTATTTCCTTCCATTGAAAAAACATTTCAAATACATCATAATTATATCTATGAAATTAAATTCATACCTTCCTCATGGTATCATCAATGAAGGTCCCTAAGAATTATGACCTTCCCTGAGATTTGATATGATTTACCCACAAAACATTCATGTGAACAAGATATATCTTCTTACCCTTTGGTGTCCTCCTGCTCAGGTTGGAAACACCTTCCATTTATTTTATACTATACAACCCTCACAACTTTTAAAGTCTGTATGATCCAGCTTCAAAATTATTTTATCCACTAGAACCTTCATTTTATTCTCACCAAGATTCCCATGATGGTAGAATCATAACTCTAAACTATCATATGTTATAGTTACTATAGTTTTCACTCCATATAATCATCTAATAAGATATAACTTTCAAACTATTATTAATTTAACTACAACCATAGAACCTTGAGTGTTCTTCCATATTTTATTACAAAATCTCATCCTGAATCCCACTTCATCCATATATCATATGGAAATCAAATACATCCCAAAACCATGTGTATTATAAATATTCTTATAATCAAGGAAACTTCTATTATCCATTTTAACTTTTCCATAACCCTTCCCCACAATTTCAAGAGCTTCATCACTCATCAAATGTACCTTACTAAACCTTATAGATATAAAATTTTCTATGCATCCCCTCTCTACCATGGAGTATAATGATGCACCAGAATAAATTTTCTAGGATTCCATCAGAACATACACACTCAATAGTGTATTACTAATTCTTTAAAATTTAGTAAAATTCACAAAACAGGTACTTACAGACATTTCCCTTATGAAATTTTATCCTATTCCCTAGTAGTTATTCCTGATATGACCTATCTTACAACAATTCCCACATTCATATCTAAGACCATTCGACTTTACTCAGATCCTTATGTTTGATTTATCATATGAATTCCTATGACTTGAATTATGATAATGTGACAATCCTATTTTATATATAAGTGAGGAATACTAGATAGTTATTGAACCACTCATTATCTGAGTTCTTTATTTTAGATAATCCCACAATGATCTTCAACACTAAGTCAGACTTCTAGTAATAATTACTCATGATCATTTCAATTCCCTCCCATCTATCTAGATGTTTTGATAATAATAATAATTCCCAAATATCTTCTATGAAATTCACATTAACGGATTTAAGTTGACTTCTGATCATTTTTAAATCATTAATATGATTATTATTAGAACTATCTTCCAATAATCTCATGATGAATAGTCTTTTTATCTGGAACACCATATTGATTTCTAAAGTCTTCTCATACATGTCAACCAAAATTTTCATGAAATATACTAATTTTTTCACCTATATGATGTTAAAGTATAAAATATAATCCAATAGATCCATAAGAGTCTAAGCACTTTTTTATCTTGTCTCTCTCATTCTATATTATCCATCTTATCATGCTTGATTCTAGTAATGGACTGTTATAGGTCTTTTTGAATGAGATAATCCATTATCTTCATTCACCAAATGACAAATTATTTCCCATTGATCATATTAACTAATACATTAGCATCATCTAAAATCATTTTTTTGATTATTAGAAAAAATCCCACTAAATAGAAAATTGTCACAAGAAAGTGAATGTTACCTAATATTTTTATGAGTGTGAAATTCCAATTCTAAACCAAGTTTTGATATAATTTTTTTGGGGGATATAGATAGACCAATAATCCACCAGAATCACTTCCTTTAGATTTTATGTTCAATAGACAATCAATCTCTAAGGATTAGACTAATTAGATATCAACCTCTGATCCAAATATACAAAAAGATAGGAAGTTTAGACACCCTACTGGTTGAAACAAGTCTCATATGTCATGTACATCTAAACTAAGTGAAAATATTAAATATAAGTGAAGACATAAAAGAAATGAAAAATAATAATTTTTAATGGTTCAGATAGTTAAGTCCTTTACCCATAGGAGAACAATATTACAATATTTATATCACTTTAAAGATATAATTTTTGCAACCACAATGAGAAATATATCTTAATAACTAATTAATCTATTTTTCTAATCACTCTAAATCGCACATATACAAGTTTTCCCACCCCATATATATACTGGGATCTATCTAGTTATCCATTTTCTCCTCCATTAACAATTCATAGATGAACCATTGTTTTATCTTAATTAATATTCATACCCTTTAATATTTGACACCTGTAAATGAGGCATGTGAACATGAAAGTTACATTTCAATTGTAACTACTGCTAGCACCATCTAAAAAACTAAACACTATCTAATACACATCCATTGGACATAATCCATGTCTGGTCAACTTGCCTTTACTAGAGAATCCCATTTGACACTACCATCACCCCAAGAACAGTTTATCATCTAGTTCTATCACCATCGGTTAGATGTAGTGTAATTTGAAGATAAATCCCTAACCTAATAGTAACCTGGTTGTATGTTGATGGAGGTAGTTACAACCTCATTATAAGAACTATCCAATTCATAACATGAATTTTTTATAAATTTTTCATGCCTTGAAAAGTACAATTAATTACTTATTTTATAATAGGTTCATTATTTAATCAGATCGTAGAATTCTATGGTGTATCTTCTCTCTACTATATTAGGATACGAGGCAATGAAGGTTGGAGGAGTATCTTTATACTATTGATTTTGAGTTATTTTATACACTATATAAGTTTAAAATTATGGCAGATACCCTGGGTAGAAAGATTCGATAAGTGATGAAATAAGAGGAACAATGTTAGATGATGGTATTAATGGTTGGTTAGTATCTATAAGCTCATGAAGAAGTAAGTAGTTTGGATTTACAAAAATTACACCTTTCCTTATCACCTATGGACCAAGAAAAGTATGGGAAATTCTTGATGCTTATTATAAGTGGATTAATGGTGCCTCAAATGTTTATGATAGAATGGATGGGTGGCCTCTAGTAGTAGTATAAATAATCTTTTTTTAGGATAGAGTGTTTGTTTCTTTAATATTGAAGAAAGATGTTATGGGTCCATTCTATAACTCTAATTTGACAGTTTATCCCAAAGTGGAGAAGATGTATAATAACATTAGATAAAATCACTAGTGGGTAGGGATGAAGAGGTGTGTATTTAATTATATCTCCCAGTGTATTTCATATCTATAAATTAATGCATACCACCAGTAACCTATGTTACTTTTACAACCTTTTCCTATGATGACTTGGTAATGCGAAGTCATTGAGATGAATTTTAAATTGTATCAGAATGTGTGGATATGGAACTATAAAAGGGGTTCAATTATAGTATAAAACATGGATAATAAATTTTATTCCACTCAAAAATTATGTTGATCATATGATATAATATTTCAATCAAATTTGAGTAAAAAATCTTAAATATAGTATAATTCATTATATCGGTGGTTTGAATACTTCCCTATAAAATAGTAAGTATAATAGAAATAAAAAAAAATATTAAAAACAAATAAATATTAGAAAAATATGCATATTATTGAGTGACAACTCAAATAAACTTAAAGAATGTCAGTTATAAAAAATCATTAAAGGAAACATTCACTATTAGACCAAAGTGGTTGGTGGTTTGTAACAAAAAAAATGTATCCCCACCCATATAGCGACTTGGTTTTTTCCTTGTAAAACTTTAAAATATTTTTATATATATTTGTAAAGCTAGGCACTATGACAGTGTGCAATTCTGAGGCTCTGTGTTCCTGAAAATAATTTTATAAAAATATTAAATATATTTTATATTGAGCATGCATGGTTAATTAAAGAAAGCGAGGTAAGTCTTAAATGATTGATCGCGTCAGAAATCTGAGACCACTTTTGGGTCCAGAACATGGCATTTTCCCTAGGCACAATATAAAGTTAGTCGGTGTGGGATGTTTAGATCACTCGCTCTTTTGTGGTGCATTTAATTGATTTAATTAATTTAATTAATTTAATTAATTAATTAAATAAATTCATTTTTGATGTAATGAATGGTTATAAATATGTGGTTAGAGTATTTCAGCCAATGTAGGGGTATAATCCTCCCACCATCGGTGGATCTCTCTTTCCCCCACCCTTTGGAAATTTCTTTGAAGAACGAATAATAATGAATGAGGGAACATCAGATCAGATCAGATCAAGACATGAGGAATGAAACGGATCATCCTCCTTCATTGGAGAACGTGTTATTCACCAATGATTGGTTCAATAAATAGGTAATAATCTTATTTTGGTGTTTTCAACTTTAGATTAAAAATATTGAGTATATAGAACATTAATCTTCGATCTTTTACCCTGTTGCAAACCATTACATGAGCTTGAGTATTAAAATTCAATTCTTTATCAATTTTTATAATACAGATTTCCCTTTCTTGATCATCTTTCCAATAATTCTTTTCCAACAATCATAAAAGATTTGTTTATGTGATTTTCCTTCCCCCGTTCTATGTGTTATTCACCATTGGAACCCCACAATTCCTGGATTGATAGTTGTCGGGCGAACTGAGATCGATCAGGCACCCATATTCGAAGAGGATTTGTGAAATGGAGATAAAATCATGAGTAGAGCATAGATTTAGGATTGTCATGATGAATGGATGGTGAATCCAAAGGTGTTGTGCTAGATCACCAATGAACAGAGGTGTGGCAGATTTTGGAAGAATCTTTCAAACCCTCGTTGTTGAACGAGGCCTATTCATGATAAACGGTGATGGGAATCCATGTTCTTCAGCCAGATTTGGAGATTTTGGAATGAAATCAGGCGTTTTCACCCACGGTTGAAGCAGATTTGAAGTGTGAGGCCAGATCAAGGAAACTCTAAGGTTTCTAGAAAACCCTAACTACACGTTGTGTTCAACAAAAAACACACAAGATGTAGTCTCCCTCAATGCCATTGATAGGGTTTGGGAGGAGATAAGGATGACATGGTGTGTACTTCTCTTGAAACATTGTGTATCAACTTCCTGTGTGAAGCAAGCCATGTAAAGTAACACACAGCAAGACACATGCAATGTTCCGATTACACAGACACAGGTTGGACACATGAGCAGCATCTCGTGTGGACCAACATGACATGTATCGAAGTACACAAACATGGGGTTTGAGTACATGAACATGGCCAATGGACATGGCCCGGTCTCTGGATAGGTAGGACATGCCATGTATCTCCTTCATTTTAACTCATATTTTGGCCAGTGAGATGCCTATCCTAAGTTTTTTTTCCACATTGAACATGATGATACCCTCAGAATCATATTTCGAGATGCAATGTGGATTTTCTAGGTTGGCATGCATAGAGGCAACACCTGATGACAATAGCGATCATACAAAATCACCAGAGCAGTTCTGGTCTTACCCTCCAATAGGTTTGGATAGTAGAATTTCATGATGGAAGTACCAGGCTTACCCTCAATTAGGTTTGGGTATTGGAATTCCCCAATGTAATTACTGAACTTACCCCTCCAGTAGGACTGGGTAGTGGTGTTCCTCGATGATCTTTCTGAACCCTCTAGTAGGAGCTAGGTAGTGGAGTTACTCGACGTTTCGATTGTACCCTCTAGCTAGTCTGGGCAGTGGAACTCCCTGATAACATCTTCCAGTTGTAACCCTCCTACCAGGTTGGGTAGTGTTGTTTCCCTAACGACTCATCAATCTTACCCTCCAATAGGACTGGGCAGTGGCATTCCCCGGTGACCTTCCTGAGCGGTACTCTCTAGCCGGGGGGGCAGTGGCATAACTTGATGACTACCAAAGAAGGAACCTCTTAGAATACCAATGCATGAGATCCTTTCCAAGACTTGTGACCCCTTGACTATGCAGCATAGTGATGAGGTGTGGTTTGATATACCTTTGGACTCATGAAAAAGAGGGGCACTTTCCCTACCAAGATGTGTTCTTGTGACGCGAATTAAAACCATGAGGGAAATTCAGTGTCATCTAAAGTGGATAGTATCAAGGTGTGATGATTTAGACCCTTCTAATTATGTTTCCTGGGTAGACATATGAGGTTTTGTGCATTGTATTTGGACTTACTTTGGAATTATTGTATAATCATCTTCTTGGGCTGAGCTGTGAGATAGAGATCCCCTTACTCTCTCGTTAGGGATTCTTTGACTAAGAATATATATATATATATATATATATATATATATATATATATCATGTTACAGTACTCACTCCATGTGTTTTTGTTACTCTCCTTCTATGGGAGGTGAAGACACACGAGGTATGTCATGTGATTTCCATGTCTAGATTCTCATGGTTGGAAAAGTATACTCTCCTGCTATAGATAGAAAAGACTCGATGATAAGTTCATCTTCTCACTATTTCAGGCTCCTTTTTTAAATTAGTCTACTTTAACTCTCTTGTTGGGTTGAGTTTTTAACTTATATCGTACCTTGTTATATCAACTACTTTCCTCTTTAGTTGTATCTCTTATTTATCCCCCTTCGCCTTTTCGGGGTGTTCTACTGGGTATGTATATACTCACCCCTGCATGGGATTCTCCCAACATGTGTCATGTCTTTTTCAAATGGTGGACAAGTCGATCATTTAGAGGAGCTTAGGGATATGGACTGCTTAGACCACATACGGTGGTCATAGCTTAGGACACAGGAGATAGGATCTCAACTGCTTTACTCTTATCCAGTTTGTCAGGTTGGGACATGTTTCTATGTGGGTGTGTATTTTTTCCTTTTATTTTTAGTTTATACTACTACACTTCATCGTTTTTAGTGGTTCATGCCTCTTTAGTTTATATATAGCAATGTTTCATCTTTTGTTTCTTTCCCTCTGCACTTTTTCATTGATTTGGATGCATGTCTATGTCCAAGTACTTATTAAAAGGCCACCCTGAGTTAGTTATGTATTCGACTCTATTTGTTACCCATTTTCCTATAGAGTAGGACTTGGGGTAGTTGCAGCTCGATCCCCAGTATAGGTCAGGTCGTGACAAAGTGATATCAAAGAAAGTTTATTCCTTGGGACGTAATTCAGATGTTACCCCTTAAAAGGATTGGTTGGGTTTAGTGAAATAGTGTTGAAGTGTCTCGAGAGAGGATCTCAGGATAGGGAGTCTAGTGATGGTGCAGACGGTTGATGTACCCATTAACTAGGACCCTGATTACCCACTTATTGATTTGGAACCCTGATACATTTTTTGTAGGGAAAAATGGTACATTAATCATATAGGATTGAGACTTTGATTGTCCTCTTTATATTACCTCCCCATTTTCATTAATATATATATATATATATACTCATCTGACCACGGAACTCCTTGATAATTTTTAGGATGCCTCTACGATGACAGTCATCCAGGATACCAGCTCTATCGAATGAAGACAACCCTATGAGTGATGAGGCCTCAGTTCATGGCCCATCCTACGATCCCCTTCCTCTAGGAGGATAGGTAGCAGCACCTCCCCTTGTTGAGTTGTCACACCCAAACTTTTAAGATAATATTATTTTATTATTTTATCAGATTTTGAAACTTTCTATCGAGCTGCGAGCCTAACCTGTTTGAAATTTTTTCATTTTGTTGATGAATGAATGCTTCGCCCTTGACATCGTATGGTGTATGGCATGGCCTATTCAAAGCTGTGCGACCTTTCCCGGGTCACCGTGTGGCCTGCCTCATGTTCAAGGCAAATAAATAAAATGAGTTTTAATAATTTATTTTAATAATAATAATAATGGTACTTATTATTATTATTATTAAGTTCACTACATTTATTAATATAGTGTTGTTATTATTAAGTTTTTTTTGTGTTACCTCTTCCAACCAGTCACGACCCCCCCACCCCCATTTCCCTACCTTGTTTTTTTTGCCTCCCCCCTCAACCCGCTGCTCTTCTCCCCCTCCATATGAAGTCGCGGCGCACCCCCCCCCCCCACCACCTTTCCTCTCCCACTCGCGCTACCCCCTCCGGTGAGGGACCTCCAGCACACCTCCCTCCCTTTGGCCGCTCTCCCTCCAGTGGCCTCACTCTAACGGCACCCCTACCCTACTCGCAGGAGTCTGTCATGACCCCCCTCCTTCCGGCCGGTTCTCTCTCCATCGTCCCCCCCCCCCTCTCCCTCCGATGAGCGGCACTCCATCCAGCGAGTGGCCTTCTTCTGGATAAACCCTCTTCTTCCCTCTGGTATCCCCTTTTTTCCTCTTAGCTAGGGTTTTGGATCATTTTTATTTGGGGTTTAGGATTAGAGTTGGTATGATATTATATTTAGCATTAATTCTTGATATATTTTTCTGATTCCGTTTTTTGTTTTAAGTCCCTTGTAGTGCGATTGACGTGTGGCGGAGTTTTCACATTGCGTCTGCGATGTTTCGACACCGAAGGTAGGTGTTTCCGCATATAAGTTTTGTTTGATGAATTAATTTTCTTGTTTAATTAATTTAGGATGTTCTTTAATTAATTTTTTGAGTTCAAATTGTGTTTATTTGGTGAATTATTTTACTTCCTTAAATAAATTTAGTGTTCTGTGATTGATCTGTTTGGTGCGAAACTAGTATTAAAGAAGTTTAGTATGCCTTTGATATTTTATAGCATATTTGTATATAATGGGGTGTGTTTTTGATGAAAACTCTTGTTGTGTTATTTGATGTTAATTTATAAATTGTGGATTTGGTTATTTAAAATTTTGTAAGTGATGTGAATGATGTTTGGAAAGGTTTTTAGTGTGCATTTGATTTTAAAAAAGAAAAGTAATTTGGGTGTTTTGAGGTGTTTCCTATGTTGCATCATTAATGGTTGTTTTATGATTTATATAATTGATTTATTTAAGGACTTTAAGGCTGCAAAATCTGGTTGCGTGTGGTATTGTTGGGCACTTTTCCTTCAAAAGGGGATTTTGAATGTTTTTCTTTTGCTGAAAACCCTTGATGCGTTATTTTGAAATGTTTTCTATATTTTTAAGTGTTCAAATTGTTTTATTAAATTATATGTGTAGTGCGTTGGACCTTTCTATGATGGTTTCAAGTTGCGGGTGTCAAGAACGCCTACATGTGCATGTATAAGATAAGACATATACATATAAATTCCCTCTTTGTACATATTCCCTCATGGCGCGGGGAATATGTGCAATGCATCTAGGGGTATTTATATATATGTGTATAAATTCATGTTCATGGAAGTGCATAGGGTCGGTTCAAGTGGTCGTCGACAAATAGCGACAAGTTTGAGGTAGGTCCCCTATTCCCTAATATTTAACTAGAATTTCCATTTTTTCTTGATGTTTCTTTAAAAGTATTTCCTTGTTTTTTTATTTTAAATCAATATGCACTATATATATATGGTTGTGGTTCTCAAAAATTGGTTTCATAGGGGTTGAACATGAAATGGGTATTTCCAAAAGATGTCTGGCCATTCGTTCGATTTTGTTATGAAAGTGTAATGACATGCATTATTTTTAAAAAGGGGTTCCAATGTGATTTTCAAAATGGGTTTTGGTGTGAACATGAGATTAAAGGATGGTTTGATCTCCTTAAAAGTATTACTTAATTTTAAGTGTGGTTTTAAGCTTGTTTTAAATATATAGTACCTTTATGTGTTTTAAAATGATGAATACTCCTTATAAAGTGATGAGGCTTGTTTGGCACTTTGAGATTGGTTTGCGAAAATGGAAAACCCCTCTTGAGACATTCCCCTTAATTTGAAAAATGTGATGCAAGTGTTAATGTGTGGTTTGTGATAAGTTCCTTGTGTAAAGGCTTGTGCGTGGTTGTGTGATGTAAAGAGGGAGAATGCGATTAAGGAGGGAGATCGGTGGTGAGAGGTTGAATGAGTTTTAGATAAGGAAAGTGTTATGTACATATATATGTGATTGATAAAGAAAACTCACCACAAGTTGAAATAGAGAACGATGGGGAAACCTATGTATCTAGGTGGGAGACCAGGACTAGTACGCTAGATGACCCGGCAGGGGTTCGTCCTGGTTCATCTAGTAGGATTGTCACAACAACACTAACTAAACATATGAATTACTGAGGGTCGTGGTCTTCTAAGCCACGTTTTTTGAGGTTCATGGTCTTCTAAGCCATGTTTTTCTGAGGGTCATGGTTTCTAAGGCACGTTTCACCGAGGTACGAGGTCTCTAGGTTCCCACTTGTTCTAGATACCTATAGGGATTACCCATGGTGCTCATTTGTGACATGCTTCTTGCAATGTAACTTTCTTTTCAGTTGTTTCATATTTGATGTCTTGTTTGTGAAAACCATATTTTAATCCAAACTGGTTTCTTTTCATTTTGAAACGTTAATGCATGTTTGGAGCCTATTTTGAAAATGTAGTGGGAGTGAAATGATTTACCTAAAATTGCAAACTCATTACTTGAATTTGAAAAGAAGGAGAAACATTATTTTATTATATCTTATTTTGAAACTGGCATAATTGGATTTATTACTAAAGGCGGGGGCATGGGTCGTGGTTATATTTTGGAATTCCTACTGAGCATCTTGGTGTTCATGCCTAATTTACTTTTTATTTGCAGGTTCCAGTCTTGTATTGCTTTTGGGAGCGAGTGTGGTTTACATTCCGTGGTGACCCACCGGGTGACCTAAGGTCTGTCACGTCGCTTATTTAATTCTATTTTCCACTTCCAAGTTGTTTGGTTTATTTCCATTTATTTATATTCTTGTTTAGTTTATCTTTATTCATCTTTTTTATGGGACAAAATGTTCCCAACTGGTTTATTTTGATGCCTGACACTAATTGACAGCCTGTGGGGATCGGGAATGCCCTTCGGGCCATGTCGCAGACCATCTCGGGTGACTGGTTTAGGATCAACCCAGGTTGGTTCATGAAAAAATGGTATCAGAGGAGGCCCTTGTTATTTGGGGTGTCGGGTAGCTTGGTGATTAGGTGTTTCGGGACTCGGTAGGTAGGTGTGGGAAGGACATCATGAACCCTTTCCCATCCTGAGACTCGAGTTTCCAGGGGTAGTCTGGGATTTTTGTTTTTCTTTTGCTTAGTCTATGTGGATAAGGGATGAAAAAGGAAGTGATCTGGTGTTACGCGATGAGCTTGCATGGAGTAGCGACCCATGTACAGCCCGATTACACGGTTCAAGGTACTTCCTGTGGTGGATGCTCGCTCGTACCATGGTCTACTAAGCCATGTTACCGGGTTGACATAACCACTAGTCCCTTATTTTTGGAAGTTTTTATGTGAGTTATGTTTGGGATTAGTTTTGACTGACTTGAATGAATTTCAAAAATGAAAATGGTTCCTAGAAAAAAAAGGTTTCAAAAGGGAATTTGGTTTTGGAGTGGAAAAGTGGTTTTGAAGTGGAAATTGTTTTCTTTTAATGAAATGTGGGTTCAAAGGGGAAAATGGGAGGTGTTTTGGAAGTTGTTTTGGGATCTTGGAAACACATTTTGGAATGTGAATTGGAAAATGTTTGAGGATTTTGAAATATATTGCTTTAATGATAAGTGACATTTTCAAATTGGTTGAGAATTTGTGCTTTATGCTAAATGATCTATTTTATAAGTGAGAAGTGTCTTGAATTGACCCTCGGTATTCTTATGAGTGATCACATACATTAAGGTGTGCATGTGGCAAGTGGATAATTGGTGGTATGTGGGGATGGTTGCATGAGCTATCACAAGGGTACATGTATATGTGAGACTTCATGGGATACCAATGGTGGGTACCTAAGTTGTTTTGTTTTCTGAAAAAAATGGTTTTCAAAAAGGTAATTTAAATTTTTTGAAAGGTGAGTAAGCAATTGTTTAGTGTTATTTCTTTTCCGTGTTTGGTATTCTTTTGTTTGGTATCCTTTTCTTTGGTTCTTGGTTTTGACATACTGAATTGAGGTAGGAATATTGATTTGAGTTTGAGATTTAGTTGTGATTGAAGTGTGATATTTTGATTTAGGATGAGTTTTGAT
Organism: Viscum album; assembly: GCA_963277665.1. Taxonomy (NCBI): domain Eukaryota; kingdom Viridiplantae; phylum Streptophyta; class Magnoliopsida; order Santalales; family Viscaceae; genus Viscum; species Viscum album. The sequence continues at coordinate 379,091,679 of OY728163.1, read as the reverse complement.
TAGACTTGGTGCCTCTTGTTTTTGAGTATGCCACCCAGAAAAGTCCCAGAGGGTTCTAGTGAGTCTCTTCTAGTTGTTGGTTCTACCCAGACTCTTAGCGGAGTTGGGGAATTGAATTCGTTTTTGTTGTTGTCTTTCTTCCGTGGTTGTCATGATCTATTGAAGGTAGTGGACTGACTTGGTGGGATCATTGTTGTTTCCAAGTTATTGGAAACTCCCAAAGCAATGAGAGTTTGTGCTGGTTTGGGTTCATTTGAGGGTTCAACTTTGGATTGGTGTGGGAGAAAATACCAGCATCGTTGCATAATGGGATGTCTTGGAAGCTGTTTAAGACCACTTCTGTCTGATGGTTTATACTGAAGGAGGTGAAAGTGAGGAAAGTGACAGAGCTCGTGAGTTTCCAGCGAGGACAACGGATTGTGAAGGCTTACGTTAGGAATTTAAATGGGTTGATTACCTTCTCTCTAGAGGTAGCATCATGAAATCAGTAAAAGTATCTCTTGTGTGGGGTCTTGGTCTTGGGTTCAAGGACTGATTCTTTTTGGTGTTTGGGATGGTTCCCCATTCAGTGAGAGAAAACCGGAGGAACCTATCTCAGACAAGTTTTCTCATGAATTCCATATTCTATTAGTTGTTCCACTCTCTTGTTCTCTTCTGGTATGGATGGTTTGGGTACTCTAAGTTGCCATGTCATCATCCTTCGAAGACTTGCTGTCGGTGTGGTCATTTGGGAAACTTAGAGAGGTTACTCTAGCGGAAACACCAAAAGGAGTCTCGACCAGAGGATGTCATCTCCTGATTGTGGGGAAGTTGATGCTTCAAGACATCAGAGCTCCAACCACAAGTCTTGGAGTGAAGCCTTTCATGTAGTTAGGAATCATGGTGTGTGGTGCACCTTGATCTAACTTTTGTCTCCAGTGTTGAAATAGGGACAATTTAAACTTCTCTATTCAAGCTTCCTCGTCTTTGAAGGGTTTTTTTTGCTGTAAGAGGTGCATAGGTATCTTTTTCTCTTTTTGGTCTTTGTTATTTTAATACCCCACCTTGGTTGTAAAAAGGCATGGTGATATCTTTTTCTTGTAATTCCAGTAGTTTCGCATCCTCAAATATGAGATTTGAATTTTATCTCTTTATAGTTGTGAGTCTCAAGATGATTGTCTCTCTTGTGTGGATAGATCCATTGGTGACCCGTTCTTGTTTTAGGATGTTCTTGTTTTGGAGAAACATGTGTCTTGGGCAATAATGAATAGGGGTTTGGTCCGCTATTCAGTTTGGGGACTTTCGTCAATGACCCCATGTGGTGGGGGTCTGGTTTATGCGGAGAGTTCATGGGTCAGTTTGTGTTGGGTTTCTCATGTCGGTCCGTGATAATTGGATTACGCTTGTCAGTTATTAAATGGTGGGGAGACCCACCATGAATCTTATCGTGCCTTCTTCAAGGCTTGGTCTGTGTGGCGGTTTCCTCTTGGATCAAGTTAACAGTTTCGGAGTTAGCCCATGCTGAGAGTCTTAATGTTGGTTGAGCTAGTCAGGTTCTTGTGGTGGGGAGAACCCTCCTCATTTCTTGATGGCTCTTCTCTTTTCAGTTTCCCTTAGAGTTGGTCAGGTGTAACTGATGGAGTGAAAAGTCACATTGAGTTCATGTTTTTGTAAGCCTCGTTCAGTTTCGAACTCGAGTTTTTTTCCTCATTTGGATGGGTGACTTTCTGGGGGCAGAAAGTTTTTATGGTGGGGAGAATTTTCACACCCAAAATTTTAAGATAATATTATTTTATTATTTTATCAAATTTTTAAACTTTTTATCGAGCTTCGATCCAATCCTGTTTGAAATTTTTGCATTTTTTTGATGAATGAATGCTTTCTCCTTGACATCATCAGGTGCATGGCATGGCGTATTCAAAGTTGTGCGACCTTGCCCGGGTCACCGTGCGGCCTGCCTAATGTTCAAGGAAAATAAATAAAATGAGTTTTCATAATGTATTTTAATATTTATAATAATGGTAATTATTATTATTATTATGTTCACCACATTTATTAATATATTGTTTTTATTATTAAGTTATTATTATTATTATTTTGTGTTATCTCTTCCAACCCGTTGCGACCCCCCCCCCCCATTTCCCCTACCTCGTTTTCTTTTTCGTCCCCCCTCGACCTACTGCTCTTATCCACCTCTAGTCAAAGTTGTGGTGCACCCACCCCCCCCCCCCCCCACCTTTCCTCTCCCGCTCATGCTACCCCCACCGGCGAGGGCCCTCCAGCGCGCCTCCCTCCCTTCAGTCGCTCTCCCTCCTACGACCTCCCTCCGACAGCACCCCCACCATGCTCGTGGGAGTCCAGTGCGACCTCCCTCCTTCTAGTCGGTTCTCTCGCCGTCGCGCCCCCCCTCTCCCTCCGGTGAGCGGTGCTCCATCCGGTGAGTGGCCTTCTTCCGGTTGAACCATCTCCTTCCCTCGGGTATCCCCTTTTTCCTTTTATCTAGGGTTTTTTTTCATTTTTATTTGGGGTTTAGGGTTCGAGCGGGTATGATATTAGATTTAGCATTAATTCTCGATAATTTTTTTTGATTCTGTTGTTTGTTTTAGGTCCCTTGTAGTGAGATTTACATGCGGTGGAGTTTTCACACTATGTTTGTGGTGTTTCGACACCGAAGGTAGGTGTTTCTGCATATAAGTTTTGTTTGATAAATTAATTTTCTTGTTTAATTAATTTAGGATGTTCTTTAATTAATTTTTTTGAGTGAAAATTGTGTTTATTTGGTGAATTATTTTACTTGATTAAATAAATTTGGTATTCTGTGATTGATTCATTTGGTGTGAAACTAGTATTAAAGAAGTTTAGTATGCCTTTGATATTTTATAGCATGTTTGTATATAATGGGGTGTGTTTTTGAGTAAAACTCATGTTGTGTTATTTGATATTAATTTATAAATTGTGATGTTGGTTATTTAAAATTTTGTAAGTGATGTGAATGATGTTTGGAAAGGTTTTTATTGTGCATTTTATTTTAAAAAAGAAAAGGAATTTTGGTGTTTTGAGGTGTTTCCTATGTTGAATCATTCATGTTTTTTTTATGACTTCTGGAATTGATTTATTTAAGGACTTTAAGGCTGTGAAATCTGGTTGCGTGTAGTATTGTTGGGCACTTTTCCTTCAAAAGGGGATTTTGAATGTTTTTCTTTTGGTGAAAACCCATGATGAGTTATTTTTAAATGTTTTGTAGATTGTTTAAGTGTTCAAATTGTTTTATTAAACTATATGTGTAGTGCGTTGGACCTCGCTACGATGGTTTCAATTTGCGGGTGTCAAGAATTCCAACATGTGCATGCATAAGGTAAGACATGTACATATAAATTCCCTCTTTGTATATATTCCCTCATGGCATGAGGAATATGTGCAATGCAGCTAGGGGTATTTATATATATGTGTATAAATTCATGTGCATGTAAGTGCTCAGGGTCAGTTTGAGTGGTCATCGACAAATAGAGACAAGTTTGAGGTAGGTCCCTTATGCCCTAATATTTAATTAGAATTTTAATTTTTGCTTGATGTTTCTTTAAAAGTATTTCTTTGTTTTTTTATGTGAAATCCATATGCACTATATATATATGGTTGTGGTTCTTAAAAATTGGTTTCATAGGTGTTGAACATGAAATGGGTATTTCCAAAAGATGTGTGGCCTTTCGTTCGATTTTGTTATGAAAGTGTAATGACATGCATTATTTTTAAAAAGGGGTTCCAAAGTGATTTTCAAAATGGGTTTTGGTGTGAACACGAGATTAAAGGATTGTTTGATCTTCTTAAAATTATTACTTCATTTTAAGTGTGGTTTTAAGCTTGTTTTAAATATATAGTACCTATATGTGTTATAAAATGATGAATACTTCTTCTAAAGTGATGAGGTTCATTTGGAACTTTGAGATTGGTTTGTGAAAATTGAAAACCCCTCTTGAGACATTCCCCTTAATTTGAAAAATGTGATGCAAGTGTTAATGTGTGGTTTGTGATATGTGCCTAGTGTAAAGGCTTGTGCGTGGTTGTGTGATGTAAATAGGGGGAATGCAATTAAGGAGGGAGATCAGTGGTGAGAGTTTTAATGAGTTTTAGATAAGGAAAGTGTTATGTGCATATATGTGTGCTTGATAAAGAAAACTCACCACCAATTGAAATAGAGCACGATGGGGAAACCTGTGTATCTTGGTGGGTGACCAGGACTAGTACGCTAGATGACGCGGCAGGGGTTCTTCCCGGTTCTTCTAGCAGGATTGACGCAACAAAACTAACTAAACATATGAATTACTGAGGGTCATTGTCTTCTAAGCCATGTTTTCTGAGGGTTGTGGTCTTCTAAGCCATGTTTTTCTAAGGTTTGTGGTTTCTAAGCCACGTTTCACTGAGGTACAAGGTCTCTAGGTTCCCACTTGTTCTAGCTACCTATAGGGATTACCCATGGTGCTCATTTGTGACATGTTTCTTGCGATGTAACTTTATTTTCAGTTGTTTCATATTTGATGTCTTGTTTGTGAAAACCATATTTTAATCCAAACTGGATTCTTTTCATTTTGAAACATTAATGCATGCTTGGAACCTATTTTGAAAATGTAGTGGGAGTGAAATACTTTACCTGAAAATGAAAAATCGTTACTTGAATTTGAAAAGAAGGATAAATATTATTTTATTATATCTTATTTTCAAACTTTCATAATTGGATTTCTTACTAAAGGAGGGGGCATAAGTCGTGGTTCTATTTTGGCATTCCTACTGAGCATCTCGGTGCTCATGCCGACTTTACTTTTCAGTTGGAGGTTTCAGTCTTGGATTGATTTTGGGAGCGAGTGTGGTTTATGTTCTGTGGTGACCCATGGGGTAACCTGAGGTATGTCACATCGCTTCTTTAATTCCTTTTTCTGTTGCCAAGTTGTTTGTTTTATTTCCCTTTATTTATCTACTTGTTTAGTTTATGTTTATTCAGCTTTGTTATGGGAAAAAACATTCCCAACTGGTTTATTTTGATGTCTGGAACTAGTTTCCAGCCCATGGGGATCGGGAACGCCCTTCGGGCCATGTCACAGTTGACCGGTTCAGGGTCGACCTGGGTTGGTTCGTGACATGAGCAGTAGATAGTCCCAACAGATGTGGTTGAGGAAGTGTGAAGGCTGAGCTCACTCCATGAGTTCAAGCATTAGAGACCGTTGAGGTTCCATGGAGAACGAGATCCTTAGGCAGTAGAGGATTGAATAGAGTCGGTGGTCTGCATCTTCAAGCTTGTTTATACCCTGGCAGATCATATGGTGGCTTTGGAAACAAGTCTTTTCCATAGTTCATTTGGGTTTTGGTGGAGCTTAATTACCCAGATGCATGATGATTCAGCACTCTCATGGGACTGAATGATCTGATCACAGTGGAAGCGTGGTGGTTGGAGGCCCCAACTTTTCCTTTTCTATAATTGATGACCAATCTAGGATCAATATGATGATAAACTCCGGTATCTGTGGAATAAGATCAAAGATTTAGACAATAGAAGAATAGGGCACCGGATCCTAGAGAGAGGATCATGTGCATCGTGTTTATAATTAATTTAAAAAAAATTTGTAGAAATTAAATACCTGGATCTTTGCTACTTTATTCATTTATGATGTTGATCATCTGGAATGACCCTTCTGGATTATCTCATTGCACTTCTGAGGATCCAAACCAGAATCCCTCTAGTGGTGATCCACATGTGCTCTGATGGCCTCTGATCAACACCACTCCTTCTCTAGGTGCTAGCGTGGAGAAGCGAGTGTCTTGCGTTGGTCTTTCTTGATCGCATGTTCTTCAGTCTTGAAGAAAATCTCTCATTCTTGAGAGGGGAGAGGAGAGGATTTGAGAGAGATAAATTGTTTTTGGCTCAATAATTCACCCATCACCGGCAATTTGGTTCACCAGGCGTAATGGCACAATAGACACACCTGTATATTTAACGACATGGGGTTTCGATTACAATATTTAATTGTGCAACAGAAATGAAATATATTTATAACCTTAGAGAAAACCCATGCTACATAATAACAATAACAGTACCATTATTTGTAGTGCGCCAACTTGTGAAAAATGAAATCATAAATGAAATCACTTGCCACATAATGATAACAGTGTTATTATTATTTTGTCTTATGCCAACTAGTTAAATAATTATTTAACACCTTTCAAATAATTATTTTACTACTAGACCAGCCTTGGTCTGCTCAAACTCCACTTTCATTTATTGAACACCCAAATAAATAAATAATTTATTCTCTTAAATAAATATTTTATTTGAAAACTAGTAAATAAATATTTATTAAATGTCAAATAAAATAAATATGTTTAATTTAATTTATACGATCATTTTAACTTGAATAAAATTATTCCACGGTCTTGAGAATAATATTTATTACATTAATTAAATTCAAATATAATTTAGTCAAGACCACAAGAAGCACTTAGTATGTGTCCCACTATGATTCTTTCTCATTGCCATTAGGTGGGCTTGCTTAAAGTCTAAGAGTAATTTCTAGTAATGGTTCAAGGAACCCAAGAGAAAGAACTTAAAGTTGCAAAAACGACATCCACATATGAACGCTCACTGTGTAATATAATCCCTTTTTCACAATATCCCCTCGAGCATGTTTCGTGATAGTGTTATCAACCTATATGCTTGATACTTTATTCTTTTACTACCTAAAATAAACTCATCGTTACACCATGTCCATGGAATTTAGAGAGACGGTTCTATTTCAATCAAAGGGATAAGATATCAACTTCCATATGGAAGGTAAAAATCCTTCCTTGACTTATCCACTAATAACATGTCATTCATGATGCACCCAACGTACCCTACTTTCTACCAATATATGGAGTGAAAGTTTTCGTCAGAAAATCTAAGTGTGTGAGTCATGAAACATATTAATGATAATCTTAAAGTATAAGGACCATTACACATGCTAATATATAGGAATATTCGATGACACCAAAACATTCATAATTCCTACTGGCAAGTTTGTTCTCATAATCTCATGTCTTGAAGATTACTAAGTGCAAACTTCATAAGAAGAATTCTCATCTGGTTCTGAGTACTCACACCTAATGGTATATATACTATGTGTCCCATAATATTATGTCATCCAACCATAGAATTATATTTAATAATATTTTCATAGAACTTCAACATTTTAATCATAACAGGGAACTACTATGAACTTATTAATACAACAAATACTCTGGGAAATTATTATATTATAGTCATGAAAAACAATGAACAATATGTGATAAGATATTTAAAATTTAAATACATTAAATATTAATGTAATAAATGTAAAAATAATTGTTTATAGAACACCAACTCTAACAAACTCCCACTTGGACTAGATCCAACTACCTTCGACTTTCAGTCTGCTAGACCACACATGATGATCATGTTTCTACTGAGTCAAGGCTTTAGTCAAGGGGTCTGTCACGTTATCTTCCATGGAAATAATGCTCACTACAACTTCACCTCTCTGAGAAAAATCCCTCAAGAGATGATACTTTCATAGTATGTTCTTTTCACGCTGATGTGACCTTGGTTATTTTGCAAGAGCCACTGCTGCAGTATTATCACAATAAAGTGTGATGGAATATTTACTGCTAGGTACCACATCTATCTCATGGACAAATATCCACATCCAAACTACTTCTTTATCTTCCTTAAAAGCTATGATATACTCAGACTCTGCTGTAGAATCTACAACCACACCTTTATTTGAGCTTTTCCAGCTCACAGTACCTCCATTCAAAGTGGAGATGTATCCCATTTGCAAATTCATGTCATCTTGATCATTCTGGAAACTAGAATATTCATATCCTCTGATGACTAGTTCCTCATATCCTCTATAAACCAGGAATATATCCTTAGTATTCCTTAGATACTTAAGGATAGTCTTGACTGTCATCCAATGGTCGTCACCTGGATCAGCTTCATATCTTCCTACTGCACTCAATGTGTAGGCGACATCTAGCCTAGTATATAGCATAGCATAAATGACTAACCCAATCACTTATGTGTATGGAATCTTTTCCATTCTCTTTCTTTCCTCATGCATTTGAGGGCACATTTTCTTGGAAAGATTAATTCCATGTGACGCTAGCAATGATCCCCTCTTGAATTTTTCTATGTTGAATCTCTTTAGTATCTTATCAATGTGTGTACTTTGACTTAGGCCCAGCAATCTCTTGGATCTATCACGATGGATCTTGATCCGAAGAATATATGCTGCCTCACCCAAGTACTTCATAGAGAAGCATTTATTCAATCATGCCTTAACAGACTTTAAGGTCGGTATTTCATTTCCAATAAGTAATATTTCATTAAAATATACTATTAGGAAAGTGACTACACTCCCACTAAACTGTAGACACAAGGATCACATTCGTTCTTTATAAAAACAAATTATGTTATCACTTCATAAAAATGAATGTTTCATAACCTAGATGATTTCTTTAATCCATAAATAGATTTTTTGAAACTTTCATATCTTATTGGAATCCTTTGGAGTCATAAACCCTTCAGTTTGTTTCATATAGACATCTTCAGGAAGGTTCCCATTAAGAAAGTCTGTTTTGACATCCATTTTCCAAATATCATAGTCATGGTAAGCGGCAATGGCCAATAGAATTCTGATGGAATTCATCATTGTAACTGGGGAAATTTTTTTATCATAGTCAATGACTTTATGTTTTTTAAACCATTTTTTAGCCAGTCTTGCCTTATAGGTACTGAATTTTCTTTCTATGTCTAGTTTCTTCTTGAATACCCATTAGAAACCAATAGTATTTACATCTACTGGAGGATCTAACAAAATCAAAACTTGGTTTTGGTGCATGGAATCCATTTTATAATTCATGGATTCTTTCCACTTGGCAACATATGTGCCAATTAATGCTTCCTTGTAGGTTAGAGGATCATTATTATCAACTAATAATGAGTCACCATCCTTAATAACTAGAAAACCATATTGTTCTATTTCTCTAACCTCTCTTGTACTTCTACACAGTACTTGTGTCTCTGGAACATATCATTCTTCTATGGGGCTTTGTGGAATCTACTCATGTACCAACTCTTGTATACCTTAAGCCTCAACTTCATCAAAGTCTATCTCGCTCCCACTATCTCTTTTGGAGATGTGATCCCTCTCAAGGAATATGGTGTGTCTTTCCACTATAACATTTTTTTCTGACGGGTTGTATAGGTAATATCCCCTTGTTTCCTTGGGGTATCCTATAAAGGTAAACTTTGGGTCTCGGGGTGCGATTTTGTTACCTTAATAGGCCTTAACAAATGCTTCACTTCCCCACACATGTAAATTCGATAACATGGCTTTTCTTTCACTCCAAATATAGTATGGAATACTGTTTATTGGTTTAGTTGGTACTTGGTTTAGTATGTGTGTTGATGTTTGTAATTCATGCCCCCAAAAGGATAATAGAATACTTAAATGACTCATCATTAATCTTGTAACACCCCAAGGTTTTCTAAAAAACTTGAAATACCTGAAACTTTGTTTTAAGTAGATTTTTATAACAAGACTTTAAACATAATTTTATTGCTTCTATGTTTTGAATTTCAAAAAACGGTTATCTACGATTGTGATCAGTAAGTTATTTGGAGTCTAATGGAACTAACGTAATTTTTAGTGAATAGTAATATACCCTTATGAATAGTAATATGAATAGTAAATGACCCTAATGAATAGTAAATTGTATTATTATTTTATTTTCTTAAGGTTTTAATATATTGACATCTTGTTTAATTTTTCAATGTGATATAAAAGTAGTTATAGTTTTAAAATTGTTAATTTTTTAATAAAGTACGATTTTATTTAAAAATTAAATTAATAATATTTAGAAAATTATTTTAAAAAAATTGAATTCATTTTTGAATCCTACATGTCTATAAATTGTTAGGGTAAATTTTTAGGAATTTTCTAAAATTCTAGAATTTTTTATGAATAGTAAAATATGATAAAATATGATAAATGCTAAATACTTGATTTACTGCATCATAAGTGATGTAAGGATAATATAAGACCACTTGGTTCTAAATAACATTCCATTATTACTATTTGAGGTCACATTAATTAATATTATTCATAGTCTTGAGCAAAAATATTATAATAATGATTAAAATAATGAAAAGTACCCCCTCTCCTCCACTATAAATACCACCCTCATTCCCCTCTTCCTCACACACTTCTCAAGCCTTAAAACTTACCTAAGTTATACCTAATAATCTTCCCAAGGCTCTTCCAAACGTTTTAGATCTTCTAGTATCACCAAAAGTCCAAAACCAAAGTCCTTATGAAGGATCTCAAAGAGAAGAGATCAAGAGGTAAACATCCTCTTTTGTTTTCTTTCTTTTCTTTCATTTTATGTTATTATTTTTAATTTCCTTTGGATTATGTTGGGATATGTCATTCCATATCTCCCTTAATTCCCATATTATTTAATAATTATGAGATAACCCTTTTATCTCATCAAAATATTTTATGTAATTTTAAGCGACGTCGTTAGGCTGCCGAATTTTCGTAAGGGATTTCTCAATTTTTCTTTTATTTTGATATTCCATTCTTTTCTTTTTATTTCATCACCTCCCCTTATACAAGAGGAATGAATGATCCAGTATCTTAAATATTATATATTTCATCATGTTTATGTAATACTTACCATTACATTTCTTCTCCTCTCCCACTTATTCAAGGAATCAAAACACCGTCTGTGATGTGTCGATTTACCGACATCGTGAGCGATGTGATTTCAATTTCCTTTACTTACATCAAGACTGAACATGAAACCATTTTTATGGTTGAACCAGATTATAATTTATTTATTATATCTTATATAATGTTTTGTAATCATTTTTTACACATGTTATAAATTTATGAAACAAATGATTCATTACAATCGAAGAATCGCCAAAATGACCTAAACAAATATCAATAATGTTTTAACTCATAAATCATCCTCATGACAAAACTCAAAATTATAAATGGTATAATTTATGTTTCTTTAAATATTTAAATACTACTCCATTCCAATTTTGTAATTTCACTTCCAATCTACAAGAACATCCATCATGAACCAATCATGGAAATCATGTAAAGAAATCACCCGAAAAGATGGGCAGAACAAAATACTAACAATTAAAGAGTAAAATAATGTTATAAAATGATAATATAAGATTTTATAAACATTAACATGTTTATTTTAGATATTAATAACACTCTTTTAACCATTAAACAGTAGGTTTAAACAAGTTTAAGTAATAAAAACCCGAGGTAAGGGAATTCTTAACCCGGTTTCCATTCTTTGGGTTAACATTCTACTTCATTATTTATGTTGTATTAAAGATGTTTCTATGAATAATTATGTTTATATTATGTTGTATTAAAGATGTTTCTGTGATTAATTATGTTTATATTATGTTGGATTTTCTTTTAAAAATCCTCTTTTAAAATTCTATTTTATGAAATTTCAAAGAAATGTTTTTATGGAATTAATCATGTTGTATGATTATGTTCTGGTTCTTATTAATTATTTATTATGAAGGTTGGGACCTATATTTACCTCCAATGCATTGGGTATGTGTAAGTTGGAGGTCGTTCATATGGTTACTCCAAGTGTAACTACGATGGTTACACAAATTTTAAGGTAGCCGTGAGGGTTACAAATTATCAAGTAGCCGAGAGAGTTACATGATTATGTAAGTAATGACCCAAGATACTTTTATTGTTATATTTATGTTCTTATGTTTTGTTTGTATCTTTTTTAAATCTCATGTTTCACAAAGTAAGTATATTATCTGTGACAAGTATGTCTTTTGAAAATTATTTCACATGTTACAAGTATTCAAGGACAAATGTGTTTTTTCCTTCTTTCTATACCCCTTAATAAGGTTTTTGTGTTCATCATAAGTTTTTAAATTATTTTCACAGGTTATAAGGATGTGTAAGACAAATAAGGAAGCCAAGTTAAATGTTTTAAGAATTTTCAAAGAAATCATGTTTTATTTGAAAAGTTTTATATTTTGCAAGAAATGAATACTGTTTTTATGGTATCCACTCTATAATAATGTGTAATGTTATGAATGTATTATGTACCAATTATCTAAATCTCTAAACTTTAAAAGATCTTCAATGTTAAAGGAAGTGATTTCTTGACTAAATTCAAGATTATGTAATGTTATAAGGTCGGGTCCTTATAGATCTCACCATGTCCAACAAGGTATGGTTACTCCTTTCACTTACACCATTCCACTGGGATGTGTAAGGGGGATTGAGTTGGGATAGGATCCCAAACTCCAATAAGTAATCAATGAAGTATTGATTAAGATATTATCCACCTCGGTCTGAGAAAATTTTCTTAATATTCTTACCAAGCTGGTTCTCAACTTCATTCTTGTATTCCTTAAACTTATGAAAAGAATCTGACTTATACCTCATTAAGTACATATATACATATATACTAAAATAATAAGTAAAGTTTATGAAGTATGAGTACCCACCCCTTGATTAAACTGGAAATGGTCCACACAAATCGGTATGAACCAATTCAAGAATCTCTTTGGCACTTTCACCCTTCCCACTAAATGGGGCTTTTGTCATTTTTCCATATAAACATGTGTGACATACACCTAGTGGTTTTAGTTCAAAAGAATCTAAATATCCATCTTGATGTAACTTTGTCAAGCATTTCTCATTTACATAACTTAGCTATTGATTCCAAAGTCGGGTGTGGTATGATTCATGTGAACTAGTTTCGTTATCAATTTCCATTACTTGGTTTGTGTAATCCAATATGTAAAGACTGTTATATAAATTTTCCTTACCAAAACAAATTATATCTTTATAAAAGAAGCAACATTCATTTAAAAACTTAAAAATAAATCCATATGTATCTAGTCTGGATATAGAAATAATGTTTTTGGTTACAGAAGGAACATAATAACAACCTTTTAATACCCAGATCATCCTAGTCAACAACGTGAGGTGGCAGTCCCTGATAGCTATAGAAGAAAGTCTAACTCTATTGGCTACTCATATATTTACCTCCCCTTGGTCAATTTTATTGAATATACTTGGTTCATATATTTGGATACATATGTGATCACAAAAGGCTATATCTAATACCCAATTTGTAGAAAAAAAATAAATTGCACTCGATAACAAACGCACCTGAAGATTCCCTTTGCTTCTTTAGCTTAGTGCAGTTTTTCTTCCAGTGGCCCTTCTTTCCACATGAGAAACAAACAACTTCATGTTCCCTTCCACCCCCCTTGATATTCCTTTCCTTGTAAGGGCATGAAGAATATTTGGGATTAAATATCTTTTCCTTCCCTTTCCTCTTATTCACCATAAGGACATAAGGATCTTCGCGCTTTATGTCTTTGTCCACTTGGAGAAGGATGATAAGAAGATCTAGTATTGACTTATCAATGTTTTTCATATTGAAATTCATAACAAAATGGGAGAATCTCTAAGGGAGTGATATGATAATGAGATAGGTACCCATTTCTTTGGGGAGTTTAAAACCTAGAACCTCTAAATGCTCAATGTAGACAATGAGCTTGACTACGTGAGGCCCAGCTAGGGAACCCCCTCCAAGATTACTCTAATAGAGTACCTTAGATATCTCAAACCATTCTTGTCTTTCTCTCTCCTGGTAAAGAACATGGAGGTGCTCAATCATGTTATAGGTATCCATGTTTTTGGGAGACTTCATGAGTTCACTAGACATTGATGATAACATCAAACATTGAACTTTGACTGTGTTGGTCGTATGTTTCTCATAGACCAGGAACTCTTCATCATTCACCTCTTAGGTAGGCCAATTAGGTAATGAGGACTCCAGTACGTAATATTTCTGTTCATGGCATAGAATGAGTCGAAGGCATCTAAACCATTCTTGGAAGTTACTAATAGTGAGGATGTTGTCTTTATCCAGTATTGATCATAGGGATGGTGTCGTTGAAAAGTTTTTCATTTTTATTCTACAATTAAAAGAGAATATAATTATTACTTTCTTGATTACATTTTATGAGAAATAATTAATTAATTTTATTAAGTCTCCCACTATTTTATCAAGTCCCAATGGCCCTCACCATTGAATTCAGAATGTCTAGTTTCTTGTACATTCTGGTGGAAAGGATCCATATTACCCTTATCATAACCCCAATAAGGATTAATCAATCTTTTGAAGGTGTTTAGTTAGGAAGGTATTTTCCAACTATGGGCTTGAAGCTCCTTGATCCATTGACTGGACTCCCCAATTCTGAAATCCTAACTTGGATTTCCTCAACACTTGCCTCCAATATTACACCAATTCTAGAAAGGGATGTTCCTCTTGATGTAATATGGTTAAGTCTACTTGAAACTTTCATAAGGGATTACTATATAAAAGTAAGTGTCCCAACAAGGTTTGGTCAAACACATAGTTTTATTGAGTCTTTCCCTTAATCAAGTAACGGAAGGCTAAGTCTGACTTAATATTTTATTGAGGGATTTTTATCTCTTGTGCATAAATTTATTATTATATTTATCAAATTCTTATTAATATTAAGTGGAACTTAATTAATTTATTAACCATGTCTTGATAATATTTACGCATAATCTTGGTTTATTTTAGTTCCATATTACATGCTTGTTTAATTCATTAATTATGTGATCGTGACAACATATCTATAATGATAAACCATACAGCTGAAAAAAATAAAATAAAGTAAAGGGAATGATCATGATCTCTTATGATAGTTATTTTATCTAGTGGTTGATAAAATAACCCCGACCTAGGGGAGAAACACATTGAACCTTTTGGGTTCATGTTTATAGCTTTCCACATGTCCACATTTGTATCTCCTGGGATTGGTTTCATCTCAACTCTAACTTGAACCACCTTCACTATCTTGGGAGATCTATCCATTACATATGATTTTTAACTCACATGTAGGTTAGGGATAAAATGGGGTTTACATAAAAGAAACCATGGGTACGCAGGCCCTATATATTAATGAGAAGAGATGGCATGCAGAACGACAATTTAATTTAAAATAAATTAAAAGGAAACCAATCAAATAATAAGGTCTGGTCTATCTCATGATCATCCACATACATGAAACTAATTATTCATTTAATAAAACTGGAATTCAATTATTTAATTTTTCTTGTTTAGAAAAATTATGCTTGGATCGATTAATTATTATATTTAATTAATCAATAATTGTATCTCAATCCTTTTCTGAATTTCCCTGAGATTCTCATCCATAACCTTAGAGGTAACATGGTGAACACCCATTCGAATCTAAATGATATGTAATTCGGAACATTACACAAACATTAAAGTTTTAATTCTGTGTAATTTGGTAAAGTACACAGAATGTAGTTCCGATTACACAACACGTACTGCCTTCACTGTCTTATTCAAAGTACATGTCTAGGGACTCAGCGTGTGAGGCATACTTCAGAAATATTAGAGTACACAGCATGTCAAGGGGGGCACATGTTGTTTTGTCTCTGAGTTACATGGTTACCGGTTGGCTTATCCATGTATGGGATACATGGTTTGGCCCTTGATCCAAAGGGACTACATGTCGTGTCCAGTGGACCACACAGCATGTAACCCGGTTGGTCGTGCATCAGCCTATCTTGGTCAATACGTGGTGTAAGAATTAACTACACCACGTGTCATTAATTCACACGTCTTGAGTAATATATGAATTACTCCCAATTCGTTGAACACAACTACATGGTGTTTAATCTAGATTATAAGGAATTTATGGCATAGAACACAACATGCATGTCCGAACACACGTTGTGTACTTTAGTGTCATCTGGACAGAATCGTTAGCGCCTCCTAATGAGTTCCTCACTTTAATTTTAATCCAAAAATTATTCTTTTCTGTTAGATCTATGAGAAATGAATGAGGAAGAATAGATCTCAAAATCCAGATTACAAGAATGATTAACCTTGAATTAATAAACTAAATTATTAAATCATAAATCATCAACAAATTATTTAAATAATTATAAACGATGATGTGACCACTCTAATACCACTTAATGGATCTAAACGTAGTGAAAGTGTGGCAGTTGAAGGGCCCAACTTTGCCTTTGCGGTAATCGATGACCAATCCAGGATAAATACGACGATAAACACCAATATCCATGAATTAAATTCAAAGATCTAGACAAAATAAGAAAAGGGGGCCAAATCATAGAGAGATGATCTTGTGCATCATGTTTATAATTAATTTAAATAATTTCTACAAAAATTAAATACCTGGATCTTCGATACTTTCTTAATTGATGATGTTGATTATTTAGAATGACCCTTTCAGATTGTCTCATTGCGCTTGTGAGGATCCAAACCAGAATCCTTCTAGCGGTGATCCACATGTGCTCTAGTGGCCTTCGATCGACACCACTCATTCTCAGATTACTAGAATGGATAAGCGAGTGTCTTGCATTGGTCATTCTTGATTACATGTTATTCTATCTTGAATAACATCTCTCATTCATGAGAGGGTAGAGGAGAGAATTTAAGAGAGAGAATTTGTTTTTGGGTCAAATTTTTTTTCACCACCAGCAATTTGGTTCACTAGGTGTAATGGCACAATAGAAGTACCTGTCTATTTAATGACATGGGGTTTTGGTTATAATATTTAATTGCATGATAGCAATTAAATACATTCATAACCTTATAGAAAACTCATGATACAAAATAAAATAACAGCACCATTATTCATGGTGCTCCAACTTATACAAAATGGAATCATAAATGAAATCTCATGCCACATAATGATAACATCATTATTATTATTTTGTCTTATTCCAACTAGTTAAATAATTATTTACCCTCTTGAAAATAATTATTTTATTAGTCTAATCAGACTTCACTTCCATTTATTGAACACCGTAATAAATAAATAATTTTTTCTCTTAAATAAATATTTTATTTACAAACTATTAAATAAATATTTATTAAATTTTCAATAAAATAAATATATTTAATTTAATTTATGAGATCATTTTAACTTGAATAAAATTATCCCATAGTCTTGAGAATAATATTTATTCCATTAATTAAATTAAAATATTAATTTAATCGAGACCACAAGAAACACTTATTGTGTGGCCCTCTAGGATTCTTTCTCATTGGCATTAGGTGGGCTTGCCTAAATTCCAAGAGTACTGTCTAGAAACGGGTCAAATAACCCAAGAGAAATAACTTAAAGCTGCAACGACAACATCTATATATGAATTCTCACTGTGTAATATAATATCTTTATCACAATATCTCATCAATAAAGTTTCATGATAGTGTCATCAACCTATATTCTTGACACGTCATTCTTTGGCTACCAGAAATAAACTTGTTGTTACACCATAGCTATGGAATTTAGGGTGATGGTTATATTTTAATCAAAGGTCCGATATATAAACATCCATAAATGGAAGGGACAAATCCTTCCTCAATGTATCCATTAATAACATGTCATTCGTGATGCACCCAACATACCCTACTTCCAGCCAACATATGGCGTGACAGTTTTTGACAGCAAATATAAGTGCACAATTCATGACACATATTAATGATAATATTAAATTATAAGGACCATTACATATGCTCACAGATAGGAATATATGATGATAGAAAAACATGCAGAATTCCTACTATCGGGTCTGTTCTCATAATCTCTCGTCTTGGAGATTACCAAGTGAGAACTTCATAAGAAGAAGTTTCATCTACTTATAAGTACTCACACATTACAATATGTATACTATGTGTCCCATAATAT
Organism: Viscum album; assembly: GCA_963277665.1. Classification (NCBI taxonomy): domain Eukaryota; kingdom Viridiplantae; phylum Streptophyta; class Magnoliopsida; order Santalales; family Viscaceae; genus Viscum; species Viscum album. The sequence goes on along the minus strand of OY728163.1, from coordinate 379,073,831 downwards.
TATGTCATCCAACTGCAAAAATATATTTAAGAATATTTTCGTAGCACTTAAAGGTTCTCATCATAGCGGGGAACTGCTATGACTATATTAATACGACAAATACTCTAGGACATTAATACATTATAGTCATGCAGAATAATGAAAAATATGTAATAAGATTTTTAATATTTAAATACATTAAATATTCATATAATCAATGTTCAAGCAGTTGATTCTAGGACACCAACTCCAACAGGGATGACTTATAGAAACTGTTTTGTGAGGAGTAATACATATCCTTCTTATGCTCCATCCAGATTAAGAATATTCTAGATATTTATTAGGTATGGGTGAAAGTGGTAGAGTATGTGGAAAGGTTTATAGACCTTAAATGATACTATCTTGACATGACCATAGAAAGGTATATAATTTCAAAAAGTGGGTACTATTATTCATAGCAGCTACTTTGATTGGTCACGGTGTGTTAGAACTCGAGGTTGCGTACAACACATGCGGCTCTATTATTCAAAGAGAAGCATACTATGGAAGCTTGGGGTGTTACATTCTCCCCTCCTTCAATAAATTGCATCCTCTCAATTTGAAATTTTTCTTTGAAAATAGAAAATACCTTTGTGGAAAACCCACATCAGAAATAGGGTTAATAAAAATATAACTTTAAAAGAAATAAAGAGAAGTACAAATGTCACCTGAGATAGCCCATACTAGGATTCTATGAAAACATGGATATAGAGGAGAAACAAGCCATCAAGGTATGATGGAGAGTTGTAGAAAATGGGATTAGGAGAAAGTTAACTACAAGAAAATCACAAACTTGTGATTGGTTAAACGGTCTTTGATTCCCCAGTAGGAAAAGTTAACCGACAACATTTTTTTTTGTTTTAAGTTACCTTTCATAAAGTTGAAGAATTTATTTATGAGATTTACTAAGAACGTAAGGAAATATACTTACTTTTCATGTAGACATTCATTCCTTACTAAATTTTTACCACAAACCCATCTTTCACTCCAAAAGGTAATAGAACACAAAAATATTCTATTTATCCTAACCGTATAGGGTTCCAAAAATAAATTTATAATTCCTCTATCAGAACTAAAAAAACTACCTTATACACTCCAGGGGATTCACATAGTCCAGTGGTTGGAAATAAATCTCAATCGCACTATGGTTGTGGGTTCGATTCCCATAGCTTTGTCTGACGCGACGGGTTGTCACACGGTCTGCGTGTTGTCCTTTTTATAAATATCCAAAAATAACCTTAACAATAGTATCCAATGTAAAATATAATCCATTCCAACCTTTATAGTTATCCAAAATACCTCTGTCCAGACTTTCTCTAAATGGTCTCTAAATTCCAAAATCAATTGTAACATCAGATTCCCCAAACAAAGTAAAGTTTCTTTTATTGTCACATACTAAAAATATGATTACCTTCATCATATTAAAACCTTAATGAAAACAATAAGTACTGCAGTACAATCCTTATATATCTCATTATTCTTATAACCAATACATCGTTGATACAACACTCAAATGACATAATTATTTAATAACAACATAATAACTCTAATCATTCCCCCTCATATGTGGTAGTATCATAACTTGATTATTATCCAATAGAATCATTTGGGGCATACTCTGATGATTTGGACATTGGTTTGCATAGTGTCCCCACTCCTTGCAGATGAAGCATTGTACATTTGAAACCTTTTTCTTACCCTTGCAGTCACGCACTTGGTGTCCTTTTTCTCCACACTTATAACAAACTCTCATTCCCTTCAGGCAAGTTCCAAGGTGTTTCTTCCCACAGTTATCACATATTGGAAAATTCTTCTTTTCCCTCTTCCCTTTATCCATCTTTCTCTCTTCCATTCTTTTCTTATCTTGCTTACCTTCAAATCCATAGGACTTAGATAATTCTTTACTTATCTTATTAAAACATGATACTATTTCTTCATATGTTGAGAACACATGGGAGATTATTTCCTTTCTAAATGTTGGCTTAATACCATGAAAGATATGGTCCTTATTACTCTTTGGATCATACGAATTGCTGGAGTTCACATTCCTTCTACTGTGTGCCATTTCTAAACAATGGCATAAACTAGATCAGTTCGTGAATCAAAATACATAATTCCATACTTGTAAAATACTTAACATAAATTGAAATATTTATGGATATAATCCATAATCATAAAAAGAAATGTTTTCCTTGAGGAATTATACACTCATAAACCCTTCATAATGGTTTGTAAAGAAAATGAGAATTATCCTAAACATATCCTCCGGGAGTGTCGTAACCAAGAATGCAGCAAGGCCCATTGTCGTGCACCAGTTCCCATTCGAGTCTAGCTCAAAGTGGTGTTTTTGGGTTTTACCCCTAGGTACATCTATGCCAGAGCCGCCTCTACCTGCTCGTATCCAGACGGGGTTGTATTTCTCGGAAAACTCACAAAATTTTTACAATACCAAAATTCTAGGAAGTTCTTATATACTAATCCTCAAAGTCTATCTTAGGGTTATGTGCTCTAATAAAATTTTATCTAAATCTAGCTTCCAAGGTTAGTACTAAACTACCTCTGATACCAACTGTAATTCCCCGACCCCAGTTACCCAGAGTCGGTGCATTATTACATAACATTGGCATGATCAAAAAAGATCAAGTATCGAAAGATTGGTTAGTTTATTAGCCTTGTAAACACTAGATACATTCATAAATGTTACATTACATCATAAAGTGAAAAACTACAATAACATAGTCTTCATAGTCCAAACTCATATCCCCTTCAGACTATCCCTGCAGGTCATTCATAAAATACTTCTTCACATCCTAGAAAAAATTAAAACATTGATAGGGGTGAGCTCAGATGCTCAGTAAGGATAACAATATAGCGGAAACTTTCATAAATAAATATAAACATTTAAGGCAATGTATAACTGAAACAAAATCCTTTTAAACTTGAACTTCAGCATAATATGGAAAAATGAAATGAAATAATGCCATTTAATTATTCACATGGATATTCTACTAGTAAAATAATCACATGCAACATCAATAACCACTTTCATAATGATGGAATGCATAATGCCAGACTATCATAACCACATAGCCAAGGCCTCGTGCCAAGACTACAAATAAGATTTTGTCAAGGCCTCGTGTCAAGACACTAGTTTTTCTCATGAGACCTACCGATGCATTGAGGATCTATAGAGGGCTCCACCCATCACATACTAAGTCCAATGCATTCCTTATATGAAAAGGTTTAAACATATCATAAACCATAACATAATCGTATCACATAAAACATGCATAATGGAAACATAACATTTCTACATTTCAATCACAAGATATCAATATAACACATTGATATGATAAAACCATTTTCAATACCAAAATAAAAGAAAATTAAAACTTGGTATTTATTTTTCATTTAAAATAATGTTATGGCTTGTAGAGGAAGCCGAAACTCAAATAATGGTCACGGCGGCGGAGAAGTTGTTGTCGCCGCATACGTATGACAAAAAAACATTCCTTTTTGTCATTTAGTAAAATTCTTCATATAAAAAGATTCTTTTTGAATAAAAGTAAAATTCAAAGGGTTTTATACACCGTATAAAAGAAAGTTGTGTATAAAACAAAATATGTCTCAATGAAAGGGGATTGAGACGAAGTCCCTTACCTCATGTCCGACTTGACTCGATCATTCTTTAATATCATGAATAATAAACTAGATTTAATTTATACTTGCTTAAGAACCTTTTTCAAGTTCATTATTCCTTTTATATCACTTATTACCATGTTATGAACATTATGTAATTATTTAAGTTAATAACGGTCATTTTGTCGATCTTTGGTACTTGAGTAAAAAATAAACTTCTTATAATTACAAGTTGTTCATGTGTTAAATAGCCATTATATCCAGAATTATATTCATGATGTAGATATCATATATATCATATATATCCAGTATATACATGCATTTATAATATTACATAACATTTAGAGGAAAGAAATGAAATGCACCGTTCATGGAGACGGTAAGCCGTATGTACGCATGAACGCTACTTTCATTTATAGTTAATATTTAATGGAATGAAATCATAATTATATAAAGTTATATTATAATTCCAGTATAATATCATATATAATATCATTTACTCCATCCTTTATACATCTCACATATGGAATTAATGATTCAAATCACTTTGAGGGGACGGTAGTCCGCACTTCCTAAAATAAAATTATCGCGTTTACCCATAATGGAAATCATAAAGTTATGCCATAAATGAAAAATACAGAAGAATAAGGAAAACATAAACATAATATATATCATATATAAATATATTGACATCTTAATTTACACCATTAGAGGTTTTAAAAGAAGATTGAACAATCATCGTTTCGTGAGGCAGTAATTCGCCACCCACAGAAACAGTATGTTCTTCAACAATTAGACAAAGGTATGTGTAAGTGTAAATCAAATACTTATCATAAAAACATCCTAGTATATTGAAGATACTAGTGTTTTTACAAAATAAAGGAATAAAAATAGTTTGATGGGTTGGAGAAGCAAAATAAAACAAAAGAACATAAGATAAGACATTACCTTAAAATCGGGTAACTCTTTTTGATTTGAGACAAAGGCTTCCTTGGGAAGACTTCTGCCCAAATTGAGGCCTATAGAAGTAATATAGGGAAGTTTAGAGAGTATTTGGGCAGAGTTTGGCCGAGCCAAATGGCTTTTAAGGTGTGAATAAGGTGGTAGAGGTGGGGGCCTTTTATAAGAGGAGTGGAGGGGCACTCTTGGAAAGTCATGAAATGTTACATTATTATGAAATGATTTTAGGATTTTAAAGGTCCCACAATGATATATTTCTAGGATAAGGTGATAAGGGTTCTGAATCCACTCATCCAATAGGTTTTGACAATTTTAAGTCTTATATTTTGCATTATCTTTTCATTTTATTTAAATCGTTCATTAATGAGGTAATCGTTGCATCATCATGGTGTCATAAATAAATTAATTTATTTAATGTCTAAAAATTATTAAAAAAAATACTATTATGTAGGAAATATTTTTATCTTTATAATTAATATTTATAGTCAAAAATATGACTTGTATAACACCATGTAAAAATTGTTTTAGTAAAACAATACATGTTTGTGACGCTTTTATTTTTACTTTAAATAAAAAGTTATTAATGTCATTTTCTTACCCAAGTGGCTCCATGGGGCCCCCAAGTTGACCCATGGATTTTCTTGGTCATCCATGACTCATCCAATAAGTGTAGGTCAATTGTAAAGGTAATTTCATATTATTATATCATTATATTTACCTTAAATTACACTAATTACCTTTAATCATGATTAATAAAACTTAAAAGTTACCATTCACCAAAAATTATTTTAATCCCATTGAACCACATTTTACTTCCTAATGACAATGATGTATGTCGGATTTTTGAAATTAAAAACACAGAGGTGGTAAATTTTCATTTAAACGAAAAATCAGTTGTTTAACTACCACTTAGTGGTTTCACTATTCATCAAAAATCGAAGTTTTTCAGAAAAATACCAAAAATTCACCCTAAGCTATATTTGGTATTCCTAATTCAAAAATTATGTCTATTTTAAAAAATTCAAAACATATAAGTTGAATTAATTAATTTAATAATTAATTCCCGTTGTCACAACAAATAGCGTGTTTTTAAGAAACAATATATATCAAAAGATTGACAATTGTTTATGTCAAATTTCAAGGTGAAATTAATTATAATGACCAAAATTGGATAAAATGGTAAAAATATATTCTAATTATACTTTAAAACCACTCAATAGTATAATTTATCACTATAAATTATTTTTATTAAAAAATTTGTTTTTAAGTGTTTTTCTATTCATAGAAAATTGGAAGTTCTCAGAAAATTAAAAAAAATTAAACTTAGGATAATTTCGATATTATGAATAAAAAAATGAATTCCATTTTGAAATATAAATTTATATAATTTCAAAAAGTGGGTATTACTATTCATAACGGCTACTTTGATTGTTCGCGGTGTGTTTGAACTCGAGGTTGCGTACAACACACGTTGCTATATTATTCAAAGAGAAGCGTACCATGGAAGATTGGGGTGTTACACCTTGCCTATATAGGAGGGATTGGGGTAATTGAGGCTCGAGCCCTAGTATGAGTCAGTTCATGAAAAATAAAAGTTTTAAACTTACTTGAATAAAACTCATCGATAAGTATTAGTTTTTATACAAAATGAAATATATCTTTCAATCCCTATAATCTATTGGTCTCAGTATTCATACACTATAAGTTTCATAACCTTGAGATTCATTGAATTTAACCCTGACATAAGGGTTGTATCTTCCTATCCACATAGGATATCAATCTCAAAGGATCAAAAAATATTGGTTTCCATATCCCTAGAATCCCTTGATCTTGAAGGATTGGACAAAACAACTTCCTTCCCTATAAACTTTTCAATCTCCATGATCAATTGAAGAGTGATGTCAACAAAACAACTTAGAGCATTTATAATGAAAACTTCACATGGATTCTCTAAGAAATGATCTCTAAATAAAATATAATTAGATGTACTTAGTGGAAATAGGATTATGTAAATCATTAAAATAATTGATAACTCTTAATCTTGCTTATGTAATATATTTTGATCATCGAATACTTAGTTTCTATTTATATAAATATATGTGACTTACTTCAATAGTCAGATTGTGAGAACTTTGGGCTCGATTGCAACAATATTGGATGATATCCTTCATCAACTGATGGATCTATCATTAATATACATCATTATATAACATTAATTTAATCCTATCATTAAAACATAGATTTTTTTTAGAAGTTTTATAGCTATGATGAGTTCATAAAAACATGTCTAACAGTTAAAAAAATTTCATAACAAAAACATAAAACAAAAAATTAAAAGTTATATCTAATTTCTATAAGAATGTATGTAAATTTTCAAAACCAAGAATAAAAGTGAGTCATCAACTAAAAAATCATCACATTTTTTAAAATCACGTACATTAATGAAATATTAAGTTTGATTTAATTTTAAAATAAAACACCTTGTGAACTTATTTTATTTTCAATTAAATTCATATTGTTTAAAAGTTTTAAAAATGACTCAAGCTTCCTAAAATTATCTTTAATGGAATAATTATCCACATTTAAATTATTATTCCTATTTTAGATTTAGCTAAAAATTTCATTAAAAAATTAGTATAAAATATAATCCTCTCAAACTTCTCCCCCAATATGATTTTCAAAATTAAATCTAGGGAAAAAGTAATCTGAGTGAGATGGGGTTTAAGAAACATTGAATAAAAAAATTATTGTAATGAAAGAAATAAAATTTCCCCTTTATTGATATTTAAGGAATGTGTCACAAGAGTATTTTGTGATGGTTTAATTTCCTTGGATATCTCCCTATCTTAAAATTATTAATGAAAAAATACTTATGGGAAAATAATATTGCTGAAAAAAAGTTAAACATTAAATATTTATATATTTTTATATAGATTTAATTTTTAATAATTGATGGTGACTTTCCCATTTTAAAAATATTTAATCAATAGTATAAATAATTTCCAGATGATAAGAGTTAAAATAAAGAACTGTATGAATGTTTTCTTCTGATCTATATGGGTTATTTTCTTCTGATGAAGAAATTTCGGGGAAATGTTCTAAGAAATTTATCATATCTTCTTGAGAAGAAAGTTTTATATTATTATAAAAATTAAACAATATTTCTTCTACTAGGAGTTACGAATATTATATTATATTAAAATTAATATTTAAAAATAATATAGGAATATTAGATCATATGAAAATAAAAATTAGAATGTAATGAACCAAAATATTGGACTCATAGAAAATAATATGTTAAATTCAACTAATTATTAATGAATCAAATTTTAAGATAGTTAATATCTAGTACACTATTCATATGTATCAAATTTAAAATATTTTTTAAATAAAATTAGAATAAAAAACACTAAATTATTATTGGGGACCTTTTCTTAAAAACAATTGTGTAAATTTTACCTTAAATATGTATTTTCTATTGAAATTGACTAAAATGTAACCTACAACAGGTGTAGTTCTTTTGAAGGTTCTATGTTTCTTATAATTTATGTTTTATTTTTTTTTTCTTTAAACTCCTAGAACATATAAAGTACCTATATAGAATATTATTAAAATTTAAAAACAAATAATCCTCCCTTTATCGAGGATTTTTTCATTGTTAAGAGATAGTTAAAATAGGGATTGAAAATTATAATTAATTTTCATTGACCATACCAAGATTCATTTTAATGAATTAAAATCTATCAAAATGTAAATATTTAGTGAAAATATCAGCAATATGTTTTTAAATTTTGATAAACTCAAGAATAATATATTTTTTCTTTGTTTTATCCTAAAGGAAGTGGTGAAATTTTTCTATGTAAGTCACACATGAGTGATGTGATGAGTTTCTAGACAAATTGATAACACTTTTTTATCACAAAGAATTTTACTTTGAGTAAAAAAAAGCTAAAAATTTTTATTGTGTGCTTTATCTATGAAAATAAGCACAAAAGCATCCATCCACTATATATTCACCTTCATTGGTGGAAAATGAAACTTTGTGTTACTTCTTGCAAGACCATGAAACTAAATATTTTATTTAGAAATAAAAAGTTCAAGATGATATTTTTTGGTCCATTTTACAGCCAAAAAATTTAGAATTAGAATAACTCTTAAGTGAAAAATTAATTATTTATGAATAAAATAAAATGTGTTCTGGAGTAGATTTTAGGTAGTAGAAGATCCACATAAATACTTTTAGAGGTGATTCATTAAATTTTTTTATAATCACACACATAAGTAGATAGATAAATAATTTCTGATCAACTTTTTATTAAATATAGTAAAAATTTTATCACCCCTCTTAATAATTTTTTATCTACCATTTTTCATGATTCATCAAGATCTAGATTATAAGTGGTGCTTGTTGGAATAATAACATTGTAGGCATTATTAAAACAAAATAATTAAATTAAATCTCATATACAATTATGTTGGGTTAATTTTATTCCGTATGGTCTCTAAAATATTCATAACCCATGAAATAAGTTATGTTCATCCATCATGCTCATCTGGAACTCACTCTGCATAAGATATCATAAACTATCCAAGAGATTTTTTGTGTCAAGCCAAAAATAATGTCATCATTATAATTGGAATAATTATAGTGTCCTTGAAAACTTTCTTAATAAAAAGTGTATGAAAAAACATTCCTTTAAGAACTCCTTTTTAATAAAATAATACGAATGATCATATTAGGTTTACAAAGCATGTATAAGTCTATAAATTGATTTAGTAAGTTTAAAAACAAGTTCTGAGTAATTTATATTTTCAATATTAGGGTTTTTTATACACAATTCCACCTACACATATCCATTATGGAAGGAAATCTTAGCATCCATTTTATTTATAGTAAAATTGTAACGACCCGGACCCAGCCAACCACCCGAACAGTGCCAATCGGGTTGGGCGTCACTACCTTAGGTGCACCTCCCTTGAATGCCAAATTCTGCCGACTAGCAGCGAGGGTCTGAATAGGTATAGTGGGAAGGCTATACCCTCTCGGAGGAATAAAATGGTACTGGTCTGAGTATAATACTAAATGTGCAGCGGAAATAAATGACTCAGCAGACTCGAACCAGACCTGCAGAGCGGAAGCATATCCAAAATTGATAAACCAGCATAAGAAATATAGAAACAACAACAGAAAAAAGTAAACAGAACAACATGCCATCAATCAATAGCAACTACTACTATAAAAAACAAGGCATGCATCGAAAACAAGTCATACATATCAATATATAATGGCGCCAATGGATAACCAATAGTTGCTACATAACAAGGTAAGCATGCTGATAAGAAGAAAGAAAACTAAAAAAAGTAACTCCAGCAAGGCATGACCTCAAGGTCCATACCAGTCTCCATGCCAACAGCACTAAAGTCCAGCTCCTGAGGCTGACCCTTTACCTGCACGCAATTTCATAAAGTCTACACACGTCCCTAAGGGCTCGTGTAGGGTGTGAGACAAGTCTTAGTAGGATACCAACCAAGGGTGCATACCTAATATAAGTGTTTAGGCAGACATTCTTATATAAGGAAATTAGTAAACAGTACAATGCCCAAAATTAAACACGAACTTCACCGGTACTCAGCAACCACCAGGAAGTGTCACCTACTTCGGCCAATGCTGGAATCTCTGGTCTATAGCCTGGCACCTTGTGCCACCTGACACCATGTGTCTCAAGTACCGATGTCTCGGAGGCATGCCCAATGATCGTAACCCAGCTCAAAAGCTCAACCTGCCCATGGAACAACATCCGGAGGAACAATGATACCTATCCTCAAATAATAACCGGAGGGACTGTGATGTCTGCCCTCAAATCACGGCGAGCCTCTGCCCCCAACCTGACCACCTCAAAGCTGTCTCCCGAAGGCTCCTCACCTTCCACGTGTCTTCCTATGGCAATCACCCCCAAACCAAAAATACCTAAACGCATCTATCGGGGGCCTCTACCCAGTGAGTGGTTGTACCACCTCATCTCGGAGTCTATCTGTGTGCACACTACTCAAAAGTACCCGGTGAGTGGTAATCACCTCAGTACGTCCCCAAGACACAACACATCTGACACCTCGTGCCCCTACGAACCTGTCTCTCAAGTCTGATGGCCTCACCATCTAAGTAACCCAGGCCAAGCCCAACCAGACAGTCCAATTGCCTCAACCGACATCCATGATGCCCAACCCCGTGGTAGCAACCACCCAAAGTAACCCGAGCCAAAGCCCCAACCTGTGATCCCCATCACTCAACAATATATTCGGGCCATGTCCAACACAACAAGCAGTTCAACATAAGAAATATCACACATTGCATATTCATACTTAGAAGTATCACTTTAAACAAGAAATTACTAAATAGTCAAATTGCACTAACTTGTGCTATTCCATACCATCACCTACGGTCTTAAATTCCTTAAAAAAATTACTAACATGATTTAACAAATCAAAATCAGCAGTTTAATCAAACAGCATCAAAAGCAGTCTAAATTTAGTATTTTAAATACTGGTCCAAATCATACGCATTTTGGCACCCCCGGCCGAATTGCCCCAAATGAGCTATGACCTCTCACCCGGCCTCGCTCAAGCACAACAAGGGTCAGGGAATACTCAGAGGCATCCCACAATGCAGATAAAATAATAAAGGTAAATAAACAAGGGTTTCACTCAATACCCAACGTTGTGCCCGAAGGTCACAACCCCCAAAATTTTACGAAAACACGAAAGAAGGTATGCACCACCCACCTCATACTCATACGATGACACTCCTTTGATAACATCTTATGCTTCGGTCTGAATCGCGGTAGATATGTTTTTCTGTCAAATCTCGTCAATTCCGTTTGGATGGAATCTATAGAGAAACATGTGAGGGATCAAGGATGAAGAAGGGTGTGCGGGGTTAGCCTTTCCGGTGTGGTCCCGCTGCCACCGACAGATCGAAGAATGGAGGTTGTATGGCAGATCTAGGATGATTTCTATTTTTCAGAGGTTTTCGGACGAAGGGTTCATCCAACGGGGAAGAAGAAGAGTTTTCTGGAAATAAGACACGATGACATCTTAGACGATCAAATAAAAATAAAAGTACATGATGTGTATTTTCAAAGTACACTCCATGTAGATGGGTTTCCGTACTCTGACTTAAGCGGAGTCCAGCACATGGTTTGGACTGAGTACACGGTCAACACACGGCTAGGGACTTGGACACTACACGGAACATGGTTACACAGAGTGTCAAGGAATACTACACGCCGTGTAGATGGAAATTTTCACCTGGGCACCACACGGCATGTACTTGGCCTCGCACGGGTAAGGTTACATGACGTGTCTATAAATACACGCCGTGTAGTAAGAATTTTCTACATGGTCATCACACGACATGTACTTGGTGAGCACACGGTTGGTCACTCGGTTAACACATACATGGAATGTACTTAAAGTACACGGCGTGTAGTCTAGAATTTTCCAGAAACTGCCCAGATTTTCCAGACTCCTTAGAAACCAGTCAAAAATTTCAAACAGGGGCGAGATTTGACCCGTTCTAAAAACTCGGGTTCTTACAAACTCCCCACCTTAATGTAGCTCATCCCCGAGCTAACGAACAAAACCAGGAGATGGCACCGAACACACCTATCCCGGTTAAACAACCCGGACTACCCTGGTCTCAAGGTCCTGGATAAATTCCAAAAGGGGCTCCCCACCTTAGGAATTGCCTACTCAGTCTCAACCCAAACAAAGCTCAAAGAAAATCAAATAAATAAGCAAGGCCCAAAGACCTATTTCCCGGACCCATGGTCCTCTCGTGACGCATCGTCACCCCTTCACATTCTCGGTGCTCACGTGTCACTTCTGACACCCAACGTAACCCTCATCGCATCGGTGTCCGCCTCCCTGAGGTCTTGCATCTAATAGATTCTCAAATCAAACTTGGTGTCATGCACCTCAAGTAACCTGCATCCACAATTTCCCAATGCCCATGACACCTCAAGTAACATGCATCCTTGATTCTCCTGATGCCACGCATCTCAAAAATATAAATAAAATATATAACGCATCTGATATGATGCCAATCCCACTAACTAGCATCTAGTCACTCCACAAGTACCCTGTGCATCTCGTGCACTCAATCAGACATGCCTCAAGAGGCCATGCCAAAAGAAAGTAAGGAAAAATCATAGCCACACCCGCAGTGTACCTGCCACCGTCGTCAGCTCACCAGCCTGCTCAATCCCTGGCAACTCTACAGCATGCACCTGGCCTGAAGCACGGCTGCCCGATGCCTGACCTCCCTGTGATGCTACTCCAGTCACCGGCCACTGACCCCTCAGCTGGATCTCGCTATCCCTGTCACGTCCTCCGCGTGTAGCTGAACCTCAACTACCCTCTCCTGGTACCGAACCTGATCCAACACTTGACGCCACATTCTATCCCGGTCCCTACCTGCCGGCTGTCTGAGAAGGTTTCCTACAAAACCTCTCCAGATTCCCGACCTGTCCACACACCCGGCACTCCTTCGGGGGCCTATCGCACTGAGCCCGAACATGTCCCGGCTGTCCGCACTGAAAGAAAACCATCGTTGAATTACCACAAGGTGGTTTAGCTGGGTCATTGGCCTGCTCGCCCTGCTGGAACTCATATCTGCCTCACTTCTTGCTATCTGAACCATCACTTGTAATTGTCGCCCTACCACTCTGTGGCCTATCCCTCTAGTTTCCCTCTGCTATAAGCGCTTGGTTCACCACCTCGGAGAAGGAACCCAGCTTGAAGATGTTTACCTGAACCTGAATGGTGTGTCGTAAGACATCCTCTAAGCGCCTCACCCTAGCTGCGTCATCGCTTACCATACCAGGTGCAAAGAAAGACAACTTTGTGAAGGTAGTTGCGTAGTCCATAACGGACATATCTCCCTGCTGAAGACTCAAGAACTCCCGAGCTCTCTCTACCCCCAGCGTCTTCGGGTAAAAGTTCTTGAAGAACCTGTCCTCGAAGTCCTTCCATGCCATTTCCTCATGCCTACGAGCCTAAACCTGCACATCCCACCAACGCTTCGCCGGTCCTCTCACTATGTACATAGACAGCTTGACCCTCCACCCTGGAGGCGTCTCGAGCTACTCAAAGATCATTGGTATACTCTCTATCCAGTTCTCAGCTGCCTGCAAACCACCCTCACCCTAAAAAAGCGGCGAGTGCTACGACTAGAACTCCCATGTCAGATATTCCATATAAGGATATGCACCCTATGTGCCTCTGCCAATCCCCTACAAGACACGTACCAGGCTAGCTTGGAGCTGCTCGTCAAACAACGGTCCGAACGCTGCCAAACCCGACTGCTGCCATGCCTGCACTGGATCCTAAACCTAATCCTATCCTTGAGCCTGTACCTACGGCTCATGCTCTGCCTGCATCGGATTCTGAACCTGATCCCGCAGCAATGTATCATCTCCTGCCTGACGCTTCATCGATTCGTAAAGGAGTAACCCGCTGAATACTATAAATGGTCATACAAACCATTTATATATGACAATATATTCTACGCAGATAAGAAAAGAAGTAAAGAGGCAGTGTATAACAACTACCCTTACTCTCCCCTATCGCAACCCATGCCCTCGGCATCCCGACCTCACGGACTCCTTGCCCGCCCTCAACAGAGCCAAGTATCAATAGTACCTTGAGCCATGCACATCCTGACAACCAACGTTGCCTCAAACTCGAAGACCGAGTCGCCCAATCCTGACAGTTACACTACCTCACCCATAGTACCAGCCTGCTCTCATAAGAGCCAGACCCAAATATCCTGCACATGCAATTCTATAAAATAAAAATCATGGCATACACATTTCAATAAACAAGAAATTATATCAGGAGTTTCACCTATTCACATTTTAGAGCATACATAGTATGGAAATTGATTTTATTCACATGGTATTATCACTTCACAAGGCATATGTGCAATTATGAAATTGAAATACCCTAAAATGTGCCTATGAAAAGCCGTTTAAACAAGCCTTGTTATACCGGACAAGGTTTTCATATCAAAAACAATAACATCACACAACAAGTGAACCACCGAGGTGGAAATAATATAAACCATAATCTGAGCAAAAACAAATAGAAATTCCCACCCCCGACAACTCAATCCATCCCTCGTACATGGGGCGGTAGGCACCCAAGAACGAGTTCAAAATCCAATTCCAACAACAACCTATCTCCAGTATACCATATCCCAAATAGTAAAACCAGCATAAATAAAAAGAGAAGTCTCCAACTCATTAGTATCCAGAAAAACACTGCTACTAAATCCATGTCAAGAACTCCTCTGATACAACTTTGTAACGACCCGTACTTGTCCAGCCACCCGAACAGTGCCAATCGGGTCGGGTGTCACAACCTTAGGAGCACCTCCCCTGAACTCCAAAGGCTTCCGACTAGCAGTGAGGGTCTGAATAGATATAGTGGGGTGTCTATACCCTCTCAGAGGAATAAAATGGCACTGGTCTAAGTATAATACTAAATGTGCAGCGGAAATAAATGACTCAATAGACTTGAACCAGACCCGCAGAGTGTAAGCATATCCAAAATCGATAAACCAGCAAAAGTAATATAGAAATAACAGTAGCGGAAAGTAAACAGAACAACATTCCAGCAATCAACAGCAACTACTACTGTAAACAACAAGGCATGCATCGAAAACAAGTCATACAGCTCAATATATAATGGCGTCAATGGCTAACCAACAGTTGTCACATAACTAGGTAAGCATGCTGATAAGAAGAAAGAAAACTAAACAAAGTAACTCCAACAAGGCATGACCTCAAGTTCCATACCAGTCTCTATGCCAACAGCACTAAAGTCCAGCTCCTGAGGCTGACCCTTTACCTACACGCAATTTCATAAAGTCTACACGCGTCCCGAAGGGCCCGTGTAGGGTGTGAGACAAGTCTCAGTAGGATACCACCCAAGGGTGCATACGTAATATAAGTGTTTAGGTAGACATGATTATATAAGGAAAGCAGTAAATAGTACAATTCCTAAAAGTAAACACAAACTTCACTGGTACTCAGCAGCCATGAGGAAGTGTCACCTGCTTCGGCCAACGCCGGAATCTCTGGTCTGTAGCCCGGAACCTCATGCCACCTGACACCATGTGTCTCAAGTACCGACGTCCCAGAGGCATGCCCAACGATCGTAACCCATCTCGGAAGCTCAACCTTCCCATGGCACAACATCCGGAGGAACAACGATACCTGTCCTCAAATAATAACCGGAGGGACAGCGATGTCTGCCCTCAAATCACGGTGAGCCTCTGCCCCCAACCTGACCGCCTCAAAGCTGTCTCCTGAAGGCTCCTCACCTTCCACATGGCTTTCTATGGAAAGCACCCCCAAACCAAAAATACCTAACCGCATCTACAGGGGGCCTCTACCCAGCGAGTGGTCGTACCACCTCATCTCGGAGTCTATCTGTGTGCACACTACTCAAAAGTACCCAGTGAGAGGTAATCACCTCAGTATGTCCCCAAGCCAAAACACATCTGACACCTTGTGCCCCTGCAAACCTGTCACTCAAGTCTGATGGCCTCTCCATCCAAGTAACCCGGGCCAAGCCCAACCCGACAATCCAACTGGCTCAACCGACGTCCATGACGCCCAATACCATGGTAGAAACCACCCAAAGTAACCTAAGCCAAAGCACCAACCCATGATCCCCATCACTCAATAATATATCCTGGCCACTCCCAACACAACAAGCAGTTCAACACATGCAATATCACACATTTCATATTCATACATGGAAGCATCACTTTAAACAGGCAATTACTAAATAGTCAAATTGCACTAACTTGTGGTAATCCATACCTGCACCTAAGGTCTTAAATGACTTAAAAAATTACTAACATGCTTTAATAAATCAAACTCTAAAGTTTAATCAAACAGCATCAAAAGCAGTCTAAATTCAGCAATTTAAATATTGGTCCAAATCATACGCATTTCGGCACCCCCAACCGAATTGCCCCAAACGAGCTATGACCTCTCACCCGGTCTCGCTCAAGCACAACAAGGATCAGGGAATACCCATAGGCATCCCACAATACAGATAAACTATTAAAGATAAATAAACAAGGGTTTCGCTCAATACCCAACGTTGCGCCCGAAGGTCACAACCCCCAAAAGTCTACGAAAACACGAAAGAAGGTATGCAGCACACACCTCGTACTCGTAAGATGATACTCCTTTGATACCAACCTCTGATTCGGTCTGAATCGCTATAGATATGTGTTTCTGTCAAATCCCGGCAATTCCGTTCGGATGGAATCTGCGGAGAAACAGGTGAGGGATCAAGGACGAAGAAGGGTGCGCGGGGTTAGCCTTTCCGATGCGGTCCCGTTGCCACCGAAGGATCGAAGAACAGAGGTCGTATGGAGGATCTAGGAGGATTTCTATTTTTCAGAGGTTTTTGGATGAAGGGTTCATCCAACGGGGAAGAAGAAGATTTTTCTAGAAATAAGACATGACGGCGTCTCGGACAATCAAATAAAAATAAAAGTACACGGTGTGTATTTTCAAAGTACACGATGTGTAGATGGGTTTCCATACTCCAACTTAAGCGGAGTCCAGCACACGGTTTGGACTGAGTACACGGTCAACACACGGCCAGGGACTCGGCCACTACATGGAACATGGTTACACGGCGTGTCAATGAATACTACACGCCATGTAGATGGAAATTTGAACCTGGGCACCACACGACATGTACTTGGCCTCGCACGGGTAAGGGTACACGGCGTGTCTATAAATACATGCCATGTAGTAAGAATTTTCTACACGGTCATCACACGTCATGTACTCAGTGAGCACACGGTCGGTCACTCGATTAACACATACACAGTGTGTACTTAAAGTACACGGTGTGTAGTCTAAAAATTTCCAGAAACTGCCCAGATTTTCCAGACTCTTTAGAAACCAGTCAAAAAGTTCAAATAGGGGAAGGATTTGACCCGTTATAAAAACCCAGGTTCTTACAAAAATTACAATGTGTTATATGTCATAATAGTATATAAATGGATTCAATCCTAGCTACCTAATCGACCTCGGGTCATTATTAGTTCCCCTTGGATCAAACTAGTTTATAAATTTATAATGCTTAAAATCAAAAAACACTAAAACTAAAATTAATTAGTATAGGTTATGCATATCCTATGGTCGAACCCACCAAGTCAAGGGGAAGTGACATCTTCAATTCAATAATTAGAACCTTCAAAATATGATGAAAGATGGCTAAAACTACTTGAATTTTAGATTTTGGATGAATGAGAGAGAAAGGATAAATAAAACAACAATTATAGAATATCCACATTCATGCACTAGTGAAGTATGAAGGCTGATGATTTGGTCAATATTCTATAATAAGTAGGTCTAATAAATCCCATTGGTCTAGGTAATCACTCTCTCTCCCAATAATTAATCATTTTCTTATATTAAAATTTTCACGACCCCCTCCCTACAAGGTGCACCCCTCCTGGGACAACAATGTGAGAAGAGAGATAATGACCCCTGAGTCCCACCTCTAGTAGGCCCTGGGTTGGCGACTAGCACCGAGAGTATAGTAAACACACAAATGGGAGGAATTACCCTCTAAGAGAACACATGAGAAAGAGAGAGATAATACAGACACCAACCAACTCCAACTCAGGCTGCAATATAAAATAAATCCTAAGTACACATATGCAATTTCATCCAAAAACTACTACAACTAAAAGGGAAAACTACAAGTACCAAAATAAAGTAAAAAACAGCGGCAAACACGAAGCTCGAACATCTCCTACAACCCCAATCTAGTAGTAACCAGACTAATCTCCAACCTGTGCCAAGTGACCTGAAAAAAAATTATGTATACATAGGGTGATTAAAATAGTATACTCAGTAGGATCCTCCCTAGAGCCTCTCATTCAAAAGTAAAGAAATCATGTCAAAGCACAGTGAACAACAAGTGAAACTAACTCATCACCTAAATAGGTATACTAAGTTTCTATACTCACCATGGATACTCTCACCAAGTATCACATAGAAGAGTATATAATATAATATAATAATATCAAGGGTACCTTGCTACCACTTCCCCACTGGTTTGTCGCTTTTCCCTAATGTCGCACGTCCTAAGCCATCTCTCTCCAAAAAGGCTTGTTTGTAGACACCTGGGCGAAGCACCACAACATGCACCTCATGCAGCATAACCACCACATCCACGTGACCAATATAACCAGTTAGTTTCTGGGAGTCACCACAACTCACATAACATGTATCATACGAAGGGTATTAAAGCTCAAGCCTTTATATCCCATACACCGGGTAAGGATCCTCAAGTCATCACAGCCTATACACATTACACCTATAGTAGTCCATAGGAAACTATATCCAGAATATGTGTGTGTGAACAACCAAAATCCATTACAGCCCTCTACACACATATATGGGGAAAACTAACCATTGTGCCTACCAGCAAAAGTAACTATCAAGAGAAGAGAGTAGGGCCAAAGGGGGTAGTCATCCATTCATCCTCCCACCATAATGTTGGGGAAAACATCCCCCAGGGCTCAGAATCCCTGGGGTATCAGTTTTCCTAACTGAAGGGGTGGATTATCATACAGAAACACAAAAAGTACAAAATATACTATATCTCACAACCACACTATGGGCATAACCTAGTATTATACTCAACTACAGTTAAAGTCTCTCGGACTCCCGACTGCCACTTCTAAGACTAGGTATCCTATAATCACACAACCATTTAAAGATATTTATTACATTACTTCATTCCCTTTTTATCAGTTTCACTTTACATTAATTAATTCTTTAAAAATTAATTAACCATTAACAATTTCCACATTATATTTCATTAGAACCACACCCAAAGTCCAATATTCCTTTAAATCGAAACCTCATCATTACGTCCCAGCAAGCTCCAAACCCATGGGTTAACATCATTTATTCAATAATTTATTAACAACATTATTACTTTCCCATATCCCAGGCATTCTAGAAAAATATTATAAGCTACTAAACACAAGGGCGATCAACACGGTGAGTAGTTGAATGACCCATCGAGTCTTTGCTACCTATAGTAAGAGCATAGACTCATCCTCCCTCGGGAAGCTAAACATGGAAAGCACATGGCATACCCTGCGCGTCTTCTCCCTTTTTGGAAGGAGGGTAAGCAAACCAGCTTCCTTGAGAATTGGGGAAACTAAAGTAGATAAACAACCAACAAGATTCGTCAAGTGTCTAAACATTCACATCTGACCCGATTCATCATCTATGGTGTCCTCCCCGACACCCACATGCATAAAACGATGCATCTCGTCACTCTAGGTGTCAACTACTGCCACAACCAATGGGCCTTCTTACACCCACATATCACAACAGTCGTCCAGGATCACATCACAACACAAGAAGCGGGAAAACAAACATCATATCAATTGGGCTCTTGGCACTTAATCGAGTAAGAGGGTAACTCAGAACCCTATGAGGAATTATTTTTTATCAAACAACCAGTTCATTAATCCATCTTGAATTAACTGATTTATTACTCGTAGGTTCCAATGACGGGCAACCTAAACACTAAGCTATCACAATATAATTAAACATGCTTACTATATCAATTTGATTAGCGTAAAATTACAACAAGAAGAACCAGATTCATTTACATGCCTCTTTATCTTTGACAATTAATTTACAATTAATCCCATTTTACGTTCTTTACCAATTTCCGTCAAGAAAAAAAAGATAAACAAAGCAAGCATATATATCACACTATATATAAAAATAAGAGGCAATAACATATGATCGATATCAATTTATTTATCTAGTACAAATATTTATTATGTTAATTCCATTGTGATCTAGTGGGATAAAACATGCTAACTCTATAGTTGCACACAAAATAAAATATAATCAATGAATATCCTACCTTAAAAAGTTCTTGGTGTTCTTTACATGATAATGATTCATGTAACGTATCACCATCTCCTCCTATGTGACAAATGCATCCACCCGAGGATGTCACAACACAATTGCACCATCCGACAACCAATAAAACTCCATTAGAAGAACAGAGATCACAATCCATAACATGGAAAGTAGAAACAGGAGGAGAAGGGTTGAAGAAAACACAAGAACAGAGGTAGATCATACCTTTTATCGATGAAGGATCGACACTTGTTTCTTGCACCAAAACAGGGGGTGCGCATGCAGTAGGGAGAAAATTCAAGGGGGAAATGATCTGAGGATTAAGGTTCGATCACACCGCTCCTATGAGAATAAGGAAAGGTTAGAGTGTCTCACACTATGGAACAATAAGTTAGAAAAAAGGAGGAAGATATCTTGTCCCTTTATAAGATTTACAGAGCAGCGGTTTAAGATATGCTATATTTTTCATTAAAAGCTGATTGCATTAAACCACACTGTTTGACCAAGTAAAGACATCCTGCACCTTAAAAAAATTAATATAGGAGTTATGGATTTTAATTAGCCTTAAATCCCTTAAAACAAGGCCTTGAACGTGTTTTTCATCAAAGAAAACGCTAAAGGGGCGAAACTGTAGGAAGCTGGAAACATTGTTCACCAACCGATGCTGGAAACACTATTCACATAATGACTCACTGACACGGATGACACTGTTTATAAAATGACTCACCGACACCGATGGTACTATTCATAGAATGACTCACTGACACCGATGGCACTGTTCAAAGAATGACTCACCGACACCGATGGCACTATTCACAGAATGAATCACCAACACTGATGGAACTGGTCACAAAATGACTCACCGACACCAATTGCACTGTTCATAGAATAACTCACTGACACCAATGGAACTGTTCACAGAATTAATCATCGACACTAATGGCACTATTCACAAAATTGGAGACACTATTCACATAACTATAAATTTGGTAAGTATTGTGGATAAGACACCTTGACCTCCCAAAACACCTCCAACACCAGAATTCCGCAAAGGAATAGACCAGAGAGGTCTGATCCATTACATAATATACCTATAAAAACATTCTCATCCTTGAGAATTCAAAACCTAACAAAAGAGAAATAGAAAGGGGGTCCAAACAATCACCCATCGAGATACCTCTCAAAGAGATCAATCCACAAAAAGCAACAAAAAAAAGTCATCTCATAAGCACGAAAGTTCTAGAACCACAAAGCAAACATCGTTACAAGAAAAGAGTTAAACATCAAAAAACTATGGGTACTAATCATATATATGTGAATCACATTCCCATGTACTCTCCTCTACGCCACCGTTTTTCCACAAGACATGAACCAAGGGTATAGAATGCCCACGCAACACCTTCTCTTTGCGGTCTTGGATCTCCACAGGCCACTCCTCGAAGGTCGCATCATCATCAACATCGATCTCTCCCTAATCGATGACATGAGAGTCATCATTAAGATAACGAAGGAGCTGTGACACGTGAAAAACATCATGTATCTGGCTCATCTGTGGGGGAAGTGCTACTCGATACTCCACGGCTCCAACACGAGCCAACACCTCAAAAGTCCCAACAAACTAGGGAGAAATATTACTCCCATGACCAAACATTCACTTCCTACAACGTGGAGTCACCTTCAGAAACACGTGATCCCCAACATCAAAATCCAAAGGTCTCATCCTTTGATCAGCATATGATTTCTGATGATCCCGCACTGCCTTCATCCTCTCACGAATCACCTGAACCATCTCTGTTGTATTCTGCACTAGTTCCAGTCTGAGAACTGCTGACTCTTAGACATCAATCCATCACAATGGAGAACTTCAAGGTCAGCCATACAAGGCTTAAAACGGCACCATACCTATGGTGGAGTGAAAACTATTGTTGTAAGTGAACTCCACCAAGGGTAAGTGCCTCATCTATGAACCTCCAAAATCTAGGACATAAGAGCACAACATGTCTTCAAGATTCTGGATAGTCTTCTTTGTCTGAATGTCTGTCTTCAGATGAAAAAAAGTGATAAGGCATAGCTGAGAACCAAAATCATGATGGAGACCTCTCCACACCCTAGAGGTAAAACGAGGATCTCAATCAGAAATGATTGTTCTTAGGACTCTATGGAGTCTCACCACCTCTTCCAGATACTACCTCGACAAAACCTCCAATGTGCTCAACTCCTTAATTGATATGAAGTGGGATGATTTTGTTAAATGATTCACTACCACCCAAATAACATCATTTTCTACTTGATCTCGAGGTAAACCAATAAAAAATTCCATTAAAATTTCCTCCTACTTCCACTGAGGAATAACTAATGGCTAGAGCAAACCACTGGGGACACGGTGCTTGGCCTTCACCTTATGGAAGACCAAACATCGAGACGCAAACTCTGAAACTACACACTTCAAACCAAGCCACCAAAAATGACTCCTCAAGTCTCGGTACATCTTTTTCACACTAGGATGAACCGCTAAAGGTGAACTATGGAACTCTCTGAGAATTGTCTCACACATCGCTGAAGGAACAGGAAGCCTTCCATGATACAACACCCGGTTTTTTTCATTCTCAAACCAACCATCAGGGGCCTAAACACAAAAAACTTGGTCTCTCTAGACCTCTAACTCTAGATCCCCATATTAGGACTCTTCCACCTTGTAAGAACCCGGTTTTTGCTATAAAATACTTTTGAATTTTCTTGATGTTATTCCAGAGCAGCGCCTTCAGATGGCGTGCGATTCCGAGCCCCAGTGTGGCTGAAATTAAATTTTCAGTGCATTCACACTGGGCACACCAAATAAATGAGACAAATCCTAAATGGTAATTTGGATCCTAAATATAAGTGCATTTATGGATCCTAAATGGGGTGTTTACTGTAGGAATGACATAAAGCATGTCGGCGCGGGATGTTGGGACCCCTCGCCCATTAACGGAACGTTAAACGGATAATTAAAATAATTAATTTATTCATTTAATGTATTAACTCAATTATCTCTTAAACGGTTACTCGGATGGAAAAACCAAGGGCACCGCTGAGTTCAGAGCGTTCCGTTTACCCTAGGAGGGGTGTAATTTTCGTGGGCACGGCCCTTCTGTGGAAAATAGCCCCAAGGGCGTTTTCATAATTTAGCGGCCTCGGTTGTTAAATTTTATAACTTTCGAACGGAGGATTGGATTAAAATTCTGAGATCGCTGTTGTGCTCAGGAGGAGGTTTTTACCCTAGGGGAGGCTTACCCTCGACCCCGTTGAGGGTTTTGGATGTGGTTAAATTTAGGGGTTTAAATTAATTAATTTTTTAATTAATTTTTTCCTTCATTTAAACATAACCACCACCCCCTTCCCCTCCCTTGTTCATCCCTGGAGAAACTCCTCCCAATGAAGGAGGAGCTCCTCTCCTCTTCTATCCCCCTCCCTCCTCCGATCAAGGTGGCATCGAGCCACGGGTGCAGTAGCGGCACGTGCGGCGAAGCTTCGGGAAACGCCCAACAAGGTAGGATCATGCGTTTACATTTTTAATTCCTGCACCAACTTTAATCTCAATTTATGGCGTTGAATTGCTGTTTAATTTCCGAGCTAATCCCATGGTTGTGTAGCATGTTTTCTGATCTTTCCAATGCATGTTTCGGATTGAAAATCTGAGTTCGGAGGAGATCGCAGTCGTCCGCTGAAATCCACGGGTTTTGGTGTTTATCGGTGGTCCTGACCGGTCCGGAGGGTGGTCTGGCCTTTCCAGGCGGCGGCGCAGCGCTGTGGACGGCAGCTCGGAGCGGTCCGGTGCCGGCTTCAGTGGAGTCGGTCGGGGGAGGCTCGCGGTCGAGCGGAGCGGGCGAGGCGGCTTCGGTCGGGCGAGCAGGAGGCGCCCGCGGAGGTGCCGGGTGAGGCCGAGCAGAGGTGGCGCGGGCCGCGGCGAGGTGCACTGGTGCGCTGTAGGGGGCGCCGGCCGCCGTGGTCGAGGGGGAGCCCGAGGCATGGCCTCGGGCATGTAAAGGAAGCAGGACCCGCAGGTCCTGTCGGCGTGCTGAGGAAGACCGGCCGCTTGGCCGGTCTGCTGGGAGACGAGGACCCGCGTTCGGTGGGTCCTGCTGGGCCACGCGCTGAGACCGGCTAGTTGGCTGGTCTAGTTTAAAAAAAAGTTTATAATAATAATAATAATATTATTATTATTATTATTATTAGTATTATGAAAATGATTTATATATCATAAATCATCCGCAGGGCGTCCGATTTGGGCACCGTCTACAGCGACGCGTCCCTTAAATTGAGGTGAATATTTTGAGATGGTCTCTGGAATTTTTAATCCCCGAGACAGGGGCCTCGGTGGCGCGTCATGCCTTTAAGTGGTTTGACGTTTTTTTTTTGGATTCTTTTTTGGGGCGGCGCGGATGCATCCGATGTCCGTTTTGAGCGCCGTCAGCGGCATTGAGACCCTGGCATTGAGATGAAGTTTTCCGGTGTGTTTTCGGGTGTTGGAACTGAAGCTGAGGCGTGGGCCCCACATGTCGTCTTTTAAGATGCGAGCAATGTTTAACAACTTTTTCATCGAACGTCCGTTCGAGGCGTGCGAGCAGTCGATTCTGGGTGTTTCTCCGAGGGAATTGCAATGGCGCACTCTGCACGCTTTAATTCTGTACGGGCGTGCGGGCCCCACGAGGGTTGTTTTAGGAGTTGGCGGTGATTTCCATCTTTATCATAGGGTGTCCGTTGTGGGTGAATTAATAGTCAATATTGTGAACTTTTTCGAGAGGATCGCAATGGTGTGATCCGTTCGTTGTGCTTCGGGACTAGGATGTGGGTCCCACGAAGCACCGCTCGTGAGCAGTATGGCGAAATGTATCTTTTTATCTGGATATTCGTTACACTCAAGTGAGCAGCCAATTTGACGTGTCTTTCCGAGGAGATCGTAATGGTGCGATGCGCCTGACTGTTTTTGGGGCCGAGGCTCGGGACCACGGGACGTCGTTCAGGCGTAAAGCAGTGTTGAACAACTTTTACATCGGATGTCTGTTAGAGGCGAGTAAATAGTCTACCTCGCATGTTTTTCCATGAGGATTACAACAGTACGAACCGTTTGGATGTGATGAGCCTCATTCAAGACCTCATCTAAATATGGAAGCAAGTATGGTGCTCCGGTGGTGGTTCCTTCCGCGGTGTTTGTAGAGAACCCTTGGCATGCGATCACGTGCACTCACGTGAGAGTGAAGTAAATGCTTAAAGAGATGTGGTTGGTCATGCCTGAGCTGTTGAGGTGGAAATTTGGAGTTTTTATGTTTACGCCCTTCATGTTGACGTTGGGTTCCATGTGCACGATATCCTTTGGGCTGGAAACGTGGTATACTCTGGGATTATACGGGAATGCTTGGAGGTACATGTGGTTTTTTGTATCTGAGAACGTTTGTACGCTTGGTTGTAGTTGACTTGGGGCCAAACGTCGTGTGGGCCCCCTGTGTGTGTCTTGTTCTGCTTTGCATACCCTTGACCTCTCGCAACATAGAGGGTCCCTCTGTTCTCATTTTTTTGACCAACAGGGTTGAGTTTCCCCTGGTTCTGTTCTAGTTTGTTTGACCAGCATGGTTGAGTTTCTCCCTAGTTCTATTCTCGTTTGTTTGACCAGCAGGGTTGAGTTTCCACCTGGTTCTATTCTCGTTTGTTTGACCAGAAGGGTTGAGTTTCCCCCTGGTTTTGTTCTCTTTTGTTTGACCATAAGGGTTGAGTTTCCCCTAGTTCTGTTCTCGTTTGTTTGACTAGTAGGGTTGAGTGGGTTCCCCCCTGGTCCTGTTCACGATGGTTTTGACCAGCAGGGTTGAGTGGTTTTCCCCTGGTTTTGTTCTCGATGGTTTGGCCGACAGAGTTTCTCTGTGTTCCCTGGTAGAGTTCTTGTGGATTTGGTGTGACCAACACATTACGCTGGCACCGATCCTCTACCCAAGAGGTTGTTTCTAGTAGGGCTGGCCAGGAGGTTGTTTCCAGTAGGGCTGGCCAGTGAGGTACCATCCAGTAGGTATGGCTAGTGGGGTACCATCTAGCAGGGGTGGCCATTTGTACCATCCAGCAGGGATGGCCAGTGCGGTACCATCCATCAAGGATGGCCAGTGGGTTACCATCCAACAGGGATGACCAGCATTGTACCATCCAGTAGGGATGGCCAGAGCGGTTCTAGGTTTACCTCCAGCGGGGCTGGGAAGTGGTCCCCGATGACAGGTTTACCTTCAGTTGGGTTGGGAAGTGGTCCCTGTTGGCGATTTCGGGCCTCCCTCCAGCGGATACCTTTCACGGGACTGGGAATTTGGACCCGTCAACCACTTTTTCCAGGTCTCCCTCCAGTGGATTACCCATTTACAGGACTGGGTAGTGTGTCACCTTTCGACTCTTACCAGGTATCCCTCCAGTGGGAACCCGTCAACTTCCAGGGATTACCCTCCAGTGGGGCTGGGTAGGGGGTCGCCTGTCGATTTTGAGGAGACCTCTCGACTGCAGGGCAGTGACGGGGTGTGGTTTGACGTTCCCCAGAACTCTCAAGTACAAGGGACACTTTCCCCACCGAGACGCATCCTTGTGACGCGACCTAAAACCGTGCGGGTGAGTCAGTGCCGCCCAAAGCAGATAGTGTCAAGGTGCGGTGATTTGAGCCCCTTGACTTGCAGTTCTAGGTAGACGTGTAGATACTGGGCATCGATGGTGTTTACTTTTGGGACTGTTGGCTACTCACTTTCTTGGGCTAAGCTACGGGATAGAAATCCCCTTACGATCTTGTTCGGGTTTCTTGACAGAGCATATATACATGTATACCTTGTTCAGTACCCACTCGTTGGTTTTTGGTTACTCTCCTTCCAGGAGAGGAGAAGACATGCGGGGTATGCCACGTGCTTTCCATGTCTATCTTATCGTGGTTGGACGAGTCTACTCTCCTGCTATAGGCAGCAAAGACTCAACGAGAAGTTTATCTTCTCACCGTTTCTAGATCCTTGCGTTTGGATGAGTCTACTTCCTTCCTATTTTTGGGTTGAGTTGTACTCTTTACTACACTCTCGGTTGTACCCTTTAATTTTCCTTGTTCGATCTACTGCTCCCCTCTTTAGTACCTCCTTTGTTTCTCCCTCGAGCCTTCGGAGAATCCTACTGAGTATTTTTATACTCACCCCTGCTTGGGCTTTTCCCACACTTGGTGTGCCCTTGCAGATGATAGACATGTTGGTCATGACGTTAGAGGAGCTTAGGAGTTTGGGAGCTTGGACCGCGTGCGGTGGTCGTTGTCGGGTTTCAGGTGTAGGACTCTCCCAGGTGTTTGCTTTTTATTTACCTATTGATGGGTTGTAGAACTTTTCTAGTTGGGCGCGTGTTTTTCCCCTTTACTTTTTAGTTTACCTTCAGCACTTGCTTTGTACTGTTTAGAGGTCGATGCACTTTGTGGTTTATTTATAGAATTTGGTACTTTACTTTTCCTTTTACTCTGCAATTCTGCATTGAGTGGGCTGCGTTTGTGTGTGTACAAGTACTTAGGCAAAGGCCTCCCTGAGTTATTATGCCTTCGGTGCTGGTCGCCAGCCCCTGGCCTATGGAGGCGGGCTTGGCGTAGTTGCGGCTCTAGCCCGGGTAGGGTCGGGTCGTGACAAAGTGGTATCAGAGATGGTTCTTTCCTTGGGACGTTGTTTGGATGTCCCTAAAAAGGAATTGGTTGGGTTCGAGGGAAACTATTTCAACGTGTCTCGAGAGAGGCTCTCAGGCTAGGGAGTCCAGTGACGGTGCGGCGACCGACGTATCCATTCACCAAGACCCTGATAATCCGTTTGTCGACTCAGCATGCTGAGACACTCATTGTAGGGAAAATTGGTTTGTGCATCACATAATATTGAGTCTTAACTTTCCTTCTTGAGTTAGCTCCCCATTGTTGTTATTGTTATATACACATATGCTCATCTGACCGTGGAACTCCTTGATAACATTCAAGATGTCTCTGCGAAGAAAGCCAGCCAGGATACCAGCTTTGGTTCGTGACGAAGACCCTATGAGCTATGAGGCCTCAGTCTAGGACCCATCATGCGAGTCCCTTTTTCCGGGTGGGCTGGTAGCAGCACCCCCACCTGGTGAGCAGCAGACAGCTTTTGTAGAGCAGACTAAGCTTGAGCGCAGGTTGAGCACGCTCTTTGAGTTCCAGCGACAGAGACAGCTGAGGTTCAGTGGTGATCCAAACCCTCAGGAAGCAAAGGTTTGGCTAGAGATAGTGGTTCGCCTCTTCAGGCTTGTGCAGACACCGGAAGATCTTATGGTGGATTTGGCTGCCAACCTTTTCCGCAAAGCAGCTGGGCATTGGTGGAGTCTGGTGACTCAGTTTCTTGACGAGTCATCTCTTTCGTGGGGTGAATTTCAGTTGTTGTTTTGTGAGGAGTTTTTTCCCTCCTTCTTACGCTCCGTTTGGATTCAATAGCTCCTGCAGTTTAAGTATGGAGGGATGATGGTGGCCGAGTACGCGGCTTGTTTCGCAGACTGTGCACACTTTTACCCGGACTTTGTCCATGACGGCAACTTCTGAGCACAGAATTTTGAGCAGGGTCTCTGCCAAGAGATTCATGATATCATAGTACCCTTGGGAATTCCCACTTATTTCAGGGTGCTAGAGTAGGCGCTGGTGACAGAGAGATTCTTGTCACATTCTACAGTTGGTGGTGGCAGCAGGCACGATGGAGTTGAGACGTCTGCTGCAGCTAGCGGGCGTCGACAATCAGAACCTCGACATAGGTGGCTTTCTGATAACCGGACTAAGCGGGATGGTCGTGAACCACAGTGGCATCGGAGGGCACCAGTGCATCCTAGAGAGCATCAGTGTTATGCTTGCGATGGCTGAGGTCACTTGGCATGGGACTTCCCGACCAGGCGCGCTAAGAGTATCGGGCAGGCAGCAGGTGCACTATCATGACAGAGGTAGCTTCGTGATCGGAGTAGCGCCTAGAGAGGTGGTTCTAGAAGAGGAGCGGGAGGAGATAGTAGTGGGGGACAACTTTATGAGGTCTTCTCATCACCACCAGGCGGTCCACGTCAGGCTCCGAGAGCTGATAGTTGGGACCACGGATAGCCACAAGCTTTGGATGTCTACGATCCTGCGAAGCATGAGGTGATAAGAGGTACGCTCTATAGCTCTTCTAATTTTTGTAGTATAATTGTTAGACTCTATGTGTGAAATGATTTTCTCCCTGCTCCTTGTTTGAGTTGCTACCAGGGTGGCGCGGGGCATTAGTGTAACCCTGTGTTGGTAAGGTAAAAGGTGTAGGACCTTTTCTTTAGTCGATTGTGTCGACTCCTTCACTCTCTGAGCATGTAAGAGAGCCTGGGTCATGAGACATTGACTATGAAATCTTGCGTGACCATATATCCTTGGGTGTTTCACCATATGGATATTCTGAAGGAACGGGATTTTTCCCAGGTCTAAGTAGTGATTCCAGTCACGGCGTGCGATGTAGGGGTTCGGTCAGGGAGGTGAGCTACCCCCGAGGGCCTTTGGGCTATTTGAGGTCATGCGAAGGGATGGCAAGGTTCCCTACCACCTTTCCCTAACCCCAAAGGATGTTTTGGGTGCATAGCATATTCCACGTGACTCACCTGAGAAGAAGTGTACATGCTCCTATGAACTCCATCGGCAAGGGAAGACCTCGTGTGAACGGATCAAATCCATTGGTTCATGCACAGTGATGCAGAACTGTGCAAGAGTTCTTCTGGGTATGGGAGAGCCAGGTTCAGGCTTAGTACCCTAAGTTGTTCCTTGGTTTTTCTTTTTGGGTACGAAAATATTGAAGTAGGGAATTATGTAAGAACCTGGTTTTTTCTATAAAAGACTTTATAATTTTCTTGATGTTATTCCAGAGCAGTGCCTTCAAACAGCGTGCGATTCCGAGCCCCGGTGTGGCCGAAATTAAATTTTCAGTGCGTTCACACTGGGCATGCCAAATAAATGGGATAACTCCTAAATAGTAATTTGGATCCTAAATCTGAGTGCATGGATGGGTCCGAAAATGGGGTGTTTACCCTAGTAACGATATAAATCATGTCGGCGCAGGACGTTGGGACCCCTCTCCCATTAACGGAACGTTAAACGGATAATTAAAATAATTAATTTATTCATTTAATGGCTTAACTCAAGTATTTCTTGAACGGTTGCTTGGAGCCTTCCGTTTACCCTAGGAGGGGTGTAATTTTCATGGGTGCGGCCCTTCTATGGAAAATGGCCCCAGGGGTGTTTTCGTAATTTAGCGGCATCGGTCGTTAAATTTTATAAATTTCGAACAGAGGCTCAGATTAAAATTCTGAGACCTCCATTGTTCTTGGGAGGAGGTGTTTACTCTAAGGGAGGCTTAACCTCGACCCCATCGAGGGTTTCAGATGTGGGTTAATTTTGGGGTTTAAATTAATTAATTTTTTAATTAATTTTTTCCTTTATTTAAACATAACCACCTCCCCCTTCCCCTCCCTTGTTCATTACTGGAGCAAGCCCTCCCAACGAAGGAGGAGCTCCTCTCTTCTTCCATCCCCCTCCCTCCTCCAATCAAGGTGGCATCGAGCGTCGGGTGCGGTAGCGGCACGTGCGGCGAAGCTCCGGGCAACGCCCAACAAGGTAGGATCGTGCGTTTACATTTTTAATTCTCGCACCAACTTTGATCTAAATTTATGGAATCTAATTGCTGTTTAATTTCTGAGTGAAGCCCATGGTTGTGTAGCATGTTTCCTGATCTTTCCAACGCATGTTTCGGATTGAAATTCCGAGTTCGGAGGCGATCGCAGTCCTCCGCCGAAATCCGTGGGTTTTGTTGTTTACCGGCGGTTCTAACCAGTCTGATGGGTGGTCTGGCCTTTTCAGGCGGCGGCACGGTGCTGTGGACGGTGGCTCATAGCGGGTCGGTGCCAGCTTCAGTGGAGTCGGTCGGGGGTGACTCGCGGTCGAGCGGAGCGGGCGAGGCGGCTTCGGCCGGGCGAGCAGGAGGCGCCTGCGGAGGTGCTGGGTGAGGCCGAGCAGAGGCAGCGCGGGCCGCGGCGAGGTGCGCCGGCTGCCGTGGTCGAGGGGGAGCCGAGGCATGGCCTCGGGCATGTAGAAAAAGCAGGACCCGAAGGTCCTGCTAGCATGCTGAGGAAGACCGGCCGCTTGGCCGGTCTGCTGGGAGACGAGGACCCGCGTTCGGCAGGTCCTGCTCGGCGATGCGGTGAGACCGGCCAGTTGGCTGGTCTAGTTTTAAAAAAAGTATATATTATTATTATTATTATTATTATTATTATTATTATTATTATTATTATTATTATTATTATTATTATTATTATTATGAAAATGATTTATATATCATAAATCATCCGCAGGGCGTCCGATTTGGGCACCGTCTGCGACGACGCATCCCTTAAATCGAGGCGAATATTTTTAGATGGTCTCGGGAATTTTTAATCCCTGAGACGGGGGGCCTCGGTGGTGCATCATGCCTTTAAGTGGTTTGACGTTTTTTTTATTCTTGTTTGGGGCGGCACGGACGCATCTGATGTCCGTTTTGAGTGCCGTTAGTGGCATTGAGACCCTGGCGTTGAGATGAGGTTTTCCAGTGTATTTTCGGGCGTTGAAACTAAAGTTGAGGCGTGGGCCCCATGAGCCATCTTTTAAGCTACGAGTAGTGTTTAGCAACTTTTTCATCAGACGTCTGTTCGGGGCGTGCGAGCAGTCGATTCTGGGTGTTTTTCTGAGTGCATTGCAATGGCACAATCTGCCCGCTTTAATTCTGCATGAGGGTGCGGGCCCCACGAGGGTTGTTTTGGGAGTTGGCGGTGATTTCCATATTTATCACAGGGTGTCCATTGCGGGCGAATGAATAGTCAATCTTGTGTACTTTTTTGAGAGGATCGCAACGGTGTGATCCGTTCGTTGTGCTTCAGGACCAGGATGTGGGTCCCACAAAGCACCACTTGTGTGCGGTATGGTGAAATGCATCTTTTTCTCTGGATATTCGTTTCACTCAAGTGAGCAGTCAATTTGACGTGTCTTTCCGAGGAGATCGCAATGGTGCGATGCGCCCGACTGTTTTTGGGGCCGAGGCTCAGGACCACGGGATGCCATTCGGGCGTAAAGCAGTGTTGAACAACTTTTACGTCGGATGTCTGTTGAAGGTGAGTAAATAGTCTATCTTGCATGTTTTTCCATGAGAATTAAAATGTTAGGAACCATTTGGATGTGAGGAGCCTCATTCGAGACCTCATATAAATGTGGAAGCAAGTAAGGTGCTCCGGTGGTGGTTCCTTCTGCGGTGTTTGTAGAGAACCCTTGGCGTGCGATCGCGTGCACTCCCGTGAGAGTGAAGTAAATGCTTGAAGAGATGTGGTTGTTCATTCATGAGCCGTTGAGGTGGAAAGTTGGAGTTGTTACATTTATGTCCTTCACGTTGATGTTGGGTTTCGTGTGCACGATAGCCTTTGGGCTGGAAACGTGGTATACTCTGGGAGTATACAGGAATGCTTGGAGGTACATGTGGTTGTTTGTACCTGAGAACGTTTTTGCACTTGGTTGGAGTTGAATTGGGGCCACACGTCATGTGGGCCCCCTGTGCGTGTCGTGTTCTACCTTTGCGTACCCTTGACCTCTCGTGACATAGAGGGTCCCTCTGTTCTCGTTTGTTTGACCAGCAGGGTTGAGTCTCCCCCTGGTTCTATTCTCGTTTTTTTGACCAGCAGAGTTGAGTTTCCCCCTAGTTATGTTCTCGTTTGTTTGACCAGCAGGGTTGAGTTTCCCCCTGGTTCTGTTCTCGTTTATTTGACCAGCAGTGTTGATTCTCCCCTGGTTCTGTTCTCATTTGTTTGACTAATAGGGTTGAGTGGGTTCCCCCTGGTCCCGTTCACGATGGTTTCGACCAGCAGGGTTGAGTGGTTTTCCCCTGGTTCTGTTCTCGATGGTTTGGCTGGTAGAGTTGCTTCGTGTTCCCTGGTAGAGTTCTTGTGGATTTGGTGTGACCAACACATTATGCGGGCACCAATCCTCCACCCAAGAGGTTTTTTCCAGTAGAGCTGGCTAGGAGGTTGTTTCAAGCAGGGCTGGATGGTGAGGTACCATCCAGCAAGGATGGACAGTGGGGTACCATCTAGCAGGGGTGGCCAGTTGTACCATCCAGCAGGGATGGCTAGTGCGGTACCATCCAGTAGGGATGGCCAGTGGGTTACCATCCAATAGGGATGGCCAGCTTTGTACCATCCAGCAGGGATGGCCAGAGCGGTTCTGGGTTTACCTCCAGCGGGGCTGGGAAGTGGTCCCCGATAACGGGTTTACCTCCAGTTGGGCTGAGAAGTGGTCCTCGTTGGCGATTCTGGGCCTCCCTCCAGCGGATACCTTTCACGGGTCTGGGAATTGGGACCCATCTATGACTTTTGTCGGGTCTCCCTCCAGTGGATTACCCTTTTACAGGACTGGGAAGTATGGCACCCGTCGACTCTTGTCGGGTCTCCCTCTAGTGGGAACCCATTGACTTCCAGGGATTACCCTCCAGCGGGGCTGGGCAGGGGGTCGCATGTTGACTTTGAGGAGACCTCTCGACTGTGGGGCAATGACGAGGTTTGGTTTGACATTCCCCATAACTCTCAAGTACAAGGGGCACTTTCCCCATCGAGACACGTCCTTGCGACGCGACCTAAAACCGTGCGGGCGAGTCAGTGCCGCCCAAAGCGGATAGTGTCAAGGTACGGTGATTTGAGCCCCTTGACTTGCAGTTCAGGGTAGACGTGCGGATACTGGGCATCGATGGTGTTTACTTATGGGATTGTTGGCTACTCACTTTCTTGGGCTGAGTTACGGGATGGATATCCCCTTACGGTCTTGTTCGGGTTTTTTAAAAGAGCATATATACATGTATATTTTGTTCTAGTACCCACTCCTTGGGTTTTGGTTACTCTTCTTCCAGGAGAGGCGAAGACATGCGGGGTATGCCACGTGCTTTTCGTGTCTAGATTCTCTTGGTTGGATGAGTCTACTCTCCTGGTATAGGCAGCAAAGACTCGATGAGAAGTTCATATTCTCACCGTTTCTATCTCCTTGTGTTTGGATGAGTCTACTTCCTTCCTCTTGTTGGGTTGAGCTGTACTCTTTACTGCACTCTCGGTTGTACTCCTTTACTTTTCTCTGTTCGATCTACTGATCCCCTCTTCAGTACCTCCTGTGTTTCTCCCTCAAGCCTTCAGGGCATCCTACTGAGTATTTTTATACTCACCCCTGCTTGTGCTTTGCCTACACTTGGTGTACCCTTGAAGACGATAGACAGATTGGTCATGACGTCAGAGGAGCTTAGGATTTCGGGAGCTTGGACCGCGTGCGGTGGTCGTTGTCGGGTTTCAGGTGTAGGACTCTCCCAATTGTTTGATTTTGTTTACCTGTTACTGGGTTGTGGCACTTTTCTGGTTGGGCACGTGTTTTGACCCTTTACTTTTTAGTTTACCTTCAGCACTTGCTTTGTACTGTTTAGAGGTCGATGCACTTTGTGGTTTATTTATAGCAGTTGGTACTTTACTTTTCCTTATACTCTACACTTCTGCATTTAGTGGGCTGCATGTACGTGTACAGGTACTTAGGCAAAGGCCTCCCTAAGTAATTGTGCCTTCGGCACTGGTTTCCATCCCCTGGCCTATGGAGGTGGGCTTGGGGTAGTTGCGGCTCGAGCTCGGGTAGGGTCGGGTCGTGACACACCTACTGAACCAAATATGACTATACCGTCATCTGAAAAAGACAACATCTGCCCAAAATTCTCCCATATCGAGATGTAATGTTGATAGTTCTTCCATTACTCTCTAAGAATCACTAGATTTATGCACTACATCACTAAGTGACTTTCTACTTAGTGCATCAGCCACAACATTCCCCTTTCCAGGTGTATATAATATTTCAAAGTAATGTTCCTGCAAGAACTATATCCACTGATGATGTCGCAAGTTCAAGTCACGCTGGGAGAAAACATAACTCAGGCTCTTATGATCGGTAAAAACCACAAAGCGCTCGCCAATGAGGTAATGTCTCCACAAATTCAGAGAAAACACCATGGATGCCAACCCAAGATCATGGATGAATAGTTGTGTTCATGGGGATGTAACTACTAAGGCCCATAAGAAACAACTGATCTCTACTATATCATAACGTAACCTAACCCTAGATGCGAAGCATCGCAGAAAACATCAAATTGAACTCCCTCTGCTAGATGACAAATAACTGGAGCACTTACCAACTTCTTCTTTATATACTCAAAATCTGCATAACACTAATCAGTCCACACGAACACCTGATCCTTCCTAGTCAATGTTGTTAGAGGAGTCACAACCTGAGAGAAATCGGCTACAAACCTCCTATAGTATCCTGCAAGACCAAAGAAACTTTGCACCTCTACCACTATCTTGGGGGCTTCCAAAGACACAATTGCTTCTATATTTGATGTATCCATAGATAATACCTATGGGGAAACCACATGCCCCAATAAATGGACTTCTCGAGCCCAAAAATCACACTTTTGACAACTTCCCAAATAGCTGTTGTTGATGAAGAACTCCCAAAACAAAGTGCAGATGCTCTGCATGCTCCTCCTCATACATGTAGTACACAAGAATTTCATTGATGAAAACCACCAAAAACTTATCCAAGAACTTGAGGAACACATCATTCATCAATCCCATGAACACGGATGGAGAATTCGTCACACTGAATGGCATTACAACGAACTCGTAATGCCCATGACGACAACGGAAATAAGTATTCGGGATATCCTTATCCTTTACACACATCTGCTGATATCATGAACACAATTCAATCTTTGAGAACCAACTTCACCCTTTAGTGGATGGAATAAATCATCAATCCATGGAAGAGGATAATGATTCTTCACTATCACTTTTTTTAAGCGATGATAATCGATACACAACTAAAAACTGCCATCATCCTTCTTCACGAACAAAACCGGTGCACCCCACAGTGACACACTCAGCCAAACAAAATTGCACTATAATATACCATCAAGTTGTATACGTAGATCTTGTAACCTAGAAGGGGACATCCTATATGGAGACATAGATATAGGAGACTCTCCAGGCTATAGCTCGATCCCAAACCCAATCTCTCGTCAAGGGGGTAATGCTACAACCTCCTTTGGAAAGACATCGGGGGTACTCTTCTATAAACCTGGGAAATTACAACTATTTAACCTCTGATGAACTCAACATTAGCTCATCCATCAAGGATGATTAGGATGGAACATGCCTCTGACCCATATAAGGGTCTCACTCACCAACAAACACTGATGGATCTCCATCAACATCGAAGAACACCACCTACCTCATGAATCAATCCACGATAGCCTACACTGAATACAACCAATCCATTCTGGGGATGACATCATATGGTTATATCCATAAACATATTAAAACTCTCTAAGAGCGGTGCTACCCCAGTACTAGATCACAGTCTCTACATACTTCAAACAAGTCATCTCGACCTCCAACTGGCATAATCAATGCCAAGGGCACTGGAAGCCTCTCTACCTCAAGTCCCAAATCATGGACAAGGGAAGGTGATATGAAGGAGTGTGTCACTCCTGGATCAAAAAATGCATACAACCAAGTAAAAACAAGCAAAGGGTACCTCGAACGACGTCTGGATCACCTGGAACTGGAAACGCTAAAGCATGAAGCTGACCATGACCTCCTCTATGACCTCTATAACCCTAATGACGATCACCACCACGGTCATGTTCTTCTCTATAATAATGGGGAGCATCACAGGGCTTTCCTCTACCTGCCCCATCTAATCTCTACTGATCCAAAGCTGGTGAAACTTACTACTACTACCTCAACTGGAACTACCTCAACGGAGGAACCTGGAGCAGAACACCTGGTGCACGATGACTGCTCTGAAAT
The DNA here is from genome assembly GCA_963277665.1 of Viscum album. Taxonomy (NCBI): domain Eukaryota; kingdom Viridiplantae; phylum Streptophyta; class Magnoliopsida; order Santalales; family Viscaceae; genus Viscum; species Viscum album. The sequence goes on along the minus strand of OY728163.1, from coordinate 379,036,287 downwards.
TCTGGGCACTCTCATTGTTGATGACCTCACCCTTCACAAGAAAAACAAGAACCTGATCCCTTGGAATAGGATTGAGAGTCACTGACCTTGGAAAAATGAGATGATGAGGGTTGGGACTTACCCCCATCTGAATGAAAACTCTTCTACCCTGAAAACCGGGAACCCCAGACCACAACTCTGGTTCATGAGGAATCATGATGACTCCCCTATCATGACAATCCAGTTCTGTACAATGTACTCTCAGTGACCTCTTCCCTCACCAACACCTCAAGATATGTCTTCAGCATAAACAGGGTGACCTGGTGTTGGATATTTTGATACAAAGCCTCCTCGAAATGCCTCTCCCTACCCTCCTCATCTGGAAATAGGTCCAAAGCATATCGCAAAAGATTCCTGAAATGGATTCAAATATATCTCAACCTGGAGCTCCCTTGTTTAAGGGTAAGAATATCCTAGAGACTAGATTTTTTCATGGTCGAAGAAAGAAACTCAGCTCTGAACTTGTATCGGAACTACTCTCATGAGATCGTCAACTCCTCATGATTCCCAAGGAATAAGAACCACCATTATCTTGCTACTCCATGCAGCATCGTCACAACAAAGGACACCCAATGGTTTTTCTGAGCATGGATCAAACTAAAGACTATATCAACCTCCTCCAACCAGTATTTTATGACTGTATCTGAAATGGATCCCTCATACTTCTATAGACTCTGGTGCTAAAACTCTTGGAGTGTACTTTTCCAAGTGTCGTCGTCATCAACCTCTACCCTATGGTGATCTGCTGGCGTAGCCTGCTGGAAATATTCTGCACGAACCTAACGAGGACATCGACCTGGAGCCATACCTATAAAATAAAAAACAGTTAGAGCTCCTAAACCTAGAATATATAAGACTCAACATTAATTAATTAATTATTTTTTTATTCATTTTAGTTGAACATATCCCAAAGTCTATCCATTCAAACACATGCACAAAGAAGAATGATGCATGATCCTTTCCTAGGCCTCTACTATGAATCTAGTATCACCTCGTTTAGTAGCCATTGTAAACTTACAGTTCCATGAATCAGATCATAGGGGGACCTAAACGCCTATGTCTCGTCCAGTCTCCAATTTTTATATCACTTGGTAAACTTGACTAACACCATTGCCCTACCAAACCATGCAACCTCACCTGTTCCTAACAAAAAACTCCATCTTGTACCTCAACCAAACCTTTGATACCACTCTATCATAACCCCCTCCCCACAAGGTATACCCCTCTTGGGTCAACAATGTGAGAAGGGAGATAATAACCCATGAGTCCCGCCTCAAATAGGCCCCGGGTTGGCGACTAGCACCGAGGGTATAGTAAACACACAAATGGGAGGCAGTACCCTCTAAGAGAACTCATTCAAAAGAGAGAGATAAGACAAACACCAACCAACTCTAACTCAGACTGTAATATAAAATAAATCCCAAGTATACATATGTAATGTCAATCAAAAACTACTACAACTGGAAGGGAAAACTGCAAGTACCAAAAGAAAGTAAAAACAACAGCAGCCATGAATCCTGAACAACTCCTGCAACCCCAAGCTAGTAGAAATCATCCTAATCTCCAACTTGCTCCAAGTGACCTGAAAAATAGTTTTTATATATATAGGTTTATTATAACAGTATACTCAGTAGGATCCTCCTCAGATCCTCTCATGAAAAAGTAAAGAAAGCATGCTAAATCACAGTGAACGAAAAGTGAAACTAACTAGTCACCTAAACATATATACTAAGTTCACAACCTCACAATGGCTACTCTCACCAACTATCGCATACAAGAGTATATAATATAATAAATAATATCAAGGTTACCCCGCTACCACTTCCCCACTGGTTTTCCGCTTTACCCCAATGTCACATGTCCTAAGCCATCTCTCTCCAAAAAGGCTTGCCCACAGACACCTGGTTGAAGCACCACAACATGCACCTCATGCAGCACAATCACCACATCCACGTGACCAAAGTAACCAATTAGTTTCTGGGAGCCACCACAACTCACATAATGTGTATCATATGTCACGTATTAAACCTCAAGCCATTATATCTCATACACCGGGTAAGGATCCTCAAGCCATCACAGCCTATACATGTTACACCTATAGTAGTTCATAGGAAAATATATCCAAAATATATATGTGTTCATAAACACAAGTCATTATATCCCTCTACACACATATATAGGAAAAACTAACCATTGTGCCTACCATCACAAGTAACTACCAAGAGAAGAGAGTGGGGGAAAAGGGGGTAGTTAACCATTCATCCTCCCACCATAATGTTGGGGAAAACACACACCCCCCCCCCCCAGGGATCAGAATCCCTAGGTGTTAGTTTCCCTAACTGACAGGGTGGAGTAGAATATAGAAACACAAAAAGTAAAAAATATACTATAGCTCACAACCACACTATGGTCATAACCTAGTCTTAGACTCAATTACAGCTAATGTCTCTCGGACTCCCTACTGCCACTTCTAAGACTAGGTATCCTATAAGCACACAACCATTTAAAGAGCTTTATTACATTACTTCATTACATTTTTATTAGTTTCACTTTACTTTAATTAATTATTTAAACATTAATTAACCATTAATAATTTCCACATTATATTTCATTAGAATCACACCTAAAGTCCATTGTTCCTTTAAATTGAAACCTCAGCATTGCATCCCAGCAAGTTCCAACCACATGGGTTAACATCATTTATTCAATCATTTATTAAAAACATTATTAATTTCCCATATTCCCAGGAATTCTAGAAAAAAATTATAAGCTACTAAACACAATGGAGGGTCAACATAAATAGTAGATGAACTACCTGTCGAGTCTTTGCCGCCTATATCAAGAGAGTAGATCCATCCTCCCTTGGGAGGATAAACATGGAAAGCATGTGGAGTACCCCATGCGTCTTCGCCCCTTTTGGAAGGAGGGTAAGAAAACCATCTACCTTGATCAGTGGGGAAAGTAAATAAGATAAACAACCAATAAGATTCATCAAGAATCCAAACATTCACATCTGACTCGATTCATCATCTATGGTGTCCTCCCTGACACCCACATGCATAAACTAATGCATCTTTCCACTCTAAGAGTCAACTGATGCCACAACCAATGGGACTCCCTGCCCCCACATATCACAATATCCATCTAGGCTCACATCACAACACAAGAAGCAAAACAAACATCATATCAACTGGGCTCTTGTCCCTTAAGCAAGCAAGAGGGTAACTCATAACCCTATGATGAATTATATTTTATCAAACAAAAAATTCATTATTCCATCTTGGATTAACCTATTTATTATTTGTATCATCCAATGATGTGAAACCTAAATAGTAATCTATCACAGTATAATTAAACACGCTTACTGCATCAATTTGATTAACATCAAATTACAACAAGAAGAACTTGATTCAATTACATGCCTATTTATCTTTTAAAATTAATTTACAATTAATCCCAATTTACATTCTTTACCAATTTCCATCAAGAATGAAAAGATAAACATAGAAATCATAGATATCACACTATCTATAAAAACAAGAGTCAATAATATACGATCGATATCAATTTATTTATCTAGTTCAAATATTTATTATGTCAATTCTATTGTGATCCAGTGAGATAAAATATGCTAACTCTATAGTTTCACGTAAAAGAAAAGAGAATCAAAGAATCCCCTAACTCAAATGGTTCATGATGTTCTTTACATGAGAATGATTTCTGCAACGGATCACGATCTCCTCCCCTATGAAAATTGCATCCACCTGAGGATGTCGCGGCATGAACGTGCCATCTGAAGACTAAGAAAACTCCATTAGAAGCACGAAGATCACATGCCATAACATGGAAAGGAGAAAAAGAAGGAGAAGGGTTGAATAAAACACAATAAAATAGGTATATCATACCTTCTAATGATAAAGGATCGACACTTGTTGCTTGCACCAAAACAGGGGGTGCGCATGTAATAGGAAGAAAATTCAAGGGGGAAACGATTTGAGGATTAAGGTTCGTTCACACCTCTCCTATGGGAAGAAGGAAAGGTTCTAGCATCTCGCACCAGGGAACAAGAAGGTAGAACAAGGTAGGAAGATATCTTGTCCCTTTAGAAGATTTACGGATAAGCGGTTTATGATACGATGGATTTTTCATTAAAAGAGGACCGCATTAAACCACACAGATTGAACAAGTAAAGACATCATGTGGCTTAGAAAAATTAATATAGGAATTTTGGATTTGAATCAGCCTTAAATCCCTTAAAACAAAGCCTTGAATGCATTTTTTGTCAAAGAAAATACTAAAGGGGTGACTGTAGGAAGCTGGAAACACTGTTCACCTACTGATACTGGAAACACTTTCACAGAATGACTCACTGACACTGATGAAATTGTTCACAAAATGAATCACCGACACTAATGACACTGTTTACAAAATGACTCACCAACATCGATTGCACTATTCATAGAATAACTCACTGACATTGATGGCATTGTTCATAGAATGAATCACCGACACCGATGGAACTATTCGCAGAATGATTCACCGACATCGGTGGCATTGTTCACAAAATGACTCACTGACACTGATGGCACTGTTCACAGAATGATTCACCAACACCGATGGCATTGTTCACGGAATGACTCACCAACACCGATGGCACTATTCACAAAACTAGAAACACTATTCATAGAACTAGAAATTTGGTAAAGTGTTGGGGATAAGCCACCTTGACCTCCCATAACACCTCCAACACTAGAATTAAAAAAAGTAATGGACCAGAGAGGTCCAGGCCATTACAGAAATATTTTTGTTAGTTAGTTATAAAGGTAACCCCAAACCATATTTAAACATAGAACCTAACACATTAAATGGTCCTATAAAAGGCCAAGTCCTAGTAATTACAAAAAAATTATCACTACCTCACTCAATAAAATATAATAATGCTTGAAATATAAGGAAGGTATAAGATAATAGTATAAATGATTCAATAACCCAACTTTAATAAATCTTAAAACCAACACTTCACTAGTAACAATTCCCCTTTAAGTTATTCTTGGAAAAAAAATTCAATCATTCTAGTTAGGAGGGAGTGATGAAAAAAAACTACTTTATTATAATTTTTTCCATATAGAAGTATAAGTTGAGGAATCTCCCTCCTACATAAATGGAATTCTTGTCTATTTATAGTAAAAGTTTCTCTTCAAGTGTTCGAAATATTTTTCTAAATTATCTCCTTAAAGTGATTCCAGAAAATATGTCATCAAACAGGGTTCAAATCCTTAAAATATCCATGAAGATCATATTTTTAAATTTATGTTAACTATATCATTCATAGAATGAGATTGGAATAGAGTTTTGAACCATAATCTAATAGTATTTCTTCAACACTACCTCAAATCATCCACCTCCTTCATGGTGAGATCATAAATCACCACAACATGAACATTTCTTTTCTCAGGGTATAAACATATCCCTTACAATGTGAATAGTAAAATGTATCATTATCCTCATCAAAATATTTAAAGATACTCACAAAAATGAATTAGTCCCATGAAACTCCATTAAGGGGCATCTCTCTATTATGAAAGGAATTCCTAGACTTTACAAAGTGTTAATACCCGTGTCGAGCTTCTGTTGCAACGTCAAAAGTGGTTCTTAGTTGGCACAATAACATATTTGAGCACATATGATGCTTCAATAGTGATTTTATATACATAAATGGAATCTTTAATCTTCAAAGAGTTATTATTTGAGATCTCATGGATCTCCCATCCTCGTCTCTATAGTTTTAGTGGCAACACTGATCTTACATGCATGATTCACACCACTTGTTATGGCATTCTTCTTTAAAGTGGTGGAAAAAATATTTCACTCGAGCTCATCGGTGCAGCCTATTGTGGATCATGACACATAGAAGGCCGATGTGGCATGACATAGGTGAAACCCCAGTACAACATAGGGGTTGATTCAGTATGACGATATTTCAGTGAGTGAATAGTACTAATATTTCTTGGTGCCCAATATTTATTATTATCTCATGAGGAAATTTCTTTATCAACCATGGTATGTAGTGCCAATTTTTATTCCTTGTAATTTTACACCTGATACCACACACCCACCCCATTATATTCTCACCACACTAGTAGTCTAATTCGGTGATAACCCAAATTTTTCTTCCTTCATATTTTTCTCTCTCTACTGTTTAGCCAAGTGCTACGATCAAGATCAGATAGTTACAATATCATGGATTGATTTCTCTCCTAAGGTTCTTGGAAGAGATAACCAATATTTTTATCAAACACTTTAAATTTTCCTATGAAAAAATCTCATTCACACTAGAACCCTTAATTTCACATTATTTATTCTTTTTATTCCAAATACTTCTAGAGTTATCTCCCAACCAAAAACATATTAAAATATTGAATATTAGACATAAAAAAATTAACTATTCATTAAAATAAATGAAATTTATCATAAAAGTTTATTCATGATATATAGATATAAGATTCCCACCATTTATTCCCTTGTTAATCCTCAAGAATGAAAGCTCAAAATATTATAATAGAATCCCACCCTACTAAAATTTATACATACTTATTAAAAAAATTCAGTAAGGAAAGAAACATTCAAGCATCATACAAATAAATCTATTTATCTCCTCATTTTTCAAGGAAACTCATTAATAATCATTTTACCTCCTCTCTTTAAATAATGATACTTTGCTAAGCCTCTATTCATTTTTTTAATATATTAGTGAAATGCATTACATTTTGGGATCCACCTCACTTGACTATTTTTTATATTAGAACTTAAGGAAAAACTTTAAATAGAGTAATGTTCATAACTTAAGAACATGTATCCTAACCATAATCTTGTATTGAATCTAAAATTTCTACCTCATAAAGGAAAATATCACCATTTATAATATAGGATTTAAAAATAATGATTAAATGAATCTTAGGATAAGGGTTTTTGTGAAGTTTATGTGAACATTTATTAGGTTAAAAAAGGAGGTTGACTATAAATCACATTTCATGATAGAAAATAGGAAAGTTCAATAAAAAATATTTTCAAAAAAGGTATATCATCAACTTCCAACAACTTAATGAAAAGTTTCATTAATATAGATACTAATAAAAATGAAATGTTCCATATTTTTATTTTTTATTTTTTTTTTAATGTTATTTTTCAAATTTTAAGATTTTTTTTATATTTTCAATTTATTCAATTTTTTATATTTTTTTGTAATTCTTTATTTTTTATAGGGTAAAAAATGGTATAAATTTAAAAATAATTTATGAATATTTCCCCAGTACCCAATGATAATACCCAATATTTTCACTCGATCTAAAAAATCCTCTTCCATGATGGAAAACCACACCCCCATACTTATTCTATTACATTACATGTAAAAACCCAAGATTGGGGTAAGAAGGATAAAATATTATTGTAATGTGGCTCTCCCTATTATGGTCATTCATGAATTCTATGGGGTTAAAAGAAGTATTTAATGTCAAGGTATGTCTCATAGGATATAGGGGATCAAATAAAAATGCCTCCATCATTTTAATGTGGCTTTATTCAATCATAGATTCAACAAGATATTAATGCATGTTCTAGTATATTTATATACCCTAGTGTCTTTCAAGAAATGGGTATAATAAAAAATATGAACAATTTTTATTAAAACCCTTTTTGGAATAGGAAACTTTTAATTTTGGAAAATCACTCATAGAATTCATAACAATAAAAATCGATCAATATGAATTTTAGAAAATAAACTAGTTAAACTTTTTAGAGGAATTTTATCTACATAAATCATCTAATTCTCTAAAATCGTGAATCATCATATCCAGACCCTCATGCATATTTCTAGTCATCCATCCCCTATATTACTCATTCAATATTATTAAAGATGATATATAAAACATGTAATGATGGGAATCTTGAGTAATATTTTCGTCATAGATCAAAAATGAAACAAGTAGTCTAATTGTGGCACACAATTTTCCTTTAAAACCTAGAATTTTTTTAAATAGAATTTAGGGGAATAAAAAGATAATGAATAAAAATAAGACTCCCCTATCAATGAAGTGTTTCTATATATTCATCTACTATTGTTCTTTTTTATCATGTAACTAAAAAATAAAATTACATAGTGAAATAAAAAAGTTCATTCTAATAATGCAAAAAAAATTAAGGAGAATTGAAACTATATCCTAAACTAAAAATAAATTGTAAAAATTAAATAATAATGTTTCTATAAAGTAATAAAAAATTAAAGTTTCATCCAACAAAGCACTGTAATTAAGTTATTATGCTAGACCTTACCTTTTTATCAACTAATGGGAGTAGGTAATAAAGATACCCAATTCGAATTGAGCCAATCTTGACTATTTAGATCATCCAAAATTTCTCTTCTTCCCCTCCTCTGTGAAATATAATTTTTATGTTCTTGAATAGAAAACCAAAATCTATAAATAAAATTATTGGATAAATAATTTTTGGGATACCCAATCCTGGTATTACTCCTCTTATACCTATTCTTCACACTGCTCTTAGGAATTTTCAATAAATCCCAAGATTTTAGTAGCCTTATTTTCTTCTTATTAATTTTTTTTATTCAGTCAAGGATTCTTCTTTTTCAAATTTATTCATTTTTTTATTGATTTTTATTCTCCATCAATTCATCAATATAGTCTAACATGTTGTTCCATATTTCATATGTTGTTATCTCCTCCTCTTATTTTTATTTTCTTATGGATTCTTCTAATTTTTATTCCTCCAGACCAGTAATGGTATGGTATCATTTATGAGAACTTAATATTCATCTTCATCCTTGGATTTTTCCTTATGGTCCTCCTTTAATTTGAATTTATATTTGGTTTCCTCATTGGATTCCACAAAATCCTTGTCTATCCTCTACATTTTATAACACACCACATTGAATAAAATTTCATTGTCATAGGGGAGTGCCCCATCATAAATGAGGTATGATTTTGGGTTTCTTCATCATTGACTAGGGATATTTTCCTTGAGTTTCTAAATTTAATGAACTCTATCCATGAAGTGGATGGAAAAAATTTCATGTTCATTCATTATACAATTTTTACTTATTATCAAAAAAAATACCCCATGAATAAAAAGAAATAAATTAAAAAATATATAATATAATTGATAAATATAAATATGTGTAGTAAAATATTTTGTCTCGGCTATCAAATCAAAGTGTCTTCGACACCTCATCCCTATAAAAGGCTCCAAGAACTTGTTTTGTATATGGTATTTGTTATATACCCTCAACTCAAACTAATTTAGAAATTTATAATGTAAGAAACTATAAAACACTAATACTAAAATTAAGTGGTTTGTGCTTTTCAAGTCTCAAGTTCAAACCTATAGAGACAAGGGAAAGAGAAAAATTCAATTCAATAATTAATACAAACAAACTATGATGAAAGATAGATAAAACCACTTGAATTTTGAATTTTGGAAGAATGAGAGAAAAAAGAGAAACAACGTAATAAGAATATAATATCAATGTTCATGCACTAGTGAGGTATGAAGGCTAATGATTTAGTCAAGATGTCATAGGAATTATCTCTAAGAAATCCTCTTGGTTCGAGTAATCACTCTCTCTTCCATTAATAATCATTTTTCTTATGGTCAAATACATCAATAAATTAGTGATAAAGGTAACACAAAACCTTGTTTAAAATAGAAAATAACCCACCCAATGGTCATAGAGAAGGATAAGTCAATATAATTACATAAAAATATCACTGCCACAATCAACATGTTATGGTCATTCATGATGGATAATAAAGTGATATGATAGAAATGGAAAGATGAAATGACCCAACCTAAATCAACCATAAAGGCTATACTTAACTAGTTAAAATCACCCTACAAGACATTCTTTGAATAAGGAAAATCATTCCCTTGTGTTAGTCATGAGGTAGTGATGAAAAATAAAAAATAAAACCTAGAACAACCAAATTTTGGCTGAGAAGCCTCAATAATTATAGACTCTCTAGGTTGGTCCCCTCTAGTAGGGGGCTCCTATTATATTTTTAGTAAGTGTTTTCCATAAATTGTTTGATATATCTTTATAAATTATCTCATATAAGTAGAACATAAAAATCTATGCTAAAACTAGCTTGAAATCCCTTTGAGATTCATGAAGGATTTATTTTTAAATTTTTATTGATTGCATCCTTCATGGTATGAGTTTAGATTTTTGATGCAAACCAAACTCCAATATTACTTCCTTAACATTTCCTCAAATACTCATCCTACTTTATGTCATGATTAATAATCCCTATGACATGAACATTTTATTTCTTAATGTGAGAAATTATTCCTTGTGGTGGGAATCTTGAATGCATCATTCTCTTCATAATATTCTTCACAGATCTTCATTAGCATGAGTGAGTCCCATAAAACACCATGTAGGTTTATATCTCAATCATGAAAGGCTATATTAGACTTTATAAAGTTCTTATGGCCATTTTTTGGTGTTATATGTAGGGTTAATGGTGATTTCCATTTGGCATAGTAGATTCTTTAAGATCATGAGGGGATTAAATTTCAATTCTCCATGTATACATGGAATCTTAACTGTCCACATAGGTATTTTCTGAGCTCTAATGGATCTCTAGTATTTATTCATCAATTTTAAGGGAATCACAAATCTATAATATGATCTTAATAGTGGATCTCATAGAATTAATTTTTATAGGGTTAGCAATAAGCCTTCACTAAATCTTTTTATCACTACCTATAGTGGATCGTGACATGTAGCAGGATGGCATGGAATAACATAGGTATATACCAAGTTTAGTAGAGGGGATAACTCGGTATAACAACATTTTAGTTAGTGCACAGTACTGATATTTTTTTGGTGTCCCACATCTTTTATTCTCTTGGGAGAATTTTTATTTATAAACCCCAGCACGCAATTAAACTTCTGATACCTTTCCCCAGTACCATCATTTTCCCTAACTCACCCCCACTAGTGATGCATTACATCGATGATCTACTCTTGTGCTACCCCACACGATTCTTTCTTTACCTTCCTGCTCTCTCTATAGTAAATCCAAGAACTATATTTGAGATCAAACAACTTCCTCATAGTGGATAACCTATCTCCTATGGTTCTTATCATGTCTATTCAATTTTTTATTAAGCACTTGAAAGTTTAATTTTCCAAAATCCACTTCATGCTAAAAATCTACATTTCACTTTATTTGTTATTTGTTCTAAATACCTCTAGAGTTGGATCCCTATTATAATGATATTAAAAGAATGGAAATTTGGAATAAAATAATTAATTATACATTAAAATTGGTGGGATTAATTATAAAAATTAATGTATAATATGTATATATCACTACTAGTGAAATTTTTTCTTTATAATCTATACCCTCTTCCAAATTATAACCATTATCAACTAATCCTAGCATAATTATGATAATAATTTCATTTTCACCATATTTATTATGTAAAATTCCATTTGATTCTATAACTGGTTGACCTTTTTTATGGTCAACTAGGATCTTAACCATGTTTCTTTCAAATTGACTTAGTACTTTTTTAGGTTGATTATATAACTCTTATCACCCAAGGCATCATCTCCCATTATAGGATCAAGTTGAGATAATAATGAAGGATGATCACATGAATTTATTAAGAAATTTCTATTTTTAATCATTTGTATTTCACCACTAATGATATTTTTAGTGGGATGATTACTTAAGAATATTTGTTTATTTGTTAAAAAAGGAATGTTTATATTCAACTATGAATATATTAATGTCAATTGTGTTGGATTTAAGAAGTTATTATTTTTTTACTCCAATTTCAAATACATTATTCTTTGCTATATGTGAATCAAGTTCCTATAATAAAACATAGTGGGTTTAAAAATAATAATTACAATATATAAATTCTTGACATTGTAAATTTAAATAGGGTTTGGTTTCATTAAATATTACATTTAACAATTATTCAACAGTTTTTTTTTGAAAATTTTTAAACCTTATTAGAGGTGGAATAAACAAGAAATATTCCTTCATCTGCTTTTGGATCAAGTTTTTGAAGATTATATTTATTTTTCAAAATGAAAACTTTTCTTCCAAAATCATTGAAGTAAATATATTTAGGATTTATTTTGGTCTACAATTTATAAGGGGTTTTTTTAATAACTGAATGAAATATAAATAAATTTATAGTGTAGTAGGATATGATTATGGATTTGAACTAAAAATATTTGGGTATTGAGTATTCACACAAAATAGTATAGTTAATTTTATAAAGGTTTCTATCCCTTATTTCAACTATATCATTCTATTATAGATTTCATGGTGTAAGAAATTATTTGTTATGCCTTTTAACTAAACAATGTTTCAAAAATAGAATTTAAACTCACCACCTTTATCACTCTAAACAATTAATAGAAGTATATTTTTTATGTTTTGAACACAAACCACAAAACTAATAAAATTAGTGAATGCTTCTAATTTATGTGTTATAAAATAAGTCCAAGTGTATCTGGTGTAATCATCACCTATAATATATAAAATGTTTTTTCCTTTGATACTTGAAATTTTTGGAGGACTAAAAAGATCCATGTGTACTAAATTTAAATCAATGAATGTTGATACTTCACCAAAATACTTAAATCTATACTTATGTTTCTTACCAAATTATTATGGATCACAAACTATTTTGAAAATAAATTTATGTTTTTATAGACCCTTATCTTGTCATTTCCAAGATAGTCTAGTTAGTGGTTGAAAATTACATTTTCCTGATCTACTATGTCAATGATAAGAAGAATATTATATCATACTAAGATAACATAAATTCTGATTACAAAGGTATTTTATATTTATTATTTAAACATTATCATGGATTTTGGTAGATAAAGTGTGCAATCCATCTGAACATTTAATTATACATTTATCATTCCCAAAGTTCATAGAGTAACCTCAATTATATAATTAGATAATTCTAATGAGGTTATGATTAATTCCTAGAATGTAAATCATTATAAATAAAACACTTACCAAGAAAAACAATGTTGCACATACCATAAATCTGACCATATGCATCATCTCAAAATGTAACTTTATCTCCATTTAATTTTTATATTTTATAGAAGTTGATATTACATCAAGTCATATGTCAACAAAAACTATTTCCCATGTACAATATATTATATTTTTGGGTACTCAACCTTTCTTCCTAAAAAAATTATGACTAATAATTTATTACCCAAACCCGCTTATGCCCATTAGTGATAAAAACACATTTTGGAACCCACATCTATCCTAGTATTTTGTGTTGAATAGTTTCAAGTCCTTTTGAAATATAAACCTATAAATGTTCATAGTACAATGATTTTTAAAATTCCTACATCTCTAACATTTTCAACAAAATATTGTATTACTCAGTAAAAAGTAATTATTAAGGTAAGAATATATTTGGATGGTTTTATGACCATGACTAAATATTGTTCCTTTGGTCTTATATTTTCCATAAAACATTTCAATTGAATTTGTTCCAGTTATATAATTTAGTAATAATCACATTAAATATTAAATTTATGATTTTATCTTTACATTTTCATTATTATCATCTGATAGCATTTCTGAAATTTTTTGTGTGTCCAATTCAGCTATTATATTAGTAATTTATCTTTTAGATTCATTTAACTCATTAGTGATTATACTATTCTCCATAATTACTTTATAAATTTTAACATCTTTACTATTCTATTTAGAAGAAAATTTAGAATTATAAAATAAATTTTTAGAAATTCAATTTTCTACCTTAGTAGTATTTTCCTTTACAATACATACTTATTTAGTTAACTTTTTGTTTTTGTTTTCATGAAAATCAATATATCTGGTCATTTCTTATACTTAAATAATTTTATCCACATATTACAATGATTTAAACCTATTTTCGTCATTTTAGGAATATAAAACATTAGTATTAAAATATAATTGAGTTATTGTATCAGGATTTACCTTTCCCATCAAGAAAAGATAATTCCAAGGAATATTCAAATTGAAACCAATGATCTTTTAGATGTCATATTCAAATAATTATTGTTATCATATGAATAATCCTCACTAATCGTCAATATAAAATTTATCACATGTAAATCCTTTATTTCTTTTCACTTCAATGATTTTTTATCCTTGTTGTTTCTCTTTTACTTCAAAAAAACCGGTTTGATATTTTAGATTTCTTTCACTCATAAAAAATAACTTCCAAATAATATTTATTTTCATATTTATCATTTTTATTAATCTAATGATCATACTGGAAGTTCTTCTTTCCAAATATATTTTTCATTCTTCTCAAACATTGAGCGAGTTCTCCTTCATTATTTTCTGTATTTCTGTCATTCAATATATATCTATATTTATTCAACATATTTTTATATTTATATGTCTGGGAATCCAAATTTATAATCACTACTATAAAAATGGGATTTATCAGTGCTCAAAACGGGCTTTATTAGCGCTAAAAAGCGCTGTAAAGCTCAGTGCTGATAAAGGGGTACTTTATTAGCACTCAAAAAGTGTTTATAAAGGAAGCCTTTATTAGCGCTAAAAACATGTTGATAAAGGGCGAATTTATCAGTGCTAAAAAGGCACTGATAAAGGACCCCTTTATCAGCGCTAATAAATGTGTTTTTTATCAGTGCACTTTTAGTGCTGATAAACTGATCCTTTATCAGTGATTTTTTAGCGCTGATAAAGGCTTCCTTCATCAGCACTAAAAAAGCATTGATAAATGCCATGTCTGCTGCAACAAAAAATTCTGCAGCAGCACACCCAACAGCAGCACACCCAAAAAACACCTGCAAAAAAATTCAGCATCTCAACAAGTAAGTATACCCATACAAAATTAACATATAAATTATAAGGTAATTACACCAAGTATACCCATACAACAAGTATACCCATACACCATTAACACATGATTCATAAGTTAATTAAATACATAAAGAATTCAATTCAAAATTCAGGGGGTTGGGGGTTGTTCAGGGGTTTGGGGTGGCTATCCAAGGGGGGGTAGGGGTGTCCGGGGGGATGGGGGTGTCTGGGGGGATAGGGGTGTCCAGGGGGGTGGGGGCAGTCCAGGAGGTTGGGGGATGTCCAAGGGGGTGGGGTGGTGTCCAGGGGGTGGTGGGGGCTGTCCATGAGGGTGGGGGTGTCCAGGGGGTGGGGGTGGCTAGGTGGTGGGGTGGTGTCTAGGAGGGGGGTGTCCAGGTGGGGGGGTGTTCATGGGGGTGTCCAGGGGGTGGGGGAGGTCCAGGGGGTTGGTGGGGCTGTCCAATGGGGGTGGGTGGTGTCCAGGAGGGTGGGATGGGGGTGTCCATGGGGATAGGGGTGTCCAGGGGGTGGGGTTGTCCAAGGGGTGGGGGCGGTCCATGAGGTTGGGGGGCTATCCAAGGAGGGGGTGTCCAGGTGGGGGATTTCTATGGGGTGTCCAGGGGGTGGGATAGTGTCCAGGGTGTCAGGGGGGCTTTCCAGGGGTGGGGGTGTCCAGGGGGTGGGGTGGTCCAGGGGGTTGGTGGGGCTATCCAGGGGGTGGGGCGGTGTTCAGGAGGGTGGGGTTGGTCATCCATGGGTGGGGGTGTCCAGGTGTTGGGGCGGTGTCTAGGAGGGGTGGGGGTGTCGTCCAGGGGGGTGGTGGGTGACCATGGGGGTGGGGGTTTCCTGGGGGGGTCAGGGGGGGTTGTCCGAGGTTGGGGGGATGTCCATGGGCATGTCCAGGGGGTGGGAGTGTCAAGGGGGTTGGGGGACTTTCCAGGGGGTGGGGGTGTCCAGAGGGGTAAGGGGTGTCCAGGGGGTGTGTTGGTGTCCAGGGGGTGGGGGTGGTCCAGAGGGTTGGTGGGGATATCAAAGGGAGGTGGGGTGGTGTCCAAGGGGGTGGGGGTGGCTGTCCATGGGGGTGAGGGTGTCCAGGGGGTGGGGGAGGTGTTCAGGTGGTGGGGTGGTGTCTAGGGGGTGGTGGAATCCAGGATTTGAGGGTTCCGTCCATGGGGTTGTGGGGGGGTGTCCATGTATCGTTCTCCTAAAGGATCAACACAATCCAAACGCGTTTGGATGGATTTTTGTACGTCAGTTGTTGTTTTCACTTAAAATTTTGTCTATTTTAAACAAAAGAGGGACACTTTGAGTGATACCGGCCACACCATGCCTTGGATTGAGGTGGGGTTGACTATTACATGTCACAAATGACTCATGGATCGTTCTCATAAAGGATCAACACAATCCAAATGTGTTTGGTCAGATTTGCGTACGTCAGTTGTTGTTTTCACTTAAAATTCTATCCATTTTAAACAAAAGAGAGACACTTTGAGTGATACCGGCCACACCGTGCCTCATATTGAGGCGGGGTTGACTCTTACACATCAAAAAAGACCCATGGATCGTTCTAATAAAGTATCAACACAATCCAAATGCATTTGGTTGGATTTTCATAGGTCAGATTTGTTTTCAATTAAAATTATGTCCATTTTAAACAAAAGAGAGACACTTTGAGTGATACCAGCCACACCATGCATTGGATTGTGGTGGTGTTGACTCTTACACATCACAAATTACCCATGTATCATTATCCTAAAGTATCAATACAATCCAAATGCGTTTGGTCATATTTGCGTATGTCAGTTGTTGTTTTTAACTTAAAATTTTGTCCATTTTAAACAAAAGAGAGACACTTTGAGTGATATCGGCCACACCATGCCTCGGATTGGGGAAGGGTTGAATTTTACATGTTACAAAAGACCCATGGGTAATTCTACTAAATTATCAATACAATCAGAATGTGTTTGGTAGGATTTGCGTAGGTCATTTTTGTTTTCACTTAAAATTTTGTCCATTTTAAACAAAAGAGAGACACTTTGAGTGATACCGACCACACCATGCCTCGGATTGAGGCGGGGTTGACTCATACATGTCAAAAATGACCCATGGATTTTTCTAATAAAGTATCAACACAATCTGAATGTGTTTTGTCGGGTTTTCATACGTCAGTTGTTGTTTTCAATTAAAATTTTCCTTAAACCGGCTTTGATAAATACAAAAAAAATGATTAGCAGCAAAACAAAAGAGAGACACTTTGAGTGATACCGGTCACAACATGCCTCAAATTGAGGAAGGGTTGACTCTTACATGTCAAAAATGACCCATGGATTGTTCTCCTATGGGATCAACACAATCCTAATGTGTTTGGTCAAATTTGCGTACGTCAGTTGTTGTTTTCACTTAAAATTCTGTCCATTTTAAACAAAAGAGAGACACTTTGAGTGATATCGGTCAAAATGTGCCTAGTATTGGGGTGAAGTTGACTCATACATGTCAAAAAGGACTCATGGATCGTTATACTAAAGGTTCAACACAATCCTAATTTGTTTGGTTGGATTTCCGTAGGTCAGTTGTTGTTTTCACTTAAAATTGTGTCCATTTTAAACAAAAGACAGACACTTTGAGTGATACCGGCCATACCGTGCCTCGGATTGAGGTGGTATTGACTCATGCACATCACCAACACACCCATGGATCGTTCTCATAAAGTATAAACACAATTATAATTCATTTGGTCAGATTTTCGTACGTCAGTTGTTGTTTTCACTTAAAATTGTGTCCATTTTAAACAAAAGACGGACACTTTGAGTGATACCGGCCACACCGTGCCTCAGATTGAGGTTGGGTTGACTCTTACATATCAAAAAAGACCCATGGATCGTTATCCTAAAGGATAAATACAATATTAATGCATTTGGTCAGATTTTCATAGGTTAGTTGTTGTTTTCACTTAAAATTATGTCCATTTTAAACAAAAGAGTGACACTTTGAGTGATACCGTCCACACCGTGCCTCGGATTGAGGTGGGGTTGACTCGTACATGTCACAAAGGACCCATGGATCATTATAGTAAAGTATCAACACAATAAAAATGTTTTTGGTCAGATTATCATAGGTCAGCTGTTGTTTTCACTTAAAATTCTGTCCATTTTAAACAAAAGAGAGACCCTTTGAGTGATACTGGCCACACCGTGCCTCGGATTAAGGCGGGGTTGACTCATACACATTAAAAAGGACCCATGTATCGTTCTAATAAAGGATAAACACAATCTGAATGCGTTTGGTCGGATTTACATAGGTCAGTTGTTGTTTTCACTTAAAATTGTGTCCATTTCAAACAAAAGAGAGACCCTTTGAGTGATACCAGCCACATCGTGCCTCGTATTGAGGCGGGGTTGACTCGTACACATCACCAACACACCCATGGATCATTCTAAAAAAGGATCAACACAATCCGAATGTTTTTGGTCAAATTTTCGTACATCAGTTGTTGTTTTCACATAAAATTCTATCCATTTTAAACAAAAGAGAGACACTTTGAGTGGTTCATCATTATTGCATGTTACTGGTGCATTTCATCTGTTAAAATGTAAAAATGTCTCATTATAGAAAGGATGTTTTATTTAATAAAAATTAAAATTTTCCTATGAACATTTACATACAATAATGTTTCATCTTTTGATCCCATTAACCCCTCTCAAAAATGACCGCCAATTGTACACGTCCCCAAGTCATATCTTCATGCTATTTGTGTAAAATCTGCCATCAGGTATGCGGCCCACTTGTTTCTGAATAAATCTATATCTTCTTGTGAGTATTAGGCTTTTCGACAGTCAGAGTAATACTACAAAATATAAAAATAAATAATTAATAAATTAATTAAATGAAATAGTAGTTGTTTTTGAAAATACCTCATTAGGGATGCTAGTTTGTTGATGAAAAATGACCTCTTTCATAAATTTACAAACATAATAATTGTAATCATTATCGTTTGTTTTTTTTGGAAACTACAAAAAATTTGATCATTATGAGAATAAGTAATTTGTGTTGATATGTGTTTGGATAGTGAAATTTTATTATATATACCCTGATATTTGTCCAGACGTAGTACTTTCTCACCTCCTTATGATTATCCCCTATCCTCATTCCTTTTTTAGACGATAATGATACACCGCCTTATCATAATAGAACCCTCATTAATAGATAATAAAAATTATATTACTTTATTTTTAGACCTAAAACATAGGATGTAGTGTCTTACAGATTCACAAACTCCATCATGTGTGGTCAGTTTGATGGATATCCTTGCTTTGAATTCAGAATATAAATATTTGGAGTATCCAAGTTCACTGAAATTAGCATACAATGTTGTCTAAAAACACAAAATGGAATAAGTAATAAAATAAGTGAAAATATAATTGATATTCTTTAATCGTAGAGTTTTACCCCTACATGGTTGGTATTAGGAAGAGTTTTTCATCTGTAATCTTGCTTTCAAATGTTTTCAGCAAGTTGTTCACTATTTCATCCTTTTTTGATGGCTCTAATTTCGTTAGATGTGTTGATGTGGTATGAGGACTAACGAGTCTGAATTTTGGCTCATGGAAAAATTCCTTCAACTATTTTTCATATATACGTCTATCAACAATATAAAATTAATTTAGTCATAATTTGCACATTAGATCGGATTTTAGAAAATCAATTCATGAAAACATACCTCATATATATATTTATAACTGTGATTCCTAGCCAATCATTTTCAAGGTTCTCATTTACATTTTCAGCAGGAATGAAATCTTGACTTTCCTCTCTGTATATATTCTTTTCTAAAACCACTATATGACTACTACCACCTCTTAGCTTCGTATCCACATGAGTCTTCAATGCTAGTAAATGTGGATAGAGAACAGGTGGTTTTATTATGCTTTCATTAGTTTCTTGGGATCGGTTGGTCGATCCTTTAGATGGTTTTGAGCTGAAGTTTGTCACCCCCTTCCCTTTCTCCATCTATAATAACATTCATTGGTTCATACCCTTTTTTCATTAATTGTTAAAGGTTTAGCTTGAAAAAAAGGAAATAAATACCTCTTTGTCCGCATGTACTCTTACAAGTTGTGACGGCAATGAAATGAATGTCCCAATATCCTTTTCGACTGTATGAATATCATCTTCATCAAGTGGAATAGGTAGCTCTGCATTTGGCTCATGATATATAGTAATCGTCACTTTCAGATGATATTTCGAAATTGGTCTATTGTGCAGCTTGTCATTTGGGATGTTGAACACTGTAGCCCTCGCTACAAGGTGATAGGTGGGTGTTGATAGGTATAAATAACATTCATTATCACCTTGTAGAAGATCATTACAGGAAAAGTATTAGTGTTTGTCTGATTCACATTTCATGGGAACAATTATTATAATATTGATTACCACGGCTAAGACAGCTCTTTGAGGGGAATGGCTCACCTCAAAGCTGGTGGGGGGTGGGGCGGGATCTTCATGTGCTGGTTGTTCCTGAGTTGTGTCTTCTTCTTGCTTCCCACCCATAAAAGTTTCTAGCAACTCTCCCTACCATTGCAATCGTTCTTCAAGAGTTTCTAGTCTTTCGATAATTTGTTTCAATTTTTCATCTCCATCATCCGTTTTTTTTTCTCAAAATATACTCGGGGTATCACCCCAAACCCCACACCTCTGACACGACCGTATTGTTCTGGGTGCTTCAAAGCTGTCGATAATAGGTCTTCATCCACTATAGGAGTAGCTGATTCCTGTGACTGTCGGATATAGGAAAATAACTAATTATTTTTATGTAATAGCAATTTAAAACAAATCTTTTTATTATCATGTCATACTTACACATATTTCCCACACTTTTTGTGTGTTCTCATCTACTAGATTCCCTTACTTATTCACACATGCCTCCTTCCATATCACATGACATGGGATGTAAGTGTCTTTGGTTTTAGACTCATCAATATATATATAAATATAGAAAGATAATTATGATGTTGTTTATTGGCACCTAACAATATTACTGTAAATTTAAAATACATACCATTTTCTTTTCTAGTGAAGCATACCCCATCCTTGCTTTATGATAGGGGTATGTTGGTTTTGATGTACATTCCTTATTTTTAGTACAGAGTTGTTGTTTCATAAATGAAATATTTACAATCAAAGTGATGAATACACGTATCCTCAAACAACGTATTATCACCCACAATGTACCTGAAACTTCTCATCCCCATGGCGGCCAATAAATGCATCTCATGCTTCTTGGGATATTAGGTGAGCATAGACAATGGGTGGGTGTGGGTATAAAATGTTGTATATTTAGTGCAACCAGCATACAATGGCATCTTTGCACAACTCTTTAACTTCTCAAACAATTTTGGGCAATCACGGAGTTCATCTTCAATTGTCTTTGTCAGTTTTTTCAATACGATCTTCAGCATCATTGACATCTGTAATCACACCCTCCATACGGTCTTCTTCATTATCCATATTTTTATTCATATCTGATGATCCATAAAACAAAGTTTTGTCCCAACCAGTAGCTACATTCTCTTTTTCTGTGTGTTTATTCCAAAATTTATAACTCTGATCTATTCCGTGACATATCAAATGTTCTTCAAACTCCTATGGAATAAGTAGTCTAGAATAAAAGCAACATAAACATGGACAAAGGATTTGAGAAGGATCCTTTGCGTGATCCTTTGCAAACTTGATGAACTCTTTCACTCCGTTCTCATACTCTATTGTCAAACGATTAGCATCCATCCAATATTTATTCATCTCCATCCTATTTGAATCTCAAATATTAGTATTTATGGTTCAAATACACAAAACAAGACTTCCAAATACAATAGAACATAACCACTTCTTTATAAAAATAGAGATTAATAGAGCCTAACCATTTCTAATAAAGATTTGGAAATCAACAGAACCAAGATAGACCCCCCATCAAAATCAACACAGTTTCCAAACACAAAGGGGTTCGCGGGGATAATCACTTGTGTCCTAGATGGTAAAACTCACACGGAATCATCCTCTATGGATCATCCTCCTCTATCGGGTCAACCTTTCTATGGTCAACTAGTCCATCCTTTTATACCTCACCAACCTAAAATACATATGGATGAAAACCAATAGCTAGCTCTATAAGTAAAGAAAGGATTATCATAATTCTACAATATGGAATTCATTAAATATAATTACTTTAGATTCATTATAGTTTCCTCAAGTCACCCCAGTCCAAACACAAGAATAATCAAGAATGATACATCTACCACTCTTAGGTCTCTACCCTACATTCAATATCATCATGCCTAATATTTTAGGTAAGCTCAAGTTACTTACTTTTAATCACAGGGGGGATAATCACTTGTGTCATATATGGTCTCCCATGTTATTCCATATGAAAATTTTAACAAATATTATTGACCTATCATCCCATTCAATCCTCATGAGTGTCTAATTCCAAACTCTATCTTAACTGTAATATCAAAAGAATATATATTAATAAATTACCCCACATCCACTTCCCCACTAATCTGGTCATTATCACACTCTAATGGAATATTTCTTATGCTTAAACCCCTTATATATAATCTCATAACCATATATCCACACATACACATGTCAAAAACATATAAAAAACCATATCCACATCACAACCACACATCACATCCTCATCACAGTATGATATCATGAACATGAAGGACATAAACATCATACTCTCCTCCTATAATGCACAACCCCCACTATGTATCCACACTAAATACATATAATCATGTCAACAAGAATATATATACACCAAAACCTAAAATCGTTATAGGTCAAATATATACACCCACTATGATCCATTACAACTCATACTAAGTGTGAAGGGGGAGAAGGGAAGAGGGAGTGGTTCTATATGTGTTCCCTCTATAACCTAGATATTGAGAAAAACACTCAGAACAAAAGTACCCATATGGATTTCAATCAGGTTACTCGACTCAAGTGGTTGTTTGTAAGAAATAATAAGAAAATATAATAAGTATATAGTCACACATAAATCTTTCCTAAGGGTTTACACCAAACTAACAATGCAAACACCCTCGTCAACCATTGCCTTGTTACTACCACCCTCTTATAACCACTTCCATTATAATGCCACAAATAATCCCCAACAAATCACATAAGCATCCATATCAACATTACCAACTTATCATTTCATTTAACATTATAATTTCTTGTATTTTTATTACCATATGCATTTCAATTATTAACCATTTTAATGTAAAACCAATCTTTAAATCACTACCCACTATAATCCATTCATTAATAATTAATAACATTTATTCTATCTTTAACCATTTATTAAACATAATTATTCCAATAATTATCATTAATCATTTAACAAACCATCATTTATCATTTCCAACCCATCACCCATTACTATTTTCATTTATTCCAACCATATTCCATGCCAAAAAGAAACTATAACACCACCCAATAACAACTAAAGTTTCATGACATAAAATACAACTAAACACATTATAAAATCCATAAAACCATAACAAAAAAAAACACAAAAACCGAATCAGCATTATTGTCACATCCTTCATAAGAATAAAGTTCAAGAAGAGAATCAAGAACAAGAGAAAAGAAATTCACCTTAGAGGAGGAGAAGTAGGGAACCTTCTATGCTACGTCGGGAGGGGAAGGTGCGACATCCAGAGGTGGAGGTGCACGGGAGGAGCCTCCAACCATTAAGAAATGGAGGAGTAGGGTTCGAGGGGAGTAGGGTCGATCAGAGAGGATGAGAAGTAGGGTTTGCGGGGAGGAGGATCCGTCGAAGGGGTTCGAGGGGGAGGAATAGGAGAAGGGATAGCGGCAGAGGTCTGGCAATGAGAAGATCGGGGGCGGCGGAGGTCCGACAATGCGAAGATCGGGGGGCGATAGAGGGGAGTCATAGGGTTAAAGTACCATGAGAGCTTTAGGGCGCGATAAAACGAGGACACTATGAGACTGATTTTATAAAATATGGGACTACGATTTTATCAGCTCTAAAAAAGCACTGATAAAGGATACCATTATCAGTGTTAAAATTTTAGCACTGATACAGGAAGGCTTTATCAGTGATTTTTTAGAGCTGATAAAGAGAACCTTTATCAACGCTAAAATTTTAGCGCTGATACAGGGATTCTTTATCAGTGCTTTTCTAGTGCTGATAAAGAAGGCTTGTATTAGTGCTAAAATTTTAGCACTGATACATGGATTCTTTATCAGCGTTTTTTTCTTAGCGTTGATATAAGGTGGCGATTCCCTTGCCCGTTTTTGTAGTAGTGAATGATAGAGGTGGAATTAAAAGCTTTATAATTATTTATTTTATCCTTTAAAACATCACTTTGCAACCAAATCTCATAATTCATTAAGGATCCAATGATATCATCAAGACTAAGCTTCATCAAATTATTAGTGTCACCTATATATTTTCTCTTGGATTTTCATTACTTAGGCAATGTACCTTTCACTTTGTCCATAATTTTTTATTCTTTATTTCCTTATTACCAAAATATGTGTGTCCATTAACAATTTTCATAATGAATTGATGCATTTTGGATAATAATTATCCATGTAGGATAAAAATGTTATGGTTGATGTCTCCCAACATAGTTGCATGAGTTTCAAGAACATTGGAAGTTATAATGTGAGTCACTTATAACTTATTCCATATTCCATTTTCTATAT
The DNA here is from genome assembly GCA_963277665.1 of Viscum album. NCBI lineage: Eukaryota > Viridiplantae > Streptophyta > Magnoliopsida > Santalales > Viscaceae > Viscum > Viscum album. Next base: position 379,011,619 of record OY728163.1, on the reverse strand, counting down.
CACATGATGAAATCTGACTATAGATATTCCACATCCTTCTAAAAGGCAATGAATTTTGAACCTTATAGTTCACTTTCTACTTTATATTTTCATTATGAGAAGAAGTAGACAATTTTCTCTAAAATTCTATAATTTCTAATCATCATAAGAAAATGATCAAATCCTATGTTGATAATAAAAGTATTCATCCTATAACATCAATATTAATATTACATTATATTGAAGTTTGGTGATTTATAGAATTAAGATTCACTGAATTTTCAATATGTGGTCCTTCCATGATAAAAAAAGAAGGCCTTTCCACTTAAACATGTTAGTTTAAAAAAACATGTTCTGATAAAATAAAATGATAGTATAAAGATGTCAATGTTTGATACAATATTCCAAAAAATGATCTAGAGAAAGTGATGAAAGGTACTGATACAAAGTATATAAAAAATAAAGATATGGTTTTTAATACTAATTTTTGGTCCCAAAATGTGTAGATATGACACTTCAATAGGGGGAGGGTGAATTGTAGTCTAAAACATGAATAACAATTTTCATCCCACTCAAAAAGTAAGTTGATTAGACAATATAATCATCCAATCAGATCTGATAAAAAAATTAAATATAGTGGATTTAAGTCTATTAAATATTAAAATATTGTTCGATGAAATAGTAATCTCAATGAAAATAAAACAAACAATGAAATGTAAAAAACAAAGATAAAATAATACATGAAATATTTAGTAAAAATTAAGAACACCCCTAATGGATATAAATTACCCAAAAATCCAATAAAGGAACCCTTCTATTTTATACTAAAGTGGTAGGTGGTTAATAACCTAAACTAAGGTATGTCTACTCAATGATTGGAAGGTCCTTGACTGAAACCTGTCGGTAGGTATTAGTGTCCAGTCCATAGACTCTCTATCTCTCAATCCTCAGAAGTACTCAATCTTAGTGATCAGAAACAACAAGATCCTATTTGAAGTTCTATATCTTATTATACTTAAAATCCTTAGATCATAAAGGATTATAACTACTCTATTTTTTATCTATAGAATACCTTGATCTCAGATGATCAGACAAACTAGCTTCCTACCATAGAATCTCTTCGTTCTCAATGATCAGAAAATGTGTGATTACAGAAAAGTTAAATCGTTTACAATAAAAACCTAACACAAATGATGTAAGAATAGATCCATCAATATGATACAATCAAAATCACTTAGCAGTAACAAGATAATGCAAAACATAAAAAATATTGAAAACTCCTTAGATCACTTTTGGAACATATTCTAATCCTAAAATCCTCATGTTCTATTTATATACTTCTATGTAACTAACTCCAATGATAAAATTCCAATATCATTAGGTTCATTTTTCACAAAAATTGATGTTATAATCCATTTGATAGATATTTTTTTAATCTACACCATCTGATGAGTTTAATTTCATCTAATTTTTACACCACACATTCATGTTCTAGTAGGTGTAAAACTTTGATCAGTTCATTGGAACATGGCTGATGAATAATAAAATACATAAAAAACAATAAACAAAAAATTTAAAGTTATATCAATTTTTTATAAGGGTATATTTTTATTTTCAAAACCAAGTATAAAATTGAGTATTTGACTGAACAATTTTATGACTAGTTTACCAAGATCACTATAATATCATGATTTGATATTTTTTATAGTGGATCAGATTACAAAGTTATCCCAATTTATGCTTATTTAGATGTAATTATTAGTAAAAGACCTAGGTAAGCTATATTTTTATGATGTGGTTAAGCTTTATAGAGTCCCATAATATATCAGGTATGATAGGAATCCTCAATTTACATTGATTTTATACAAAGAGTTCAAAATGGTGATTGATACTCAATTGAATATTTGTACTCTAGACCATCCATTGATATTAAAACCCTCAAAATAGGCAATAAAAACTCTATAGAACAAGATTTGAGACTGTGTAAAATATTTTGTAAGTCTGTGGGAGGATCACATTTCCCTAGTAGTGTTTATCTATAATAATAGCAATCAAACATTGAATGGTATGGATCCATTTAAGGTATTGTTTGGATGAAAATAATGATAACCATTGTGATGGGATGAATCCTAGGATAATTATATTTTGATTCCAATATTGTTTTATGGGATGATGTATCAAATTCACTAAATTTGAAAGTGATTAGTAACTGCTTATAGTTGGTATATGCCATATGATTTTTTTCATAAATGTTTGTTAGACTTTTTTTAGGGTTATGTCTTTCATAAAGTGTTATTGTGTCAGGAAAATATACAATGTAGAAATCATAGGAAGTTAACTCTTTAATATGTGTGCTTATTCAAGATAGTAAATTGGGTTAAACAAAATACATGTCATTTGTAATTTCCATCAATGTATACTACAGTTCATTGGATGTTTCATGTATCTTAATTAAGGAGGTACCAACTAGACCCATCTCATGTTTATTATTATAATGTAATGAATTTTGAACTGAATCAAACCTTCATGGAAATACCATTTATGATTTATCAGAGTTATAAGAAGATATTGAGGGAAATTATAGAATAGAAAGAATTGAGATGAGGTGTAAGAAAGGGAAGATAAAATGTGATATAAATTTTTAGTGTTATTTGAGGATAATAAATCCCATTTACATTTCTAGGATGAATTATGGGGTAGGTTGTGAGATATTTTGTTGGATAAGAAAGTTTCCTTATCAATTTTTGTGTTTTTTGGAATATTTTAGTTTTTGGAGGAGTGGTGAAGACTATATGTTTTGTTCTATGGTCCCAAGTACCATGAGGTAAGAACATTAAAATATTTTAGGGTTGATAATGGGGGTTTCAAAGTCATTTTGTGGTCCCAAAGACCATGTAGTAGGGCTCTAAGAACCATTAGGTTGATCTGGTGAGGCCTGTATGATTGGACCACAGTCCTAGGGATTGTGTAACATGAACATGTTATCGGAATTGGGGTAGATGATTTGGTAACATGACTTTGGATGATCCTAGGGCTTCTTAAGATAAAAATTTATTTTATCCATCAAAAAACAACATCTCACTCTCTTGGATCAATCACATTAATGTTATATCTATCTTTTGATCTTGATGATCTCATAAACTATTTGATCTTTCTATTTCTCTTCTTTTATTTTTTATCCTCTAGATAGATCATTCCTATTAGATTAAATTTAGGTCATTGGAATTTTGTAATAAGATAATGAATGTAAGAATCATTATTTCATGTTATTATTTCTAGGGTTTGAAGGATCATATCACTATTTCCAACATCAGACCTCAGGTTTCAAGATTATCACATATTTATCATCTAAATTATCTAGATCTTATTCATTATTCAATGCATTATGATTACTTCTGATGTGATTTATGTTCTTTTAGTCTGTTTTCCTTTGTTAGGTTTTTATTAAATAATTTTTCTAATTTTATTTGATTCATTAGTATTTCTTTGACTTGTAAAATGTTGTGAATATAGTTTTTTTGGCATAAAAAATGTAATTTTATTTTTAAAATAACTTTTTAAGAAAAACTATGTATCTAGGTTTCTTGAACTGATGGTTTAAGAATTGTTTTTAATGAGTTGTTTTGGAAAACAATTATATAAAAGTAAAATAATTCTAATAATTAAATGGATTGGGTATAAATATTAACTAGGAAGTGTCAGATATAGATGGAAGTGTCTGGTATTGTGATGAATAGTAATATATTTCATATATAAAATACATATGGGGTGGTAGAATATATTCAAGAAACACTCGGGTTTGTGGCAATCCACCATGGGTGTCTTATATAATCAAATGCATGAATTTATGTTATATGATTTATTATTTCTCGTGTTTCCATAGCTTATATTTATTTTCAAATGACTTTATATCAATGTAGAATCAAAAGGGTTACCATGCCTCTGTAAAATAATGGTTTTATTATTTTCATATATTGATTAAATTTAGAATTAATAATGATACATTATTTTTCTAAAAGGCTATAACCAATATTTAGTGGAAGAGGTTATATGATTTGTAGTAGGTTATGTATGGGATTGTATGAGAGTGATTTAGGGAAATTATACTGGTTTTTTTAAAATCACCCCTACTAACACATCTTAGTGTGTGTATAGATGTCTTATATTATAATTTAGTTATTGATAAGGCTTAGATGTTCATTGGAGATGGATTATATATGATGAGTTTATAGTGGACGTGGTGATTTTTTCCATGAATTATAGTATGAAATATAGAATCCACAATAAGTGGGTGTTGACTGCATTAGTTGTAATGTAATGTTAATATTCATGATTACTTTTTTATACAATTTTTTGTTTTCTATTTAATTAGTGATTATTTTAAAAAATAGTTTTTTTTAAATGAGATTTTATATTTTCACATATAATTGATTATTTTTTTTAGGGAAAATCATTCCACATCATTTATGTTTATTAAAACACACTAGTTTTGAGACTATAAAAAACTGAGAATGTGTATGTGGCCTTTTGATGCTCTAGGAATGGGTCTTGAGATTCAGGTTCCCAAGTCAGGGTTATTATAATCAGGGTACTTACATCATATTTTTAGGGTCCTTTTGCATCATAACTAATCTCGTAGTCCCGTATCAAATATTATGCTCGAATGATACTCTTTCACAATTAACTCGATGAAATCCTCACTAATTCATATGTAAAAACCCTTCTTATCAAAGAAACTCACCCTGATACCACTCTTTCATGGATTAATTCTACATAAACCCCTCCTGGGTAGGTAGTGATAATGAATGTGTCCCACTAAATCATGCATCAAATAAGCCATTTGTTGATGACTAAAACCATGGGTATACAAAGTATGTTATGAAATACATTACCCAATTTATAATAAGTAAGAATATAATATCCAATAACCACCCTTCATCCTATATGATATAATAATCATTCCAAATATAAACCCAAAACTACATGTAATTTCATACAACTCATATTATTCCAAAAAACTCTAAATTCAAAAACGATCAACTAAAAACTTATAAATAAAACAATGAAAATTATAATGGTTTTGGCTATGACCACTATGTCCATGAGGTAATAAGGTTCATTCCAGTCATCGGTATGATCCTTTAAGACAAATAAATAAAATATAAAAGTTTTGATGAAAATACATGTATACTCAATAGGTTCCAATATTGAAACTATTTTACATGATCCCATCCCAAGTAAGGTCTCTAACCCATTTAACTATAAGAATGCTCAAAAAATAAAAATTATACATATGATAACACAAGTTGTGAAAAATATAACAGTTCCCCCATAAACCAACTCCCAAAAACCTTGTCACTGGTAGTCCTCATGTCAAAAGTGACATCAACCTAATTACCTGCCTCTCATAACCCCGTCAACCTAATGGATGCATTATAATGTACATCCATCTCATTCACTCCTACTTGTGATAATATCAACCAAATATCACTATCCTTAAAACATCCATAATTAGGGGAAACTAGGTATATTGGTTGGCCATTACACTAGCCATCTTACTTAGTGTGTGTCGGGTTATACTCAAGAAAACCACTATCATGTGGTGGTTGTGTAGTGAGTGGTATTTATATCATTGAAATAATATAAAAAATAAATATAAACCCTCAATATTATTAATTTTTAATTAACATCATCACCATATACTAATAATAATCTACAACTCACAATGCTTACAGGTCATGATGTACACACCAAAAATGTCACAGTGTATGCCGACTAACCTTTTCACAGAAGATATAACAACAATCAGACAATACCAGATCATGAAATTTCCCATTCCTATTTCAAATTATAAAATATTCTATGATTCATCATATTTTCGATTGCAACACTCAATAATTATTTACATCACATATATTAATTCCACACTAATCGGCATTGGATCCTTATGTCATATGTTGGTTTGTTCATCCTATATTAATCTCATCCATTTTTTTTAAATTAATCATTTATGAATTACTAAACATCCAATATTATTTATAGTATTAACCTTATATCTCAAATAATATTAAATCACACTTAAATACATCAAAAAATAAAAATAATGAGTCCCATAATATTAAAAATGCAATAATCATTTTTAGTTCAATCTAAATAGGACCTTATTCATAAAAAATCAGTCTAACACTTTATAATTTCTTTTTAAAAACAATGAGGAAATATATAAATAGTAAAATAATTCATAAAAGATAATTTTCACCAAAATAAATTTTAAAACCTAATAGACCATGCCCTTATGTATATAATTATTCTTTAAACCACAAATGTAAATACCTATAAATTAACACTTTATATCATTTAAATACTATTGTCACTAAAATAATATTTCTAAAAAATTCCTTTTTTATTTTCAACCTAAATTATCCTTTTTATATCAAAATAATAATTTAAATAACAAGTTGAAATCCATTTTTTTAAATACTAAAACATATAATCCCTTGGCAGATCAAATAATTCCATAAACAATTACCAACCCCCACTTCTTATATATTACAATCATAAAAAACATATTTAACTATTTTATAAATTTAAAATAAGTATGAAATAATTATTACACAAGAATATTAGTTTTAAAACCATACATAGGTTAGAAACAATTAAATCGTACATATGACATTTTTAAAACATGATATTAATGGTAAAATCATCAAAATGTATGCATTTTTTAAATGTAAATTAACTGAAAAATAATCAATAATACATGTATTTTTCCAAAAAAACATTATCTTCTCTCACAAAAATATTTTATATTTTTCTAAAGATGCCTTGTATCCTAAAGGAGCAATTAAAACACAAAAGCATAAAGGTATACACCAAATTAACAACCAATGTATAAAATAAACATTGTTCTATGTATAAAAAAAATTAACATTATATCAATCAATTAATGAAAATAAATATTAAGAAAAATTAAAAACATTTATATACATATAATTATTTACCCTTTATATTTTCATATTTTAAATCATAAAATTCCACACATTTTAAAAGAACCAACACAATCATGAACATATTTATAGACCAAGTATGTAATAATTAATTCTTGAAAAAATTGTATGGTAAACTAAATATTCCCTTATATTTAATTTTTTTAGTTTAATCTATGGAGAACCCAAATTGATTACATCTCAATAATTTGGAAATATATATCTCAAAAATAGAGAAAAATGTAAATTTTTATAACATATTTGATAACATATTTTTGAAAACAATATCCATCCTTAAATTGAAACATTTACTTTCCATTTTTATAAAATAAATATATATATATTAAAAATAATGAAATAAATAACATGATCCTAAAAAATATTGAGTAGCTAGATCATGACACAAGGAATTAAAATATAAATTTAATTCTTATTCCAATAATAACTTAATTTTTCCATTACTAGTGTTACATCATGTTACCTTATTTCAAGTATTTCTTAACCCTTTATTTTATATCCTTTAAATCGGGACTTATTTTGGGGTCATTTCAAGATAACTTTTAAAACTTTAGAAGCCAAAGGGGATGTGTACAGTTGTTTCATGGTTAGGTAAAACCATATGGATTAGACCAGGAAACCATGCACCTTAGGTTGAGCCTCTGGAAGGGGGAGCATGGTTTTCCCAAACCATACAGCTAGCCCCTCTAAATCATGCACCCTAGGATAGTGAGGCTTTACACAATTGGCACACGGTTTGAAAAATCATGCACCCACCTAGTAGAAACCATGCACTCCATTATTCCAGGTCTAAGAAAAGGGAAAGTTCCACTTGGATGTGGTGTATGTTCTTGATCCTTGTGAATGTGGAGTGTTCAAGGTGATCGGTGCAGCTGTTGTCCACTTATTACATAGGTTTTTTTGAGACTTTTTTCTGGTTGATATAGTTGTTTCCTTTGGAATTTTTATCTATCATTCCATCTATTATTTTACCTATTTTTTGGTAATTTCTCCCTTTTTAGTGTTGATAATACTTATTTGTACCTTTTATCTTCTATTATTTGGTGGAAAAAATCATTCCCTATTTGATCTTGTATGATGCTAGGTGCTAGTTATCAAAGTTAGCTCGGGTATCATAGTACCAAGTTATCAGGGCTGATTTGTAACAAAGTGGTATCAAAAATGCAGTTTAAGCATCATTTCTTGATGACAATGTGTGTTTGGGATGTCTTTATGGGACTTAGGAGGTAGTTTCGAGCGAGTGTATGGTCATCTCTCACCGTAATGAGCCTTAAGTTGCCATGGGTATTTGGGAAAAGTGTCTTTGAGGAATGTTTTAATATTATTATAGTCTTTTACCTTCCATTGTTCAAAGTATGATTAAATCCTAATATTAAATTTTTGCTCTATGAAATTGATATTCCTTTATCTTTGATCTGTGTGCCATTTTTATGTCTTCGATGTTGTTTTCTAATGTTGTATAGCATCATTCCTCTGATAAGATGTGTGAATAGGCCCCATGAGGGAGATGTTGGTGAACTAAAGTGAGAAAATCCTCTGGTGGACCATAATCTTGTTGAGATAGTGGTGTGGGTTGTCCAATCTCTATAAAAAGTACCTACAATCATTCCTATTCAGGCTTCGTTAGTGAAACCCATGAATCTATTGATCATTCTCAATATTTTTTTCTCTAGAAGACACATAATTTATAAATCTCTAATGATCCTTAAGAGGCTGAGAACTGATTGAAAAAGATGGATCTTATTTTTTAGTTCTTGGAGATTCATGAATTTATTGAGTTAAAATGTGCTACCTTTAAGCTGGAAGGGCCTAGTAGGAGATGGTGGGATTTGATGGTGACAATGAATAAGCATGAGGGTTTGTAATGCAAATATTGTTGAGTTCTTTTCACTGATCAATTATATCTAAAATATATGGTCTTGGAGAAATCCATAAAGTTTATCAGACTCCAACAGTGTGACATGACCATGACTTGGTACGCAAAATGATTTACTAATCTTGTTCAATTTTCTCCTGAGGTGGTGATTAATGAGAAGCTGAAGACGCTAAGATTCAATATGGGTATTTGATCTGACATCTGATCTCAGGTTTTCTAACTAAATCTAACTTCTTATGTTGATGTGATGGATTTGGTGTTAATGGATGAGTTTGACCTGGCTGGTAATTTAGGGTTTACAGAAGTTCCTTTTTCTCCCATTGGAAGTTATTTGAGTTCCTTTAAAGGAAAAAAGGAACCATGATGAGTATCATGGTAGTTATAGATAGTAAGTGTCTTCTAAACCTCTTGTTGTGCCTAGAAGAGGCCCATTGACTTACTTTCAATACTTTAGGGTTGGTAATTTGAGGCATGTTTGTACTGAGGCACCAAAGATCTATAGTTTATGTGGTCACTCAGGACATTTACAGAAGTTCTACCACTTATTTTTTTCTTTGCGTAGTGGAATAGTCTCATCAGCTCCAAAAACTACTATGGTAAAATCAAATGCTTCAAGATATAAGGGGTTCCAGCCACAAGCATATGAAATAAAGATTCTTCATGCGGTGTAAGAGTCTCTATAGAAATCTGGTATAGGTCTAGTGATTGTAAGAGGTACCATCACTATAGCTTCATCTTTAGTAACTTCTTTATTTTTTATCGGTGCATCTTACACTTTTATATCAATTCATATTGTGAACCTACAAAAATTTTCTATGGAGCCTTTGTCTTATGGGATGGATATTAATAAGCCCCTCGAAATGAAGAGAGTGTAGGGTCTCCATTATCCTGATTTTGTTTTCTATCTATCAGAGATTAATCTTATCTGGGATTTTATGGTTCTCAAAATAAAACCTCTTGAAGTCATTTTCAAGATAGATTTTCTTATTTCTAATAAGGACTGAATTGATCATTATCTTCTATGGGTCTCCTTTAATTAACTCGATGCGGTGTGTTGTGTGTTTCAGGGGGAATGGGACCTAAGGTTGAGTAGAGTGAGACCATCTTTCCCAGAGTTGGTTAGGGTAATATCAATTTTTTATTTGGACTTGGATCAATTATATTTGAGTGATGATCTTCCTCTAGTCATCATCAAGTTTCCCAACATGTTTCCTTCTGAATTATTTGGTCTATTTCCAATAAGATAGGTAGATTTCTATATTGATTTAGTACATGGAACTCATGAAATATCTATTAATTCTTACCACATGAAACCAGTCAATTTGAAAGAGTTAAATACTCAATTGGATGATCTTTTAGAGAAAATATTTATATGCCCAAGTGTGTTACCTTGGGTAGAACCTATTCTCTTTGTGAAGAAATATAATTGAAAATTTTGCCTCTATGTTGATTACTAAAAACTAAATCAAGTTATGGTAAATAAAAAGTTTATATTTACATGGATTGATGATCAATTTGATCAATTAAAAGGAAAGAAGTGGTTATCAAAGATTGACCTTCAGTTTGGTTATCACCAGATGAGAATTAAAGAATCTAAAATTCCAAATACTATCTTTAGAAGTAGGTATGGTCACTTTGAGTATCTTCTTATTCCCTATGTCATGAACAATGCTCTTCTGGTCTTTATAGATTTGATGAACATAATATTCCATGAGTACCTCTATTTGTTCATACTGTCATTTATAGATGATATTTTGGTTTACTCCAAAACTGAGGAGGATCATGTACATCATTTGAGATAAGTATTGTAAATATTTATAAATCATATAGTTTACTTGAATCTTTCAAAATGAAATTTTTTTATTTAGGAAATGAAATTATTTGTACACGTGGTGTCGGAACATGGTATATCAATTGATCCTGAGAAGGTGAAAGTTGTTATTACATGATACAAACCATGTATGTTTTCAAGATATGGAGCTTCTTGGGATTGGTGTGGTATTACCATATTTTTGTTAAAGATTTATCGAAGTTGGATTCTATGGTGACCTATATCACTCTAAAGGGAGTAAATTTCATTTGGAATGATAAAATTCAGAGTTATTTTGTTGAACTAAAACATATTCTAACTTATACACCATTGTTGACTCTTCCAAAGGCTGGGCAGGGATATGTAGTCTTCTATGATGAATTAGGTTTGAGTTTGGGTTGTGTTCTTATATATGATTATCGTGTCATAACTGATGGATCCAAACATATTAGGTCACATGAGAAGAATTATCTCATCCATGATCTTGAACTCACAATTGTGATGCATGCTCTTAAGAGTTAGTGAAATTTCATTTTTGGATAAAGGTTTATTGTTTATTATGACAAAAAAAATCTTGATTTATATATTTTCTAAAAAATATTTAAATCTATGATAGATTCATTGGGTGGAGTACCTAATTTTTTTTGATTTTGACATTGCCTATACCCCAGGGAAGGGGAATGTTATTGCTGATGCTTTGAGTTGAAAAATTTTAACCCAGACCATGAAAGATTCATTAGAATAGTGGAACTTTATGTCTCATTTTGATTAGTTTCATTTAGGATTCTGAGAGGAAGATACCAAGGTTGTCTTGGAAAGTGTGTGGTTGACCTCTACTCTTCTTGAGGTAATTATTCAGGAGAAGCATCTTGATGATGAATTATATATCATTAGGGACTCTCTTTATAGTGGTGATATTGTTGGTGAGTGGATGTTCTCTTTTGAGCCCATGGGGTGTTAGCAGAGTGGTACCTGTTGGTTATACCCCTTGCTCTCCATGGGGACTGGCGCATGATCAATTCCCACCAGGCTCAAACACTGTTTGTATTATGAACAGGGCGATTCAAAGCCATTTCTTAGCTGGGGAATGTGGCGCGCACTTGGACTGGTGGGGGCCCCTCCAGGAGTCGGTGTTAGCAACACACGTTTTCCACATGAGACTCATCCCAATTGGTGAGGTATCCTTAAGTGCATCACCGAGACCCAGGTTCAAAACCAGGTAGAGGCATATTTTCTGGTACTGCAGCAGTACTGTAGCAGGCACTGTAGCAGGTACTGTTTAGTATTGTGGCAGCTGAAACTATTCACCTTGGGCCACCAGTTTGGGCTTAGAGTCCTTAAGGATTTTGGGCCACCCAGGCCTTTGGGTTAGTAGGGCTTTCGGGCTACCTTTAATGCCTTCAGGCCACCTCAAGGCCTTCAGGACACATGCAGTTTCCCCAGACGGACTCTACAAAAAAAGGAGTAGCCCTAGAAGAGGATTCAGAGCAGGTGCACTCACCATAGCAAAGCCAAATGGATTTGTTAGAATGAGAGGGTATGGATATGCCATCAGGACCAGCCTGTTCTTTCACATAAAGTCTATCCATATGACCATGCAAAGGTGGAGAGCTACTATCATGATGCAGATACTGGGGAGGGGCAGTTCCTTGTAGATAGTCTGGTTGAATTCCCTAAGACCTTCGGGTCATTTAATCTCCTAAGACTACGGTCCATGTAATATCTGAGCCTATGGGCCTTGTAATGGTTCCCCCCATCCCTTGAAAGGGGGGTTATCAAAAATAAATAAAAATTAAGGCCTTCAGTCCATTCGGGTGGACGTTCTCTTTTGATTGTATCCTATGCTTTTGGAATTGTTTTGTTGTTTCTTTTCCCATAATAAAGGCCATAATGGGGAATTTCTATAACTCATAGTGGGCGGTGCATCCTAAAACCATAAATATGTTTTATGATATTAAACAACAATTTTGGTTTCCATGTATGAGATTTGGAATCAATGACTTTGTTTCTCAATTTTATACCTATTGGAAGATCAAAGTCAAGCACCATAGACCTTTAGGTTTGCTTCAGCCAATTTCAGTGCCGACTTGGAAGTGGGATGAGATCTCTATGGACTCTATGATTGGGTTTCTACATACCCCTTAGGGAAAGAATATGATATGGGTTCTGATCAATTGTATGACCAAATCATCTCACTTATTACCCATTCTTGATGCAACCAAAGTTGAGGACTTGGGACGTCTCTATGTGTAGGATATTGTCATATTTCATAGAGTACCATCTATTATAGTTTTTTATAGAGATCCTTGGTTGACTTATTGATTTTTCTGAGGCCTCAAGGAGGAAATGGGATCCCATGTGAGCTTGAGTATGACACATCATCCGCAAATGGGTGGCCAAATAGAGAAAACTATGCATATTCTTGAGGATGTGATTTTCACTTGTGTTCTTAAATTTGTTAGAGCTTGGGATGTATATTTGGTACTGGTTGAGATCGCATACAAAAATAGTTACCATCCCACTATTATAATGGATCCTTTTGGGTCATTGTATAGTGGTCCTTGTAAATCTCCATTGTGTTGGTTGGATATTGGTGAAAGTTCATTATTTGGATTGAGTTTTTTCCAAGAGATGATGGTACAGATTCAACTAATTCATTAGATAATATTGGCAGTACATAGCTAGTAAAAATATTATGTTGACCACTATAGGTGACCTTTGGAATTTTTAGTTGGTGACCAGGTTTTTTTAGAGTGCCACCTCTTTTGGGTCATCGGCGGTTTGGAAAATAGGGGAAACTTTCACCATGGTTTATGGTACTTTTTGAGGTTGTTGAGAATATAGGGAAAGTGGATTACCATTTAGCATTTCCACCATATTTTAAATCAATACATAGTGTGTTCTATGTATCACAGCGAAGTACCTTTCTCACCCATCTCATGTCTTGTTTTGGGAGGATCATGATACTGAGCCTAATTTATCTGTGAGTGAACATCTAGTCAGGACTGTTGATTTTGAGATAAAGGTTCTTCATGGGAATATGATACCTTTGGAATGTGTTTTATGGAATCATGGTTCTTATTTACATGAGACTTGGGATCATGATGCATTGTTGAGATAGTAGTGGCCTCATCTCTTTAACATCGAATCATCTTAACAAACTTTATGTGGATATAAAGTGTTTATGGTGGGGAGTTTATAATATATCGTTACCTTATTTTAGGTATTTATTGACCATTTATTTGATCTCCTTTAAATTAGGTCTTATTTTGGGATCATTCCGGAAGAATTTATAAAATTTTGGAAGCCCAATGGGTTGTGCACGGCTGGCACATGGTTAGGGAAAATCGTGTGGTTTGGACCAGGAAATCGTGCACCTGAGGTTGAGCCTCTCGAAGGGGGCGCATGGTTTTTCCAAACTGTGAAACTATCCCCTCCAAATGGATCACCCTAAGATAGTGATATTTTTCATGGTTGGCACATTATTTAACAAACCATGTTCCCACCTAGGAGAAACAATACACCCCATTCAGTAGGGGTGCATATTTAGGGAACACAATTTTTCTAACTGTGTGACCCTACCTAGAAAACTGTGCATGTGGGTTTTAATTCCACAAAATTTTTTATTAAAATTAGGAAACCATCTATTTTAACCCCTAATCACCCTATTTCGACCCTAACTTGAATCCTTGTTCTTTGAAGGCTCCCAAGAGGCAATTTTGACTCCTCCAACCCCTTTTCTTGGTGGATCAAAGATTTAGTGATTGTGTTCAATCTCCTCGTGGTAAGTGGATCTCCTCTCATGTGGTTTATTACAATATCTCTTTATATCCTCCTTATATAGTGATGTATCATCATGTTATTATTGTATATAAACTTTGTTTTGATGGATCTTGATTCTAGGTTGTGTTTCTTGATCTCTCTTACCTTCGTTCTCTATTGGCCTTCCTTACTATGGGTGTTGTGCATTGTGATATCTTAATTTAAAATTAGGTGGTTCCATGATTCTTTTACCTATGATTGTAACCTTAAATTGCTTAGTTTAATTTAAATAATTTTTTAATTTATTTAAAAACCTTGATTTGAAAGGATTTGATGTGTGATTTTAAATGGTATGTAAATTGTAAAAAAATCCCAATTTTAATGGAATTGAAATGTATAGGAGGATTTAGGGAAAATGATGGATTGATTTTAAATTTGATTTGTTATTTAACCTTGAGAAAAATGGATTAAAGTGAAATTTGATTTTAAATGGAATGAGTTGATGAAAACCTCTATTTTTTTGAATGAGAAAGGCATGTTGAAAACTAAAAATTTGGTAATTGTAATTTGAATTAATTTGGAATGTTTGATTTTACCATGTTGGATTGATTGATTGTTTGAAGCGCATGTTATCCTAGGTAGTTAGTGGTAACTGGGACAGTTATTCTAAGACCTTTACTCCCTAGAAATGGATTTAAAATGACAACTGTAACTAAATAATTACAGCATGAATGCCCGAGAGGGTTCCCCTTTGGGGGTGTAGATGGACCATGAGGGTTCCCTGTTTAGGGTATATATTGATTTTTGTGTGTGAACATATCTTGATTCAAGATCATTATTGAGATTTGTGAGGATCTTATTACCTAAACTAACATACCACGAGTCTTTTGTAGATGGTTCTATGATTTTTTGACTCAATTATATATGCCAATGATTATTGGACTGTTTTATTCATGCCAATATATTTATATAATTTTTTTTTATAAAATTTTATTTTAATCCATTTTTGAAATATCTTCCATCTCTTTTAATGTGAAATAATTTTTTGGTTCAAAAATATGTGAATGATATACCATGCCTTGTTTAATTTTTAAATAAAATCATAATTGGTTTAAATGTTATAGAATTGATTATGGAACACCTGGTGAGACCATACAGGGATTTATATCTCACACCCTACCTTTTTCTTTAGGAATGTATTGACTTTCTTATGTCAGGTCTGAGAAAAGGGATAGCACTAGTTGGAGGCGGTGGATGTTCTTGATCCTTGGGACTATGGAGTATTGATGGTGGCTGGTGGAGCTATTGTCCACTTGTTACACATGAGTTTTTAAGACTTTTGTCTTGTTGACATAGTATCTTCCTTTGGGATATTTATCTATTAGTATAGGTACCATTTTACCTATTTTTTCTAGCCCAATCTTTCTTTAAATCTTTGAGCATACAGATTTGTATCTTTTATCTTTCATTGATTTGTGGAAAAAATCATTCCCTTTTGATATTGTATGATTTCAAGTGGGTCATCCCTTAGGGATCAGGAATTCCCTTCATGCCATGTTAGATCCAACTTAGGTATCAAAGTACCAGGGTATCCAAGATGGTTTGTGACAACTAACATGTAATCAACTAAACAATAACATTAAAATATATTAATAATATGTAATACACAATATTTTTTTAAAAAAAGTTGAGGTTTAAGCCTCTTTTTTTATTGAAAAAAAAGTACCTTTTGGATAGAGGAGACCCACTACATGGTATGTAGGCCCAGAGGGAATTAAATCCCAATACATGTCCTGAAGGCCCATATTTTTTCCCCAAATTCCCATCTAGTGAATAATACTGCTACAGTACCTGGGCTGCTATAGTATCGTCATCGCTACAATTCTTTCTATAGTGTCTACCACTACTACAGCACTGTTGGTGCTACTGTTTCACTACTACTAAAATTATACTACAGTAATACTATATTTACTTGTGACCAATGGGTTTTTAACCCCCAACCTTGATGTAGTTTTATGAGGTGTTTACCACTAATACAAACCCCAACTACAAAAATGTGTGTATGGGTTGCGCTCGACTCTGAGCGGGGGGCCCCGACCATGCCCAGCGTGTTCCGCATATTCCCTAGCTAGTAAATGGATTTGAATCTCCATTTTTTACAATATACATAGTTTCTAAGTCTAATAGGACTCAATCCCATGCTAGTTCCCATAGAGAGAGGGGTACTACCAGTGGGTACCGCATAGATAACACCCCATGTTCATAATGTGTTTATTGGTTACACTCGACTCCCAGCGGGGGGCTGACCAAGCCTAAAGTGCACTGAACGTTCCCAATATAGGAAATAGATTTGAATTACCCTATGCATAATATGCACAATGTTAGAGTCTAGAGAGACTCAAGCCTACACCAGTTCCCACGAAGAGTGAGGGGTACAACCAATAGGTACCACTCGACTAACACTCAATGGGAAAAACATGTGTATGGGTTACACTTGACTTATAATGGTAGACCGACCAATCCTAGAGTGTTTTTAATATTCCCCAGCTATGAAATGGCTTTGAATATACCTTTTCACAATACGCATAGTGTCCAAGTCTAACAGGACTCAAGCATGTCCCAGTTCCCACAGAGAGTGAGGGGTACAATTAGCAGGTACCACTCGGCTAACACCCCATGATCAAAAAGTGTGCATGGGTTATGATCGATTACCATAAGGGGGCCCCGACCAAGCCCAAAGTTTACCACATGTTCCTCAGATAGGAAATGTCTTTAAATCACCCTGTGCATAAAATGAACAGTGTCCGAGTCTAGCGGGGCTCAAGCCTGTGCTAGTTCCCATGGAGAGCGAGGGGTACAAAAAGAAGCTACCACTCAACAAAAACCCCATGGGAAAAACATGTGTATGAGTTATGCTTGAATCCTAGTGGGTTTCCTAACCAATACCATCTCATGCTTCATATTTCCCATATGGCATCCCACATTTTTATTGCATAAGCTTGTCATTACATGGAACAAAAATGTGGCGCCTTTTAAAGTTTAGTTTCTTAGAAATTCAGTACATAATATATAAAAACATAAAAAATTATTCGAATACACTCTAAAGACATATTAATGGGTTTAACATAGGTTAATTTTACTACATTTCATATCTTATGGACATACATCAAAGGAAAGGGGTGAGCATGAATCCCAGTAAGGGAATAATCTAGAGAGACATATAGCATATGATCCTGAGACATATCAATAAGAACATGAAGTATAAAAATAGGGATTGAAAAATAGTCATATCATAATAATAAGAACATGAATAATAACATGGAAATGTGTCTATAACATTTAAATGAGACATTCATAATCATATCACCAAGGTTTATCACTAATGTGTCATAAATCAAAATTATCAAGGTTATTCACCAAGGTATCGTAAAACATGGTATCTATAAAGATTAAATTATTTACCCAATGAATTTGAGCACTATCAGGGTGAACCCTTCATATGTATTAGTTTAATTTTATCCATATATATCATAATAAATCATTTTGTTAATAACCCATGGAAAATAAAGAACGGGTTTCTTATCAAAATCATGGTGTAGAAAAGTGATTAAAGGCAAGATCATTACATATTATTAACCCATGAAAAGGGAATGTAGGTTATGTATATATAAATCCTAGAATAAATAAATAATTTTAATTGAGGTTAATTCACATGTAAAAGGAAGAGTTTTGGGTATTCACAAAAATAAAATAAATGATAATTTCTCAAGTAAAAGAGAGAAATAAATTTGGCAGCATAATGGGTATAAAAAATTGATTAAGGAAAGGGAAAATGAGATGGGAAAAGGTTATCCCATTTATAAAAGTCTATTATTTCAGTAATGGTATAATATTAAGTGGAAAAGAATTAATTATTTTGTAAAATAGAAGACACACCACAAAAAGGGGTCTTGAATGGAAAAGTGAAGTGTAGATTTCTCTTACCAGGAAGAGTTGTTCCTAAACCTTTAGGATTGGAACCTTGTGGGATTAAGGATATCTATGGGAACTCCTTAGGAGGAAAAATATCCAAAAAATCATTGATTATGGATTTGGAGTGAAGGTTAATGTATAAATGGGTGGGTATTTATAGAAAAAGTATAGGAATTGTTTAATAATTTGAAAATATAGGTCTTGGAAATATAGGTTATAGAAAATGAAAAATCATTGGATTACCCATGGTTTTTTCTCATGGTTTTGGAAATTTGTGTAATTTTTTATGGTATTTTAATCTATTATAAATGAATACCATTTTTTAATACTTCTTTTTCCATGGAAAGGTAAATTTTTCACAAAGTAATATTTTTAAAATCAAATTTTCCATTTTAGACTTTGGAAAGTGACTTATAATATTGTAAATTGATTAAAATATATTTAAATAATTAATATTAATAAAATAACTTATTTTAGGTCATGGATTGTTTTTAATTAATTATTACATCATTATGACATAAATATGATGTCATAAAACATACTGAAAACTCAAAACTGTATTTTTACTATTCAAGGAAAAATAAAGTATTTTAGGAAATTATCATAAATTCACCCTAAAATAATTTCAATGTTATTATTTAAAATATAATGTTTATTTTATAATAAAAATTATTGAAATATTATAATTTTAACTTTTAAATATAAATATCCTTATTTATTGAAAAATAGAAATTCTTAAGGCACAGTCAAATTTCTGACACTTACAAAAACTACTTGAGACATTATAAAATTATTTTATAGTTTCTATTTAAATGTGAGTATTTTAAAAGAATATTTCATCAAAAAAAATATTATTCAAAACACATGAGTTTATTATTAAAGTGTATATATTTTCTAGAAAAATATAATTATGTTTTATTTATATCCAAAAATAAATTTATCAAATTCATCTCAATTAAACATATATTTTATTAAGAAAAACTATTATTAAAATGGAATTGATGGAATAAAAAAATTATTTATAAAAAGGAAATTAAACTTTAAGAAACTGAGGTTTGGATACATAACCCCTTATTATACTCACGTACTCCCTAAGGGTACGGTGTGTAATGGTAGTAGTTTCTTGGGGTGGCATGGCTAACATTGTCTGAGTGGTATTCTATACTAACTTGAACTTCTCCCATAGGAGATTTTGTTTAATCTTCACTTATTGAATCTCATCTTGGGATTTGTCAAGAGAAAACCCCAGTGATGCTACCTCCCTCCCAAGCTCTAACAAATATACTTCAAACGGCATGATTCTACTAATTGAGATCATCATTTCTCCTTTCTATATTAATTATCCTTTGTCACTACTACTTATAAACACTAATTATAACTATAAAATTATCACCCATGGTTATAGTTTCCAATTGTCAAATTGACCAGAGGTTATATTGATAATAGTTATATTTGACCAATGGTCATATAATGGTTGAATCCCAATGGTCACATTTCCCTTTATACCCTATAAATACCACTTTATTCATTCACTCAATATTCACTAAAATTATTCCCAATGTCATAGTTTCATTTCCTATGATTTTGATCGTTTTAATAATATTTTGTTTAATTTATATAGTGTTAATTATGGGGGCATTAATTTTATCATATTGGGGCAATCCATATTTTCCCATTTTAGCTATTCTATTTTATATTTTTTTCCCACTTGTAATGTTTATAATTTTTATTGGTTTTATAACTAAAAAATTTAATGATCATTGTTAATGAGATAAAAAAATTGGTTTCTCTATATTTTGTACGAGTATAATATTATTTAACATATAACACACATTTATTCAGGAAACAAATATCATTTAAAAAGCTTGGGTCATTACATTCTTCCCCCTTACAAAATTGCATCCTTAAAACTTTAACTCATTATCTCAGTTGTGAAAAGGTGAGGGTACTTTTGTCTCATTGTCTCCTATAGTTCCCACATCAATTCTTCATATTTATAGTTCCTCCATAACACTTTGACAAGTTGATTTGTCTTTTTGTGTATAAATTTTTCTCTATGGTCCAAGATCTCCATCGGCTTCTCCTCATAAGAGAGTTCATGTTCCAGTTGTACCACCTCTGGATTCAATACATGTGATGGATTAGGTATGTACTTCCTTAAGAGAGATACATGAAATATATCATAAACTTGATCCATATTTGGTGGAAGTTATAGATGATAGGACACTGATCCTATGAGATCAAGGATTTAAAATGGGTCAATGTACATAGGGATAAGCTTCCCTTTCTTCCCAAACTATATGAATCTCTTCCATAGTGATATCTGAAGGAAATATTTTTCTCCAAAATCAAACTCCAAGTCCCTTTGACGTTTTCCAGCATAGCTCTTCTATTAACTCTAACTAGACTTTATATGTTTTTAGATGTCATGAACCTTTTCTATCATCTCTTGTAAAAGATCAGGCTCAAGTAGCTTTCTATCACCAACTTCATCTCAAGAAGTAGTAGTTCTATATCACTTACCATATAGAGCTTCATAGGGTTCCATTTTAATACTCAAGTGAATTATATGGTTGTATGAGAACTCAACTAATGGGTGGTTTTGATCTCATCCACCTTTAAATTTCATTTATCATGTTCCTAATATGTACTTGAGTGTCTAAAAATTCCTTTTATATTATCCATTAGTTTGGGGATGATAGGCCATACTAAAATTCAATTCAGTATTCAGATCATGTTGGATAATTCTCTGAAAGTTATATGTGAACCATGGATCATGATTAGATATGATTGAAAGTGTCTCCCCATACAGCCTCATCACTTTATTTACATATATCTTGACAAGTTTTTCGAGATATAAATCTTCACAAATAGCGATGAAATGGGAATTCTTGGTGAGTCGATCCACTATAACCCATATCGCATTATTTCCTTTGGATATTCATGGGATAATGGTGATGAATTATATAGTGATATTGTCCCACTTACATGTCGGTATGGGTAGTGGTTGCAATACCCCTTAAGGAAGTTGATGCTCTTCTAGTCTCCCCTAAATTTACCCAAGATTTTAGGGTTAAGCGGTCGCTTGTAGTTTAGCTTGGGTTGTCAAATCCTCAGAGACCTAAGAAGTAACCTACATACACATACAGTCTATGGATTGTTTTTGGATATGAAGTTTCCAACTTTGGGTTTATTTTAGATGGGTTTAAAAGATCACTAACAGATATAAGTTAATTCAAATTAAAATAATAATTTGGTCCTAGGTTACCGCTTGGGGGTGGATTGGATGAATTCTTTTTTAATGATTTAAATTTATTATATTTGATATGGGTTAATAAGAAGATCAAACAACTTCATCACTTACTATATTAATACCAAAACAACCTAATACTAATCACCTATACACTTGGAGGATAAAATTTATGATCACTCCAATGTAAAGGTTTGTATTAGCATTTAAAGTATGTGGCCTTAAAACTCAACAAGGATGAAGAAGTTTTGAAATCATTAAATAAAAATCTCAATTAAAAGAAGTGATTAGAAATTTGTGGGGTGATAAATAAAATCCAATACAGACCCTTTCTACTCCCTTGTATCAACCCATAATAGGGTTATCCCTCTATTGATTCTATGGTTTCAATGGAAGTGGGAAGTAGACTCATGAGGAAGGAATTGAAGAAGTAAAAAACAATGAAATAACGATCACTCCACCATTGTGTGATAATTTCACAAGATTTGGTGTGAATAAATTCACAACTTGATCCAACAATATCAACTTGATATAAATAATAACATAAAATGAGAAGAAGAAGAAGTTTTATAAAGAAACTAAGGTGAATTAGAACAACTTACATGTGAAGCACAAACATGATAATACAAAAAGGCAGTATAACATTACACTTCAAAATAAACCAAATCCTCCCAACTATATAGCGACCCAAGCCTTTTATATATAATTGTTACATGATTTTAAGCATAATTATACATCAGAGTACAAGCCAAGGATCGTTAAGTCTAGTGTCTTGGAAGACTAGGTACATGAAACATAAAACATGGGGCTAAAAATCATTTCTTTATTTAATCTCCATAAAAATATCATAACAACATTTGAGCCCTTACATCTTTATAGGGTACCCTGGGGAACACATGATCAAAGGGATGAGCTAAAAATCCTAGTAAGGGAATGAACATAAGGATACATCTTAAGCACATTAGTTAGGAGGAATGATAACAAAGTATGGAACATATGAAATCATATCATAGAAGCATGGGATCATATAAACATGGAACCATATAAATGTGGTAAAATCATAAGAAATTTATTTAGTATAGGTCAAGGCTAACCGCCAATCCCGTTTCCCATTTTAGTACGGGTCAAGGCTAACCACCAATCTCGTTTCACATCACGTCTCATGAGACTTATCTTTACCCAATGCATTTGGAGGGCTATCTAGGTGCACCCATCTCAAAATTTTCATGAATATTATTTACACATAAATATTCTTACCACATATATAATCATACATAATCAACCATACATAAACATAAGGGTACCCATGGAATGAATCAGGTACCATAATAATGACATAAATCATAAACAATGGGCGTATCATGAAAGTGTCCATGAAAGGAAAGGATTAGAACATACATGTACGTTCATAGGGTAAAATAGTCATATAACATGGTAAGTGGTGTCAAACATAATTGACAACATATAAGAATTTTATTTTAGAAACATTAGCATTAAAACATTTTTGTGCGGTTTTAAGAAAAATACTATATAGATTTTAAAATAGAAAAGAGGACAATATTTTATATAAAACCAGAATTGAACCAAGAATTTTTTCATAATAAAAATAATGATTTCATAAATACAATTGTGTCTTAAAACATAGGATATATTGCACTTGAAATTGGGTAAAAATTTGGGAAGTTCCCTTAAAACGAGTGTGCTTATTGGGAAGTATCGAGGAGGGATTCACTTAAAAGCACGTATATCCCCGAAAGATAACGAGAGATGGATCTTGGAACATGATTTTGGAGCATATAAACATAATTTAGAATTTTTAAATAAAAATAAAGGACAACTACATTTTGGTAAAAAGAAAGATAGAGCAACCCGAAGGAATAAAGGAAGTTCAGGTAGAATTCATTACGGATTATTGACATGGTATCGGGTGTACCTAAAAGGTATTTGATGAGATAAAATGCGGTTTCTCATAACTTATAAATCATGAGGACATTATGGGAGAGGTTATAAATAATACCCCATCATTAGGTATCACACATAAAATGTTATAACATAGAGGACAATCTTGAAATAAAAGTGAAATGGGGAGGATCCCTTACCTTAAATCTGTTGGTGTTCTCCACTTGTTATTAAAGAACTGAATAAACAAATTAGGTTTATTAATTAATAATTACATAACCCATTATATATTTAATTGTTTTAGTATAATCATTTTAAGTTCATTCATAAATGTTTTGATTGGTCATGAGGTTCAATTTCATTATTTGGGCTTGTTTGTTTACTTGGTTTTAATGGCCGGTTCACTTATATTTATGTTTGGATAAACATATAAGATGAAAGTGGTTATCCAGATTTGAAGTTATATTATATTAGTTAACATCTAGGATATTAAATTGTTTTAAATTTAATTTGGTTACTTATATTGAATTCGAATTATTATATAAAACCAAAGTGACAACCGTTTTTGTTAATTGGTGGGTTTGATTACAAAGAACATGTTTTGATTTTTAACTAAATACCATTTGTACAAAAATATTACAGAATAAAAATAGGATATATTATATATATATATATATATAATATGGTTCAAACATAACAAAAATGGTTTCATGACCATATTTAAAGATTATAATAGAAATTGATAAATTGTTGTCCTTGAATGTGCTAAATTGTCACATCTCAAACGGTGCTTTCATTTCTTTGAAACAAAAGGTGAGGAAAGGAAAGAAGATAATGAAGTATCCCATTAGAATAATATCATTACATTAAATGTATTCTACTAAATTTATCATACCATTTGGGTTAATGGAGGTGAGGAAAGAAACAAAAAGAAAAGAACATAAAAGAAAAGAAGGAATTGGAAAGAGGAATTTACCTCTTGAAACTTCCTCCTTTGAGAACCTCTTAAGGGGAGAGGTTTTGGTATTTTGAATAGTCTAGGGGATTTTTCACATGGGATAGGATCTTAGTAAGATATTTGGGCAGAATATTGGCAAGGAACAAAGCTTTAGAAGAGTGAAGAGAAGTGGGAGTGAGGTGGGGGTTTATAGTGGAGGAGAGAGGGGATTTCTCAATATAAAATTCATTAATTTATTATTTTCCCACAAGATAAGGAATAGTGAGTCTTTCATGACCAAGAATATTAAATGGTTCATGTGAATTCTAAGCAAAGTTTGTGACATCATCCATGATGCTAGGAATAGTCTATTTAGCTTATAATGTATATATACGATAAATTGTCGTATTTTACTATTCGTCAAAAATTCAAGTATTTTAGAAAAATCTCAAAAATTCACCCTAAACATTTTTTTACGTTTAGAATTAAAAAATGAAGTCCATTTTTCAAAAATAATTTTCTAAATATGATTAATTTAATATTTAATTAAATCATAATTTATTATTAAAACCAAGTTTTAAAACATTCATTTACTTATTCTAAAATAAACGTACATCATAATTTCACTTGAATATTATTTTAATACTATAATAGTTATGGTTAATATTCATTAGGGTATATTACTATTCATAAGGGTATGTTACTATTCATAAGGGTAGGTTACTATTCACCAAAAATTAAGTTTTTCTTATCAAACTCCAAATAACTTACTGGTCACAACCGTATATGTTATATTTTCGAAATTCCAAACACAGAAGTGACAAACCTATGTTTAAAGGTCACTTATAACTTAGTAGTTCATTATGTTGAGTTTTCATTGGATTTTATGACATACTTATGAGAAGGTAATTTCCATTGAAAAATATTAGGTCGTTACATTCTTCCTTCCTTATGAATTTTCGCCCTCAAAATTTTCTTTTACATTATAATCTGTAAACAGGTGAGGGTAATTCTCTTTCATTGCCTCCTATGGTTCCCAAGTAGCTTCTTCAAACTTTTCGTTCCTCCACAACACTTTGACAAGGTGGGTTATCTTGTTGCATATAACCTTATCTCTTTGGTCTAGAATCTTCACTAGCTGCTCCTCATAAGAGAGATCACCTTCTAGCTGCACCACATTTGAGTTTAGTACATGTGAGGGATCAGTTATGTACTTCCTTAGGAGTGATATGTGAAACACATCATGAACTCGAGCCATATTCAGTGTAAGTGCAAGCTGATAGGCCACGGCTCCTATGCAGTCGAGGATCTCAAGGGGGTCAATGTACCTTGGTCTTAGCTTCCCTTTCTTTCCAAACTACATGACTCTCTTCCATGGTGATGTTTGAAGGAAGAATTTATCTCCAATGTCGAACTCCAAGTCCCTTCGATGGTTGTCAGCGTATCTCTTTTTCTGACTCTGAGAAGCTTTGATATTTTTATAAATGACTTGAACCTTCTCCGACATCTCTTTCAAAAGATCGGGTCCAAGTAAATTTCGTTCTCCAACTTCATCCCAAAAGGTTGGCATTATACATCGCTTTCCATATAGAGCTTCATACAGAGCCATCTAAATACTCGAGTGGAAGCTATTGTTGTATGAGAACTCAACCAATGGGAGATGCTAATCCCATCCACCTTTGAATTCTAGAGAGCGGGCTCTTATCATATCTTCAAGCATCTAAATAGTCCTTTCAGATTGGCCTTCAGTTTGGGGATGATAGGTCGTGCTAAAATTTAATTCAGTACCCAATGCATGTTGAAGACTCCTCCAGAATTTAGATGTGAACCTTGGATCACGATCAGAGACAATTGATAGTGGAACACCATGCAGTCTCACCACATCCTTCACATATATTTTTTCAAGTTTTTCAAGCGAGAGGTCCTCCAAAATAGTGATAAAATGGGTAGTCTTAGTGAGTCATTCAACCACAACTCATATCACATTATTTCCCTTCAACGTCTTCGGGAGACCTGTGACAAAGTCCATAGTGACATTCTCCCATTTCCACATGGGTATAGTCAATGGTTACATCATCCCTTTGGACATTTGTCACTCTGATTTAACTTACTGACATACCAAACACCTTGATATATATTCCGCAATCTCCTTCTTCATGTTATCCCACCAGAAGTGTTCTTGGAGATCACAGTACATCTTGATACTCCTAGGATGGATAGAGAATGTTGATCTATGTGCATTGTCTAATAGATCCTTCTTTATCTCAGGTGATGAAGGAACACAAAGACATGTTCCAAACCAAATCACACCATAATTGTCAATATGGAACTCTTGTAGATTCCCTTCCTTTACTGCATTCACCCTCTTTTTAACTCCACAGCATCCCTTTATGCTTCCTTAATCTCCTCTTAAATGGATGATTTCGCAATCATTTGGGTAAGGTAGGATGTATCCCCTACCCTTATGATTTCTAAATCCATCCTTTTCATATCCAAGAATATGGGGTCTTTCTCAATACATAATATGGATAGAGTAGAAGGTTATTTTTTGCTTAGAGCATCAGCTACCTTGTTCGCCTTTCTAGGATGATAGTGAATAGAGAAATCGTAATCCTTGATTAGCTCTAACCATCTCCTTTAATGCATGTTGAGATCCTTTTGTGTGAATATATACTTTAGGCTCTTGTGGTTAGTTTATATGTCACACTTCTCACCATAAAGTAAGTGCTTCCAGATCTTCAAGGAAAAAGTCACAACTGCTAGCTCTAGATCATGTGTCGGGTAGTTCTACTCATGGATCTTCAACTGTCGTGAGGCATAGGCTATCACATTATCATTTTTCATGAGTAAACAACCCAAGACTTTCTTTGAAGAATCTCTATATATTAAAAAATGTTCTCCACTTTTCGGTAATGTGAGTACAAGTGCAGTGATCAGTCTTCTCTTTATCTCCTTGAATCTTACCTCATATTCTTTTGTCCAGACAAACTTTACCCCCTTCTGTGTCTGCTTGGTCATTAGGTTTGAAAATCGTGAAAAGTTATTCAAAAATCGTCGATAATACCCAGCTAGACCCAAAAAGATATGGATATCCGTTATGGAAGTTGGCCCGGGCCACTCTTTAATTACCTTCATCTTGGAAGGGTCCACAGATATCCCTTTTCTGGTGATAACATGCCCTAAGAATGATACTTCCCCCATCTAGAACTCACATTTACTATACTTTACATACAAATTCTCCCTTCGAAAAGTATTTAACATAGTATTCAAATGCTCCTCGTGTTCCTCCTTGCTCTTGGAGTATATCAGAATATCATCAATAAATACTACCACAAATTTGTCAAGGTAATCTCTAAAGACTCTATTCATTAAATCCATGAAAATCGCTGGAGCATTAGTGATTCCTAAGGAAATAACTATGAACTCATAGTGTCTATACCTTGTTCGAAAGACAGTATTGGGAATATCTTCCTCCCTCACCTTTAATTGATTATATCACGACCGAAGGTCCACCTTAGAGAAATAATTAGCCCCACAAAGCTGATAGAACATGTCATCTATCTGTGGTATGGGATACTTGTTCTTTATCATGATTTTATTGAGCTCACGATAATCAATGCAGAGGCACATTGATCCATCCTTATTCTTGATGAAGAGGACTGACGCACCCCAAGGTGAGGCACTTGGTCATATAAAAAACTTCTCCATATTCTCTTGTAACTGCTTTTTCAGTTCTTCCAGTTCTACGGTGGCCATTTTGTAAGGTGTCTTTGATATCGGCAAAGATCCAAGAATAATTTTAAATGAGAAATCAACCTCTCAGTTAGGAGTAAGACCAGACAACTCTTCAAGGAATACATCAGTGTAATCCCTCATGATGGGCATGTCTTCAAGCATGATTCTCTCCTTTGTATCAATCATTTGAGATAGATATGATTGCTCATACAGAAGCAATATCCACACTTGAGAAAATGATTTTAAAGGAGATTCATCTTCCTCCTTACACTTGTAAATAATCGGAGGATGCTTCGAGATGTGAAGAGTAATCTCCCTTTCCTGATAGTTGATGTTGGCCTTGTACAAAGATAGTTAATCCATGCCCAAGATAGCATAAAACTCCACTAAAGGAAGTATGATGAGATTTTTTGGGAGGTTCAATCCACAAAAGTTAACCAGGGAGGAGTTATAAACCATGGATGCAATGATTGTACCATTCACTGTTCTAACAGATAACTTTTCCTCTAAATTTTTGATGTGGTGTTTGAATAGTTCTACTAAACTTGTAAGATATAAAAGAATGCGTAGAACCAGAATCAAATAGTACGTTCGCTATTCTTGAATGAATAACTAGCATACCTGTCACCACATCATTTTCCATCTCTACCTTAGCAGTAGTGATAGAATAATCCCTTACTTGTTTCCTTGGAGGTTGTTGCTGATTGTCTTTGACAACCCTCGGCTTAAGGAAATTGTCTGCATAATGCCCATGATCCTTATAGTTGTAACACTACACTGTTGGATGAGTGTTGATCTGAACCTTCCTTTATTCTTCAACATTAGTGGGATTTTTCATATCCCTTTGGCAGTTCTTGGCCAGATGACCAAACTTTCCACATTTGAAGCAATTCTTGGTTCCCTTCAAACAGTTACCAAGATGCTTCTTCCCATAATTTTTGAAAGGGGAAAAGTCAGGCTTCTTTCCATAATGGTATTTGTTTGATGAACCACCCATGTTGTTCTCCATGTTCCTCTTCCTGTCACTAGGCCCACGAGATCACTGAGAGTCTCCAATCTCCATTTCAACCTTGAGGGCACAATGGAAAATATCCTCATAACTGTTGAAGTCTTGAATCGCCAATGCTTTTTGTAGACTCAAATTTAGTCCTCTAAAGAAGTGATCCACCTTTCTTTCCATGTTCATGACAAAGCTAGAGGCGTACCTTGAAATCCTTGTAAAATTTGCTTCATATGCCATGATAGACTCATCTTCCTTCTGCTTGAGTCCAAGGAACTCTCTTTTCATCTTGAAACGAAGGGTTCAAGGAAAATATTTGTTGAAAAACATCCTCTTGAATTCTATAAGAACTCAAATATTCTTTTTAGGTATGTTTTTCCTTTTCTGGTCATTTTTGAGAAAAGGAGGAAATTCTGGAAATTTTCAAAGTACATGTTGTGTACTTTATGAGTACACATCATGTACTCGGTTACCGCTGGTATCCAGGTGTTGGCCGTGTAGCAGCCATGCACACAGCCGTGTGGGGTAACCAAGAAGCCGCCTAAAGCGGAGTACATAAAAGGCGAGTACATGTCGTGTACTTCAAAAGTACATGCCGTGTACTTTCTTTTTTTCATTAAATGCTCCAGGGTCGCATCTAATCGCCAGAACGCTCTCCTTCTAGGTCTCGTTCGACCGAGAGCTCCGTACGGCCGCAGATCTTCAACGAACCCCCGAGCGATCTTCCATCCTCTGAATCAAACACCATCAGTTGCGTTGGAATCGCATCGGTGAGTTATCTTTTCTCCTAAATCCACGTCTTCTATTTTCAATTCTCTCGTGAGATATTGTTGGTTGAACTTTTTAGACATTTTTGTATATCTACTGCGTTCTAGGTCAATCTAAGGGCTGATGTCGGAGTATAACGATCTCCCAACACCGAGGTAGGTGGTTTATGCCTTTCTGTTAAATGTCTTTAAGTATTATGTGCAATTCTTGCCAATACCCTTGAACGGGGTATTACGTGTTTACAGTTTTACCCCTTTTGTTTTCCTGCCATGCTTGTATACTTGTGTAGAGGTTAATTGGATATGAATAGGGTTGATTTCTATGCTTTGGATGTGCTGCACATTCATGTTCTGTTTATAACCGTTGGTTTGCTTAGCCTGTTTGGACACCTTGCCTATTTTCCATACCTACTGTTGTAGGGTGGAGTGTTTTTATTCTGGCATGCTTGATATGTTATAGACTGATTAGCCAAGTAGTTCTTGAGGTTTACGTTGGCCATTTTTGCCTTGTTATGCTTGTTGACCTGCACAGGGCCGTGAGAACCTGGTGTAGTAGACTATAAGGGGAATTGACCGAGTGAGCTTCCTTAGAGAGTCTTTTAGCACTTTATACTATAAGGGGAATTGACTGAGTGAGCTTCCTCAGAGAGTCTTTGAACCACTTGGGGCTATAAAGGTAATTGACTGAGTGAGCTTCCTTATAGAGTCCTTGACCTTGGGGCTATAAGGGGAATTGACTGTGTGAACTTCCTCAGAGAGTTCTTGACTTACCTTAGACTATAAGGGGAATTGATCATGTGATCTTCCTTAGAGAGTCTTGAATGAATTTAGACTATAAGGGGAATTGACCATGTGAGCTTCCTCTGAGAGTCTTGAATTACTTTAGACTATAAGGGGAATTGATCGTGTGAGCTTCCTCAGAGAGTATTGAATTACTTTTGACTATAAGAGGAATTGACTGTGAGTGATTCCTCAGAGAGTCTTTATATATTCATATAACTAAACCAGATAGGATAGGTTGTGTTCACTTCCTAGAGGGTTACCGTGCTTGATTAGTTTCTTTTGATATAGGGAATTGTTTTTTGTTGAGTACTTTCTTGTTTACTGCTTCTGTAATTTTACCTACCAAATATATTCCTTGATTATTAGGCACATATCTTTGGGTGGTTTCATATTGGGATTTAGTCTCACACCCTATTTGGGACATGCTTTTAGTCCCAAACAGATTATATTGTTGCAGTTATAGACAAGGGAAAGTTCCCTTCTACTTCAGGTACTTGACTTGCTATGGAGCTAGGGAGCATGGGACTAAGCTTAGGATTGCGATGCTGAGGAGATGTTTATTTGTTTCTTTTGTACTTTGGTTTAGTACTGTTTTTATTCCATCATTGTGAATTGTTTGGCTTCTTTCCTAGACACATGTACCATGCATCATTTATATATTTGCTTCAGTTGTTTGTTATTCTAGTCTTCCATTATTACTATTGTTGGTATATTTACTGATTCTACTATTGTGTATTTATTTCCCTTCCACCGTGTTACTCTACCAATGAGGGCATAGTTTACCCACTATCACACCCAAGGCTCTCGCTTCTAGTCGGCAGCCTCTAGCGTTTGGGGAAATACGCTTGAGGCCATGTGACCAACCGGGTACGGGGCGCCTCTGGGTGGCTTCCGGAACCGGGATGTTACAAAGTGGTATAAAAGGATTCTTTTCTCTTGAATTATTGTTTAGAGCCTTTATACAGGGATAGGAATTAATTGGTACTTGGTAATAAGCTGTGTCTGGGAGTAGCTAACCCATGTATAGGGAAAATCCAATCTACCTCATTATTGCAATTTTTTCTGGTTTGAAATTTTACAGTTGATTTGATTTCACCTTTGGGTGATTCACATGTTTTGTGTTGTTACCGTTGATGTTATTGAGGTTCTATTTCTGTCTCAACCCGATGAGATGAGGGTATGACATATCATGCATCGTATAGTCACTTGCTAAAAATCACATGTAATGCATTCTTTCCATGCCATCTAAGATGCATTAGCGATTGCATATTGTTGTGATAGATGTTGTGTATAATATACATGTTGTTGTGATAGATGCCTTGATAAAAATACCTTCTATTTGATAGGGTATTGCGTGTGGAAGGTTTTTTTTTTGAATGAATGACAAACTTTGGTTCTTGGGGTGTTATGGGCCCTCATGGACTGGAATTTGGTGGACCATTTCACTGTTATCCTTGTTTATAACAAGTATAAGATTCCAAGCTTTGATTTGTGGGGAGTATGGGCCCTCACGGATCGGAATTTGGCACTTTTAATGTTCATTTCAGTGTTTTTCTAGGTTCCAGAGTAGTTTTTGAGCCTTACTGTCCGGAAAAACCCTGAATACACGTCATGTAATGTTAAGTACATGCCATGTATTCTTCTATTCGGGAATAAAATATTTTTCTTAAGTACACTCCGTGTACTTTATGTACATGCCGTGTAGTCTCTAACCGTGTCATTGGACCTGTGGGTAGAGACACGGGATGGGGAAAGTCTGGTGGTAACATGTCGTGTACTAGTTGAACATGCCGTGTAGTGTTGAATGTGTGTCTGCCCGTGTAACTAACAACATGGACGGATAAAAATTAAGCTATACATGTCATATCAGTATTGAACAAGCCATTTAGTCTAACCCAGGTACCTGACTATGTCACTAACAACATGGTTCGGTGTTATCCTATCACGTACACACCGTGTCCATCTTGAACACGTTGTGTAGTCTTGTCTTAGGAGAACCATGTGGCTTAACTGTGTAGAAGGACTTGGGTAGGGAAAGAGGATTCAGGTACACGTCGTGTATTAAGACAACACACCGTGTGTTTGGGGTGTTACATGAACAGCTTAGGCAGGAGTACACGCCCATGTAAATAACTTAAGGGAAAACACCGTGTAGGATTTGTACACACCCATGTAGTCATGTTTTGTAAAACTTGAGTGCTTTCTTTCTCATGTTCCCTTATTACACTTCTAGTTTTCAGTCCTTTATAATCTTGTTTTAAGGTGTGCACTTGACCTTGCAGAGTCATGCCACCGAGACATCCTCTGGTTGTACTCCAATTTCCAGGCGGTGATTAGACACCAGACATGGTTGATCAGGGACTACCAATAGATCCTCCTGTCGTGCTAGTCTTGGCACCAACTATTATACCCAACATAGGTTCTGATGCATAGTTCAGAGAGGGATTTTTTAGAATGATGTATACCTTTTAGGGAGCACCGCCTCCTACCCCATCAATGGAAGATTTGACGCGGGTCTTTCAGCAGCAGCATCCTCCCACTTTCTCAGGGGATGGAGGACCCCAGGCTGTAGAGTCATGGCTAGAGGCCATGCTGATGATTTTCGAGCATCTGTAGATACCTCCAGAGAAGAGGGTGAATATTGCTACCTACATGCTTCGAGACTCTACCAAGAGGTGGTGGGATGTGATCTCACAGAAGGGACACCAGGAGAATATGGATTGGGATGAGTTTCAACGCATCTTCTATGATTACTTCTATCTAGATACCTTGAGGGCCGATTGATCCCAAGAGTTTATGAGTCTGGAGCAGGATACTCTTACTGTTATGGAGTATTCCTCTCACTTCACAGAGCTACAATGTTTCACGCCTATTCTAAGAGGGGATGAGTTGTTCCTTGCACAAATGATTGAGGATGGTCTGAGGCATGACATCTGATCTCAGGTGAACATCTTCAGGTTGACTTAGATATCCTCTATCGTCAACCAGGTTCTGATTATAGAGCATAACTTGAGGGATTCTGAAGCTATGAGCCAGGGAGTTTCGACATCCAGAGTTAGTACTCCTCCTACTGATAGCAGGAAGCACCGCGGGGATACTGCACGAGGAGATCAGAGTAGGCGGGATTCATCTTCTGGTAGCTAGGTGGTGTGCTACCAGTGCGGGAAGGGTGGGAATATGAGGCCATGTTTCCCGAGAGACCCAGTGGAGTGCTGATCTTGCAGCAAGATGGGTCACCTTTAGTGCTTCTATTAGATATTCTCACTAGCAGATGGTGATAGGGGTTCTTCTATGACTCTATGTTCAGGAGCAGCACCACCAATTTCTCACCAGTCGGGGAACTGGAGTTCTTCTGGTCGTTCGGGCTGAGGTGGAGGTCGTGGCCATAATGGTCAATCACCGGGATTTTAGCGACATCAAGGTAGATTAGCTCAGAGTGGTCAGGTAGGGTCACAGGGCCGCGGTGCAGGCTAGAATTTTGTAGTGGAGCAGACCCAGCAAAAACAGGATCCCATACCCTCTACAGTTCGAGGTACGATCTTAATAGCCTTATTTTTAGCTTCTGCTCTTTTCTATATAGGGGATTCCCATATATTTATATCTGTTTCTATTGTGGAGAGCCTTGGGCTCTGAAGCTTTTCCTCTACTGATATCTTGACTCTAGACACTCTGTTGGGGACTAGAACAACTAGTGTATGTTAGTGCAGGGAGTGCCCTCTACGGGTTGGTGGGTGTCACTTCTTATGGGACCTCTATGTCCTAGAGATGACATGCTATGATTTCATTCTCAGGATGGACTGATTATTTCCATTCCAGGCAGTCGTCGACTGTTATCATCGTAGGGTGAGTTTCATGTCACTAGAAGGTGAATCTTTTCTTCATAAGGGAGAATGGGATGTCCCAGAGAGCAGAGCAGGACCCGAGCATCATGGGTTGGGGGAATTTATAGCCCATATTTCTAGTCTATATCTGGATGACCAGGGGACTTTACAGTTATACTTTTCTCCGGTGGTGGATCGTTTTAGAGATGCTTTTCCAGAGGACTTTTTAGGGTTGCCTCCGGAGTGTGAGGTAGACTTTTCTATTGAGCTTGAGCCAGGGGCGGCACTGATGTCCATTCCTCCTTATAGGATAGCTACACCTGAGTTTCATGAGCTCAAGAAGTAGTTGGAGGAGTTGCAAGCAAAGGGTTTCATCCGACCCAATACTTCTCCTTGGGCTTCATCTATCCTGTTTACGAAGAAGGCGAACGGTACACTCAGGCTTTGTGTGGATTATTGGAATCCGAACCAGTTGATGGTCAAGAACTGATATCCCTTGCCTAGGATTGATGATCACTTTGATTAGCTTCGAGGAGACCGGGTGTTCTTGAAGATTGACTTGAGGTATGATTACTATCAGTTGTGCATTAGACTATCAGATATACCTCTTACAGACTTCTGGAGCAGGTATGGTCTATATGAGTATATGGTTATGCCGTTCAGTCTCACGAATGCACCGGCAGCTTTCATGGCACTGATGAACCAAGTGTTCCATCCATACTTGGATTCCTTCATGGTGGTTTTCATGGATGATATCTTGGTGTACTCTCACACTCGACACAACCATGCTACTCATCTTGTGATCATTTTTAGTATACTGAGAGAGCATCAGTTATATGCTAATATCTCAAAATTACACTTTTGGATGGATCAGTTTCACTTCTTGGGTCATGTTATCTCAGAGACAGGAGTATCATTAGACCCATAGAAAGTGAGAGTAGTAGTTTCCTAGGATCATCTGAAGAACGTATTTTAGGTGAGGAGTTTTCTAGGGCTGTCTAGGTACTACAGACATTTCATACAGGACTTTTCACGCTTAGAAGCACTGCTGACAGGTTTGACTAAGAAGGGTACAAAGTTCATGTGGTCAGATTCTTGTGAGTCAGCCTTTCAGGAGCTGAAAGGGAGGTTGAATTCAGCACCTATACTACTGTTTCCATAGATGAGAAAAATCTATATTATTTACTATGATGCATCAGGTATCGGGCTGGGAGTTGTGCTTATGCAGGGATATGGAGTCGTTGTGTACGGGTCTCGGCAGTTGAGTCCACACGATAGGAATTACCCGACGCATGATCTTGAGTTGGCAGCAGTTGTTCATGCCTTGTGTTGTTGAAGTCATTATCTTCTGGGAGAGAATTTTTTGGTTTTCACCGACCACAAGAGTCTCAAGTACATTTTCACTCAGCGTGATCTAAATTTGAGACAGCTAAGGTGGGTTGAGTACCTACAGTCCTTTGACTTTGAGCTTGCCTATACACCTGGGAAAGGCAACGCAGTGGTTGATGCATTGAGTAGGAAGACTCAGATACAGGCAGTTTAGGAGGCCAGAAGTGAGTGGAATCCTATGGATCTATTCTCCGAGATGCATTTGGAGGTGCATGACAGTCAGGGGCAGACATTTATTCCTTCTGTAGTTGTTACCTCTACTCTTCTTGATCGAGTGAGAATGAGGCAGCTATCAGATTCAGAAGGCCTAGTCCTACAGGAGAGTGTTTCGGGAGAAGACCCTATTCCTGGATGGACCATAGGCGAGGATGAGATCTTTCATTTCCAAGGGCGCATATGGGTGCCAGCAGATATACATGAGGAGCTGATGCGGGATTTTCATTCCTCAGTTTTGGCAGTTCATCCTGGTATCACCAAGATGTATCGTGATCTACACCATCAGTATTGGTGTCCAGATATGAAGAGGGATGTTGTTGGTTTCTTCATGAGGTGTTCCACCTGTCAGTAGGTGAAGGCAGAGAATTAGCGGCCAGCAGGGCTTTTACAGCAGTTACCCATTCCCGAGTGGTAGTAGAACGACATCACGATGGATTTCGTAACAAGGTTGTCGAGGTTGCCTCGAGGGAATGATCCAGTTTGGGTTGTCATTGACAGACTCATGAAGGTTTCCCACTTCTTTCCAATCAAATAGAACTTCACTGTTGATGAGTTGGGATAGTTTTAAATCCATGAGATTGTACGTCTGTATGGAGTTCTACACTCCATTGTTTCAGACAGGGATGCCTGTTTTACTTCTCGGGGCTAGCAGGGGCTTCAGAAGTCTTTGGGTACACAGGTACTTTTGAGTACAGCTTACCACCCCCAGACAGATGGCTAGTCCAAGCATACGATTCAGGTACTTGAGTACATGCTCTGAGCATGCACCCTGGATTTTGGAGGTTCTTGGGAGAAACATATACCTCTTGTGGAGTTTTCCTACAATAATAGTTTTCAAGCAACTATTCAGATGGCACCTTACTAGGATTTGTACGGTAGGCCATTCCGATCACCCTTATGTTGGTTGGAGGCAGGAGAGGCAGCTTTGTTGGGACCTCATCTTGTTCAGGAGACCACAGAGCAGATAGATTTGATTCATAAGAGGATGGCTACTGCACAGTCTCGACAGAAGTCTTATGTTGATCAATAGAGACGACCTCTAGAGATCGAGGTCGGGGGTCAAGTTTTCCTACGTATCACACCGAGTTTGGGACACAGGAGGATTAAAATACAGGGTAATATTTTTCCGAGGTACGTTGGGACGTTTGAGGTTGTGAAGAGAGTTGGGTCAGTTACCTATCAATTGCAGTTACCCCAGAGGTACCAGGATATGCATGACGTTTTTCACATTTCTCAGCTCTGACATTACTTTTCAGACCCGTCTCATGTCTTCCAACCTGAGGAGGTTGAGCTCGAAGTGGATGATTCATTCGAGGAGCATACTATATGGATTTTTGATCGTAGTACAAAGTTTCTCTGTGGTCGGTTTGTTCCTCTAGTATGAGTGTTATGGCAACACAGGCAGGTATAGGATGAGACTTGGGAGAGGGAGGCCGGTGTACGAGCTCAGTGGTCGGAACTGTTCGAGGTTTCTTCTTCTATGTCATGATAGGGAAATTCGGGGATGAATTTCTTTAATGGGGGAAGTTTGTAAGAACCCAGATCTTCTTTTCAGGTATGTTTTTCCTTTTCTGGTCGTTTTTTAGAAAAAGAGGAAATTCTGGAAGTTTTCGAAGTACACGTCGTGTACTTTATGAGTACACTCCGTGTACTCAGTTACCGCTGGTAGCTGGGTACTGGCCGTGTAGTGACCATGCACACGGCCATGTGGGGTGACCTAGAAGCTGCCTAAAGCGGAGTACGGAAAATGCGAGTACACGTTGTGTACTTCAAAAGTACACGTTGTGTACTTTCTTTTTTCATTAAACACGTCGGGGTCATGTCTAATCGCCAGAACACTCTCCTTCTAGGTCTCGTCTGACCAAGAGCTCCGTACGGCCGCGGATCTTTGATGAACCCCCGAGAGAGCATCTGTCCTCTGAATCGAACACCGTCAGTTGTGTTGGAATCGTATCAGTGAGTTATCTTTTCTCCTAGAGCCTCATCTTCTGTTTTCTCCTCTCTCATGAGATATCATGGATTGAAAATTTTATAAATTTTTTTATATCTACCGCGTTCTAGGTTGATCCAAGGGCCGACGCTGGATTATAACGATCTCCCAATGCCGAGGTAGGTGGTTTGTGTCTTTCCATTGAAATTATTTGAGTATTATGTGCAATTCTTACCAATACCCTTGAACGGGGTATTACATGTTTACCGTTTTACCCCTATTGTTTTCCTGCCATGCTTGTATTCTTGTGTAGAGGTTAATTGGATATGAATAGGGTTGATTTCTATGCTTTGGATGTGTTTCCCATGCATGTTCTGTTTATTATCATTGTTCTGCTTAGCCTATTTGGTCGCCTTGCTTGTTTTCCATGCCTAGTGCTATAGGGTGGAGTGTTTGTATTCTGACATGCTTGATATGTTGTAGACTGATTATCCAAGTATTTCTTGAGGTTTACCTTGGTCATTTTTGACTTACTATGCTCGTTGACCTGCACAGGGCCGTGAGAACCTGGTGTAGTAGACTATAAGGGGAATTGACTGAGTGAGCTTCCTCAGAGAGTCTTTTAGCACTTTAGACTATAAGGTTAATTGACCGAGTGAGCTTCCTCAAAGTTTCTTTGAACCACTTGGGGATATAAGGGGAATTGACCAAGTGAGCTTCCTCAGAGAGTCCTTGACCTTAGGGCTATAAGGGGAATTGACTGTGTGAGCTTCCTCAGAGAGTCCTTGACTTACCTTAGAGTATAAGGGGAATTGACCATGTGAGCTTCCTCAGAGAGTCTTGAATTACTTTAGACTATAAGGTGAATTGACCGTGTGATCTTCCTCAGAGATTCTTGAATTACTTTAGACTATAAGGGGAATTCACCATGTGAGCTTCCTCAGAGATTCTTGAATTACATTTGACTATAAGGGGAATTGACTATGAGTGATTCCTCATATAGTCTTTATATATTCATATAACTGAACCAGAGAGGATAGACTATGTGAACTTCCTAGAGGGTTACCATGCTTGATTAGTTGCTTTTGATATGTGGAATTGTTTTTTGCTGAGTATTTTCTTGCTTACTAATTCTGTACTTTTACCTGCCATATATATTCACTGACTGTTAGGCACAGATCTTTGGGTGGTTACCTACTGGGATTTAGTCTCACACCCTGTTTAGGTCATGCTTTTGGGCCCAACCAGGTTATATTGTTGTAGGTATAGAAAAGGGCAAGCGGCCTTCTACTTCAGGTACTTGACTTGCTGTGGAGCTAGGGAGCATGGGACCAATCTTAGGATTGTGATGCTGAGGAGATGTTTATTTGTTTCTTTTTTTACTTTGGTTTAGTACTATTTGTATTCCATCATTGTGACTTGTTTGGCTGCTTTCCTAGACACATGTACCATGCATCATTTATATATGTGATTCAGTTGTTTTTTATTCCAGTCTTCCGCTATTACTGTTGTTGATATATTTACTACTTCTGATATTGTGTATTTGTTTCTGTTCCACTGTGTTACTCTGCCAATGAGGGCATAGTTTCCCCACTATCACACCCAAGGCCTTCACTGCTAGTCGGTAGCCTCTGGCGTTTGGGGAAATGTGTTTGAGGCCATGTGACCAACCGGGTACGGGGCACCTCTGGGTGGCTTCCGGAACTGGGATGTTACAAAATCCTCCCAATCCATGGAATCAATTTCCTCTTGGGACTTTTTATTCTTGATCAGTGTACACCACTGATCAGCTTCTCCATCAAAACGATAGACTTCCAGTACAACCCTCTCTTCTTCCGAGCACTGGAGGATGGAGAATATCTTTTCAATGGAGTTAATCCATTATTCCGTGAGGAGGGGATCATAAGATCCACTAAACATGGTAGGCCTTTGCTACATGAAGGATTCTACGGAAACTTGATCTTTACTTGGAGGAGGAGGGTATTCCGCACAATTCAATTTATTATTTATAACTCGAGCCAGTTGAGCAAGTACTATCATGAAGTTTTGAGCACCCACTCCTATCATATCAGGCATATCATTAGGTCAATCTTCACATTGCCTATCACATTGGTTGTTGGAGCGTGTTCTTCTATCTCCCACCATTATCTAAGAAAAAGAACGTATAATTAGAGGTCTTGAATACTTAGCTATTGATCATAAAAAATAAACTTTGAACATAAAAGGATGAAATTATAAATAAGAAGTATATCCTAACTTATGATTCCTTAGGTTTAAATCTAGGTTATCCTCGATCTATTTCTTAACTTATATTCTTATGGGCTTTTTTTGTCCCTTAAAAATGGTTTGTACTAAGTTCATGAATCTACCAAATCATATCTCCTAGGATTTTCATAACCAAGAGTACAGCAAGTCCTATTGTCGTGTACCAGGATACCCCAGGTCAAGCTCGAAACTCCTTGTCGGAGTTTTCACTCCTAGGTACATTTGTGTCAAAGCCGCCTCTACCTGCTCGTTTCCAGACAAGGATGTATTTGCTTGATAAACCACTTACTCTATACTTACCAAACTTTAGGGATGTTTTATTATACTTTGTCTCATCCTTAAGGTTCTCACTAACGTTATCTATTCCTAATATCCAAAAATAACTAGACCATACTCTGATACCAACTATAGTGACCCGAGCCTTTTATATATAATCATTACATGATTTTAAGTATAATTATACATCAAAGTACAATCCAAGGATTATTAAGTCAAGTGTCTTGGAAGATTAGGTACATAAAACATAAAACATGGGGCTAAAAAACATTTCTTTATTTAATATCTATAAAGAGATCATAACTTCCTTTGATCCCTTACATCTGCATAGGGTACCCTGGGGAACACATGAACAAAGGGATGAGCTAAAAAGCCCAGTAAGGGAATGAACATAAGAATACATCTTAAGCACATGAGTTAGGAGGCATGACATAATGATAACAAAGTATGGAACATATGAAATCATATCATATAAGCATGGGATCATATAAACATGGAACCATATAAATGTGTAAAAATAATAATACATTTCTTTAGTATGGGTCAAGGCTAACTACCAATCTTGTTTCCCATTTTAGTGCGGTTCAAGGCTAACCGCCAATCCCGTTTCACATTGCATCTTAGGAGACTTAACTGTACCCAACGCATTGAAGCGC
The DNA here is from genome assembly GCA_963277665.1 of Viscum album. Lineage (NCBI taxonomy): Eukaryota > Viridiplantae > Streptophyta > Magnoliopsida > Santalales > Viscaceae > Viscum > Viscum album. Next base: position 378,970,292 of record OY728163.1, on the reverse strand, counting down.
TATCTTGGAACACCCATCTAAAAAATTTCATGAATGTTATTGCCACATAATTATTCTTACCACATATATAATCATACATAATCAATCATACATAAACATAAGGGTACCCATGGAATGAATTGGGTACCACAATCATGACATAAATCATAACCAATGGTCGTATCACGAAAGTGTCCATGAAAGGAAAGTATTAGAACATACATGAAAATTAATAGGTTAAAATAGTCATATAACATGGTAATTTGTGTCAAATAGAAGTGACAACATATAAGAATTGTATTTTAGAAACATTAGCATTAAAACATTTTTGTGCGGTTTTAAGGAAAACACTATAGAGATTTTAAAATAAAAAAGGGGACAATATTTTATATAAAACCCAAATTGAACCAAGAAGGTTTTCATAATAAAAAGACTGATTTTATAAATACAATTTTTTCTTAAAACATAGGATAGTGTTCACTTTAAATTGGGTAAAAATTTGGGAAGTTCCCTTAAAAACGAGTGTGCTTATTGGGAATTATCGAGGAGGGATTCACTTAAAAGAACGTATATCCCCAAAAGATAATGAGAGATGGATCTTGGAACATTATTTTGGATAATATTAATATAATATATAATTTTTACATAAAAATAAAGTACAACTACATTTTTGGTAAAAAAAGATAGAGCAACCCGAAGGAATAAAGGAAGTTCGGGTAGAATTCATTATGGGTTATTGGCATGGTATCGGGTGTACCTAAAAGGGATTTGATGAGAGAAAATGGGGTTTATAATAACTTATAAATCATGAGGACAGTATGGGGGAGGTGAGAAATAATACCCCATTATTAGGGATCACACATAAAATGGCATAACATAGAGGACAATCTTGAAATAAAAGTGAAATGGGGAGGATCCCTTACCTTAAATTCGTTGGTGTTCTCCACTTGTTATTAAAGACCTGGATAAAAAAATTAGGTTTATTAATTAATAATTCCATAACCCCTTCTATATTTAATTGGTTTATTATAATCATTTTAAATTCATTCATAACTGTTTTGATTGGTCATGAGGTTCAATTTCATTGTTTGGGCTCGTTTGTTTACTTGGTTTTAATGACCGGTTCACTTATATTTATGTTTGGATAAACATGTAAGATGAAATTGGTTGTCCAAAATTGAAGTTATATTATATTAGTGAACATATATGAGATTACATGGTTTTATATTTAATTTGGTTACTTATAGTGAAGTCGAATTATTATATAAAACCAAAGTGACAACTATTTTTGTTAATTGGTAGGTTTGATTACAAAGAACATGTTTTGATTTATAACTTAATACCATTTGTACAAAAAGATTTCAGAATAAAAATAGGATATATTACATATATATAATCTGTTTAAACCATAACAAAAATGGTTTCATGTCCATATTTAAAGATTATAATAGAAATTGATAAATTGTTGTCCTTGAATGTGCTAAATTGGCACATCTCAAACGGTGCTTTCATTTCTTTCAAACAAAAGGTGAGGAAAGGATAGAAGATAATGAAGTATCCCACTGGAATAATAGAATTCTAGTACATGTATGCTACTGAAGGTATCATACCATTTGGGTGAAGGGAGGTGAGGAAAGAAACAAAAATAAAATAACATAAAAGAAAAGAAGGAATTGGAAAGAGGAATTTACCTCTTGAAACTTACTCCTTTGAGAACCTCTTAATAGGAGAGGTTTTGGTATTTTGAAGAGACTAGGGGATTTTAGACGTGGGTGAGGAGATTGGGGAGAGATTTGGGTAGAATGTTGGCAAGGCATAAGGCTTGAGAGGAGTGAAGAGAAGTGGGAGTGAGGGGGTTATAATGGAGAAGAGAGGGGATTTCTCAATATAAAATTCATTAATTTATTATTTCCCCACAAGAAAATGAATAATGAGTCTTCCATGACCAAGAATAGTAAATGGGTCATGTGAATTCGAACCAAGGGTGGTCACATCATCCATGATGCTAGGAATAGTCTATTTAGCTTATAATGTATATATAAGGTAAATTACCGTATTTTACTATTCATCAAAAATTCAAGTATTTTAGAAAAATATCAAAAATTCACCCTAACCATTTTTTGACGTGTAGAATTCAAAAATGAAGTCCATTTTTCAAAAATAATTTTCTAAATATGATTAATTTAATATTTAATTAAAATCACAATTTATTATTAAAACCCAGTTTTAAAACATTCATTTATTTATTCTAAAATATAGGTACATCATAATTTCACTTAAATATTATTTTAATACTATCATAGGTAAGTTTACTATTCATTAGGGTATATCACTATTTATAAGGGTATGTCACAATTCATAAGGGTAGATTACTATTCACCAAAAATTAATTTTTTCTTATCGGACTCCAAATAACTTACTGGTCGCAACCGTGTGTGTAAGATTTTTGAAATTCCAAACATGGAAGTGAAAAACCTATGTTTAAAGGTCACTTAGAACTTAGTAGTTCATTATGTTTTGTTTTCATTGGATTTTATGACATACTTATGAGAAGGGGATTTCCATTGAAAAACATTGGGTTGTTACAAACTCCTGCAACACCACTAACTTAAATAGGAATTTTTGAAGCCTTGGGTCAATCTAACAACATTAAAAATCTTCCCACTTGAGTATGGTAGGCCTAGGGTGGTGGAAAGTAAGGGAGATAAGACTTTTCAACCCTTGACCCGAAGTTGCGTCCAGCTTGCATCCACCAAATAGAGGCGCCTAAATTACCTTCTATATAGCCGAATTAGAGTGGACCATAGAAGAAGACAATGTATCCTCAGATGTCTCCTAACCTATGGTAAAATTTCAGCCCAAATGGAATTGTTTTTTGTGAGATATGTGTGAAATGGTGGACTGTTTTTCTAGGACACAGAATCTGGCCCAGAATTTTATCTTCAACTCAGGCCGCCTGGAATTCCATTAAAACATCCGAATTAGCTCTTGTAAATGTTAGATGAAATGTTACCCGTGATTTAATATATCTTAAGTTAAATTTTTATAATCATTGGGCTTGGATCCTGGCCTCTACAGTCTCTTTATTAGGCCGATGTCCAGTTTACTTTGTCCAGAATGTGTTGTCATGAAATCCCGTTTTGGTGGTCTTACAATGTGAATATTAAAACACTAAAACTCATTAATTGTTCCCTATATAGTGGGATACCTTAAAATAAAATATATAAATAAAAATCAAGACCATTTTTTACTTTAGGATGTGTTCAAATATGTACCAAGTAATAGTGCGCTTTAACAAAGAATTACAATCATAATGTGAAATAATGTTCAAAGTGTAAAATTCACTGAAATGGTGTTTATGAATAATTAATGTCATGAATATTATAAATATTAAAAATTAATATTAGACTATTTCAGTGGCTAATCACACCCCCAACTTGAGTTTTTCTAGTCCTGAGAAAAATATATGAAATTCGAATTCCCTTTTCCAAAAATATTTTAATACACAATGCTCACCAAAAACCCTTATACCAAACAATCATGAAACCCATAAAAATCATTAAAAAAAGATAAGTTCAAATTCATATCTCAATAAAAATCTCATTCTTTGTTCAAATTAATCTCCACATTTCATCCAATTTCAATTAAGCATGATTAAGTGTTGTGTATCACAATAGACATGGGGGTTCATCTTTATTCAAGGGGGAAATGATGGAAGCACTGGGTGGAATCACATTTCAATATTAAGATGAGTATTCAATTTTTTAATTGATTTTTTTTTTGAAATTTTTCTATTGTAAATGAAATTTCACTCTATAGAGTCAACCCATGTAGCAAGACTTTGCCAATGACTCCCAGGCTCAAAGACCTTAGGACACCAACTGAAGCCCATATACTTGAGCATCATCTCAAGTTAACTCAGTCAAAAAAAAGTCAAATTATCACAAATAGAGATAAAATTATTAACTCTGAGCTAGACAACTATGGAGTCATGATCCCCAAGTGTTGAAATCCACACATTAGGTCATTTAATTTCTCTACGTGAAAATTTATTGTTTTTTTATTTTGATTTTTTGATTTTTTTTTAAATACTCATATTAAAACTAAAATGATCGCCAAACCTATGATATTTATTTGGGGGACCCCATGAACTCAAACTAATACCCCACAATCCATAGGACGTGCATTGTGTTTTTTTGTTATTAAATGGATGAAAATATAAATGATAAAAAATTACATTGGACAACTGCACTTTCCAAAATCTATGCACATGAACTTAAACATGCATTAAAATAAGAATCAAGGCATGAGAAATTATTTGATATTCAATTTAAAAGTATGCAATGTGTATTATCATGTTCAAGGTTAAAGGAAATTTTCCTTCCATTAAGTCACACTTTTTTCAAATCATTTTTTTCACACAAAAGAATTTTTTTTACACAAAACCAATTTTTTTATCTCCCACCCCCCCCCCCAAAATTAAAATAACATTGTCCCTAGTGTTTAAAGAAAATAAAATTTAAAAGGGGGTAGAGGTAGAGAAGGGGAGTTCAAAAATTAAATTGAAAATGAGGATCATGGAATGAAGTCACCTGGTGGTTAAAGCTAAATTTCATGCTGCTCCAATTTAGTCCTTTGATATCCATCTCACTCATAGAGTTCCCTAGTGGAAAAAAGAAAAACAAACAGATGAATAAAACAAATATATATATATATATATAATAAAAAAATTAAAATATAAGTATATATACAAAAATTATATAATAAGGAATCACTATAAGTCGTAGGTCAGTGGTAAGCACATGACCCTGTCTCCCTTCAGTCCCGGGTTCGAGTCCCTGCGGCTTCACCAGTTGTGATGGGGTTTTTCCCATGACCTATGACGTGTACTTTTAAAAAAAATTAATTATTAGTATTATTATTATTATTTTAACCTAAAAACACATAAAAATAAAAATAAACTGATGATACATTGTCTTATTTTTAAATTTATGGGTAACATATTACTCAAGGATCACACCACGTGACACGGATGAATATGGTGCTCCCCTTTCATACCCATCTATACTCATAATAGAAGAATATTTAAATAGTATATGGTACTATCATATTCATAGTTAAGTATTTTTTTTAAATATAAAATTGATTTATTAATCCTATTTGAAAAATAAAGATGATTCACAATGATTGGAACCATGAAAACCACAGGTTGCCTCTCGTACAACGCTTTTGTTTAACGTCGTTAGCTTGACATGAACCCCCTAACTTACCCAATACCAACTTTCAAAATTTTAAGGAACCCATATTTCTCCACTTATACTTTATTGAGATTGATTCTTTTTTTAGAATTTGTGTCATGTACATACCTATGTTCTACAATGAGTGGTAAAATCCAAGGAATATCAGAAATGGATGATCCATTTTCCTCTATAGTCTTGCCTAAGACAACCATGATCATTCCAAATTTTTTGGTTTCAAGAGAAGAATTAATTACAATTGAAATTTCATGATTATAACCTATGAATGGATACTTGAGTGGGGTAAGGAAGGATAATAATTTTGAGCTCAGATTGGATAGGACATTCAAACATAGGTGGAGATTTTGAATCCAACTCAGTTTCATTTTCCAAATTTCTCAACAAAATTGGTTCCTTTTGAATAGAAGATTCAACCAAAAAATTGGAAATATTAGTGTTAAGAATAGGTAAGGACTCAATGTTTGTGATTTCTCCCAATGTTTCAGTGATTTTTGTTTTTGAAAAATCATCAATGGAGCTATAATAGGGGCACTCAATACACGATGTCAAATTTCCCTCTTGTGAATACATGAAATCAATTTCCTCCTGATTTAAAGACCCTTAAACAATTTCTTGATTCACTTCCCCTACCCCAAATCCAAATTTTTGTTCTTCAATAAATTCATCAAAAGTTTTTGGAAAACTAGATACTCCACATAAGGTTATAGAAGGGACAGTCGGTGTAGGGATGAGTTACTCACAAGTATTAATACATTGTGGTTCTAATCTCAAAGATGAAACCTTAGAATTCATTATCTACATTTGATTACATAATTGTTAAATCAATGTTTGAGGAATATAATTTTTATGAGTTTGAACATCATGGACTTCCCTAAGATTTATCTCTTCAACCATCCTTTAGAGGGCTGAAAATTTATCCTTTAAACAATCATCATTTAAATGATTGTGCATCTCACCGAGTGTGGAGTGATCATTAAAGGATTGATCAAATAAATTCACTAAGTTAGGGGATTCCAAATAATTATTTACAATTTTATTCCAACATGGGTTTATGATAGGGTAATGTTGAAGAGACTCCATTGGAGTAGACTGAAACTAGGATTTGAGATTCTTAAGACACACAAACATAAAGGTGAAAAGATAAGAGGAATGGGGGTGAGAATAGAGAACATGGGGTGATAAAAGGGTGATAGTGTCTAAAATAAATTACTTAGGTCCCCATCAATGGCGCCAAAATTTGGTCACGCCCAAATTTACCTAAGATTTTAGGGTTAATCAGTCTCTTTTAGTTTAGCTTGGGTTGTCAAATCCTCAGAGACATAAGAAGTAACCTGCAAACTCATACATTCTATGGATTGTTTTTGGCTATGAAGTTTCCAAATTTGGGTTGATTTTAGATGGGTTTAAAGGATCACTAAAAAATATAAGTTAATTCAAATTAAAATAATGAGTTCATCTTAGGTTATTTCTTGGGGTGGATTAGATGAATTCTTTTTTAACGATTTCAATTTCTTATATTTGAGATGGGTTCATAAGAAGATCAAACAACTTCATCACTTACTATTTTAATACCAAAACACCCTAATACTAATCACATATAAAATTATAGGATCAAATTTATGAGCACTATAAGGTAAAGGTTCGTATTAGCACTTGAAGTATGTATCCTTAAAATTCAACAAGGATGAAGAAGTTTTGAAATCATCAAATAAAAATCTCAATTAAAATAAGTGATTAGACATTTATGGGGTAATAAATAAAATCCAATACAGACCCTTGATACTCCATTAGATCAAACCATAAGAGGTTTATCCCTCCATTAATTCTATGGTTTCAATGGAAGTGGTAAGTAGACTCTTGAGGGAGGAATTGAAGAAGTAAAAAAACAATGAAATAACAATCACTCCACTGTTGTGTGATAATTTCACAAGATTTGGTGTGAATAAATTCACACCTTGATACAACGGTATCAAAATGATATGAATAAGAACATAAAATTAGAATAATAAGAAGTTTTATAAAGAAACTAAGGTTAATTAGAACAACTTACATGTGAAGCACAAACATGACAATACAAAAAGGCAGCATAACATTACACTTCAAAATAAACCAAAGACTCACAACTCCTTCAACACCACTGACTTAAATAGGAATTTTTTGAATACTTGGTTAGATATAACAATATTAAAAATCATCCCACTTGAGTATGGTAGGCCTATGGTGGTTGAAATTAAAGGAGATGAGACTTTTCCACCCTTGACCCGAAGTTGCATCCAGCTTGCATCCACTGAACAGAGGCACCTAAATGACCATATAGATATCCAAATTAGAGTGGACCATAGAATAAGAAAATGGAGACCCGGATTTCTCCTAACCTCCTGTAAAATTTAATCCCAAATGGAGTTTTTTTTTGTGAGATATATGTGAAATGGTGAACTATTTTTTCCTTGGATGTAGAATCTAGCCCAAAATTTTATCTCCAACTTGGGCTACCTAAAAATCCATTAAAAAGTCCTAATTAGATCTTGTAAATTCTGGATTAAATGTTAACCATGATTTAATATATCTTCAGTTCAATTTTGAGAATCATTGGGCTTGGATACTGGCCGCTACAGTCTCTTTATTGGGCTGTTATCTAGTTTACTTTTCCCAGAATGTATTGTCATGAAAGCCCATTTTGGTGGTCTTCCAATGTGAATCTTCAAGTACTTCAAAATCATTAATTGTTCCTTATATAGTGGGATAACTTAAAAAAATATAAGAATAAAAATTAAGACCATTTTTTACTTTAGGATGTGTTCAAATATGTATCAAGTAATGGTGCACTTTAACAAAGAATTACAATCATAATGTGAAATAATGTTCATAATGTAAAATGAAAAAAAATGATTTTTATGATTAATTAATCTCATGAATATTATAAATATTAAAAATGAATATTATCCTATTTTAGTGGCTAATAATATTCCTTCACTTTTTGATACACTAAGCACCTTGCAGTGCATTCAATAATATCCCTTTTCATATTATCCCACCAATAATGATTATAAATATCCCTATACATTTTAGTGCTTCCATGGTTTATAGATAATGTATAGATATGAGTTTCAACCATCATCTAATTTATTATCTTTGGGGTATATGGGACACATATACCTATATAAAATTTTAGTACACCTTCTTGATCAATATTGAGTTAATGAAACTTCCCATTCTCCATAGCCTCTATCCTCTTTTGTATCAAAGGATCTTCTATTTGATATCTCTTGATCTTCTCTAATAATTATGGTTGAGAAATCATTTGGGATAGGATTGATGATTTATTTTACCTTATGATTCTCATGTCCAACCTTACTAGGTCCTCGATCAATAGATCTCCTTGAATCCTCATCATTTCCATCACAACAGGGTATTCCCTACTTAATGCACCATTGACTTTGTTTTCTCTTCCAATGTGATAATTAATTGAATAGTCATGGTCTTTAAGATGTTCTAAGCATTTCATTTGTCTCATGTTCAATTCCTTTTGTGTGAATATATACTTTAAAATTTTTTGGTGTGTGTATATATCGCATTTCTCCCCATAAAGATAGTGCCTCTATATTTTTAGAGCAAAAATAATTGTAGATAACTCCAAGTCATGCATAGAATAATTCTTATCATGTGGCTTTAACTATAAAAATGCATAATAGATCACCTTATCATTTTGAATTTGGATTCACCCAATCCCTTTCATAGATTAATCACTATAAATAACAAATCCTTCTCTAATAAAGGGTAGAGTTAACATAGGTGTAGTAACCAATCTCTTATTCAGTTCTTGGAAACTTTATTCAAACTCATTTTTCTAGATGAACATAGATCCTTTTTGAGTTAACTTGGTTAGTGGATTATAAAGTCATTAAAATAATTTCAAAAACCTCCTATAATATCCTGATAAACCAATAAAACTATAAATCTGAGTTACTTTTCTAGGGTTATTTCAATCCTATACAACCTTTTTCTTAGCAGGTTTAAATGATATTCCTTCATTGGTTATAATATGTCCCAAGAATGCAACTTTTTGTAACCAGAATTCACATTTGTTGAATTTTCCAAATAGATTCTCCTTCCACAAAGTTTTCAATATAACCCTTAGATGATCCTCATACTCCTCACGACTTTGGGAGTATATCATAATATCATCAAAAAAACTATGAAAAATTTATCAAGGTAGTCCTTAAATACTTTATTCATCAAATCCATAAATATAGAAAGATCATTATTTAAGATGAAGGTCATAACAACGAACTCATAATGCCCGTATATTTTTTGGAAGGTAGTCTTTGGAATATATTTTTTCTTAACCCTTTAACTAATGAAACCCAGATTGTAGATAAATCTTGGATAATAATTAATCCACATGAAATAAATAATCAATCCTTGGGATAGGGTACTTTTTATTCACTTTGATCTCGTTAAGTTATCTATAATCAATTCATAATTTCATTGATTCATCTTTCTTCTTTTCAAAGAGAACAGGTGCTACCTAAGGAGACACACTTATTCATATAATGTTCTTCTCTAAAAGATCTTGAAATTGTTTCTTTAATTACTCTAACTCCACATTTTCCATTCTATATGGGGTCTTTGAATTGGCTTGGATCTAGGCATGAGTTCAATGAATAACTCTAACTCTCTTTGTAGGGGAGGTCTAGGTAACTCTTCATGAAATACATCAATGTATTCTTGAACAATGGGGACATTATCTCTCTTTATACTTTCATTTATTTATCCCTCTTCACTAATCATCTCCATAAAGAAAGTTGTGGGAGGTGCTTCAAGATAAATATTTGGCTGGGATATCTCTCCTTTGAAAATAATTGTAGGTTTTCCATTCAAGACTACTAAAATTTCCTTTCTTATATAGTTTATCTTAGTATTATACTTTGAGATCCATTCCATCCCGAAATATACATTCAAATTCCACCATGGGAATGACTACTATATTTTCAATGAGATTATACTCACCAAAGTTAATACTAGAGTTTCTATACACTGTTAATGTTAGGATAATCCCTCTAGGAGTCTTGATTGATAACTCTACTTCTAGAATCTTAGGCATTTATTCTATATTCTTTGCAAACTTGGATGAAATAAAGGAATACATATAACTAAAATCAAACAAAGTACTTGATGGATTTGAGAGCACAATGAGTATACCTACCACCAAATCATTTGAATCCTCTAATTCAGATATCATGATAGAAAATTCCCGACCATGCTCCCTTGGCCTAAGTGGAGGTTGATGGTGGTTTCCCTCTATTATTTTCTTATTTGGACATTGATTTACAAAGTTCCCAAGATATCCACATTTGAAACATTGAGCTTCCAGCTGGGCCTGTACCATCTTTCCTTTTTCGTTAGTGCTAAGAATTTGAGGATTTAACTTACCACAATAGTTACAAGATATATACTCATCTATTCCTCATTTGTAGAACTTTACACACCCAAGAAAGTAGTTGAATTATTCTTCACACATTTTTTTCACATGGGAAGATTCACTTTCTTTCCCCCTCTTCTGTGGTCAAATTTTTTTCCCTGAGTTTGGATCTATTACTCTTTTCTTTTTATTCGACCTATGTAACCATTCTGTCTCTCTAAAATCCAATTCAACCTTAATATCACTCTATACTATCTCCTCATAGCTTTTATATCCTAGATTTTCTAAATTCCTCCACATATGAGGAATTTTTTCAATTAAGAATATATCAACATTTCCCTTAGGATCCATAATAAATATAGAGGTGTATCGAGCAAGTCTTGTAACATTCATCTCATAGCTTCCAACTAATTTATTTTCCTTCTAATTCAGATCTAGTAATTCCTTCTCTATTTTTGTTCAAATCTAATGGTAAAAATATTTATTGAAAAACTTTCCCCTAAACTCTTCTCACTCCATAGCCTCAATATCTATCTTGTCTTCATGTTTTTAATCAGTGTTCGCCACTGATCAGCTTCTCCTTCTAAGCGGTATACTACCAGGGTGACTTTCTCAAGATCTAAAAAATGGAGTACAAAAAATATATTTCCTATAGAGGTAATCCATTATTCAGAAATCAATGGTTTGGTAGATCAACTAAAAGAACATTTTCATTGATTCATGAAGGACTCAACACAAGTTATTCCCTTAAAGGTGAATATGGTCACTCTACTTGATTCAATTTATTATTCATAACTTGATATAGTTGATTCACTATCCTTATAAAGTTTTCTATTCCAACTTCCATCATAAGGCCATCAGTGCATCATCCATTTTTCTCATCATTTGCATGGTTCATCCTATTTCTTGATATTTTTCTAAAATGAGAAAACCTTAGTGAGAAACATGTTACTTATAGGAATATTATAATTTTAATGGGAATTTAAGTTTTAAAAAACCATACTTAAATATTTTATAACAATTACATTTTCTATATATCCTTCATAATGGTTCATAAAAATATTATTATTAACTAAAAATATTTTCTAGGAGTGTTGAACTAGGTGTGAGACAAGGTCTATTTCCATGCACTAGTTCATGATTGAGTCTAGCTTAATGAGGTGTTTTTGGGTGTTACCTCTAGGTACATTTCTACCAGATCAACATCCACTTATATTATCTAGAGAGGGATGTAATTTATTGGAAACCAATTACTTAATACTTACCAAAATATCAGGATGTTTTCCTATATTTAGACTTGTCCCTAGGGTTCATACTAAAGTTTTCAAGTCCTGATTTATACAAATAACCAAAGCATGCTCTGATACCACCTATGTAATCCCACCTTTTTATTACATAAACTTTTCATTACGTGGAAAAAAATACATGATCTTTTAAAGTTTAGTTTATTGGAAATTAGGCACATAATACATGAAAACATAAAACATTATTATGATCCACTTTAAATACATATTCATGGGTTCACCCTAGGTTACTTTTACTACATCTCATATATTAGGGACATACATCAAAGGAAAGGTATGAGCATGAATCCTAGTAATGGAATAAGAAAGAGAGACATATAGCATGTGATCATGAGAAATGTCAATAAGAACATGAGGAATAATAATATGGCATGTAGAATAGGTATATCATAGTAATAACAACATGAATAATAACATGGAAATGTGGTTATAAAATTTAAATGAGATATTCATAATCATATCACCAAGGTGACATAAATCAAAATTATTGAGGTTAATCACCAAGGTATCATAAAACATGAAATATCTAGAGATTAAATTCTTTAACCAATGAATTGGATCACTATCATGGAATAACCTTCATGTGAATTAATTTCATGTGAGAAACATAGATGATAATAAATCATTTCATTAATAACTTGTGGAAATAAAGAACGGGGTTCTTATCAAAATCATGGCGTAAAAAAGTTCTTAAAGGCATGATCATTACATCATTATTAACCAATTAAAAGGTAATGTGGGTTATGTATATGTAATTTCATGAATCAATAAATAATTTTACATATAAGTGAATACCCATGTAAAAGTAATAGGTTTTGTTATTCACAAAAAATAAAATAAATGATAATTTCTCAAGTAAAAGAGAAATAAATTCAGCAGCATGGCGGGTATAAAACATGGATTATGGGAAAAAAAATATGAGGTATAAAGGGTCAAACATTTATAAAAGACAATTATTATAGTAATGGGATAATAGGAAGTGTAAAAAATTAATTATTTTTTCAAATATAAGATATTCCACAAAAAGGGAGCATGAATGGAAAAGATAATTGGAGATTTCCCTTACCTTGAAGAGTTGTTCCTATAACATGAGGATTGGAACCTTGGGGGATTAAAGAAACCTTGGGGGTCCTTGGGAGGAAAAATAACAACAAATTTAGGTAGGTTGGATTAGTATTTAAGTGGAATGGAGAAATGGGTGGGTATTTATAGAAAAAACTGGAGGAAGTTTTTAATAATTTGAAAATGTTGGTCTTGGAAGTCTAGGTTGTGGAAAATGCAAAACCATTGGTTTGACCATGGTTTTTGCTCATGGTTTTGTAAATTTGAGTAATGTTTTATGATATTTTAATCCATTATAATCTAATACCATTTTTTAATACTTATTTTGGCACATAAAAGTAAATTTTATACAAAGTAATTTTTTTTAAAATCAATTTTTTCATTTTAGACATTGAAAAGACACTTATAGGTTTGGAAATTGATTAAAATATATTAAAATACTTAATATTAATAAAATTACATATTTTAGTTCATGTATTGTGTTTAATTAATTATTACATCATTATGACATAAATATGATATCATAAAACATATCGAAATCCCAAAACTGTATTTTTACTATTCACAGAAAAATAAAGTATTTTAGAAAAATCTCATAAATTCACCCTAACATAATTTTGACATTATGATTTCAAATATAATGTTTAATTTATTATAAAATATATATAAATGTGATAGTTTTAAATTTTAATCATAAATATCCTTGTTTATTGAAAAATGGTAGTTTTTAAGGCGCAGTCAAATTTCAGACACTTATAAAAATTTCCTTGGAAATTATAAAATTATTTTATCTTTTATATTTAAAAAAGAGTGTTTAAAATTATTATTTAATTAAAAAATATATTATTCGGAACACCTGAGTTTATTATAAAGTTGTGTATATTTTCTATAAAAATACAATTATGTTTTATTTGCGTCCAAAAATCAATTTAACAAATTTGTCTCAATTAAACATTATTTTATTAAGAAAAAAATATTCTTAAAATGGAATTTATGGGATAAAAATTTTATTTATATAAAGGAAATTAAACTTTAATAAAATAAATCCTAGACACGTAACCCCTCATTACACCTGCATACACCCTAAGGGTAAGGTGTGTAATGATAGTAGTTTCATGGGGTGGCTCAACTATCATTGAATGAGTGTACTTGAAATTATCCCATAATAAATTTATTTCAAGATTCACATGTTGAATCTCCACTTGGGATTGGTCAAGGGTGAACCCCAGTGATGTTACCTCCCTCCCAAGATCTAAAAAATGGGCTTCAAATGACATGACTCTACTGGCTAAGGCCATCGTTTCTCCTTTCTACGTCAATTGTCCTTTGTTATTACTACTTGTAAACACTAATTATAATGGTAAAATTATCACCCATGGGTATAGTTTCCAACAGTAAAATTGACCAATAGTTATATTAACCAATAACCATATTTTACCAACAGTCATATAACAATCGAATCTCAATGGTCACATTTCCCTTTATACCCTATAAATAACACTTTATTATTTTACTCAATATTCACTTAAATTCATCCTAAGGTTATATTTTCATTTACTAAGATTTTGATTGGTTTACTAATATTTTGTTTCATTTATATAGTTTTGGTCATGAGGGAGATGATTCTATCTAATTGGGGCTATCCATATTTTCTCATTTTAGCTATTATATTTTATAATTTTTGTCCAGTTGTAATATTTGGAATTTTCATTGGTTTCATAGATGATTGATGTAATGATAATTATTAATGAGATAAAAATTTATTAGTTTCTCTATGTTTTGCATGTGTATAATATTATATAATATATAGAAAATTTTATTTCAGAAACAAATATTATTTAAAAAAATGGGTTCGTTACACCCCAACTAGGTAATGAATTTGAATTGCCCTATACATAATACGCACAGTGTTTGAGTCTGATGGGACTCGATCCTACACCAATTCTCACGAAGAGTGAGGGGTATAACCAATGGGTACCACTCAACTAATATTCTGTGTAAAAAACATGTGTATAGGTTATACTCAACTCCCAATGAGGGGCCCTGACCAAGCCCAGAGAATGTCGCATGTTCCTCGGCTATACAATGGATTTGAATCACCATGTGCATAATACGCACAATGTCTGAGTCTAGAGAGAATCGAGCCTATGTCAGTTCCCATAGAGAGTGAGGGGTACAACTAGAGGGTACTACTCAACTAACAACCCATGGAAAAAACATGTGTATGGGTTATGATCAATTCCCAGCGGGGCCCCTGACCAATCCCCGAGTGTATTACACTCTCCCCATCTAGGAAATGGATTTAAATTTACCTATGTAAAATATGTATAGTGTTCAAGTATAGTGGGACTAGATTCTATGACAGTTCCCACAAAGATCGAGAGGTACAACCAGCAAATACCACTCAACCAACACCCCATGGGAACTGTGTTAGAGCGACATCACAACTCTAACATCAGGACCACCCAAAACATGTGTATGGGTTACGATCTACTCCCAGTTCGGGGTCTTGACCAAGCCCAGAGCATACCTCACATTCCCCATCTTGGAAATTACTTTAAATTACCCTATATATAATATGCCTAGTGTATGATTCTGGTTGGACTTGAGTTTTAACCAGTTCCTGTGGAGAGAAAGGGGTACAACTATCAGATACCACTTATCTAATACCTAATGAGATGTAATGCACAATAAATTTGATCGCACTTATTATTCTTAGATATATCATTTTTTAGTTTAATTGAAATCAATTTTAACTTTTTAACTAATTGGTTCATTACATGATAATTCTATAATGATAAAAATCAAGTAAAGTTTCCAATAAAAAACCTTGTTTATGACCATTGAATAATTTATGAGGACGGTAAATAAATTTAATCGAACAAGATTAGTTATATAAATTCATCACCCTTGAAAAAAAATATAAATTATGATAAAATAAGAAATAAAACCCATAAACCTTTGAATAAAATCATATAACATACAGTCTATCCAAGGAAATGATTCTAACATATTTTGTGATTCATTATTTAAAAAAATAATAGAGGAGATATAATCAAGATAATTTGAGATTTTTCTAGAGAGATAAATGTTATAGGGGATTGGGAGAGTATAAAATAATAAGAGTAATAAAAATAGTGGGGGCTAGAGTATAGAGACCTGGGGTTAATATACATGGATATTACATCATTTTATACGAATATTATGAACATTACAAAAGTACATGCCTGAGGACCATAATAGTTCAGTGTCTTTAGAAACTTGGAACACAATATATTTTAACTTGGTGAATGATCTCCAATGTCTCTCATATAGATCTTCCCCTTTAGTACTCCTACTTAAAACCTTTCATCATAACCTGGGGAAAGGAAACATAATAAAGGGTGTGCTCATATTATCGATAAGGGTAAATAAAGGAGATATATAAGCATAACATGAACATAAGGGTATCAGAACATGATCATAACATCTGAAAATTATATCCCGCATATAAAATATTATAATCATGGGCCTGTAAAAATGATTGGAAATTCATAAGACATAAATCATAAGGAAATCAAATAGAATGAGTCATGAGAGCATAACATTGGCATAAGACATAAATTTGTGGCATACACATCATATTATAACATTTTTAACATGTATAAATAGAGATAGGTTCACCCATTAAGTTAAGCATGTGAAATCAGGCACTCGCATAAACTTATGGACATGTAACTAGGTCCATGCATAACATTGTGAACATGAAATCAGGTTCATGAATAACTTTATGGACATGTAATCAGGTACACGCATCACATTATAGACATGAAATAAGGTCCATGAATAATATTTTTTTTAGTAAAGGTTCACTCCCAAGACCATATTAGTAGTCAAGGCTCACTTCCAGGGCAATCCTAGTGGAATGAGTTCACTCCCTAAACCATCTTAGTAGTCAAGATTCATTCCCAAGACTATCTTAGCAGAAAATGTCCCTTACTGAATATAGTTAACTTACCATTCCATACATGTTTATCTCATTAGATATAAATCTTTACCCAATTCATTGGAGGGAGATATAGTTCCCACCCATCTCATAATGAAATCATAAATATTTGTGTCACAAGATCATAAACATTCATTATATCATAACCCATGAAATAAAATGGGTATCATGAACATTTCATCATATCTCAACCTATGGAGAAGATATATGTTTCATAATCATTTCATCATATCATAACCTATGAAAATAAGCAGGTTTCAAAATCATATAACCCATGGAAGAGAAACGGGATTTATAAACATCATTCCATAAAAACATAAACCATTCAGAGAAAGAATATGAATGGTACCCTTGTATCATATCCCTAGTAAGGCTTAAATAACACCGAAGAATGACATATTATATGTAAAATATTTTTTAAATATTATTTAAAACATTTATTGTTGAAAATATTATTTCCTCCTAGGAAAAAATCTTTTTAAAATATAAAACATCTTGAAAACCATTTTCTGGGAAAATAACCTTGAAAACTTATAAAGGGGTCTTTGAAAATAAGTTGAAATAATTTTTAAACATAAAAAATTTAAAAAATACTTTCCTTTTAAAATGATATTAAAATATCATTTAAAAACATTTTTGAAAACATTTTTAGAAAATGGTTTTTTAATAAAACAAATTTCCAACCGAAGAGAGAAATAAAGTCATATTTTCTTTAAAAAAATATTAATTATATTAAGTACCAAAGAGTGGGAAAATGGTACCATTACTTGAATATATAATTAATAAATATATTAAAATAAAATTCATGTGTATTATTGAGAGATGAATCATAATATTTCATCAATGGAAGCATAATCATAAAAAATCCTGATAAACTGTGAGATTGTAGCAATAAACTCTTACCACTTTGGTAATTTTGAATCATAATCCCCAAGAAATAATAACATTAAATGAAGATTATAATATAATTAAAATAAAAATATTCATGATATAACATGTAAAAGGGAAATATATACATCTTTTAAAATAATATAGGTGCATAACATAACATATGTCTCAAAGAAGGCAATTTGAGACAAAATTCCCTTACCGCTTTGGTAACTTTGAAACTTTAACCCCATGAAATAAATATCCTTAAATGTATATGTAAATTCCAATAATTATATTTATAATCATCATAAAAATATATACATGGGAAGTATACACACCACATATAATAAATAGGTGGTGATTATGGCTTGTGTCTCACAGAAAATAAAAGTGAGATGAAAATTCCTTACTACATGATTAACTTTTAAATCATGAGATATCTGAAAGAATAAAATAAATTGAAACTTTTAATATAATTAAATAAATTATATTCATGATATAACATGTCATAGGTAAGTATATACACCACAAAAAATAAATAAGTGGTGAATATGGCGTAAGTCTCATAGAAATAAAAGTGAGACTAGAAATCCCATGACCTTAAGTCTTGACTTCCATCGTACTCATTCAAACATACTATATAATAAGTATAAGTTTAATATTAAAATACCAAAAAATAATATTCATATAAATAATATCATATACTATTTACTTATGACTTTACACTACCCTTTTATTAATAATTCCATGTTTAAGTTATGTTTCGGGTAATAACTGTTTTGTTTTTCATACATGTTTTGACTTGTTATTCTTGATCCTCTTACTTAGATCATAATTTAATAATATACAGAATTTAAACCATGATATAATTATAATATATATTCAGTATATATGTATTTATAATAATCTATAAAATATATAAATAGGGAATGAAATACACTGTTCATGGAGATGGTTGGTTATACATATGCACAAACGTTGTTTCCATTTTCTTATCATATTAAAAGAAAGAAAAATAAATGATATATATATTATAATTATAGTAGAATAATTATGTTATATATATAACATATTTATATTAAACTCGTCCTTAATTCATTCCAGGTAAAGTGTGAAAGAATCGCATCACTTCGTGAGGCGGTAGTTCGTCGTACACACGAACAACGTTATTATATTCCCACAAAATGGAAAACATGAAAGTATGTATTATATAATAATTAAATAATAATAAATGAATTATAAATATCATATATATCATATATAAACTATAAATATATCATTATTACCAACCTTGAAAGCTGGTAATGGAAAAACAAACAACATCGGTTCGCGAGGTGGTAGTCCGTCATACACACGAATGATGATTGTGTATCCCATTTGATGCAAGTTTATGAAGTTATGGGTCATAAACTTAACATATAAAAATATAATTATATTTAGGATATTTATTTTATTATATAATATTTATATAATAAGAATTTAAGGGGGTGGAAAAGGAAACAAAACAAAAATGCACGCTGATAAAAGTTACCTCTTCTTCGGGTCACACCATTTAGTTTGCACCAAAGGGATTCCTTGGTAAGATTTATGCCAAAATTTAGGATTCTAGGTTGATAGGAGGTAATTTGGGAAGATATTTGGACAGTTATTGACCGATCCAAAGGGCTTTATAGGTGTGAATAAGTGGGGGGAGTGAATTCCCTTTTATAATGGAGTAGTGATATTCTTGTAAATACCATGAGGTAAACACTATTGGGAGGTCTCCCTTACATCATGTGCCTCCAATAATGAAACATTTCTATAAAATATGGGATATAGTTTAAATGTTTCCAAAAACTGTGTTTTGGACATGTATCAAGGTCATTTGGACCCTTAAGTTAAAGTTTAGTCCCTAGGTAAACTCGTTTTTCTCTTAATCCTTGTAATTAATTTTAAATGTTTTCACTAATAATTTTCATAAAACATTAAGTAAAACTTATTATAAATTATAAATTATTATTATTCCAAATCTGGAATCCATTTTTTCAAATTCAAATTATATAATTGGAAAAAATTAATTTAAAATTAATCCCACAGACGGGATGAAACAATGAGTTTTTAAAGTGAAAATGTTCAAATGTTTGAAATGTTTTTATATCTAATTTCAATGTGAAATTAATTAAAATTAAATAAATTGGATTTATTGATGTATAATTAAAATAATTATACTTTAAAATTAATTTAAAATATAATTTATCTATATAAATAAATTAGATGAAAAGTAAGTTTTCAATTAAAATTTAATATCTTTCACTGTTTATCAAAAAATGAAAATTCTCAGAAAAATACCAAAAATTTACCCTAAGATAATTTTGAAATTATGATTTAAAAAATGAAGTTTATTTTTTAAAATATATTTTATAAAAGTGTCAAATTTTATTTTTAAAATAATTGCGCCATTAAAAGGCGGTAAAACTACCTTTTAGAAAAATATATCTTTTATACATAAAATTGGATTTGTTCTTATCTCTTGTCTAAAAAACACATAATATGAATGTTAAATAGTTGATTGAATATATAATATATATTTTTCATTAAAATAATTCATCAAAATTGGGTTTAATTTATTGAGATAAAACGCGTTTGTGCATAGAAAAATGGTTTTTGAGAAAAGGAATTTCTTTATTTTCAAATAGTTCTTACTTTCATTTCAGATTAATTGGTTGCTAAAAAATTTATTTTATAAAATATTAATTTTATAAAATATTATTATATTATTAAAATATTATTATTTTATTATATTAATAATAAATAAAATATTATTATAAAATATTATATTATTATATTATTAAAATATTATTTTATAAAATATTATTATATTATTAATTTTATATTAATATTATTATATTATTAAAATATTATTAAAATATTATTATACTTTTTATAACCTCCATTACAAAGACTTGGTGATAACTATAATAATATTTTAATAATATTATTAATAGTTTATTGTAGTTTGGAAAAACTCAATCTTGCATGTAATGAAAGATATCTAAGAAAGTCATTGTTGCATGTAATGCAAGTTAAATCAGTGTTGTGTGCAATGCAAGCTAAGATCGGTGTTTTGTGTAATGCAATCTAAGTTCAGTGTTACATGTAACACAATCTAAACTTGGTGTTGCATATAAAGAAATCTTAACTTGTTGTATCATGCAATGAAAGCCATCAAAGAATTTTAATTTATTCTAAAAAATTAATTCATAAAAACTTGGGGTGTTATATCCCCCCCCCCCAAAAAAAATTAATTTCAACCCTTAAATTCATCTGGTCATTAAAGGTTTAATACTTTAAAGTTCCTTTCATAGAAATCCACATCATAAAAATGAATACTTAAAACTTTATTTAAAATGGGAATGTTGTAAACATAATGGTTACCCAAAGTAATGTATAGCTAGGTTTAAAAATAGGAGACATAGGTGGGAAGTGAATATGTAGACATGGAAGAAAATAATAAATAATTATAGTGAGTGATAAATATCACTGATCATAAGAAAGTTAGTGATCCAGAAAAACTTAAAAAACCACAAAACCATAACCTAAATAGGCATGAAAAGGTCATTAATATCATAAAAATTATGATAACAATACAAAATTTTACTTCAATATCCTTTTCCAAAATTTTAATAATTTTCATAAGGATATGCACTTACTTGATTTCATTCCATTTCATATGCAAAATCTCACCTTTTGGTTGTGCCTTGAACAATTTCCACTTCATCACTTACTCTAAAAATAAAGGTGGATTTTTTATTAATGAATCACTAATGGATCATAAGATCCATAAATAGAATGATAAGTCATTTAATCTATATTTTGTTATCATTGAGGAAAATAGTTATCATAGGTTTTCCAATATGCATAAATATTCATATGGTGAAGTAATATGTTAATCTCTAAAGCCTAATAAATTTTTTTGACTCAAACTATTCCCTAAATGGTTAGCCATATAACCCTTAAAAAATATAATTCACACTTTATTCCTTAAATAAGATCTTATCTTATATCAAAAACATTTTCATTGGAAACTTGGGTCCATCCTTGTACTGATAAAATATCAAATGTGATTTTATTATTCCAGAATCCATGTAGAGGGATATAATCACATGAAATTTCACTAAATTATGAACAATAACATTTTCCTAGGGATTATTCATACAAAATCAAACATGAAATCCCCCAACTAATTTGGGGTGGATAAGTGTGCTCTAGTTATCAAGATTCACTTCATTCATTGTGATTTCATAAGATTTTCCTTTTTTCTTTGTCTTTAAAGTTCATTGTGGATTATTATCCATATTAGTCCTTGGATTGGGTCACTTGTTATCATAATTTCCAAACTCCTTGAAATTGAGACACTGAATTGTGGGAGGTGAATTTTTTGGGTCTTTCTCATTATTTTCATAATTAGATAACCTTTTTACATTACTTAGGAATTCATCCATTCGATGATCTTTTTCTACACACTTAAAAAATTTACCAGTACCATTAATAAAATCCCATCCATGTTTCTTCCACCATGTTTCTTCCAAAACTTTGAGCATAAAGGAAAGATCATCTTATTCTCTCCATGGTTCTTAGGTTTTCCTTTGATATCCATCTTTATTTTCTTGTAAAAACCATGATATCGATAGGCAACTTTAATGTCCCTTTTTTTACAAAGAATACGCAGAATGAACTTACTGAAAAATAAGTTCTTGAACTCATCCAAATCCATAGAGTCAATTTTTTCATATTTCCTGATATTCTTGATAAAGGTCCACCATTGATTCACTTCACCCTCCAAGAAATAAGAGACCAAAATGAATTTTTCATGCTCTAAATAATATAGAATGAAAAATATATTTTCATTGGTACAGATCAATTGCTTAGAAATTGGTGGATTATTCATTCCACTAAAAGAAGGTGGATGTTTCCTTATGAAGGATTCAAGAAAATGTTGTTGCCTCATTTGATCATTTGGAATCTCAGCAAGATTTATGACTTGATAAAGTAGTGTGGTTATAGAAACGAGGTTTTTCATCCCGTCTCTTATAACATTCGGTAACTCAATGGTACAATAATTTTATTTTCCATTTCATTAATCATTAACATGGTTCCTTCGAGTTCCTACCATTGAATAAAACCAAAAAGCATAGCATAAGAAACGGTAATCATAGTGAGGAACCACATAATCATGAAAAATCACTTATAGGATGTCTAAATTATGACACCTTATTTAATCTATAACACCTTAGGTTTATCCTAGGTCATTCATAGTCATCTTATATTTAAATATTTTATGATTATTTGTAAAGAGTTTATGAATTTTCAAAGCATATCCCCCATGAGTGTCAAATCGGGTATGTAGGAAGGTCTATTTTTGAGCACCAATTCCTGATTAAGTCTAACTCTATATAGTTTTTTCAAGGTTGTTACCTCTATATACATTTTTTCTAGATCCATATCCACTTTCAGTATCCAGATAGGGATGTAATTTCTTGGAAACCACTCTCTCAATCCTATACCAAAATACCGGGACATTTTTCTAAACTTTTACTCATCCTTAGACTTATCCTTGGTGACATCCCTAAACATATCCTTAGAAATGTCCCTAGGGATCTCACTAAATTTTTACAATCCTAGTTTCCAAAGGTTTACTAAACATTTTTTATTTGATACCAACTATAGAAAACCAGGATTAACATACATGGATATTACATCATTTTATATGAATATTCATCACATTACAAAAGTGCATACCTAAGGACCATAATAGTTTAGTATCTTTGGAAAGTTGGAATACAATATCTTCTAATTTAGTGAAAGATATCCAAAGTCTCCCATGTAAATCTTCCCCTTCAATACTCCAAATTAAAACCTTTTATCGTAACCTAGGGAAAGAAACATAAGAAAGGGTGAGTTCAGATGCACAATAAGGGTAAATAAAGGAGATACATAATCATAAAATGAAAAAAAGGGTATGATAACATGATCATAACATTTGAATATCATATCCTACATATCAAATAGCATAATCATGAGTCATGACATAAGGGTTGGTGGTTCATAAGACATAAATCATAAGGAAATCCAATAACATGAGTCATGAGAGCATAACATTGACATAAGACATAGATTTGTGTCATACACATCATCATATAACATTGTGAACATGTATAAATAGTGAAAGGTTCACCCATTAAGTTAAGGATGTGAAATCAGGCCCTCGTATAAACTTATGGACATGCCACCAGGTCCACACATAACATTATGAACGTGAAATCAGGTTCACACATAATTTTATAGACATCTAAGCAGTTCCATGAATCATATTATGGACATAAAATCAAGTCCATGCATAATATATTAGTAGTAAAGTTTCACTCTCAAGATTGTCTTAGTAGTCAAGGCTCGCTGGTAGGGTTATCTTAGTGGAATGAGTTCACTCCTCAAACTATATTAGTAGTCAAGGTTTACTCCCAAGACCATCTCAACAGAAAATGTCCCTTAGTGAACTTGGTTAACTTGATATTATATCCATTTCTATATCATGAGATATAAATATTTACCCAATTAATTGGATTGATATATAGGTTTCACCCATCACATAATGAAATCATACATATGTGTGTCAAAAGATCATAAACATTCATCATATCATAACCCATGAAATTAAATGGGTATTATAAAAATTTCATTATATCTTAACCTATGGAGAAGATATAGGTTTCACAATCATTTCATCATATCATAACCTTTGAAAAGAAGTAGGTTTCAAAATCATATAACCCATAGAAGATAAAATTATTTTATAAACATCATGCCATCAAAATATAAACCATTCAGATAAAAAATATGAACGATGCCCTTGGATCATATCCCAAGTAAGGCATGAGTAACACCAAAAGACTTCATCTTATATATAAAATAATTTTGAAAAATAATTTAAAACATTTCTTGAGGAAAATATCCTTTCTTCTTTAGAAAAACTCTTTTTAAAACATAAAACATCCTAAAACCCATTTTCTTGAAAAATAACCTTGAAAACTTATAAAGGGATCATTGAAAATCATTTGAAACAATTTTTAAACATAAAAAAATCAAAATCCATTCCTTTGAAAACGAGCTTAAAATATCATTTAAAAACATTTTTGAGAATATTTTTAGAAAACATGGTTTTTGAATAAAACATATTTATGACTGAAGAGAGAAATAAAGTCGGATTTTCTTAAAACCTTTTTCTTAATTATATTAAGTACCAAAGAGTAGAAAAATGGTACCATTAATTTAATATATCATGAATAATAAAATTATAATAAAATTCATGAGTATCCGTGATATATGTATCATAATATTTCATCAATGGAAGCATAATCATAAATAATCCCAATAAATGATGAGATTATAGCAATAAACTCTTACCACTTAAGTAAATTTGAATCATAATAATCATGAAATAATAAAATTACATGAAGCTTAAAATATCATGAAAAGAATAAGATTCATGATATAATATTTCGAAGAGAAATATATATACCTCATAAAAGAATATAGGTGCATAACATAACATGTGTCTCAAAGAAGGAAATTTGAGACAAAATTACCTTACCGCTTTGGTAACTTTGAAACTGTAACCCATGAAATAGAGATCCTCAAATGGATATGTAAATAAAAATAATTCTAAGTATAATAATCATAAAATAATTCCATGGTTAGTATAAACACCACATATAATAAATAGGTGGTGAACATGGCTTGTGTCTCATGGAAATAAAAGTGAGGCGAAAATCCCTTACTACTTGAGTAAATTTTGAATCATGAGATCAGTGAAATAATAACATAAATTGAAACTTTTAATATCAATAAATAAATTAAATACATGATATAACATTTTATATGGTAGTTTATACACCACACAAAATAAACGAGTGGTGAATATGACATAAGTCTCGTAGAAACAAAAGTGAGACTAGAAATCTTCTTACCTTAAGTCTTGACTTCCATTATGCTCATTAAAACCTCTAGTATAATAAGTATAATTGTACTATAAAACTATAAAATAACCATATTCATATATATAATTTAATATATGATTTACTTATAACTTTATATTACCCGTTTATTAACAATTCCATGTTTAAGTTATGTTTCGGGTAATAACCGCTTTGTTTTTTGTATATGCTTTGAAATTTTATTCTTAATCCTATTACTTAGATCATAATTTCATAATTTATAGAATCTAAAACATGATATAATTATAATATATATTAATTATATATGTATTTATAATAATCTATAAAAGATATAAATGGGAAATTAAATACACCATTTGTAAGAACCCGGATCTTCGTTGCAGGTACGCGTTTCCTTTTTCTGGAGTTTTTGAGAAAAATAAACTTTCTGGAAATTTTTGAAGTACACGTCATGTACTTTTTGAGTACATGCCGTGTACACTTTTCCCACTCAAAGACATGTACTGGCCATGTCCGGGCCACACACATGGTCTGTAGGGGTGACGTGGAGGCCGATTTTGGCGGAGTACGGAAAAAACCTAGTACACGCCATGTACTCTAAAAGTACACGTCGTGTACTTTTATTTTTTTTCATTAAATGGACTGGGGTCACGCCTAATCAAGGAAAACGTCTTCTTCTCTAGCTTCTTTCGAGAGAGACCGTACGGCCACGGATCTTCTCCGATCCACCGTTCCTCCGTCCGTTCTCCAATTCAAGCTCTGTCGATTGCGTTGGAAGCGCAGCGGTGAGTTCTTCCTTCTTATTGAACCTTGTTTTCCAAATCTTCCTCCTTATCAAGTTATATAAGGTTAAATGTTTTGTACGTTTTCTCAGATCTAAGACATTCTAGGGAGAATCAGTCATCGTGGTTCAAGTATATCGATCCCCTAGCATCAAGTTAGGTGGTTTGTGCCTTTCTGTAGAAAGTCGATGAGTATTTTGTGCAAATTCCACCAATACCCTTGAACGAGGTATTGCGTGTTCCTGTTTTTCCCTTGTTGTATTTCCTACTTTTCTTGATTTCTAGAGAAGATGTTTTGCCAGTGATTATGGTAGTTTTTACTGTACTCTGGATGTTTTCTATGCTTATTCTGCCTGTTTGGCATTTTGTCAGTTGCCATGCCTAGTTGTAGGATAGTGGAACTGTTGCTTTGTTATGCTATTGAGCATTAGATTGATAGCCAAGTAGTTCTTGAGGTTTACTTGGATGATGCACACATACTGAGCATGTTTTATTTACACACAGGACTGTGAGAACCTAGTGTAGTAGAGCATAGGGAGAATGGACGTAACAGATTCTCCAAAGTGTCTTTTAATACGATGCGAGATCACAGGGGGAATTGATGATGAGTGCTTCCTCATAGAGTCTGTAGTTCCTCGACGTGGGCCACAGGGGGAATGAGACGTTGAGTGCTTCCCCAGAGAGCCTTCAGCACTATACGAGACTATAGGGGGAATTGACGGTGAGTGCTTCCTCAGAAATTCTACTCTTAGCTGAACCAGAGGGGTGAGACTGTGTGTGCCTCCTAGAGGGTTGCTAGTACTTATAGGTTGAACCATAGGGGTTAGGTTGTGAGAGCTACCCGAAGGGTTACCTTTTTTCTTCTTGTTGCTGGTTGTTTACTTGTGTACTCTATATGTTAGAACTGTGGATTGTAGTTGTTGTGTGCTTTGTTGTTTACTGCTTCCTGCACTCTTACTTGCCTTGTATTCATTGACTGTTAGGCAAAAATCTTTGGGTGATTGCCTACTGGGATTGTATCTCACGCCCTGTTTGGGCCATGATTTTGGGCCCAAGAAGAATATGTTTTTGCAAGTATAGATAAGGGCAAGTTCCCTTCTACCTTAGGTGTTTGACTTTCCAGGAGCTGGAGAGCATGGGACCGAGCCGAGGCTTGCGATTCTGAGGAGTTGTTCACCTGTTTTTCTTTTACTGTTGCTTTAGTACTTGCATTCAGTTGTATTTCAGCACGTTGGTTTGTTTACTACTTTCCATAGACATATGTACCATGTTGCATCATTATTATTTTATAAATTGTTTCCGCTGTTCAGTTCAGTTATTGTATGTTGTTTATTGTTTTTGCTATTGTGTCTGGTTGTTCTTCCGCTGTATACTTTACCGAATGAGGGCATAGTTTCCCCACCGACTCACCAAGGCCCTCACTACTAGTCGGTAGCCTCTGGCGTTTGGTGAAATGTGCTTGAGGTCATGTGGCGAACCGGGTACAGGGCACCAGTGGAGGGGCTCCGGATTCGGGTTGTTACACCATTTATGGAGACGGTAGGTCATACATACGCATAAACGCTATTTCCATTTTCTTATTATATTAAAAGAAATAAAAATAAATGATATATATATATATATTATCATTCCAGTAGAACCCTTATGTTATATATATCACATATTTCTATTAAAATAATCCTTAATACATTCCATGTAAAGAGTGAATGAATCACATCGCTTCGCGAGGTGGTAGTCTGCTTTACACTCGAACGACGTTATCGTATTCCCGCAAAATAAAAATCAAGATGATATGTGTTATATAATAATTAAAAAAGCATAAATACATTATAAATATCATATATATCATATATAAACTATAAATTAATCATTATTTCCAACCTTGAAAAGCGTTAATGGAAGAAAAAACGACATTGGTTTGTGAGACGGTAGTCTATCGTACACACGAATGATAAATGTCTGTCCCATTTGATGGAAGTGAATAAATTTTTAGTTTGTAACCTTAACATAAAAAACATATCATTATATTTAGGATATTGAGTTTATAATATAATCTTGATATAAGAATAATTTAAGGGGGTGGAGAAAGAAACAAAACAAAAATTCACGTTGATGAACATTACCTCTTCTTCAGGTCACTCCTTTTAGTTTGCACTAAAGGACTTACTTGGTTGGATTTATACCCAAATTTAGGATTCTAGGTTGAGAGGATGAAAGTTTAGAATATATTTATATAGGTATTGAAAGATAAAGATGGATTTATATGTGTGAAGAAGCTGGGAGAGTGAATATCCTTTTATAATGGAGGAGGAGTGTCATTCTTGTAAATACCAAAAGGTAAACACTATTGGGAGGTCTCCCTTACATCCTCTGCCTCCAGTAATGAAAAATGTTTTATAAAATATATTATATGGTTGAAATATTTACATAAAATGGGTTTGGGACATGTTTCTTGGTCATTTGGCCCCTTAAGTTAAAGTTTAGTCCTTTGGTAAACTTGTTTTTCTCTTAATTGTTGTAATTAATTTTAACTATTTTCACTAATAATTTTAGTCAAAAATTAAGTTAAACTTATTATAAATTATAAATTATTTTGATTCAAAATATGGAATCCATTTTTCCAAATTCCAATCATATAAGTGTTAGAAATTAATTTAAAATTAATCCCACAAGTGGGACGAAAAAACAGGTTTTTAAAGTGAAAATGTTCAAAATTTTAAAATGTTTTTATATACAATTTCTATGTGAAATTTATTATAATGGTCTAAATTGAATTTATTGATGTATAATGGAACTAATTTTACTTTAAAACTAATTTAGAATATAATTATAAGGATCAGGAACAGGAAAAACCGCTCCCAAAAAAATTATTAATAAAAAGTAAAAGAAACAAAAGAGGAAAAACATGGGGGTTAACAAAGACATGTTTACACATCACCACATGCATCTACATCCACCAACCCAAAACAAAATATTGGTGTTAAAAAGGACCATAAATAACTGACCTCCCCAAATAGCTCACTTGGAAAGTGCATCAGCAACCCGATTTGCCTCTCTATAAACATGAGTGACAACCAAACAAAACTGATCCACAAGCTTGAGACAGTCATCCCATACAGATAGAATTCTCTATGGAACATTTCTTGAATGATTTATAAGAATTTAAACTACCAAATTTGAATTAGATTATATCCATAAATCCTTCCAACCATGATAAGAATCATACCTGACAGCTTTAACCATTGCCCATAACTCAACGTCAATCGGAACACCATTTCCTAAAAAATGGTAGAAACGGCCTTTAACAAAGCCCCTATGAGTGCAGAAGATGACACCATAGCCTGAAGGTACCAGTGCACCTTAATACTCCTCATCAAAATTGATTTTCAAACACTAAGAGATCAGAGGTATCTACCTTATATAATTCATCATAAGAGGCTTCTTGCATCTACCAGAAACACCAAGGGTTTGAAAGACCACCAGATCTGGCACCAATAGAGCCCTCACAGTAGCCATAACACCAAGATGTATCTCCTGGATGCCAAAACATATTGGTGTGGTTCTATTCTCCAAAACCAGCATGTTCTGAGCCCTCCATATAAAGGAAATAAGTGTTGAAATAGCAGAAAGAAGCAGTAGCTTTACCTATGTACTACAATATGCTCGGTGAAGAGAATCTATGAGCTTCCTAAAACTATCCAAGATCAAATAACATCCAAAAACTCCCTAAAAGTAACTCCATAAACAAGATGAAGAGCTATAGAAGATAAACAGGTGATCAATAGTTTCATCCACAGCAAGGAAAAAAAACAGGTGCAAGAGAAAACCCTACTCGTTGAATCATCCTTTACAAAGGAAGCCTGCATTTCTATATCCTCCACATAAGCAAATAATGAGCAGGTATAATAAAATAAATATGAAACATTAACATCCAAGAAGGGACCACCAAGGAGTTATCACGCAAGGACCTATAATCCTCTTTAGTGGTGAAAATTCTAGTTAAACTGGGCAACTAGATCAGTGTTTCCATAGCATAGTAATTGTAACAATCTAATTCCAACTTAAGATGAACTAGAAGCAACCCCTGATAAGTGACATTATTATGAAATTCAGCAATGGATAGATCCTTAAAAGAAGAAGTGATCTCAATATCATCATTAATAACCTTCGATAACCAAATAGTCTTCCAATAATTCAATGAGGAATCTCTACAAACAATCCATTTTGAGGATTGTAAAAGACCAAAATAAGCATGTTTGATGGAGGTCCATATTGAAGAGGGGATATATAGAGAATACCCATTTAGCAATTTTTTCCCGAGTCTATTGCACAAAAATTATAGATAAAAATCACTAGATGTCAAGAGGGACCAAGTAAAATTTTTAATGAAAGATTCATTAAAAATCTTAAGGTCCTTGAGCCCCATGCCTCCCATGCCAACAATCCTAATACAATCACTCCAAGAAATTTTAACAAGATTTATTTCATTAACTGATCCAGTCCAAATAAAATTATTAATAAATCTTTGTAACTCTTTAATAAGAGATCTAGGCCATTTGTATAAAGAAAAAACATAGATACACATGGAGGTGACCACAAAATTAACAAGGAAGACATGTCCTTCCTGATACATAGATTTACCTTTCTAGGTTTCCGTTTGATTGATAATTTTGAGATAGATTTTTTTCAAGTAACACCTTTTAATTGTACCCCAAGAAAGGGGAACCCCAAGATAGTTAAAAGGTAAAGATCCTATATTTACCCCAAGCTTCTGTGCCACTCTGTTTTTCTTGGAAATGATAACCCATACCCCAAAAAACATAGAGGATTTCCCCCAACTGATAACTTGACCAGAAACCTCCTCATAATTCTCAAAAGCTACCTTAATGTATCATATGGTGACTCTATCAGCCTTCCCAAACATTAGAATTTCATCCACATATAGGAGATGTGAAGGCACAAAAAGAGCTCTTCCAACTTTCATTTGTTGATACAAACCAGCATGCACAAGATCAAAAAGACATATAATTAAGTAATCCTCCGCAATAGAAAAAATAATACCATATAGGGGATCTCCTTATCTCACCCCCCCCCCAAGAACACTTAAAAAACCTCTAGGAGATCCATTAATAAGAACAAAGAGAATAGAACTCTTAAGAATGTAGTTAATCGAGCTGATACAACAATTAGAAAACCCATGCATTCTCAACACCACAAAAATGAAACTCCATTTCATTGTATCAAAAGCCTTGTAAATATCAACCTTAAGATCCATATTATTATACCTTTCCTTTTTCCTCATAATATTAACACATTCAAAATCCTTATACAAGCAATTATGAATATTTATTCTAGGCACAAACCCAAATTGATTAGTAGAAATGAAGCCTTTAGCAATCCTCCCCAGTCTATTTTCCATTATTTTACTAATCACTTTTGGAATTGTATTCCCTATGGACACAGGTCTGAAATCATGTATATCAAGATCATTCTCCTTATTTGAAATCAAAGCAATAAAACTGGAATTGGCTCTAAAAGTAATGGAAGAATGATAAAAGAAATCTATAATAGCATTTACAAACTCAATGTGAATAATGTCCCAATAGATCATGAAAATTTTATTGGAGAAACCATATGGCCTTTCCACACTATCATCATTCATGGAAAAAATAGCTTTCCTAACTTCTTCCTCAGTGGGTACATGAAAAATAGTTTATTGAATGTATAATATATACTTTTAATTAAAATAATTTATCAAAATTGTTTTGTTTAATTTATTGATATAAAATATGTTTGTGCATAGAAAAATAGTTTTTTAGAAAATCAATTTCTTTATTTTAAAATAGTTCTTACTTTAATTTCTAATTAATTAGTTACCAAATAATTCATTTTATAAACATTCATAAACCATATTTTTATAATTTAGTTAATAATTTTTATACCCACCATTACAATGGCTTGGTGATAACTATAATAATATTTTAATAATATTATTAATAGTATATTGTAGTTCGGTAAAACTTGGTCTTGTGTGTAATGTAATATATTGAAGAAAGTCATTATTGCTTGTAATAAAATCTAACTCAGTGTTATGTGTAACACAAGCTAATCTTGGTGTTTCATGTAATTAAATCTAAACTTGGTGTTGTGTATAAAGTAATCTTAACTTGGTGTAGCATGCAATGCAATCCATCAAATAATTTTAATTTATTTGAAAGAGATTAATTCATAAAAACCCGAGGTGTTACATATATTCCTCCATTGGAATCTTGAAAAAAATCAATGGATCCCTACCTTTTTAGAAATTTAGTCTTCTTTATTTATTTCTATTTATTAAATATAGTTCGTCTCCCTTGTTAGGGGATGTATCTCCCACCATTACACCTTTTTTGGAATTTAAATTAAGGTGACATTTGTATAATTAAATTTTTTATTTTTTATTTTGTTAAGGTGGGAACCCACCCATTACACAAACTACTAATTAATTGTTGTTTTTAAATTCACAAAAATCCAATGTCTTCTCACCAATAACACCTTTATTTTATATATAAATATATAAATAAATAAATGTGTGTGTTTCTATTATTCACTCTTTTATTTAGTTACCACTCATATTACATTTCCCACACATCACTTTATTCTTTTATTTTTTTCATTTATTTTGGAAAAAACTGACATAGAACACTTTTCACTCACTCTACACAATACACAATAGAAAATAAACTCACACACTTTTCTATTCCTATTCTCTAAAAAAATAATGATATAATAATAATTATAGTAGTTATAAGGGTGGGGGTATAAAGGAAACAAATTGTAGACATGGAGACTCGAAACTAGGACCTCCTCGACACACTACCATAGGTATAGAAAGTGCAGAACTATCAATCCAATTTCAATTGCATGACAATCAAAAATCACAAAGGTGATATAACATAATAGTCATAGACATCCAACCTCCAACATGCACCCTTCAATATGAGCCCTAACCCAAACTACATAAACATTAATCATGATTCATATAACTAACAACATGTATACATAATCATAGAAAGTGGATAATAAAATGGCTCAATTAGGGTGTAAACAGTCAATCAATCAAACAATATCACACAAGGTGTCAACTAGGCATTCTCTTTATACATAGAAATTATATTCTCTAAAATCCCTTTTTAAAACCATTTATAACCTAAACATGATTTCAAGGGAAATCACACATAACACCAAAACACAATCAAAGTAACGTATTTTGAAATCATATTTTAAAATCACCTTTAAAACAAGGTAAATTCCAGAAAACACACAAACAACATCAAAGTATCTACATGCCTAAAAAAGGATTTATCCAAAACAACCAACCCAAGAGGTCACACACACCACTTTTCAAAACTTGTAAAACACTTTAAAACATAAACACCCCACTTTTTAATTATTAATTGGACCAAATCACCATGAACCAATCATTTTTCACATGGAAAACCATCAATGGAATTTCATAAAACACTTAAAATTCGCACACATCATTTTAAAATAAAAATACATTAAATCTCAAAATCCACCCATTTTTTCAAAGGAAAAAAACCAACAAAACTTGGAAAACCTTTGAAAAATATAACTAGATAGCATACACATTATTAATTTAATTGCATAGAACATTTAAAACACCAATAATACATGGAACTTTTTAATAAAAATAATCAGAATTCAATCACCCACCTCAAGTGGCATAACCATGTCGCCTTCAAAAGAAACCACCGAAATCTACCACTTAGGATGGATTAGAATCTTAAGAAACTAAAACCCAAAAAATATCAACCCTAGAAAACTAAAATTGGATAACTATGAACATTAGTGTTAGGTAATATGGGAGAAATTAGAAGAAAAATATAAGAGAAGGAAGGAAGAAACCTTACCCTTCAACCCTGATGAGATCCCACCAGGAAATCACCAAGAATCTACATAAAGGGGTTTGGAAGGTGAGGAGAATACCTTGGGAAGTTCCAAGGTTGAATTTGTAGAAATGAGGGAGTGTGGGGAAGAAACCCCAAATAAAAACAAATATAAATGACTAAAATTCACAAACTTGAGTAGGTAACATAATTTACTCACATGTGTTACCAAACCATACGATGAACATACAGTTTCCACTATCAAAAAACTAAATATGGAACATGGCCCCAACTATAAGTTTTCTCAAAACATGAAACTAACCATAAAACCATGTAAAGGTTCAAAAAACATCAAAATTTCACCCTGAGACACTAATAACTCAAGGGAGAAATTAACTATATAAATATAAGCAAGAAAATGGAATTTCAGGGTGTTATAATCCTTTAAACATCCATTTATTGGATTAATATTATTTTTAATTTCAATCAAGGATCAATCATTTCTATGTGCCTCTTATATCTTCCTGGCTAATTCCAGCTGATCATTCCATATGATTAATCATTCTTTACACACATAATCAATCTTCCTTTTGTATACAAGTTTTATATTCTTCTTCTTCTTCATGACTGTAAGATTAAACCCACATGTATAAGTATTCGTTATTTATTCTAAGCCTATCTTCTATTAATGTTTCCTCCTCCACTAAAGATCTCTTTCTATTTCCTTCACTTCTCACCACGTTTCTTGGCTTGTGAAACCACTAAGGTATTCTTCATTGTTTTTACTTTTATCATCCATATGAATCACATCACCCTTTCTCATTTGAGGTGAGTCATTCATTGAGCGTACATTCTTCTTATTCACAATCGGATTAACTTCTCTCTTTTTTGTATAGTTTTTTCAAGTGGGTTTTTGTGAGTGTAACCTAGTAGGTTATTATTGTATCATTCATTGTGATCCATGTTTTTCCTCCAAAATATTAAACTTATTTTCCATCTTAATGGGTTTATTTCTAGGATAATCACTTTTCTTATATGCCATGGGAATTGAGGACCTCCTTATGGATTCTTTTGCTTTTTTCACATTATTACAGCTACACCGCCTGGCCATATGACCACACTTAGTATAAATAAAACATATCCCAAGAAATTTATACCTTATGCAGTCATTTCTTGTTTGGGATATTGATACAATAGTTTTCCTTTCACTGTAGGCTTTTAGACACATACACATTTTGTGTCCCATTTTCCCATAGTAGTATCATTTTATTTCTACCTTCTTTTGAGAGTTATTTCATTCAAATTTTGTGGGTACATTTTTTTATAATTAGCAGAACTATTTTGTTTATATTTAGAATCCATATTTAATTTTTTACATAGAGTACTTATTGAGGCCAATATAGAGAGAATATTTACCTTCTATTTTCCCTTTAAGGAATTAAGCTTCATCTTGAGCTCCTTGATCATGTCATACTTTTCTTTTATTTTTGCAACCATCTTATTCAAACTAGAGTTATCTTAATTTATTGATTTCCTCACCTCTTTGAGAAGTGTCTTGAGAAGGATTACACTTGCTTTAAATTTCTTCTATGTAACCATTTTATTTCTGATATCATTTAATATTTATTCAAAAATATCACTCTATTATTTCATTTTAGAACCTATCTTATTTATGTCAACATTTAAGGACACCTCTACTCTTTTCATACTCTTTTTATCTATGCATAGTCCACTTCCTACATGATCTCCCATTGATCCATCATTTCTTAGAGTGAATAGATCTTTTTTTAGTCTTGGAATACACTTCCTCTAAATTAATGACTATAAATCATTGAAACTTCTTCTTTATCATATTTCTCATCATAAACAAGTAGTTCATATTCATCACTAAATACTACAAAGTTTTTCCTTCCATTAGAGTCATAATCAAAGGGATCCATGATCATCCTTCCATTATATATAGTATCTTGTTCATCAGGTTTCTCAATATTCTAATTTTATTCTTCAACCTTGTCATTTAAACTTTCAATAATCTTGTCTTTTTCTTCAATATTTAGTTTTAAATCCACTACTTCATTTGAGTTCACATGACTAAATTATTAATCTGTTAACTCTTTTTTAATTCATTCCATCTATGCTTCAAGATAATTCACATATTCAGTGGTTTCTTTCCATAATCTACCCATCTTTTGATTCTTCGATCATTGGATATCTAATTCTTTAAGATCACCTTTATGATATACTTGGAGATTAATAACTCTCTATTATTCTATCTTATCTTGAAAATTTAGTTATTTATTCTCTTGGTCTTTCATCTTTCCCTTTCTAGATGAATAACCCATAACAAGTGAAAACAATTATTCAAGATATCCTGAAGTTTTTTGAACACATAACTTTCACTCTAATACTACTTGTTACAACCAAATATACCTTGAGAGTGGGGGTGAATCTGGGTAGTGGTCAAATTAACATTTTTCTTTAAACCACTTATCTTTATTTATGATATTGTTCTCATATTGGTAAGAAATTTATTCAACCTATTGCCCTTGTAAGTGAAATCACCAAAACAAACATAAATATACAGTAAAGTATTGAATTCACAGAACACAAGAATTTTACTTGGTTCACCATAAATAGATACATCCAAGGAGCTCACACCGATAATGTTTAAATATGCTAGAATCCACTAATCATCACTTGTTCTGTGGATATAATTTTTTGAGCATGGTTACTCTGTGTTAGGATCACTTCCTTTATAATCTTTTGGGTTCGATCACTCCTCGCCCAAGGTACACTACCTCTGCTTCACTTACATGCACTACTTTGGTGAAGGATCTTTACCAATTTATAGAATTGTAGGTCTCTTAAATATATATGGATCATTACAGTCAATATATTTTAGAATGAGACTTTTCTTGCATCATAACACCTGATTTGATGCTTTTTTACACTTCTTTTTCTACTATGCACTTCTTCTTTTATACTAGATGAGATTAATTCCACAATAAAAGAGTTAATTACTTTTCTTCCACAAAACTATCACAATAGAACTTCTTATTCAAATGGGGATAATTCCATGACGAAATTATCATGTTTTTTTCCTTTTATTCAACTCCCATATGTGAAACATTAAGACTCCTTTTGAATCTCTCTCTTTCTCTCTCTCTATATCTCTATATCTTCTTCATCTAAAATGGATTTTCCCAAGATTTTATATTGTACTCCTTGATCGCCTGAATACCCACTGGATGAATTCTTATGAAAATACCTACCTAAATATGCCTTGCATGAAGTAACCACACAGTAAATTGTTCATTACATACTCACCTTGTAGACCGTATACCCTCCTTTGTGGATCATGTACTATGATTTTGAAAAACTCAATTTAAAACTACCTTTTCAAATTGAACTCAAAGAATCCTCCTCTATGGGCATAACTTTGTAGAATTTACCTCGTTTTCGCCTCAGTCATGTACTGGACCTCACAAAATTGAATTCACAAAACTGGTCCCTATGAAATCCCCACCTTATAAACATTTTTCCTTTATTGATATTTAAAATAATCTATGTATTTTTCTTAAGTTATAATAAATACTTAATAAAAGTATTAGTCTCTTATTTATAGGAAAATATCTCCATATATTTCACTAATACCCAAAATTACTATTCAACCCTTATGTAAATATACTCTATGGACTTACCTTGCACCTTCTAACCACGTACTTGAATCCACATTCCAACCACATACTTGACACTATTCTGATGTCATGTACTCACCACTACTTCATCATTGCTTACTCCAACTTTCTAGATCACATATTGTCTTTCAAACTAAAAGCTTTCCTTCCACATATCCATGAACTCTCTTCTTCCTCATAGTCACGGACTCCCTCTTTCCTCATAACTGCATAATATCCTTTTTCCTTTCGACCGCAAACTCCTTGAACCACAAACTCTACTATGTGGGATACATACTTGAACATGTATTCTTCCTTCCTTATCCTTGAAAACTTATTGGAACTTCACAAAACTTCTTAAAAACTCATACTTTTCATGTCTAAAAATTTGGAAAACACTGAAAAATGATACCATTTTATTTTCCTATTTCATGCTTCCAAATTTTCAAAGAATGTCATAGCCTTCCAAATATTTAGTATTTTATTCTCTAAAAAACTTCACATATTTAACAATTACTTCTTATATTTCAATTAAAATATTTAACACAATCTTTACTACTATTCTGGATAAATATAGAGCTTCCCCTTTATCTATCCACACCAGTTAGATATGCAATTAACTTCCCAAACCACAAACCAAGTTCTTGTTCTATAAAGATATCTAGGATATCTTTTCATTTCTTCAAAATTATTTAATGGGATCTAATGATTAACAACATACCCATTATTGATAACAAATATAACACCAAACACCTTTGATTCCTATTTTATCCCTGAAGATATTCGTGTTTTCCTGATGATTGATTGTAGGGGCTTGAGTCTTGAGCAATAATTTATGTCAGGTTTACTATTTCTGAATATTTTCCAATGGGTTTGTTCATATAACCAGAAACACCCAACAATTCTTTGTCCATGGATACCTACTTTCTAAAGGTAGGTGATCGTTGGTAAATTTGGACAAAAATACTTAATAAATCACACTGGTCGAGAGGATGGGAGTTCAAGATCATCACATACTTTGGGGGGGAATTGTTTCCTACTTCAGGATTCTCTTATATATTTAAGATGTGTTTTTTAATCCTTAATTAATTAAAATGCATGATGTAGGTCACCCATAAATTAATAATAAATTATTAGCATGTATAGGACTTAGAATCATCTGTATGCATCTGAGGCTCTTCATCAATGGAGATATTTGTATGCATCTGAGGTTCTCTATTGATGGTATCCTCTTATGCACTAATTATATATTATTTGGTCATTATTACGGTGATGTTGGTTTTTTATCCACATAGTGGGGAAATCTAGACTATAACATCATCTAGGGATATGGGAGTTATTTTAATGTTGGTATTGAACCCATGTGATGTGATTCCTACATATCCTTATAAAAG
The DNA here is from genome assembly GCA_963277665.1 of Viscum album. Lineage (NCBI taxonomy): Eukaryota > Viridiplantae > Streptophyta > Magnoliopsida > Santalales > Viscaceae > Viscum > Viscum album. The sequence goes on along the minus strand of OY728163.1, from coordinate 378,930,679 downwards.
GAATCAAAACCCATATAGTTTGGTTCCACTTAATGAGCCACATCATACCTTTTAAGTTCATGTGATAAGGACCAAACCATGTAGTTTAATTTAATATAACAAGGACTTCTAGGTGGAATATTACTAGTTAAAGTTTGGTGTGGGACTTATGTTGAGGTAGCCCAAGGAACCTTGAAGGGATATGAATTATTGTGTTAAATTAGACCCTACTAGGAATGTGGCCCAGAGAGAGAGCAGGGTTGATTTGGGGTGTTGGGTTTGAACCTCAAAGAGGCTTCCTACATATCCCATTTGGATGGGAATCAAATCCCACATAGTTTAGTGATGAGGACCCACACCTATGGAGGCGCTTGAAGGTTTTTCTCATAGGGGATTATGACCCTTTAAGAGGATTAAGTTAGGGATTAATTTTGAAGAGGATTACCTGATGAATGGGGGTTATTATTGGGGATTACTCTTGATAAGGATGCCCATATATTAACTTGGATTGTCGCTTAATCTGTAGGAGGATTCCCATGGAGGTGAAAAGGTTAAGGATTATACCAAGTAGGATGCCTTGATTTGGTTGGGGATTACACTTGGGATGATGCCCATAATTTTTGGTATCATGTGGATTTTATGACCACTGTCAAAATATAAGCCCATGTGATTCATGCTCGGTGTGAGAAACAATAGGAAATATAAGATCTAAGAAACCACATGATTACCTTTTCTCTAAGGTTGGATACATCGCCTTAAGGACACACGTCTATAGAGGCACTCTGAAGGAAGGAAAGAGGAAGATTCAAAGGGTGATTCTCTACCAAAACATGCATTCTATGGTGTATATGTTGTGATCATGGATATCCTCAGTGTCCACATGAGTCGGTATGAGTCATTCTTGAATGTGATGGATGAGGAAGAATCAGGAGATTCAGAAAACTACACTTCTCCTCCTCTACTGGTGGAAGAGGCTAAGGGTACGGGAGAGAGAGGATAGGACTCTGGCGCCCATCCCTTCTCTGACCTAGTATCCAATGGGTTGAGGAGGAGAAAGAGTGAAACTTCCCACAAGAAAGGCTAGGGTATTACTCTGGGAGGGATGCCTTAAAATTGGTCTCATGTCAGGGGAGGAGGATTTCATTCCATGTCAAAAGGAAACTCAAGCATTATCCTTTTCCTCCCACTTAGAATCAGAGGCTCTAGGTCTTACAGATGAAAAGGGTAGGACATGGTCCTCACCCTAGTGCCCAAGATAAGGAACTTACCAACATTGTTCCTAGGGATGGGTTCCTCATGACTGTGGGAATAAAAATCCACACGCACCCAATGGATCCTAACTAAATGGTAGGACAAGTGTGGGAAACCTCTAACCATAGGAATACAAATCCAAATGGGATACATGTTGGTGTGCCTTTCTCCATGGTCTTGAGAGTTTGAAGGCTTTGGTGGAGGTTTCAACTTGGTCCCTTTTTGAAAAGGTAACCAAAGAAATATGATCCCTATCATTAGTGGATTTGAAGAGGGCTCAAAGAGGGGCTCATGTAGGTCCTAGCTTAGAGGGTAGAGTTGCCTCACGCAAGTCCTTGTAGGAACTGTAAATGCTTTGCACAGGGGGGATAAGCCTACACAATATGGGTATGCCTTGGTCTATTGAACACCTGGGAAAAAATACTTGGTTGAGGATTTATCCTAGGCACCACGAGTCTCCTCAAGTATCCTTGGATGGGTCTCGCGTGGTTCCCTGATTAGGGAGAGGGGCCTCGCGTAGGTGGTTGTTCACTAGGGGATAAAGGGTCCTCATGTTGGTGTCTTATGTTTTGGACCCTGAAGGGACTTTTATCTCACGTATCCCCATTAATCCCTTCTAATCTTGGGTTTTGGAGATCTACCTAAAGAATTTTTGGAGACCTGGGCGAAGGGGACATGTGGCCAAAGCTTGGGGGCTTCTTCTGATTTTACAGTTATTCAAATGAGGAGTCCAAGGGTCCTATTTATAGGAAAATAGGGGACCCTAGTAAAAGGAGGTTGTCTATGTAGGTCCATGGCATAGATTCTTTTCATAGGTCCTTGGATCATGTGCTTAGCGCAAGTCCATGATGTATATCCATGGATCAAGTGCTTAGAGAAGGTCCATAGATTAGGTTCTTAGTGTCAGTCCTTGGTGTAGGTTCATGGCATAGATCCTTTCCATGGGTCTGTGGTTTAGGTTCTTCTCATAGGTCCTTGTCACATGTTCATGGAATAGGTGCTTGGCATAGGTCCTTGGTGCAAGTACTTGGCATAGGTACCCCATGCAGGTGTCTTGTTAACTTTTCAATCTTGGTCAAGGAAATTTTCATTTGAGACACATGGAATTCCAATCTTCTCCATCTAAAATAAAGATGTATTTCTACTAAAAATCAATATTTGGTGTCTAAGTGAGTTTCACATCATTAATTCTATGGAAAATTGCATGGAACACATTTCACAGTGTCAACAAAAGACCCCCCTAGAATTGGATTCATTTAGAATGAAAAGAATTTAGTTCTAAGGTAATAGTAGGGAACTTCTATGCTCTCCAAAATCATTTGGTGGTATTTGGAGGTACCACAAGTGTGGTAGGATGCTCTAATTTGTTTCCTAAGACATGGGGCCTAGCGAATGTAATTTCACTTTTTCTAGGTTCATATGGAAAATCCTATAAACATTGTGTCTTTTATGTCATAGCCCTAATTTTTTCCTAAGTCCAATATAATGAAGACTTAGTAGGCAATAATTGTATTTTTCTTAGACTTCATATTGTGGGTTTTTAGGCACAAAAGTTTTGTGCCTATTTCTTTTTCATTGTTTGATTTTTTACTAAACCACACAAAGTGTAGGTCCAGCGAGCTAAAACTCAACTTTTTTCCAGAGTGCCCTTTGTGGGTTTTCAATATAGAGATTATTGTCTCTACTTTTTTGGGATGTTTAAAGTTGTGGAATTTAGACTAATGAGACTGGTGTTTTAGGTAAAACATATTTGACCATAAGTTTTGGAATTATGACCCAAACAAGTCTTGTGGGCTGAGAATTTCCTGACATTCTTTAGATACCTGATGGGGAATCTTGAGCCACAATTTAGTGGACTAATGGTTGACAAACCCACTTTGTAGACTAATTTATGAAAGTCAACTAGGGTGTGTTACAATATAGTTAATAGTGTCATCCTTTTTCTAAAAACCCCATTTTGTGGGATACTTTATGCAAAGCCATCTGGATGGTGTTACAACATAGTCGGGAAAAGAAGTTCTCAGGAATTATGACATTATATTACTGATGGATGAATGTATTTTATAGAGATTTAGATTTCTCAAGACCATAATGGGTGGTTTTTACCAAGGAGAAATGTCTGATAATGAAGAGATCATCTGTATTGGCACTAGATTGGAATGGGAAACTGCTCCTATATAAATTTAGATTGTGCGGAGGAGGGTACATTTGGTTAAATGAACAATGTTAGGGGGAGGTCCCTCTCTAGAAAGGGTTGAAGTATCATGTTATTTAATTTCATGTGACCAGTACATTGACCATGTAGTTTAACATCTTACATCAAGGATGTTGTTATACAGTTTAACATCTTGTAACTAGGATGTGTTGTGCAATTTAAATTCATACAACAAGAACATTATGATATGAATTTTAAAGTTGTACAACAAGTACATGATGGGGTTATAATTTAAGGTCTTTACCTTTTACCAAAAGGTTAATGATTATGCCATTCTTGGAAATATGTAATGGAATGTACCATCATATTTAGGTTTAAGAAAGGGAATATTGTAAGTAGTGATTTGGGGATCTCTGGATCCTAAGAGTGGTATGGGGAAAATAAAGGCTTAAGGAAATAGAGTAGGTATCTCCTAAGGATAAAGTTACCACTGATTGAAAACCCCGTTTTGTGAGCTATTTTATGCAAATCCAATTGGGGTGTGTTATATAATAATCAATAATGGAATCCTTTGGCCGAAAAAACCCATTTTGTGGGCTGTTTTATGAAAATCTAGCTGGGGTGTATTACAGCATAGTCAGAAAAATAAGTTATTAGGAATTATGACATTCTATTTATAAAATTCGATATAAGTTTATAGATATTAAGATTCTCCTGGGCATAGAGTTTGGTTTATGGAAGGAAAGTATCTAAATGTGGAGGGATTTTAAGTCATAATGACCCAAGAATTAGAGGATAAGAGGTTCCTAAAGTGGGTCTAGCCCAGGCATAGGGAATATGGTGTCTGTAGTTTTGGTTCATGCGACTAGGATCATAATATTATGGAAATGATAGGTGATATATATCTTATCGAGCTAAGGTTATTCTTGCATACTTCATACATTAAGGAGAAAGTTATAAACCATAGTCTTGGAACTTTTTATATCAAGAGAAAGGATATGGGACAAATATGTGAGGAATGACCATAGACTTCTTTGAATCATGAGTCCTAACATAATGTTTTCAAATCTTACGAGGATGAGAGAGGCTTCTCTCAAGGGTGAAGTTACCACTAGTCAAAAAACCCGTTTTGTGGGTTGTTTTATACAAAGTTGACTGGGGTGTATTATAGAATAGTCAAATAGAGGCATCCTTTGGCCGAAAATCCCATTTTGTGGTCTACTTTATACAAATACAACTAGGGCATGTTACAACATAGTCAGGAAAAATAAATCTCAAGTATCATACATTCTGCCACTATAAGATAAAGAAAGATTATGAAGATCTGAAAGTGTTCAATATTAAGAGTATGATGTGCATAAGGGGTATGTATGATCAACAAGGAAGAGTTTGGACTAATATTGAACATGATTATGGATTCCCTCGCATAGATCTGACTCATATGTAGAATGGGGACACCTCTGTTTCCTTGGTGGACCCCTTGATGAGGGGATCCTAATTAAAAGCTCCTACATAGATATTTGTTTTTATGTGAAAGAGGGGAATTTTTCTTTAACCTATGGTTGGGACTATGACTTAAGGCCTAGTAGTCACTACATATCTCAATGGTATGAGAATCAAGCCACATGCATTTATAAGAATAAAGGCCCCCCATGCTGACTAAATTCATGTGTAGAGGACATGGGGGTTTTTTGGTATGGGTTTATGCATAGGGTGAGAACTCATATTGGATCCCCTCATATAGATCAGACTCGTACATGGGAGAGTGGGTGAATTTCCTTTATTGTACTACATCTGTGACGAGGATTGAATATTTGGGTGTCACTACCTATCTCATTGGAATGATAATCAAGCCACATGTAGTTATTGAGTTACCATGTAGTTTAATGTCATGCGGTGAGGATAAAGATGAACTAAAGTGAAAAGGGGTATTGTGGCTAAACTAGGGAATAAGTACCAAGCATCACTTCATATCTTTTCAGGGCAAGAATCAAGTCACATGTAGTTATTAGAAGGTCCCCTATGTAGGTATGATCCGTACACAAGAAAATAAAGGGATTTGATAACGTTGAATGAGAGGGATGTTAACCATGTAGTTTAATGTCATGCGGTGAGGATGAAGGGTGTATTATAGTTTTAAGTCATACGAATCAGACCTTATTTTGTGCAGTTTATCATTGTGTGACAAGGAATATGATATCACACAATTTCACATCATGTGGTGCATACATGATTTCATGCCTTTTAAGGTCATGTGATAAATAACAACTAAACAGTTTAACATCTTGTCATTTGGACATGGCACATGTGATTATATGAAGTATTTATTCAGGAACATTACATTAGTCGACATCGTAATGATATATCCATCCATTGAGATCAAGGAATAAGCTTCATTGTAATAGACCTCAAGTATGGAGTAAGGTCCTTCCCACTTCGATTCGAGATTTGAAGGCTTCCTTCTTTATATCATTGGAGTTATGAAGACCAATACTAATTCTACTTGGAGGAATGAATGGAGTCGTACCTTCTGGATAAAGGCCCACGCTATCCTATTTTGATATAATTCCAAGCAATTCAAGGTATGAAACATTTTTTCATCGAGCCACTTCAGTTCATCTAGTCATTTCTAGGATTGCTCTTCCATGGATAACTGGTCATAGATGGAAACATAGAGAGATGGAAACTAGACCTCGATGGGCAGGATTGCATCTGTTTTGTATACCAGTGAGTATGGGGTCACCCGCATGGCAGTATAGGTCATAGTCTGGTAAGATCATAAGGCATGCAAGAACTTTTCATGAAAGGACTTTCTATCTTTATTCACCATCTTCTAAAGTATGTTTTACAGGGTATTTTTGAAGGACTCTATATGTACATTATCCACTTCATGATAGCAGGATGAATGGTTTGATTTGATATTATACTCTTGGTATAGCCTTCCCACTTTAGTAGAGTAGAATTTGGTGTTGTTTTCCATTAGTATTATATGAGGGACACCAAATCTAGTAATGATGTTGGATTTTATAAAGATAATGATTCTTTTGGACCCAACTTCTTTGAGGGGTATTTCCTTAGCCCATTTGGAAAAGAAATCAATAGTAGTTAAGATGTATTTGAACTTCTTGGTCGCAGATGGAGGGTAAGGCCCCACAATATCCATCCCCCATATAGAAAACGGCTAGGTGTATTTGGATGTATGTAGCAACTCTAAGGTTAATGGATGAAGTTGGCATGCACTTTGAAGGAATGACATTTCTTGGTGAATTTTGTGCAATCTTGCCTTATTGAAGGTCAAAGGTATCCAAGTCTTCAAATTTGATCAAAAATTATATACCCTGACTGGTGGGCACTGTAAGCTCTTGCATGTACTTATCCCATAATATCCATGGTATCTTCTCTATCAATACATATGAGAAGTAATCCATCAAATCCTCATTTATAGAGGACAAATTGGTGATTTGGGCCATCATAAAGAGTTAAATTGAATACCCACTGCTAGATTTGCTCCTTCCTAGCTCTGTCCAATGGAAGTACTCCATTTTATAGGTATTCCATGATTAACATCATCCATACCATGGTAAGACCACATGACTTAGGGATAGGGTTGACTTTTTTATCTCCTCTATTCTGGCTTGAGAAAAAAGTGAGACTATTTAGTGATGGACAATGATGATGATTGTTTCATCCCAATTTGGATCTACCGGAGTCATAGATGCATTCTCCAATGCATCAACCTGGGTGTTTTGTGATTATGGAACGTGAGTAAATGTTGGTTCTAAGGATAATTCTACCATTAAGCCTTGTACATGGTCAAATAGGGGGATCAACTCTTCTTTTCTGATGGCGTAATCCCTATTGATATGTTGATTACTAACTATGAATCACCTCTAACCTCCAAGTGGTTCATTGGTATTTAGAGTTCTAGTTTAAAACCTATAAGGAGGGTCTGATATTTAGCCTCATCATTGGTATAACCTTCTAACAATAGAAATAAGTGAGGTAGAGCATCTTTCGTGGGAGAAATGAGCACAATCTCTAACCCAACTTTTTTGAGTTTAGATTCTTCCATTTTATTCCCTGTTGGGATCCTAGATGAGCCATCAAAATACATTTACCATGTTTGGGGGATCCTTGAATGGAGAATATCTCTTCATCTAGCACTTCAGTATTTAATGACATTACTTCTGCAGATGGGTGTTCTACCAAAAAATCTATCAAGGCCTGACCTTTCACTTATTTTTGAGGCACAAATTGTATGTCAAATTGTTGTAGAATAACTACCCACCATAACAGAAATCTTGTAAAAGTAGGAAAACTGAGGATATATTTGATTTGGTTATTATGAGAAACCAATTGGACCTAATGGTGTTGTAGGCAGTGCCTAATTTTATGGACTACGAAGATTAATGCTAGGTAGATCTTCTCAATATCTAAATAGTTATTTTCAGTATTGACCATGGTTTGACTGAGGTAATATAGGCTATTTTCATTCCTAAAATAATTATTTTATGCCAGAAAGGCACCTAACAATCACTCTAGGGTTGTCACATGTAGGATGAGTGGTTTCCCTTAAACAGGTGGAATTAATACTGATGGACTCTAAATGTATTTCTTGAGGGTGTCAAATGACTTCTGGTAGTCACTGGTCCACTGATATATGACCCCCTTCTTCATCAGTCTTTTGAAGGGAAAACACTTGCTTGCAAGGTTGGATATGAAGAACCGGATGTAGGCCAAGTGTCATTATATTCCTCTCAATTATTTAAGGTTTCTAGGAGTTTACATTCTAAGGATAACCATTGTTTTCTCAGGGCCAACTTCTATGTCACGATGGCATATAGCTAAGCTGAGAGACTTCTCTGAGGTTACCCCAAAAACACATTTTAAGGGGTTCATATTTAGGATATGTTGTCTTATATTGTTGAATATTGTCTCCAGGTTAGATATGAGGTCAAAACATTTTCAGTATTTGACCACCAAATCATCAACATAACATTTTAAAAACTTCCCTAAGAAGGGTTTGAAGATGCGATGTATGGCACGTTGGTATGTGGCACCAACATTCTTCAATTCGAAGGGAATTATCTGATAGAAGAATACTCCCTAGGGGGATCTAAAGGTAGTGCCTTCTTCATCTTCTGGGTCTATCTAGATTTGGTTGTAACCTGAATAACCATCCATGAAAGAGAGGTCTTGATAACTCGTTGTTGTATCAATTAGGAGTTTTATAATTGGAACTGAGAATTCATATTTAAGACAGTGCTGATTGAGATCTCTAAAATCAATGCATACATGATTTGCCTATTTTTATTCTTCATAGGGATGATGTTTGATATCCATTTTGTATATTGTACCTCTCAGATGAAGTTGACCTTGATGATTTTGTCCACTTCAGCCTCAATTTTAGAGGCATGAATCGGGCGTGTTCTTTTGGCTGCCTGCTTGTACCCTTGATGGTCTTCTTGAAATCCTAAGTGATGAGTATCCACTTTAGGGTCAAGGCTTGTCATTTCTGTGTAATTTTATTCAAACACGTCCTTGTGTTATTTTAAGAAGAAAATATACACTTCCTGATCTTTGGGAGTCATGGATGCACTAATCAAAGTGGGTCATGGATCTTCTTTTTTACTTAGATTTATCTCCTTAAGCTCTTCAATAGTGGTGGAAACTCCATCCTCAAATGATGGTGGGGCATCCTTGAGGGCTTCCTCTTTTTCCTCTTCCTCATGCTTTACCTATTTTGTCTCTACCTGGGAAGTAGGTGATGAACCAAGTTCTTTGGAGGGAGGAGGGAAGTGTACATTTGAAAATTTGGAATATAAAACAATCATTTATGGATTAATCAATGGCACAAGGCCTTTTTGGAGCTATGAAGGGGGAAAAGGGGGCTGAGAATGAGCCTCTTCATTTTCCCCTATTGTCATGACAACTTCTTTCAACCCAGATGATTAAATCAAGATTTGTTGAATCTCGGGGGATGGGATGAAGAAATTTTCATACAGGATTTCATTATTACTAAGAGAGCTGACATCTTCTCCAATGTTATCTAACTCAGTTTTCATAATCGACATTACTAAAGTTATTGAATGTGTGCTAGCATTTGGACCCACCTTTTCAATTTGGTTGATGGGGAGCACGTACTCTACACTAATTTTCTTGAAGGTATTGGCCTGAATCATCTCTATACCATTTGGGTCATTGATCTAAGTGACATTATCAGTCATGGACTATTTTCCTTCCTTATGGTAGAATCTTGCATCAATGTGCTATGACTCACATGATTTGAATGGGGATTTTTCACCGTACAATGTCCCAATTTGTCCATTAATGCAATATTTGATACATTGGTGGTATGATTAGGGGATGGATATATAATGATGTAGCCAAGGTATTCCCAGTATGATGTTGAAGTGTGTATTTTTCTAAACAACCATGAATTCTAAATCATACACAAGATCCCTGAACTAAGTCCTAAGTTTGATTTTACTGAGAGGATTTTTCTCATTCTTATCATAACCCTATAAAATTAGGGTAGAGGGGGGAAATGATATTCATTGATTCCTAGTTGATAGAGCATTCATATTGGAATGAGGTTGACTCTTTATCCATTGTCAATGAAGGCTCATCGAATATCAACATCATTTATCCTTCCATATATATAAAAGGGTCTCATGTGCCCCTATATGGTGGCTTCCTCATCCTGGTCAGTGAAAGAGATGATTTTGTGGTGTTTTGCAGGACCATTCACTACACGATATACCTCAACAACTACAACCTCGTTCTTGAACTCCTGAGGGATTTATAAGGCCTTGATAAGTGCTTCCTAGATATATTTTGATAGACTCAGGGCATCCAGGATTGATAACTTGGTACCAAGGATAATTTCTTCAAAACATCATATTTATGGTCTAAAGGTCTGCACTTTCCAACATGGGGATGTTCTTCTATAGGTGATTTAGGGGCTGATGTTCCTGATGTAGATGGATTGTCCCTCAGAATATAAGCTAAAGGCACTTACTCTCTTGGTGGATTAGATCGGTTAGATCTACCTATGCATTGAAGTTGATTAGGCGGTGACATATCCTCTAACTAATCTTCTAGGATGATCATTTTAGAGAAATCCATATCATGTGAGGGGAAACCTCCTTATTCTTACTAAGATCACTAGATATCTATCCCATGATTTTTGGCTGCGTGTACAGTTCAAGAGGAAGTGTGATTAAAGTAGTTATTCCTGGCACAATTGTGTCCTCCCCTGTATCCTCGATTTAGATGGCCTCTTCCCCTAGTTTCCTAATCAAATGTGGTGGAATCCAAGTTCATAATCACACTCATAATTTTATAAGGGGTTCATTAAGTGAATAATGTTAATTGAACCGAAGATCAACTCCTCATATTATGGAGATTTCATCTGATGGGTGGAACCTTGTTGTGTCATTTGGAGGGGTGGGGCCTGTTCTTTTGGGACTGTCGGCATGAAGTTTGCTAAGTTCAAGGATAACTTTGTCCTTTAAATGAGTACACATTCTTGTGTTTTCTTCTTACCCTTATGTCCATGTCACTTTTTGGAGTATTGGATTTTAAAGTGATGAGTTATCCATGAAGTTTTTTTTGTTGTATCGAGAGCGGTCAGAGGCACAGTCAACTATTTAAACTACGCTCAGAGGATAACATGAGTTTTTTTTATTGTTTTTCTGACCATCTAGTCACTGAAATTTCACGTACCCTTACTATTAACTTCCTTATATTCGTTCTCTTACTTCAGTTTGGTGGTAGAGACAAATTCTACCTAAGCATGCAAATTTTTCAGTATCACTTTCCCAAAGTCTACTATTTTTTATAGGAGATATTTTAAAACAAAACACTTCTAGATGTTGTACCCCAGTACTTGATGTAAGGGGAAATAATTTGGGAGATCTTCATAAGCCTATTTGTTGGGATTCCTGGTATTTGGAAACTTTATCATGTTTTTTTCCAATGCCAATATTAATTAGTCAGGGACTTGATCATTTAAAAAAGAATAGACCTTGTTTTTCATCTCCTCAAACTATTTTCACCTCAGATTTTTTTTATCATCTTGAGGGGTGGGCATTATTGCTGACACTCAAGAGATGAAGCTTTACAATATGGTGTAGACCTTGGAGAAGGATTGGGTATAGGGTCCTTCTTAATTTTAATTGTAGCAGCCTCTACTTTTCATGTTCTCCTTCCCTAAGTCGATGGAATTACTCGGAACTTAGCCTTAGTCTCTTTAATAGAGTCCTCTAATTTTTGAGCAATTTCAAAGAGGTCCCAAAACCCTCATGTATATTTCATAGGAATTAATGGTGTCTTCAACTTGTAATGAAGATTTTATATATATATGGGAAGAAATTATTATTTAGGAAGTTATAGGTTTAAGGAGTATGTTAATCCTTTCCATCGAGCAATGAAAATCTGAGACCCTTTCATTCTCCCGTTGTTTGCAGTTTGTGAGATCAAAGAATTTTTTTTTTTGTAGAGTTGAGATAAACTAAAATAGAAACATCTAAAAAAGGTCTTCCCACCCTATAATTGACCAAGCCTGCAAACCCATGCACCATACAAAGGCTAAAACCTACAATGATTGCACAAAACACATGATCTTCACTAAATCATATTGTTCAGGGGTCCCCATTATGGGATCACAGCAAGAGATGAAATGCATCAAGTGTTGTTTCGGGTCTCCTGAGCCATTAAAAATGGGAAATATTAGATTCCCAAAGTTTGGTGGGGGAGGGTTCGGATCTACCCATTCAAGGTAAGGCTTATTTTCTAGTTGTATTGGTTCTATTCATTCTTCCATGGCTTCTAATTGAGTTGTGAGTGACTCTATATCATTCATAGTCCCTCAAGGAATGTATGGTTGGGTCGGAGCTTGGGAAAGTGCAGCAACAGGTAGGTCCATAGGTGGTGGTACTACTGGTATCTATCATGGGTAGCCCATGGGGGAAGGCTTATAAGGATGTGTTTGGACCTGTTCTTGTTGTGAACCTAATAGAGGAAATTCCTGATCCACTTCTATAGAATCCAAGCATATTGGTGGTTTACATTCTATGTTTATTGGGCATTCCATATCAAATTTGATTGCTACAATGAACCCTATTTTTCGAGGTATCCCTACTTGGGGTGTGAGTTGAGGATCTTCTTGTAGAGTATATCTAGTATGAAGGATGCCTAAAATTAGTTGTGCATTGTGTCTCCTAAATTATTTCATTTTTTCCTCTTGTTGAGAAAATATTTCCTCAAGTGAAAAGGGACAAACCTCCCCGGGAGGGAGGTGAGGCACAATATGGCCCTTACCCTTTTCCTTATTGGATGTATTTCAAGGATGTAATTATGGATTGTTTAAGGGAATGCCTATATTTAGTGAAATTATATGGTTTCGAGTATTCACACCTCCTTTAATCATTTTGGTGTGGACCGCATTATGATCCGGAACTTCCTCCACTAACTCCTCCTCTAAATTAGCCTCGTGTTCTGCAGGATTTCCAAGGGTGTTATTGATGACATTTACTGATGTGTAATGCATCACAGGCATTTTATCAGTGTATTTGTGAGAATGTTTCTTTTTTACATCCCCCATGATTCCTCTTCCTTTCTATTTCCAGGTCTCCAGAAACTATTTGACAGACAGTGACCCGAAGGGAATCTCCAGATAGTTCAGTCATGCATGTTCCTAATGATGGTACCAGATCGCAAGATGGGATGAATTGGGAATATCCAATTTGTGTTTTCCCCCTAATCGGGAGAAGACTGATTTATACTAATGATGAGGTTGTTGAGGTGAAAAATACCCCATCCCTAAGGTATGGGGCTATTCCTGTTTTACTTGTGCAACCCTTTGAACCTAGTTTACTAGTCTCGAGGGTTGGGTTAAAAAATCCCACAAACCTATGGGTTGGGGTTGCTACTGAACTTTCATGCCTACTACTATTACATCTTCCCTTCTGATTCTATGGAGTTTTTTATGAATATGGGTTGGGTGCATCATTTGGTATGCACTTGGATTTTCCATTTTCGAAGACTGTTGTGCTATTTCTGACATTTATGTCATCTTTCAGCTAACTTCTCCTAAACGGGAGGCTTGCTCGATCTTTTCAGATGCCTAATACAACAATATCTCAATAGCCTACTCTCTTATAGCCTGATGTTGGTGAGAGTTGGTCGAGGCCTATTTTTTTGAGTATATCATTGGTCGTGGATAGTATCCATTTGTTGCAGTCATCTTGAAGCTATAACATTTAATGATACCACTTTCAGTGGGCTCTACTAGTTAGGGAGTGTAGTGAAATATAATTCTCTGTGTCCACCCCATCCTCTGATATGAACACTATATGAAGTGTCAATGATCAACCATCACAAACTTTTTAACATGTTGAGGCATTTGAGTTGAAGGGGTCCTTGTTGTTTCTTTGGATTTCATGAAACTAGGAGAAACATCAAGTTAATTTGGTGTTTTATCACTTCTATTATCATGATGTGGTTTTGATACTCATCATAGGGTAATACCTTCTTGTTGGAGTTGGTGGCCTAGAACCAACTACTTTGTACTTTATTCATTAATAAAATCCTTATCACATCTTGTTTGTTCTTCTACATGACAATGCATGTGATAATGTCCTAAGGACAACTGTTGCATTAAAGGGTCATAGTGGATCCCTGCAATGATGAGAACCCGGAAGTGTCATAACACTATTCTTGAATATATGTTCTATGGTTGGATGATGTTATTTGAGGGACACAAATAATACAGGCCATTAGGGGTGAGGACTCATAAAACTTTGAGGCACCTTCTCATGGTGTGCGCCCTTGGTAATATCCAGGAGGATATTATGAGAACGAGACCCGCCAGTAGGAAATCCACATTTCATAGTGTCATTGGATGTTCCTATCTGCAGATGTGTGTATTGGTCCTTATACTTTAAGATTATTATTAATGGGTATTACAACTCGCGCACTTAGATGTATTGATGAAAAGTGTGATGACACACTGTTCGCAGTGAGGTAGGATACGTTGGGTGCGTCATGAGTAATACTGCATTAATAGATAATGCGAGAAAGGATTTGTCCCTTCTGTTCCATAACGGAAGTAGATATCTCAGGCCCTTTGATAGAATTTATATAGCCTAAATAAATCCATTTCCATGGTCATGTATGGGAGAGTTCAGTTCCGAGAAGTCAAAGAAAGAATAATTGAGCACATGGGTTGAGTCACTAGCATGCAACCCGCTTGATTGGAGATATTGAGACAAAGGGATTATATTACAGGTTAAGCGTTCATAGGAGGTAACACGTCATTGCGGCATTAACTTCTTTCTCTATGGGTGCCTTGGCGTATTGCTAGACGCTAACCTTGGACTTTAGGCAGGCCCCGCCTAATGCCACTGAGAAAGAGGCCTAGAGGGTCACACACTAAGTGTGTCCATGTATCTCAGTTAAATATTAATTTAACAAGTTAAATAAATATTATTCCCAATTGTGGTTTAATAATTATTTAAAGATTCCTGATCGCATTTATTTCAACACTAGTTGTTCGAGAGAATATATTGTGTGTGAAATAATATATTTATTAGCGAGTAATGCAGTTACATTTATTTAAGAAATAAATAGCCATTACTCAAGGTCTAATAAATATGGTGGAGAAAAATTTAAAATAAAAGTACACGCTGTGTATATTAAATATACACGCCATGTAGTTTTATGGAAAACAAGTACACGCCATGTATTAATTATTACACGCCGTGTAGTTTTCCAGTCGGTATTTTGAGGATATAATATTGTTTTATTAAATGATATTAATTATAATCAGCATGGGTGCATGTCAAGGAATTAATAATACGACATGGGGTTTCAATAAGAGTTAATGAAATAAATAAAATGTGTAACGCATT
The DNA here is from genome assembly GCA_963277665.1 of Viscum album. Taxonomy (NCBI): domain Eukaryota; kingdom Viridiplantae; phylum Streptophyta; class Magnoliopsida; order Santalales; family Viscaceae; genus Viscum; species Viscum album. The sequence continues at coordinate 378,915,379 of OY728163.1, read as the reverse complement.
TATTTATTTTCATAACTCTATTAACCTCAAACCCGATTATAAATATCCTCACAACCCCAACACTTTTCTAGAGATCCATTGTTGTGCACAACGGATTTGGAAATACTCTCAAGCCAAGAGAGAATTCCCTTTCCACCAATAACACCCTCAAGTTACGAGAGCGAGATCCTCCACCGGATCAAGGCGGTTGAAGGCGGACATCGCAAGCGAAGGCTCTTCTGCGCTAGCACCCGGAGATCCCTTCGGTGACGCCCAGAGATACGTGGCACACGTGTGGATCACCGCTAGAGGAATCCTACACTTGGATTCTACGACGCAATGAAGGATCACAGGATCATGACCAGAGACATCAACAAAGAAAGAATTCCATCGAGGTAATTCTTATGAATTAATTAAATTAATTATAACCAACATATGATGATCCTATCTCAAGGGTTCCGGTACTCTTATTTTCTTTTTCGTTCTTCGTTCCATTCCGAAGATCCAGCATTTTATATCGTGACGGATCTCAGATTAAATGTTGTTTAACACTAAAATTAAAGTTGGGCAATCCAACCAACGCGCTTCTGCTGCGCCCGGAACCTACAAGTGGTATCAGAGCGGTCATATCGTTGATTATAATTATTTAGTTTTTCGTTGGTGATTTATGCATTTAATAATTTAGTTATTTCAATTCATGTTTAATCGTTCTGGAAATATGAATCTCGAGATCTATTCCTCCTCCCTCTTTTCTCATTCACCTCACAGAAAGGTATTTTTCTTTTAATTTTGATTAAAATAAAATAGAGGGACTCATCCGGAAGAGCCAAATGTTTCTGGCCGTACAACACCAGAATACACGGCATGTATTCAGAAGTACACATCGTGTAGTCTAGGTTCAATGCATTGACCGATCCGCCAAATCAGGTCGTGTATTGGATTCTTTCTAAGAATTTAAGACACCGTGTGTTGACCAGAAACAGGTGGCACACGGTTTCCGGATTACACGCCGTGTGGTCCAATGAACACGGCGTGTAGTCCCTTCGAGTTAGGGTTGGGCCGTGTACCCCGTACACAGCTTGCCCGGCTAGAACCCGTGTAACGCAGAAACTACGCAGCGTGTGTCCCACTGTACACATCGTGTACTCCAAAAATTTCTGAAGTACATTAACACGCCATGTCCCCGGGTGTGTACTTCGGATGGACGGTGAAGAAAAAGTACACGTCGTGTAGTCGGAATTACACGTCGTGTACCCACCCAAATTACGCAGATTTATTAAAATTTATTATTATATTATACAAACCCTTGAGACGTGTACCATGGTGCAGGTGTAAAGTTGGGGCACAACACGTGATAGGTGTTTTATATATATGTGTTTAATTTAAACATCTGCGTAATGAATGGGAATTCACCGGGTTGCCTCCATGGTCAAAGTTACGTATAAGGATAATTTTAAATGAATTTATTTGTTTAAAATTATGATGGATGAGAATCTCAAGGAAAATCAGAAAAAGGATTTAAGATAAAAGGAATGATTAATTAAAGATAATTAATTGATTCGAGCGTGATTTATCTTAAACAAGAACGGTTAAAGAATTGAATGCTAGTTTTATTTATGCGTAAATATCGTTGCATGTATGGATGATCATGAGCTAGACCGAGACCTTTGTATGTGAATGGTTTCTTTTAATTTATTTATTTAAATTAAATTTGTTGGTCTGCGAGCCATCTCCTCATTAATATGTAGGGTTTGCACGCCCAAGGATTCTTTTATGTAAAAACCCCTTTTACCCCTCACCTGTGTGTGAGATAAATGCATATGTAATGGATGGAGCTCCCAAGCTAGTGGAGGTGGCTCAAGTCAGGAGCCAAGGTGAAACCAATCCAAGGAGATACAAAGGTGGACAGCTGGAAAGCTGTAAACACGAACCTGAAAGGTTCAAGGTGTTTCTCCCCTAGGTCTTGGGTTAGTTTATCAACCGCTAGATAAACTAACCAATAGAAAATATCATGATCATACCATTTATTTTATTTATGTCAGTTGCATGGTTTATTTATTGTGGGTGTGTTGTCACGATCACACAATTAATGAATTAAATAATCATGCAAGATGGAACTAAAATAAAACCAGCTTATACGTAAATATTATCTTAGACATGGTTAATCACTTAAGTATATCCCACTTAATATTAACAAGCATGTAATAAAAGATAATAAAATGGAAATTTACGTATAAGGATAAAATTCCTCAAAATAAATATTAAGTCGGTATAGTCTTCCATAATCTTGGTTAGAATTGAACCATAGTTCAAAGTGCTTGACCAACCCTAGTTGGGGTGCTTTCAATTATCAGGGAATTCTAATTCAAGGTTTTGGGTTGACTTGACTTGGTTCGCATCAAGGGTTGACTGCCACAGTAGGACTTGGTGTGACCAAGAGGCAAAGGTTGAGGAAATCCAAAAGGATTTCAGGATTGGGGAGTCCACTCAGAGGATCAAGGAGATGCGAGTTAATGCAGTTGGCATTTGGAATGCCTACCTAAAACCCTTCAATTTTCTTGACCAACCCTATTTGGGGTAATGCGAAGGGAAATATGGATCCTTGACACTAGAATATTCAGGCAACAGAATATTCTGAAATCAATGGTGAGGGCCATTGGATTTCGATAAAATAGTGGGAGACTAATAAGTATTAATTTATTTATTTGTCTCAGTTTTGTAATAAAGTACTAAACCTTTGCTCATATTAATTTGTAGAAACGGAAAGAAAATGACTTCAAAAATATCATTGTGAACCATACTCGAGAAGGAAAACCTTCTCACCGGCACCAATTTCCAATAGTGGCAAAGGCGTTTATGCGTTATCCATCACCACGAGAGGAAATTGTATGTGCTGGAAGAGCTTGTTCCAGTTGCGCCTAGATCGGAACTTCTACCCTTAACTCACCAGGTAGATAAGGACATGGGGCATGAAAAACCTACAGTCCTTATGGTGAATAAGAAAAGGAAGGACAAGGCAAAGGGGCCAAAGACTTATAAACGTTCTGAATCCCCCGAGCATCGTCCCTCCAAGAAGGGTAAGATCTAGAGGCAGGGCAAGGAATGAGAGGCAATGTGTTTTGCATGTGGCAAGCAAGGCCACTGGAAGATGAACTGCACCCAGAAGCGTCGATACGCTAATGGTGCATTCGCTATTGAGTGTAATATTTCTATTTCTACACATTGGGTATTAGATACAGCTTGTGGGGCTCACATCTGTATTCAAATGTAAGAACCAAGTAGATTTAGAAAGATTGCAAAAGGAGAGGTGGATCTTCGAGCTGCCAATGGCGCAAGGCTGGCTGCATTGGCTATTGGCGACTACCACCTCTCATTGCCAACTGGGATTATCTTGGTTTTACATAACTATTATTATATGCCTAGTGTTACCAAAAACATAATTTCTATATCTTGTTTGGATATGGATGGATTTATTTTAAAGTTTTGAAATAAGGGTTGTCTCTTTTATAAGAACAACATATGTTATGGTATGGCACATTTAAATAATGGTTTATATGTATTAAATTATGAAAACCAAGTGTTGTCAATCAATAACGAAACAAACTCACATGACTCATACATTACCCAGTTGTGGCATCGCCGTCTCGGTCATGTAAATGAGAAGCGATTGACAAAGCTCTACCAAGATTTCTATTTAGACTCTACTGAGCTAAAACCACTTGATAGATGTCATGCTTGTTTACAAGGTAAAATGACCAAACCGGCTTTTGGTGGACAAGGTGAAAGGGCCATAGAGCTTCTAGGATTGGTACACATGGATGTATGTGGACCATTTCCAGTAGAAGATAGAGGTGGATATTCTTACTTCATTACTTTTACTGATGATTTGAGTAGATACGGATTTGTCTACTTAATGAGGTATAAGTCATAAGCCTTAGATAAATTTAAGGAATTCAATAATGAAGTAGATAATCAGCTTGGTAAGAAGATAAAGAACCTTTGATTGGATCGAGGTGGAGAATATCTGAACCAAGAGTTCATCGATCTTCTACGGGAGTTTGGGATTATATCTCAGCTCACTCCTCCTTATACACCACAGTGGAATGGTGTTAGTGAAAGGAGGAATCGCACCTTGTTGGACATGGTGAGGTTGATGATGTGTAATGTGGATCTTCCATTATCCTTTTGGGGATATGCATTACAAACTGCAGCATACACATTAAACCGAGTACCAACTAAGGTGGAAAATGGAATTCCCTCTGAGTTATGGAATGGAAAGAAACCCATTTTGTCGCATACATGTGTATGGGGATGCGAGGCATTTGTTAAGGCCTTCTCAGGCAACAAACTAGCACCCCGGGGCACGAAGTGTATCTTTATAGGATATCCTAAGGAAACGAAATGATATTACCTATATAACCCTCAGGACAAGAAAGTGATTGTCGCCAGAAAAGTCGTCTTTCTTGAGAGGGAGCACATCCTCAAAAAGGATAGTGGGAGAAAAATTGACTTTGACGAAGTTGATGCTCAAGATACACAGGATTTGGTACAGGAACAAGTTCCACAGGTCCCCGTAGAAGAGGTTCCAGAAACACAAGTACTGCATAGGAGCTCAAGAGAGGTAAGGGAACCAGAGAGATTTGGTTTCCTAGTCACCGAGGATGGTGAATCATCATTGTTGGACAATGATGAACCTCTCTCCTATAAGGAATCAGTAGAAAGCTCAAAAGCTGCAAGATGGCTAGAAACTATGAATTCTGAGATGGATTCCATGTATCATAACCAAGTCTGGGTTTTGGTCGATGAGCTATTTGATGTAAATCCTGTTGGATGCAAATGGGTATTCAAGAGAAAACTGGACATGGAAGGTCAAGTTAGCACCTATAAAGCAAGTATAGTGGCTAAAGGATTCAAAAAATGTCAAGGGATTGACTATGATGAAACCTTCTTTCTAGTTTACATGTTTAAATCCATAAGAATCATACTTGCCATAGCAGCTTACCATGACTATGAGATTTGGAAAATGGATGTCAAAACAACATTCCTTAACGAGAACCTTCAGGAAGATGTCTATATGACACAACCAGAAGGGTTTGTGACACCAGGTGAAGCCAAACGGGTTTGCAAGTTGCAGAAATCCATTTATGGATTGAAGCAAGCATCCAGGTCATGGAACATTCGATTTGATGAAGCCATAACAGAATTTGGTTTCATTAAGAACGAATGTGAGCCATGTGTTTATAAGCGGTTTAATGGGAATGTGATCGTTATCCTAGTAGTATATGTTGACGACATATTACTTATTGGAAACGATGTACCAGTCTTACAGTCAGTTAAGGACTGGTTGAACAAGTGTTTCTCCATGAAATACTTAGGCGAAGAAGCCTATATTCTAGGGATCAATATCATTCGTGATAGATCCAAGAGGCTACTTGGACTAATTCAGGGTACATACATTGACTAGATACTAAAGAGATTTAGTATGGAACAATCCAAGAGGGGATTGGTTCCAGTGTCACATGGCTTACATCTTTCTAAGAAAATGTGTCCCCAGACACAACAAGAGAAAGATAGAATGAGTAAGATCCCATACGCTTTGGCTATAGGATCCATCATGTATGCCATGTTATGTACCAGGCTTGATGGTGCCTATGCACTGAGCATGGTAGGCAGATATCAAGAAGATCCAGTAGAACAGCATTGGACTGCTGTTAAGACTATCCTTAAGTATCTGAGAAGAACTAAGGATATGTTCCTGGTGTATGGATGAGACGAGGAGCTTGTCATCAGAGGGTATGCTGATGCTGGTTTTCAAACAGATCAGAATGATCTGAAGTCGCAATATGGATATGTTTTCTATCTCAATGGAGGAGCTGTGAGCTGGAAGAGTTCAAATCAGCCAGTTGTCACCGATTCTACAGCAGAGTCTGAGTATATAGAGGCTTCTAATGCAGCCAAGGAAGTTGTCTGGATTCAGAACTTTGTCCATGAGCTTGATGTGGTTCCTAGTAGTAAAGATCTCATTACATTGTATTGTGATAATACTACAGCGGTGGCTCTTGCAAAAGAACCAAGGTCACATCAACGGACAAAGCACATACTCCGTAAGTATCACCTCTTGAGGGATTTCTATCAGAGGGGTGAAGTTGCGGTGAGAAGAGTGTCCACGGAAGAGAACCTGGCGGACCCCATGACTAAAGGTTTATCTCAGCAAAAGCATGAATATCATGTGAGAGCTAGAGGGTTAAAGGTTTTTAGTAGTTGTCTCTAGTCCAAGTGGGAGTCTGTTGGAGTTGGTGGCCTAGAACCAACTATTTTGTACTTTATTCATTAATAAAAGCCTTATTACATCTTGTTTGTTCTTTTACATGACAATGCATGTGATAATGTCCTAAGGATAGCTGTTGCATTAAAGGGTCATAGCGGATCCCTGCTATGATGAGAACCCGAAAGTGCCATAACACTGTTCTTGAATATATGTTCTATGGTCGGATGATATTATTTTAGGGACACAAATAATACAGGCCATTAGGGGTGAGGACTCATAAAAATTTGAGGCACCTTCTCATGGTGTGCGCCCTTGGTAATATCCAGGAGAATATTATGAGAATGAGGCCCGCCAGTAGGAAATCCACATTTTATAGTGTAATTGGATGTTCCTATCTGCGGACGTGTGTATTGGTCCTTAGACTTTAAGATTATTATTAATGGGTATTACAACTCACACACTTAAATGTATTGACGAAAACTGTGATGACACACTATTCGCAGTGAGGTAGGATACGTTGGGTGCGTCACGAGTAATACTGCATTAATAGATAATGCGAGAAAGGATTTTTCCCTTCTGTTCCATAACGGAGGTAGATATCTCAGGCCCTTAGATAGAATTGATATAGCCTAAATAAATCCATGGCCATGGTAAGGTATGGGCGATTTCATTTCCAGGAAGTCAAAGAAAGAATAATTGAGCACATGGGTTGATGGCACTAGCATGCAACCCACTTGATTGGAGATATTGAGACAAAGAGATTATATTACACGGTAAGCGTTCGTAGGAGGTGATACGTCATTACGGCATTAACTTCTTTCTCTATGGGTGCCTTGGCATGTTGCTAGACGCTAACCTTGGACTTTAGGCAGGCTCCACCTAATGCCACTGAGAAAGAGGCCTAGAGGGTCATACACTAAGTGTGTCCATGTATCTCAGTTAAATATTAATTTAACAAGTTAAATAAATATTATTACCGACTGTGGTTTAATAATTATTTAAGGATGCCTGATCGCATTTATTTCAACACTAGTTATTCGAGAGAATATATTGTGTGCGAAATAATATATTTATTAGTGAGTAATGCAGTTACATTTATTTAAGAAATAAATATCCATTACTCAAGGTATAATAAATATGGTGGAGAAAAATGGAAAATAAAAGTACACGCCATGTATATTAAATATACACGCCATGTAGTTTTATGGAAAACAAGTACACGCCGTGTATTAATTATTACACGCCGTGTAGTTTTCCGGTCAGGATTTTGAGGATATAATATTGTTTTATTAAATGATATTAATTATAATCATCATGGGCACATGTCAAGGAATTAATAATTCGATATGGGGTTTCAATAAGAGTTAATGAAATAAATAAAACGCGTAACGCGTTTATTTATTGTCATAACTCTATTAACCTCAAACCTGATTATAAATATCATCACAACCCAACACTTTTCAAGAGAGCCATTGTTGTGCACAATGGATTTGGAAATACTCTCAAGCCAAGAGAGAATTCCCTTTCCACCAAGAATGCCCTCAAGTTACGAGAGCGAGATCATCCACCGGATTAAGGCGGTTGAAGGCAGACGTCGCAAGTGAAGGCTCTTCCGCGCTAGAACCCGAAGATACCTTAGGCGATGTCCAGAGATACGTGGAACATGTGTGGATCACCGCTAGATTAATCCTACACTTGGATTCTACGACGCAAAGATAGATCACAAGATCGTGACTGGAGACATCAATAAAGAAAGAATTCCATCGAGGTAATTCTTATGAATTAATTAAATTAATTATAACCAACATATGATGATCCTATCTCAAGGGTTCCGAGACTCTTCTTTTCTTTTTCATTCTTCATTCCATTCCAAAGATCCGACATTTTATATCGTGATAGATCTCGGATTGAACGTTGTTTAATGCTAAAATTAAAGTTGGGAAATCCAACCAACGCGCTTCCGCTGTGCCCGGAACCTACACTTCTCTCTTAAGTGATGAATAGTTTTCCATATGTTGAGGCAGATTTCATGCACACAATCTTCTGGCAATGCCTTTGGAATGTTGTATTGAGGGGTGGGTAAAGGCCATAACATGATGGGTATGTCATATTTTTCCGATTGTTTCCTCATATTTATCATGTCATCTTCATCTTTTGCTATTGGTTCCTCTACCTAATCTAACTAGAGCGAACACTTTATTACTACTTCATCATAAGCAACAATATGGTAGGGACTTCCTCTATTGCACTAGAAGGTGGGTGGCCTAAGGGTGGTTCGGATAATGACTATCGTCTGGGGATTATTTCTGGATAAAAAGGGATTTCACCTGTTACTGACAAGGTATCAAACATGACTGGACTTATTTTTTCAAGTGCCTCATGATATGAGGGCTTTCTTGTCATTGCATTTACAATTGAAATATTCTCCTAAAAATGTGAAATACTACTATAGAGATAACTTTCACAGTGAGTTCCATCACAGGGAGAACCACCATGGAGGATTACAGCAAGGGGAAAAAACTATTTCTCTTTGATATTCTGGTCACATGGAGGGATATTTTGACTCTCAACAAGAGATGGGCTATTGATATCGATCAGATGGTAGTCATAAAGTAATCCTTCATGATAAAGTGTCTGTAGAGGACCTTTAGAATTATTGATACTACTCCCATAATTTGGTAATAGGAGAATAGGATCTTAAATTTCCATAGATAAGTGTCTGGGGTCTTTAATAACTCCAACCTTAAGTAAAGCGGAATTGTATATCGACTTTTTGTTTTTCAGTTGTCTTTGGTGAGGCTTTTTTTGGGTGCCTTCTTAAGACCTATTGGGGACACTTGTTGGGGGAAGTGGTTTTCATTGGAAAGGTTTTGTTCCTAACTTAGAGTGGCCATTGGGATAGGCCAATCACCTATGATTGTAATGGGTATGTGTTCTTAATCTGGTTGTTCGTATATTGTGGGGGAGTTTTCCTCATGACCCTCTCGAATGAGAGTAGAGGTTTGTGTTTACTCCAGGGTATCATACTGATGATACATCCCATTTATGGTGACAGAATAGTGTATCTATCCCTCTAGAACTAATTTTTTCATTATAATGATGTCCTAATAGGGTTTTAGGATGTGGTAAGGGATTTTCATCTGCCCTTTCACCATCATCGGGATATGCTTGGTGACTTCAGCGACTAGAACATGGATATATGCTCATTTTGTATCTAGAGTAGGTATATATGACTACTCTTATCCTCCCTTTACTATAAATGGATACTGAAAGTAATTATTTGTGGGGGTAGAGAGTTTAGTTTTTCCCCTAATCATCACTGAGACTTTCTGCCTGACTTCTCTGGATGCTGCCAGATGAAACTACTGTCAAGATTGATGAAAGTAGGAAGGTTTGTACACCTTATCGCAACTTGATGCCAAACTTGGTGGGTGGGATTATTTTATTTCTACAAAATGAGGTTGTTAATATGCTTGGTGGGTATAGGCATGTGTATGTTCCTACTCACGGTATGTCGCCAGATTTGAACAACAAGCTTCTTTGGATGTTTCCAGGCAAGGCTACTGGAAGACTGAATTAAGGTGGGTGGGTGTATGTTCTTTCTCATAGTTGGGCACCAAATTGTATTGGTGGGCATCTCTAGAGGTTAGAGAGGTGTGGCCCTGCTCTTTGTTGTTCATTCACTACCCCTGATGGGCCATCTTGCATAACTGGGTCTAGATGACCTAGGTTGGTCGATCGAGGATGCCACCCACATAATGTTTAGGGTTAACTACCATGCGGCATTGGTGGTGGTGATTTCTAATAGGATTCCTTTAGAATGACCCCTATGTTTTCTATATGAGGTCATATGTGGCCTACTAATCCACATCCCTGAGATATGGGAGGAACTGGTTGTCGCATTCTGGGGATAAGATCTTGAAGCGGTTGGAGACGGCGGTCACTGTCGTCTACGTCAGGGCCACCGGTTTTCACTGGTTAGATGATCGGTGGGGCTTCATGAGCTGGAGTGGCTATCGGGCGGCCTCCAGGGTCAGGATTTTAGTGTTCTAATGGTACTCCTAGACCAATGAGTTTGAGACCCAACATTGAAGATGTTGGGTTGGTGATAGCATTATCTACATGGACAAGGACCCGACCTGAGCAGTAGTCGGGGCATGCATTAGTGAGAGCTATTATAATGCCATTAGATCAAAGGGAATTCTCAAAGAGATATCCTAGATATATGATAAACACAAATAATAATATACCATCAAAGTAGCATCTCATTTGAATGAACACATGCATGATTGATTTTCTTTTTGGCCCTCTTTCATTTTAATAGAGAAAGGGGATTGGAAGGTGGGTGACACTATCATCTTGGTTAAGGATTCACATTGAGTTCACCATTTTTTTGTTTCATCCCTGGAGATATTCTTGTTTTATTGAAGTTCAATTGTGGGGGTTTGAGTCTTGTGCAATCGTTCATGTCAGGTTCACTATTTTCAAATAGTTTCTAATGGGTTTGTTCATGGAACTAGAAACACCCAATGGTTCTTTATCCATGGATATATGCTTTTTAAATGTAGGTGCTCATTGGGAAATTTGTCCAATGATGCTTAATAACTCACATTGGTTAAGAGGTTGGGAGTTCGAGCTCATCTCACCCTTTTAAGGGGAATCATTTCCTACTCTGGGACTCTATTATAGATTTAAGATATGTTTTTAAATCCTTCATTAATTCCCATGTATGATGCAGGTCACCCTTGAATTAACAATCAATTATTAAAATGTATGGGACTTATAATCATCGGTATGTATCTGAGGTTCTTCATCAATGAATGTATCTATATGTATCTGAAGTTATTCATCGATGATATCCTCTTATGTGCTAATCATAGATTCTTTGGTTATGACGATGCTGGTTTTTGAGCCAGACAGCAGGGCATTCTGAAGTGTATCGTCATATAGGGATATGGGAGTTGTTTTAAAGTTGGGATCAAACCCATGTGATAGTATTCTTATGTATCCTTGTGAAAGGAATTAGAACCCATATAGTTTGGTTCACTTAACGGGGAACATCATACCATTTAAGGTCATGTGACAAGGACCAAGCTGTGTAGTTTAACATCATATGGAAATGAAGTCTAGGTAGAAGATTCCTAGTTAAAGTTTGTTATAGGGCTTATGTCGAGGCGGCCCAGGGAACCTTGAAGGGATATGAATTTTCAAGTTGAATTATACCCCATTAGAAATATAGCCCAAAGAGAGAGCAGGGTTTATTTGGGGTGTTGAGTTTTAACCTCAGATAGGCTTCCTACATATTCCATTTGGATAGGAATCAAATCCCACATAGTTTGGTGATGAGTACTCATGCCTATGGAGTCCCTTGAAGGTTTTTGTCATAGGAGAGTACGGCCCTTTGAGAGTATTAATTTGGGGATTACTTCTGAAGAGGATTCCTTGATGAATAGGTTTTATTATTGGGTCTTACTCCCAAGAAGGATTCCCATATATTAACTTGTATTAGGGCTTACTCCTAAGGATGATGCCCATGGAGGTGAAAAGGTTGGAACTTATACCAAGTATGAGGCCCTGATTTGGTTAGGGCTTACACTTGGGATGATTTCCATAAGGCTTGGGATCATGTGGATGTCATGAACATCATCAACCTCTAACCTCACGTGAGTCATGTTCGGTGTGAGAAATAAGAGGAAACAGAAGATCTAGGAAACCACGTGATTTGATTTTCCTTTTGGTTGGATACATGGACTTTAAGACCCATGCCTATGGAGGAACTCTAAAGGAAGGTTATGGGAAGATTAAAAGGATGATTCTCTACCAAAACATGCATCTGATAGTGTGTATGTTGTGATCTTTTCTATCCTTAGTGTCCACATGAGTCGAGATGAGTCATTCTTGAATGTGATGGATGAGGAGGAAGTGAAAGATCTGAAAAAACACACTTCTCCTCCTCTGATGGTGGAAGAGGTTGAGGGTATGGGAGAGAGAGGATATGGATCTAGTTACCATCCCTTCTATGACCTAGTATCCAAGGGGTGAGGAGGATTAGGAGTGTAACCTACCGCAAGAAAGGCTAGGATCTTACTCCTGGAGGGATGCCCTAAAATTGGTCTTGTGGTAGGGGAGGAGGATGTAATTCCATGTCAAAAGGAAATGCAAGAATTATCCTTTTCCTCCCTACTTAGAATAGGAAGATCTAGGTCTTAGAGATGAAAAGGGTAGGACATGGTCTTAACCCTAGTGCCCAAGATCGGGAACTTCAAAACACTATTCCCAGGGTCGGGGTCCCCATGACCATGGGAATACAAATCCACAGGCACCTCAAGGATCCTAACCGCGTAGTGGGGTAAGTGTAGAAAACCTCTGACCATATAAATACAAATTCAAATGGGTGACATGATGGTGTGACTTTCCCCATGGTCTTGTGAGTCTGGAGGATTTGGTGTAGGTTTAAGATTATCCCCTTTCAGACAAGTGATCCAAATGAAGAGGATCCCTACCATTAGTAGATTTGAAAAGGGGTCAAAGAGGGGCTCATGCTAGTCCTGGATTAGAGGGAAGATATGCCTCACACAGGTCCTGGAAGGAATTTAAAATGATTCACGTAGGGGGGATAAGCCTATGAGAGCTGGGTATTCCTTGATAAATGGACCACCTTGGAAACAACACTTGGGTGAGGCTTTATCCTAGGCACCATGGGTCTCCTCAGGTTTCCTTTTATGGGTCTTGTGTAGGTCCCTGATTGGGGAGAGGGGCCTTGTGTAGGTGGTTATTCACTAGGTGGTAAAGGGTCCTCGTACAGGTGTCTTTTGTTTCAGACCTTGAAGAGATTTTGATCTCACTTATCCCCCTTAATTCCCTCTTCTCTCGTGTTTTGGAGAGCTAACTAGAGAATTTTTGGAGACCTGGGTGAAGGGGCTACGTGGCCAGAGCTTGGGGGATTCTTTTGATTTTCTAGTTGTTCAAATGAGGAGATCAAAGGTCTTATTTATAGGAAAATATGGGACCCTGGTCAAAGGAGGTTGTCTGCATAGGTCCATGGCACAGGTCTTTGGCTCAAGTGCTTAGTGCAAGTCCTTGGTGTAGGTTTATGCCTTAAGTTCTTGGCACAGGTCCTTAGAGTAGGTCCATGGATCGTGTTCTTCATGAAGTTTCTTGGTGCAGGTACTTGTCGCAATTCCATGGCTCATGTTATTTGCACAGGTTCATGGCATAGGTTCTTGGAACAGGTTCTTGGCGCGGGTACCCCATGCAGGTGTCTTGTGAACTTTTCAGGCTTGGTCGAGTACATTTTCAGTTGCAACACATGGAATTCCAATCTTCTAAATCCAGAATAAAGATATATTTTCACTCAAACTCAAAATTTGGTGCCTAAGTTAGGTTCATATCATGAATTCTATGGAAAATTTCATGGAACACATATCATAGTGTCAACTGTTCTAACACATATGCTCATAGACTTCTCTGTTTTTCATCTACAGCTTAATAATTCTAAAAAATCCAGACATGGAAATATAAGTAGAGACTTTTTAGAACTTCATCATCCATTTCCAACTTACACAAAAACACTTCTTAAACATCTTATAAAATGATCCATCAAAGGTTGATAACAAAGAAAATTTCTCTAACAATTCTAAGGTAACTTTAGTGTTTATAATTTCTTTATTTATGAATTGTTCATAAATAGATGATCTCATGTTTAAATATATGAATTTTTTATTTATTTCATTTTTTTACTATTTTATTCATTAATATAATTTTTATATTATGAATTTTGATGTATACTTTAGTTTAAAGTGTTAAACTGCTTCTATAAATTGTCATACATTCATACAAGGAGTTACATGCAAGGTGTGATAATTAATTTAGTTTTCTTCTACCTTGACTTTGGATTATACTAGGTTATAATCTTTAATTACAAAGTTGATTATATTTTATGCATATTAGGTGTTAGAATTATGATGGAATTTAAGTCTATCTTGAGAAAAGTATCCTTGGGTAGAAGGGCTTTGGGTTGGACTTCTCATTGACTCAAAGTCTCATGCCTTATCCATGATAGTGGGAGCATATTTGGACTTAAGAAGTTAAAATAAAAACAAATAAAATATTGTGCCAGAAAAAGTTCAAAGTAAATTCCACTTTATATCCTAAAGAAGTTTAGGATGTACTGGTAAAGAAATAATTTAAATATATACATTAATTACCAAAATTCTTTGAAGAAAAAAGTTTAATGGAAAAGTTTCTAAATTTTTTGATGATGATAAAATTAGAAAGAGTTATGTATACAACAGAAGTTGTTAACATTGTAACATTTGATGTTGTCAAGTAAATAAGTTTGGATAATTTTTTTAAATAGTTAAACATTTGGAATATAATTCCTAAATCTCACCATTATTCAAACTAGATGTTTTTATAGATGTTACTAACTAAAGGAGTTTAGTGGGAGGGTTTTATTAGATGGTCACCTAGAGATGTTTGAGGAATTGTATAGAGATGTAATGAGTTTAACAAAACCCTAAAAGTGAAGAAACATATGACATATACAGTGGTATTTCATATATTATATGATTAAACAAGTGCTTATGTATGGTTTTTTAATATTATTTAAGGGGTTTGATAATATAAAATGTATCATATTATACAAGAAGTAGTATCCAATTTATCATTGTTTTATATTAGATGTATATATTTCATGAAGTGAAATGATAATTAACCTCTCAAAGTATGAATTTGAGTTATCTATAACTAATTTTCAACATGGATTATTATATTTTGTGAATAAATGGCAAGGTTAACATGAGTATGATTTTTTATAGATATATAGAATATGATCACGAGACACAAAATGAGTTTTGCATGCTGGATGACACACCAAGTATTCCACGTGGAGTGGCATACAATATGTCTTTAGTATGATAGGGGTGAATGTTTCATATTGAATCCTTATACATAAGGTTAATGAGATACCTATCATGAGAACCTTTATACTTTGACACATTTCTTAACAAGTCTTGGCTAATCAGGGGGTGGTTGGGTATGTTGATGATCATGTTGTCAGTTAGAGCTTAACTAAGATGGGACTTGTCCTCTCATATGATGAGTATGACATCTAGTCCCTTGATTAATATAGACCAAAGGAGGCTATTGGAAAACCTAGATAATACATGTGATGTGTTTATATTTTGGATGAGGGGCATGTAATGTGTTTATCCATAAGCGTAAATAACATGTGATGTATTCATTGACCTGGTCAGTCTATACTTGGGGAATCGAGAACGTATGAGTAAATATATGGGATTTACATACTCCTTGTCTTATTATTTCTCAATTTATTAGGAAAATTGATTGTATGAAAATGCATGCTTTTATATGATACAACTATTGGACATGGGTATAGAGATATATGTGTTTGATTGAGATTATGCCATATACCTTTATAGCTTGAGTAGTATTGATGCTTTTCTGGTGTAATCTCTTTACTTACATCTATGGATTAAGTAATTCATACTTGTTGTAAATTATATGAAGGATCATGAGTTTATACTTTATGGTTTACTAAATGGGGATTTAGTTTTACGATATTTAGAGAGATGCTCTAAAAGTGTTTTAGAGTTTATCTAAAAGGATTTTAGGATGGATATTCACAAAATATTGAATATGATGTGATGCAAAGTTAATTTGATGATGGGTTTACAAAAGTTTTTTGGAAGATATCCCAAATTATTTTTGGATGTGGTTTCATAATTTTTTGCATATGATACAATATAAGGTGAAATAGTGCTAAGTCTAAGAGGCCTTAGTGCAAGTGGGATATTGAAGGTGATAAACCTAAAAGACTTATTTATATATGATTAACTTGGTATATATCATAGTGTATGATATAAAGTAATTATAGTGTATGATATACTTGAATTAAAGGAATATTGTGTGCTTAGGAATAACATATTGTTCATTACGATATGATGATATTGTTACACCACTGCTTTTCAATCATATCATATAACCTGGTTGAATTGTAATGGGTTATGACTTTATGATTAATGAGTCAGTCATATGTTAGGTGTTAATGTTCATGTGTTCTTCCATATAACCTAAGCTATCATTGATTAAATGTTTCATAAGATGAAATATATGGGAGAGTTGTTGGATGAAGGTTATAAGGAGTTGTGACCATTTTCATTTAATCACACATTTAGTAATGTATAAGTAAATGCTACACAGACTTGGGAAGTGACCTCAATAACTACATAAATAGGCCATAGTAATTTATATGAGAGTGTTGGTTCATGTGATCCTTGTATGAGTTATATTTTTTTATTCTCTCATTGCTTTATTCCTCCTTCTCCATTTCTCTTGTGAGGTACTTGAACGTTTCAGGTGCGGTGGAAGTGTCAGGTGGGCCATAAACAACTCAGTTTAGTGTCACAATCCATGAATAATCTGTGATGTACATGATAAAGAATATTTATGACCAATGGAATTGATATGAAGATTAATGTAAAAGAACTAGAAACCAAGAAGAGATGATTTTTCATATATAATTTATAATTATTTTATTTAATTAAAAAAACACCTTTCATTTAATTCTTTGTTCACTGTTAATGATCAAATGAAGTCCCCTTTTCATATTGTCATTGTGTCAAAGAAATCAAGGATATATTCCCTCTAATGGTGATCCACACATGCTTCAAGAACCTTTGATCGTCACTATAGAATCTTATGGGTTCTGGCATGGATGGTTTTAACTCTTACAATGATTAATGTTGATCGCAACTGAATCCTTCAAGAGAGAAGGGATTTTCTCTGGTAGAGGAGGAGAATTCCTCTATTTTTTTCAAAGCTATCTAGGAGATAGCTCTCTAGGGCTTGAGATAATCCTCTATAGAACTCATTATAAACAATGAAAATTGTAGCTCTCACTATCAGAACATGTCATAACCGAGTTTAAATTGTTCTAGGGTTGGAAAATAATAATTATGCAAGGGACCTTATTATTTTTCTTAATCCCTGACAAACCCCATGTCTAAATAATACTATAATTATAATTATTCACTTGGATTCCTCTAAACTTATAGATAAAATAATAATTATTTTTTCTTGAATAAATAAATTAATATTTATTCAAATAATTTTTAATATGAAATTTCTCATCGGACCATTAAATTCAGTCCATTAATCCTCCTCAATATTTATCGACCCTTGAATAATGTCTAATTAATTAATTAATTAATTATTATTTCATTATTCACCAATAAAAATATAAATATTATATTCACTGAATTAGTGAATAAATATTTATTAAATATTCATGTAATAAAATAAATAAATATTTTTGTTACCTTAAGAATAAACCAAAATAAATAAATATTATGCATTAAAATAAAAAAATAAAAAAAAAATACTTAGTGAATAGATATTTATTTAATATTCAAATCACATATATATTCTCTTTAATAAATGGTGATTGAATATTTGTGATCAAACAAACATGAATAATCATTAAACCACGTACGAGAATAATAATTATCCAACATGTTAAATTCATATGGAATTTAACTGTGGTCCTGAATACACTTAATGTGTGACTCTCTAGGCCCCTTTCACGGTAATATTAGGCTACACTACCTAAAGTCCAAGGTTAGCATCTAGGAATACACTAAGGCTCACATAGATAAATAATCTAATGTCTCAATGACATGTAGCTTCCTATGAATGTGCATTGTGTAATATAATTCCTTTATATCAACATCTCCAATCAATCAAGTTGCATGCTAGTGTCATCAACCCATTTGTTCAATGTCTATTTCTTTGAATTTTCTAGAAATTAACTTTCCAATAATGTCACCATAACCATTGACTTAATTAATTAGTTCACTTCCCATAAAAGGGCCTAAGATATCAACTTTCATTAAAGAACAAAAGGGATAAATCTTTTCTCACATTATTCACTAATACAACATCACTTGTGACGCACCCAACGTATCCTACCTCACCACGAGTATATGTTGTCATGGTTTTCATCAATACATCAAAGTTCTTGACTCATAACATGTATTAATAATAATATTAAAGTCTAAGGATCATTTCTCACATCATAGATAGGAATATCTAATGAAATGTATAAATGTGGATTTCTTATTAGCGGTTCATGTTCTCGTAATCTCCTACATTGAAGATTACCAAGTGTGTACACTATGAGAAAGTTTCTCAAAGTCCTATGAGTATCCACCCTTGATATATTGTATCATTTATGTCCTATAAAATGATATCATTTGGCTATATGACTTATAGTTAAGAATACTATCATGGTACTTCTAGGTTCTCATCATAGCGGGGAACTATTATGACCTTTCAGCGTGACAAGTACACTTAGGAAATTATCACATACTACATCACGTATAAGAACAATCATTATGTGATAATATATTTTATTAATATTAAAAAAAATACAAGTAATCATAAATTACTTAGAAGTTTGTTTTAGGCCACCAACTCCAATAGTACTAACATACTATGGTAGATTTAGAGGATCCCACCTAAACATTAGGTGATTCAACCAACCCATGTATACACCATAGAGGGAGGAACCCATTGATTTCTCATTATGGGTTTTTAAGTATTTATTAACACTTAATCAACATATCATAAACAACAAAAAACCTTTATCCCAATATCTAACATTTATGAAATAGAAACCATGCATAAATAAAATGAAGAACTTATATGCATACCTTTCATAGAAGATAATCACTGTCACTATCTTTATTCATATGCTCAATTAAGATCACTCAAAACCATCCATCATACTCCCTTATCCATGGTGTATCCACAAGATAACATGAATCACCTGATGCTCATGTGAGATTCTCATACCTTCCATGACATGATAGTGTATCGTGATACAAATAAAGGAATAGAGATAGATTTGGGAAGAGGGAGAATCAACAGTAAGATAAGGCAAACAAGAACGCACCATATTGCCAAACTAGTTGCAAACTAGTTACAACCCTCAACCATTTCCAATATTTCATGCATTTCATCTTATGAAACACTTGGAAATAATGATATACAACATTGAGAAGATTCAAAAGTTGACCTTTAATGTTCCACTACCATGACAAGATAGTGGTTATGATATCACTATATCATAGCCAATAATATTCCAAAAACCCAAGTATAAAATATGCTTTATAATCATGGATGTTGTACCATACGACATGTATATATCATACACTATAATATGATGTCTTTAGAGTATATATCCTTCAACTCTTAAAGGATATTAATTAACCACTATGATTGAAAATTGTTGTTGCAACCAACATTGGTGTAAGGCACACATTATTAATTTATATTATACATGGTTTCATTTATCATAGCATGGTGATCTTGAGAATTTGAGGTTTCTATTTTCTTATAGTGCCTTTAATAAATATTTTTTGATCCTAAGAAACCCTTCTAGTCAAGGGTTTGAGGTTTGGAGGTCCCCAAATTTTTTTTCTAAAATAACACAGGGTATACATGAAACATGAAGTTGTTAAAAAACATACAAGGTTCATGTGGAATGTGGATCCGACAAAATCAGTTTCATATGAGCTTTATATAGTTACAAAAATAATTTTCATGTGGGGTGCATGTGGAAATGTGAAAGTCAACATTCATAATGGAATTCATATGGATATGTTATAAAATTTATTTCATGAATAAAACTATTTAACATGGAAATGTATTACTGTCTAGAGCACATGGGTTGTTGGGAAGTATGTAGCCTAATATTCCCCAAGAATGGGTGCACCACTGAGAAGGGGAGGGGTTGAATCAATGGTGCTAGTCTTTTACAATTTATTTCTCTTAGAGATTAACCTTTGTAATTGGTTAGGATTCAATCCTCTCAATATAAAACTCTTCCTTACCTGAATGAATGTAGAAATAAAATAAGGATAAGTCACACATGCTTTTTACAAGGTCCAGTCCTAGTGTTTGTACCTACTCATTATTGCATCTGGTCGTTATCCTGGTGAACATATTTTCCACTAATAATGCATCAACTATTATAAATGGGTAGGTTAAGGATTATCATAAAACCTTGTATTTCCCAACACACACATAATATACCAATGAAGTTACAACCTCCCACTACTTACAATGTGATCCAAAAAAATTTAGTAAAATCACTTGAGAATATGGGTTGCTTATGAAACTGTTGAGGATCTTCCACTTTGAGCCTTCAAGAATATCAAGATAGAATGTGTTCACCTCTTTAAGCTATTCAGTCACTTATATCAAATAATGAACTCATTTCAGTCAAGATTTTTCACTTCATGCAGAACCATTTAATGGTCTACTTCTCATTCTTCTTATTAAATCAAAAATCACCAAATGGTTTTGGATCTTAAAGTTTGCTTCTCTTTTTTAGAATCCTAGCTGCATGCTCTGTTTTATATATTTTTCTATAAATATACAATTATAAGTTCTCATGAAAACGTATCCTTGTAATCAAGCATTATTAATATTCTAGAATTGATTTAATTCTATAATTCATTTCCATATCAACTTCTAGATGATTATCATAACAAAATGGTATAATAAGATCCTCTATGCGTTTATTCAATCAAATTTTCACATGAGAACATTCTCATGATCACCAAATATTCTCTTCTCCATTTAACCATTGTCTTTGGTGTAATTCCAAAAATACCCTTCTTCTATTTCTTCACATTTTAGCTGAATAATAATGCTCAAGAAAACCTTCGTCTTTGATCACCATTCAAAATAATTAAAAAATATATGAATTTTAGAATTATATAAATACCTAGTAGTTATCCCCTCTTCATTCAACTACACCAGCTTCAGTTTACATCTCCAATATGCTCATGATATGATAGAACTCATCGTGGTACAAAAGCACATGATAACACAACTACTTGATACTTATTACACTTGATTACCCATATCGAATCATATCACACTTATTTTCATGTGATTATTGAACTTTAAAGCATCAAAACATCATCCCATTTGAAATTTAGAATCATATTCTAAAGTTTCTCATTTAACAGAATCATATTTAGTTGATTCTTCCTCATTCAATTATTCTCACCATGTGATTTTTTTCTTCATGAAATTCAAATTTAAATATATTTATACAACTTGAATCATGATTCATTTGTGATGTCCGAATTAATGAACATCATTCCGATCATCATCTGATTTAATTTACCTTGGAATATTTCATTTCAGAATTTCTCATATTTTATAGACTTCTGAAATTTTATGAAGTGTTAAACCTTATGAAGTACAAGTGTTTAACCTTATTAAGTATCATCCTTACAAATTCTCATCCTTAATAACTCAATAATGATCCTTATGAAATCAGGGATCATTCTTATGAACTAAAAAATGATCCTTACAAACTCAGGGGTCATTCTTATAAACATAGAAATGATCCTTAGGAACATTTCCTTTGCCATTTTTTTAACCTAAGTAAACCTTATAAAGATCAATTTGAAGCTTATAAAGTTTGGAATCAACCTTATAAAGTTCACAGGATAACCTTATGAATTCTAATAATGAGCCTAAAAAACTCTCGACTCAACCTTAAGAAATACCAAGACAACCTTACGAAGTCCAATACTTTTCCATTTTCAGCTTTAAGAACATAGTTTCAGGTTATTTTCAAATAATCATAAAACCTATTGAATTCATATTAGGGAAACTCAAATCTTCCCAAAAACATTATAAAAAAATTCAAAAACATCTTAGTAGCCTCTAATGATTCTCAAGCATGGTTGATAACAAATAAAATGCATCAATAATTCCATAGGGCACTTCAATATCCCCCTTTAGATTTATTTTAAACTCTATTAAAATCTTTAAACTTCTATAAAGTCTGATCAATAAATTTACATTGAACACCAAAGTTATCAAATAATATCCTTTCTCAAATGAAAAGTGTCATGACACTACACTACCAGATTAGGTAATGTTTTTGAGAGATTTCATCTCTTGATGATAAGAAAAGTTTGTCTAAGTGACTTAGATGTTCTCCCCCTCAAATAACACTTTACATTATCCCTCATTTAGCAATATTCATAGCCCAATATTACAAATATATAAGTAAATAACACACTTTACCTTTGAAAAAGTTGGTTACTTTCCCTCCCCATTAAAAAAAGAGTTGTGCACCACTTATCCCCCTTTGAAAACATGATCCAAAGACTTGTGGGGTTTTTTCCACTCATCCTCAAGTGAGAGGGGAAGTATGAATATGAATTTTCAGCCTTGATTCTTTAAACCTCACTCTTCTCATTTACTTTATTAAAATATCTAAAATTTTATCTTTGGTGAAAAGGTATTAATGTTTTACATTAATATTTTTCACTCTCTCTTCAATGAAATGAAATATAATATCATTATGTTTTGATCTTGAGTGTTGTTTTGGATTTTTTTATAGATATATGATACTCTAATTATCACAAACAATTTTTAGTGGCCTCTCAACCTATACTTTTCTATCTGTCAACCACACTTGTATCCATAGATTATTCATACAATTATATGTAGCTGCAATATACACTACCTCGATTGTACTCAATGAAACCAATATCTTCTTCTTGTTATGAAAACTTACAATGATCTCACTGAGAAATATTGCTCAATTAGATATGGAATTTCTATTAGTACAACCTACTTCCCAGCCTACATCAGTGTATCACTACAAGTTCAAATTAGATATGTTTTTATACAGCAAGCCACTAGTCAAAGTACCTTTTTAAATACCTAAAAATTATCTTATCTATTGACATATGAGACTCTTTAGGATCACTATAAAACATTGTATAAATATTCAAGGAATAAAAAATATTTTTCCTTGATATAGTTAGATAAAGTAGGTTTCTAATGATTCAACATTTCTCTAGCATATTTCTCTTGGGATAGAAATATGAGATCATCTTTTTGAATAAGTGGTAATCCAAAAAGTAATTCATTTCACCTAGTATGGGAATCTCAGAATGTATTTTAATTTGATCAGAAAACTCCTCAAGGAAGTCTCTTTTTCATTAAAAAATATAATATCATCAATATAAACTATAAATATGAGAGTAATTGTCGATTGTTCTTTCACATAGAGGTAACTATCAAACTTTCCTTTAGTGATTCACATTTTTTTCATGAAACCATCCAACTTAGAATATAGGGCTCTAAGGGACTATTTTAATCCATAAAAATCCTTTTTCAATCTAAAAAACATGCTACCATATTTATCTAGAATGAATTTATCATGTTGTTCAATAAACACTTCTTCTTCTAGATCTCCATTCAAGAATGAATACTTCACATCCATATAATACACTTTATAACTTCTATGAGTAGTCACTTTAAGAAATATTTTGATAGTTTATATCCTTTACACCAGTGAAAAATTTTATTCAAAATAAATTTCTTCCATATGTGAATAATCGTTACAAACTAGTCTAGCCTCATTTCTTGTCACTCCATCTTTATTATTCGATTTGTTTCTAAATATGCACTATGTGCCAATTATATTTTAATTTACAGGTCTTGGAACAAGATTCCAAGTGGAGTTATTATCAATCTGATCAAGTTATTCATTCATATCATTGATCCATTCTTCATGCTCAACTACTTCTGAAACTATTTGTTGTTTAACTTGAGAAATAAGAGTAGTTTTGAATTCAAGCCTTAATCTTCTTCTTGTTTAAAATTGGTGCCTCTTGATTTAAAATAATATTATTTAAATCAGCATGCTTCTTTAATATTTTATACCTCAGTCTTTGATTTCTAGTAATCTCATATTCATCAATAGTTTGTTCAGAATCAATATTAATAGAATTATGCACATTTTCATCTTCCTCTTGAAGTTATTTTTTATAAATTTGCATGTTGACAACTTCGATATTATCTTCATCTACATCAACTATCACTTCTATATTTCACTAATTTATAATAATTTTCACATAAAATTAATCAAAAAGTTTGTGAAGACTTTTATTCTATCATTTATAACCACTGTCATTGGATATGTAACCCATGTAGATTCCTTCTTCTTCTTTTTCTTCAAACTTTTCTATATTAGTATTTTTTATCTTTATAAAACAAGGGATGAAAAAAAACTTTGAAGTACTTCACATTTGGATTTCTTTTATACCACATTTCACATGGTTTCATGTGTGTCTCAGGACTCAGTAAGCACTTGCTTTGAATATGTACACCCGTATGAACAACTTCTCTCCAAAATAATTTGAGAGTTTATGCTCAACCAACATAGTTCTTCTCATCTCAAAAATACTTTTATTTTTTCTATCAGATATTCTATTATGTTGGGGATAGTAGGGAACACTGAATTGGTGCTTGATCTCATGCTTTGAAAGATGACTTTCAAAATCATTTCAAGTATATTTCCTATCATTATCTTATTTCAACTTCATGACATAAACTCCAAGCTATTTCTAAACTTTTCTTTTAAGGATTTTAAACATTTATACTACTTTAAGATTATGTTTCATGAATATAATAGTATTCATATGAGTATAATCATTAATGAAGTTAATGTAATATATATCACCTCTAGAAGACTTATGTCATATAGGAATACACAAATCTATATGAATTAACTCTAATATCCTAATAGACTGAATCTCCATCATTTTTTGTGTTCTTTGAACCGTCTTCCATTTTCATCATGTTTCACAAAAAAATCTCTCCCTTTTTAGTTTTTAAAGGTATCTCACCACATCATTCTTTGATATTTTTCTCAAGTTTCTTTGACCAAGGTGGTCATGTCTCTAGTTCCATGGTTTATTATCATCTTTGGCACTTAAGTAGCAAGAATTGGTTGAATCACCAATTTGAAACAAATTATTAATTATTCTCTCTCTTTTAGAGATTAATCTTCCATCTTTAGAATTTTTAATGATTAATGAATTATTCTTGAAAATAAATCCATTCTTGTCACCGTAGAATTGGCTCGCACTTAAAATATTGTGCTTAATCCCTTCTGTATGGAGAACATCTTTACATTTAATCTTATTTTATTCAATCTCAATAGTACCCACACCCTTGATTATAATAGAATAGTAATTTCCAAATTTCACTCCCCCTATATCATGTTCTTATATGTTTTTGAGAATTTTTGTGTCTATAAATATGTGTGAGGGACAAGCACTCTCAAGAATCCAAGGCTTTCCTTTTTTGTATGCTTTCAATGCAACTTAAAAAATAACAGATTTTTCTCCTTGATTTGCCTTTTTAATTCCTTTCCCTTTTTCATTATAGGAAATTTGTATAGGAAAAATATTCATGCATTACTTATCATAATGACCTTGCTATTCACATCCACTACATATTCGATCTAAACACTCAAATTCATTTCATGTGGATAGATTTGATGCTTTTATGCTCACAACTTGCTTCATTTGTGAATCTTTTCTTATCTTCTCATAACCAATCCTCCTTGATTTGTAACTTCTCTCAGGTAGAGACATATTATGCTAGCATAAATAAGTTTTTTTCCCAAAATCCCACAACACCAGCAATACCCACTGAATCTATGTCTTCCATGATAATAGAAATTTTGTCCAAAATTTTGTTGTTGTTGGATAGCCATGTGTTGTTCATGATTTTACCTTGGGGAGGATGTTCTCATTGACATACTCTTTCCTTCCTTTGATGTGTAAGAGTGTTTCTCACAATTTTTCTTGGCCTGTTTTTTTCTAGATTTAGAATTTAAACCTTCATTATTAGTCAAAACATAATTACTTTGAGAATTTTTATGTGAAGATTTAACTTGCTTATTTAAGTTTATTTTCTTATCTGCTTTTGATGAATCAGATTTGACTCATGCTGCATTATTAAAGACATCTCTCATCTTTTTCAATGACTTTTCACCTTCAATACATTTTCATTATGTCTTTCTTAACTATTTTTCTTTCATCATGATTTTCTCTTCATGATCTTCCACTATTTTTCCCTGCTCAATAAATTTTAGCTTGAGGTTTTTAATTTTATCAATGTGCTCAATTTCCTTGTCAACAATATTTTCCTTAGATTTAATTTTACTTACATCTTATTTCTTTAAAGTTTTTATTTCTTTCTTGATCTTATAATTTAGCTCAAGACATGCCTTTGATTTTTATTTTAGCATGTTCTCCATATAAGTTATCACACCTTATTCTTCATTTTTTCTTGAGGTCTCTTCATAGTTTACCATATGAGATATAAAATTTATGAATTTATCAACAATTTCTTCTTTAAATTGGATAGTTTAGGAGACATCGTACTCTTCCACTTTACTCATCGGACTTTTTCTTCTTCTTCTTGGAAATGTCATATTATTCTCAATTGATTTTGAAACTTCTCTTGAGATCTTACCCCATTTCTTATTTTGAGGCTTCTCATTCTGATCATCAAATTTATACTCTCTGCACTTCTTCTTTGGACAACTTATAAAAAAAATTCCAATACCCCCACATTTGAAACGTTTGAGTGGAAGTTTGGCTCTGTATTTTTCATTTCCTTTTATGAAGTTCTTTGAGATAAGAGACATGATTCTCTTATAATCCTCATCTCTTTCTTTATCATCATCTAAGTCACTTGACTATTCAATTTTTTTATCATTGATTTTACGTTTCCTCATGGATTTAAATTCAATTTTCTATTTAACATTGTTTTTGAATGCATATGCCTTTCTCATTTCATATACAATGAGAATATTATGCAATTCATAAAGGGTAATATCCTCTCTATCTTCCAATGATGAAATTTTAGGATTAAACTTATCTGAAAAGTTTCTCATCAGTTTCTTATTAGTAGACTAATATTTTATATCTTATTCATAGCCTTTTATGCCACTTAAAATTTCATTGACTTTTATAAAGTAGTCATCTATGTTTTCATCTTTAGCTATCTTGATATCTTTAAATATGCAACCAAGCTTCTTTAACTTTGACATTTCCTTCAAAGTTGTTTTCAAGTTTGACTCATATTTATTTTATAGTTTCAAGTCTCATCACCTTGGTATAAACTTTTTACGATAAGAACATTATAATAACATTCCTAGTATTTCCATCAATCTCTAAATTCTTCTTATCAATAAAAGAAATTTTTATACTTTTATCAATAAGTGGAAAACACATTATTGTTGCATCAACCACTTCCATACCAAGAGATATGTGACATGGAAACATCCTATTCTTCTATCTATGATAGTTTTTTCTGCCAAATGTGGGAATAACCCTCTTATTTGCTGAGTTTATATTATTTATCTTTAGCTACTCAAGGATCTGATGAGGAAAACTAGAGGCTCTAATACCGCTTTATATTCCCCATGATTAGGTGCACCACTAGGGGTGAATTAGTGGTGCTAATATTTTATAATTTATTTCTCTTATTAACCTATTCAATTAGTTAGAATTTGACCCTATCAATATAAAATTGTACCTTACATGAATGAGTGCATAAATAAAAGAAGGACGAGGCACACATAATTTTTACAAGTTTTGGTTATAGTGTGGGTACCTACACATTATTGTGTCCGGTTGTTATCTCAGACTATAGATTTTCCACTAATAATGAATTACTGATTATAAGTGGGTAGGTCGAGAATCATCTTATAGCCTTATGTTTCCCAACACATACACAACATTCTGTTGGAGTTACAACAACCCACTATTTAAAATGTAATCCAAACAATTTGAGTAAGATCACTTGAGAATTATGGTTTCTTCCACAACTATTAATTATATTCCACTTCAAACCTTCAAGAATATCAAAATACCATGTGACTACCCATTCAAGCTCTTAAACCACTGATATCAAATAATGAACTCGGTACAGTCGGGCTTTCTCATTTCATGTAGAGTCGTTTGATGATCTAATTCTCATTCTTCCTCTCAAATCTCAAATCACTACAACAGAATCGTCATTTAGCGGCGTTTTTTTTTTGCGTTTAGTGGTGGTTTAAACCGCCGCTAAACTGTTTGGCGGTGGTTTACAGAAACCGCCGCCTAATAGGGCGTCGACAGTCTATTAGCAGTGGTTTCAGGAAAGCGTCGTAGGTGCCTCATTTTGCGGAGGTTTTCCTAAATTTAGCAGCACTTTTACGGGCCTTGGATATCACTTTATTTGTAGCGGTTATAACCGCCGCGAATAAACTCAAATTCCAGCGGCCGTAAAACCGCCGCTAAATTCACGGGAACCACCTCGGAATGAGGCAGCCATGATGCTCCTATTTAGCGGCGATTATAACCGCCACGAAAAGTCAATTTTATTTTATGTTTAGCGGCGGTTTAAACCGCCGTGAAAATCTGCCCAGAATAAAAATAATAATTCTTTGCTTCTGCTGCACCACTGTTATGAAAAACAAATAAAACCAGAAAAAATCATCCCTGGCCTCCCACCAATGACCAGGAGCTGAATATCCAGAATAAATCACATGATTATAAACCAAGATGAGAAACCATATGCTAGATATAGGGAAACCAAGATGAGAAACTTGTGGTAGGGGAGGTTTTACAAATATATTCATGACAAAGACTCTCATTATAAAAGGGATACATGATTATAAACCCCATGAGGTACATATCATCCTAGGAGGAAAACCCAAGAAGAACCCATTATCAAAGGAATAAATGAGCGATAATAGGCATTGTATCATGAAAAAATTGTTGATCATGTGAATCAATAGTTCATGGAGGTGGTTTGGGGAATTGGGTTCCCAAATAAGAGACTTGGGTGAAAATTTTCTCTATAATTGATCTAGAGAAAATATCACACCCTAGAATTGGAGCTAGGTGAAGCTTCACCCAAGTGTAGGGTTGGGTGAAGCATTGACCTAGTGGAGGGATCGGTGATGGTTTCCTCTAGTATAGAGTCCCATGAAAAGCATCATTGTGGTATAGAGTATAAGGTAATGGTCTGCCAGAGTATGAAGGCCCGAGTTGACTTTGGCGCATGAATCCCAATTGAGGAATCTCTAATAGGGTCTAAGTTCATGGAACACTAGTGAGGTTGAGTCTTTGGAACTGAACAAGGTTCATTATTCTCTATTATTCCATCCAGGATATGACTTCATCATGTAACACCCTAATGTATCATCTAAGATGAGATCCTTCACCATAGTTTTAGAGAACTATGGGAGAAGTAGTATTCCTCAAAGGTTATAATGTGTTAAACATTCAGGTAACTCAATTATCTTGTATTAAAATTATTTTCCCCAAGGTATGACCTTAAAAATACACCTTAGTGAAATTAGATACTTGGGAACATGAGCAACTCATGTCTCTTCCTCTTTCTTTATGTTTGTTAAATGGGGATCCAGGGGTTTATTTATTGAAAAATATAGGGATAGGGGCACACAAGGTTTGATCATTAGAGGAAATTTTTTCAAGTAACATAGAACATAAATCAAGTGCATATACATAATCTCAAAAGGTGAAAAGTGCACAGAGGTCAAGCACACAAGTTATTTATGTGAAGTAGAGTTATGCTCGCAAGACGAGACCAGGGAAGATGAAACTTAGCCACACATACATGGATGTGTAGATGTGGGAACATCAGTATAGTAATTCACTAGTGGATCTAGGAAAAACCCAGAAGAACTGGGAATTGAAGTGACATAGGTTCATACTAAAGTAAGGTACATGAAAATAATTTCATAAAACTCATACTGACATCAAATGACTATAACTTATGATCCATAATTTTTTTGGATCAAAAAATGGTCAAATTGAATCCTGTGAAACGAACTACACCCCTAGTGGCCAATTTATCCCATATTATGTGTCTCATAAGGCCAAAAAGTTACTAAAAGACTCTAAAAATGTATTTGAGAATTCTAACAACCATTTTTATAAACAACATAAAAAATACATATCCTACTACCAATGGGAGGCTCTCACCACCAAGTTACCAAATTAGAACACATTTTAAATGAATCCCAATCCTTTATTATGTGAAAATCCATGAAAAAAATGTAAACCCCATTTGTGTCTTATTCATTCCCAAAAAATCTTTTCTAATCTCACGTGTTTTTTTTGAATGAGGTTTGTATCATGGATTCCATGGAAAACTGTATGAAGCACATTTTTTTATGCCAAGAAAATATGTCATTACCTTAAACTAACATTAGTGTATTTGGTTATGAAGGAGTTTAGTGACTTGGTGTATTGAAAAACATGAAGGTATTATTCCAAGATGAAGATTTAAATCCTCAAAATGGATTATGTTCCTTAAATTAACATCTTTGTGTGTTTAATATGGGTCATTTGAACTAGTATATGTAAGAAATATGACATACCTCTAATTTTTTCATAAGTTGGTGGACCTAAAGATAGTATATTGACTTTTATTAGGCTTTAATGGTAGAATATATTATCTTTTAATGTTTTTGTTTACCTTATTTCTTCATAAACATTGTATAATGTAAGGTTTAGTGGGTAGGAAAAACCAATGTGAATTTATAGAGTCTCAAACACCAAGATTAAGAGGGAGTCTATTTGGGATGAAACTTAAGGTCGAAACCAAGATAAGTGGTCTAGATATAACTATGTATCCTATGATGATAGAAATCAAACCATACACAGTTCTAGAAATTTGAATGGATGTGGTATTTCATAGAAGTATCTGAGATAAGTAATATGGACATCACTTGGTTTAATGTTTCTGGATTAAATTCAGATGGAAAAGAAACCTAGGGACAGGTGATGAGAGGTGGTTTGGGGGGTCTTATTAAATTGGACATCCTCTAGATGTGGGTGTTGGTCAAATTCAATACGATCATTACACGGAGTCATGGGAGTATAACTATGGTTTATTATGAGTATGTTTGGATAGAAGTGTTTTGTACCAGACCTATGACATCTCCCTATAAGGCCTAGTGTTGGTAAAGAAGAAAGTTCTGGAATTACAGTAATTAAAGTTTCATGACCGGATAGCTTGTAATGAATCAAAATATGGAATTAAGAATCATAATATAAATAATTCAGGGATATAATGATAGGTAATAATTACCAGACAGACCATGATTAAGTAGAAATTGTGTTGGGAATGCAGTTCAAGTCATGCAGTAACAGTTCAGTGATCAAAACAGTTATGGTTGGAAATGGTCCATTGTAACCGGTCAGTTTTATTTTGTGTTTCTAGTAAGTGGAGGTATGTATCATCAAACAATTCCAATAAAAAACTCAATACTCCTCCATTTATTCATCCATTTAAAGAAGAGGAAGGATAGGGGTTTGGATTCTGCTCCTTTTACCTCCTTTGTTTTCTTCATTTCTCTAAGTGTTATCATTGTGCAATCTTATATGCCCTATTTTTAGTTCTTTTTTCAGGTTATCCATTTTCATATATTTTTTATTGAATCGAGAGACATAAATATATGAGTTAACCATCCTAATATTGAAGTATTTGGTAGAATTTATTTTCTTAAAATTCATGTTTTTATAAGACATACCAATTGTGAGTCAAGTCGACATCCATCTTCGAGATTATATTTTAATTTATAAAGTTTTCTTGCCTATATTCATGGACTTATGCTAATTTATCACCCCTCAGTCACACCTATATCTTAGTGAACCACCCTTGATTTAGAACATTCTCATGACATTTTTGAAGAGCTAGAGAATGTTTAGATACTTTTGACGCTTAAATCAGACATTTTCAACAATGGGCCTCACCAAAGTGTCCACAACACTATCCCCTTGATCACTATGAAATGACCCAATTTGTTCAACACATCAACAATGGGTTTAACTCCTAGTCATCCAAAATCTCGACTACCAATTCAAACATAGACCTAAATGGAATGATGTATACCACACTCAAGAAATGAATACATAAAAAGAAACATCAGAAATAAATAAAATGCATAAAAAGAAACATGAAAAATCAAGGAAATTTTAGGACATGAAAAAGTGTGGTGACAACTATGTGCCACAAATGTTACATATACAAACCAACTGTTTCCATTTTTGTTCAACACATCAACAATACAACTACTATGGGTCCGATGATGCATCGTTACCCTCTCCACCTTCATTTCCACTTTGTGTTTTCACCTGTAAGAACATTATATTGAAAATTAAATACGGTTACATATTTATATTAAAACTTAAAACCAATGAAAGTTAGCAAACTAAATGATTTTGATTTTCTGTGATTTACCTGCATACCACTAATCGATTCACTCCCACCAGGGGCATATCTGCTCATCTGAAGGGGGAGTCGACAACTCAGCCTCTACTAGGACATCCATAGATGGTGTGAGAGATGGTGAAAGGGGAGATGGTGCAGGGGTGTCGGCAGCTGGTGCCTCAGATGTCGTGGGGAGGGAGCCAGATGGATAGTCATCTGTCGCAGAACTGGAAGGGGCGAAGTACCGCTTCTTCCTTGGAATTCCTGTCATTTAATCAAATAAAATTAAGTTCAGAATATATATTTCAAAAAAATTATGCAGAAAAAAAATTAAAAATGATAATATATGGAGTACTAACAGACAAAATATATATAACAATGATAATGAATGACTGCAGAAATTAAACAAGTGGTTGCTGAATAAATAAATAATTGTACATACAATCATTTTCCCCTTCAATCATGTCAGTTTCCTGCTCCATTTCTTCATCCACTTCATTCATCCTTGCTATACTAATAGTTTCAATATCATGATGGACAAATAATTCTGCTTCCTGTTGCTGATTAAATTCAATTTCAGAGGTCAAATTTTCCACTTCATCACCCATATCATACAAATCTCTTTGTATTACGTGATCAACTACACTCCACCCTTCATCGGAAACATCATTTACATAATATACCATTTTTTCTTGTGATGCTAATATATATGGATCATGCAGTTCATGATCACCAACATCCATCAAGCGAGAGAAGTTCACAGAAGTAAATTTCAAGGAATATCTTTTAACACCTCTGATAATATCGACCCATTTTCATTTGAATAAAACAACCGAAAAATGTTCGTGGTAGTTTAATTCAATAATATAATTCATCTTTCTATAGTATTCCACTTCAGAAAATGTAAATATACCACTATTCTGTGTTCTCAAACCCACTTCTCGATCGACTATACGAAATCTAAAGTCATTCACATTATAAGCGTCGAACTTTCTAACTTCTTTTAGAGGACCTCTAGTAAGAAACTTCAAATCTTCTGACACCTCTGCTCGAGTATCAGTATTCATGATTTGAAAAAAGAAATATACTTTATTAGATTTACAAAATGTATGTGTCAAATTGATATTCGTATTTATTGCAATATTTATGAACATACACGTCGTGCAAACCATTCTACAAGCTCTTTATTAATAGCTTTCATTATATCTTTCTCATTTCATGTTCGGCCTCTCATTCGTCTCTTTGTTTGTATCCTAAACTCTTAAATAAATGGATCTTCAATTTCACTATTCAGAAACACATATCTATGTGCCTGTAATAATTCCAATTCAGTCAGTGTCACATTTGAGGTCCTCCCAACTAATCGGCCAATAGTAGGAAATATTTTGGATTTCTGATGTATTTGAGATTGAGTCGATGTGTCGTCAACACGTCCAACTCGATTAAATCTTGTCTCAATATCATCCAAGTATCGAGAACAAAAGGTAAGACACTCCTCGGCCACATAGCCTTCAGCAATTGAGCCTTCTGGTTTAACTTTATTTCTCACGTATGATTTCAAATGCCCAAGATATCTGTGAAATAAAATAAACATAATTATGCATTTAATTAAGTACCAAAAATTGTTTACTTAACTGGAAAACATATAAATAAAGTACCTCTCAATTGGATACATCCATCAATAATGAACGGGGCCTCCTAATTTAGCTTCCTCAACCAAATGCACAGTTAAATGCATCATTACAGTAAAAAAGGATGGAGGAAAGATCATCTCCATTGCGCAAAGGGTTAATACAAACCTCTCCTGGAGGTTGTCAAGCTAAAATGGATGTAGAGATTTCTCACATAGTTTTCTGAAAAATGTACAGAACTGGAGTACAAAAGCAGTAATTTTTTCAGGTAATAATGTACGCAATGCCAATGGTAGTAACCGTTGTAACAAAATATGTGAATCGTGCCTTTTCAATCCATGTAACTTACGATTCTTCAAGTCAACACACCTCGAGATGTTACTTGAATACCCATCAGATACCTTAACATTCTTTAACATTCGAAGGAATGTATCTTTATCCCTATTTTTCATTGCAAAAATTGTTGGAGGATACTTTTCATTCTCATCTGGCCAGAGATGGCGTTTTATGTTCATTGATTGTAAGTCTTTGCGCGCATTGAGATGATCCTTCGACTTTCCATGCTCATTAAGCAATGTGAAAATCAAATTTTCACAGAAATTCTTATCAATATGCATCACATCAAGATTATTCCACAACAAATTAAATTCACAATACGGAAGTTTTAAGAATATACTTTTTTTCTTCCATTGTTGCGTTCTGGTTTCGCTTGACGATGCACTTCGGACCCGTTTTCCACTATCATTCAAATGATAAACATTCCCAAATTCTATTTCAACATTTTCAAGCAGTGTCAATATTTCAAAACCATTTAACAACTTTGGAGGTGGTCTACAATCAATGGAACCATTAAATTTTGATCTGTTTAGCCAAAATCTATGAGATGCATCGAGAAATCTTTGATGACACAAGAAGCACCATTTTATACTGTGAGGTAGCCGTTTGGGCTCAAAATAAAATTTACAAATGGGACAAGACAGACCCATGTAAATGTTCCAACCAGATAAATTCCCAAGCCCAGGGAAGTCACTAATGGTCCACATTAAAGCAGCATGCATTTTGAACATTGTTTTAGAAGAAGCATCAAATGTCTCAACACCGTTGCTCCATAACTCCTGCAATTCGTCAATTAAAGGCTGTAAGTATACATCAATATCATTTCCAGGCATTTGTTTTCCAAGAATAATCATCAAAAGGATAAAAGATGTTTGTTGCATACACATCCACGGAGGCAGATTATAAGGGATCAAAACAACTGGCCAAATATTATAATTGGTACTCAAAGTCCCAAATGGGTTGAATCCATCGGCAGCCAATCCCAATCGAACATTCCTAGGATCAGTTGAGAAATCGAGATGTAATGAATCAAATGTCTTCCACAATTGGGAATCTCATGGATTTCTCATTAACCCATCATTGTTATTATCTCCAGAATGCCACTTCATGTGTTCGGCGGTTTTCGATGACATGAATAGTCTTTACAATCGAGGCTTCAAAGGAAAGTAATGCAAAACCTTTGCAGGTGTGCTCCTTTTCTTCTTCTCTATGAAATTATGTTCATTCATACTTCCAACATCACCCTTTGCCTTCCATCTAGAAGAAGAACATTTCTTGCAATTCTATCTACTTGAATCCTCTCCCCAATAAATCATACAATCATTGGGACACACATGTATTTTTGTATAATTCAAACCAAGCTTGTTAACAAATTTTTTCATATCATAAAAATATTCTGAGATTTTTGCTTCAGGAAATGAATCACGAATCAATTCCAATATTATGGACATTTCCTTATTTTTAATTCCACATAGACATTTGATATGGTACAACTTCAGCAGAAATGAAAGCTTTGAATATTTCAAACACCCACTATACAACTCTTGATTTCCATCATCAACTAAATCATGAAACGCATTTTCCTCAGTGAAGTTTTCTCTTACATTTGGCTCCACAGAATCAAGAGGAGGATCCAATGATATGTGACAATCTTGATATGTCTGTGTTATAGTCTCAAAAACATCACTTGTCACGTTGCAATTTGTAGCACCCTCTTCTGGTTGTTCTGATATGTTTTGATACTGATAGTGGTGTCTTGTAGTGCCGAATGCATCATTTATTAGGTTTTGCATTTCATTTTCCATTGTCGACGAACTTGGGACCTCATTATGTGGATTAACATCAGTGCTCAATCTTTCTGTAACGTTCGATTCTCCATGCCAAATCCAACACAAATATTGAGCAGGGAATTGCTTCAGTATTAAATGTTCATAAACCTCATCTCTCTTCAACCATGTTCTAAATTTACATTTAGGATATGGAAATTTTATTCTCTCTTCAACGGATCGATTAGAAATTGCAAAATCTAAAAACTCATTCAAACCCTTAACATACTGAGGTGTGTTCCTTGGTAATGTGATCCAGCTTTTATCCATGTATATCACAATGTGCCTACACAAAAAATAAGGAATAAAACATGAGACATCTTCTATAACCCCATCATCAAAAACAAATAATGATGAACAAAATTTCCATAATAGAGAAAAATTCAAGGATATATTAAGAAATGGGTCTCAAAATTCCTCAAAGTCCCTAAACTGGAAGCACAAAATGGATGAACTCTTTCTATAAGAATGGGAATTTTCATCATGTTATGGTTCATCCTGCCTCTACTCCTTGCACATTGGATTCTCTTCATTCCCACTATTAATTTGTTGCATACCTGATAAAACTAAGGAATGAACAACCATCAATTTCCAAGAATATTTAGCTTCCATTCACATGTCCCTAGTGACAACCTCCAAAATGGATGTTATGCCCAAAGAAAGTAGAGATGTACCAAGGTCTGGGTGAAGACCATCACCAAAGAAATGATCTTTCTCATAATTGATGACCCCTATCTTTGGAGAATATATAACAAACCTTGAAAGGTTATTGACATACTCCCATATTGATCTGTCACCAATAAAAAGTCTCATGAGCTCATTCTATTTCTCTACATTCATTCCCTTAGGAAATAACCATTAAAAAATCAATCTTGATGAGATTCCAATACATACATTCATGAAGTTAAGAAGGTACCACTGACTCCCACAAGACTCTACTGAAACTATAAATCCAGTTCTAAAAAATTCTCACACACAAAGTATCAGGTTCCCTAAGATAATTGAGGATCACCTCAATTTGTTCCAACTACCTAACTGCTTCCACTAACCCTTGAAAAATACTTAATGAAGGAAGATAGTGATTCAGGAATCCTATGATGGTGTCCGAGATTGAAAATGATTTAACATCAACAAATCAACACGTATTCTAGGTCGGAATAAGAACTAAATAATCCTTTTTGAAAATTACAGTGGACAACAATAACATCTAAATGAACTATATCAATTAAATACTCAAAATAAAGCCTAATTATTCTATATGAAATTAAGAATAAAATACAAAAAAAATTATAAATTAAACAAGGAACGCACTAATGTAACCAAATTTAATTTTCGTTTTAAACCACCATTTTTTATAAGTAATTATGAAATACCACCTCCAATAAGTGTGAACCTCATTTGGAAAATACAGATTGGAGAGGAGTTGAAACAGGATAATAGGGGGATAAATTGTGATGTAAATGCTTTGGCTTTGTGGGATGGGTGTCTAGGCGCAAACCATGAATACATTTTTGAAAGTTGTTCTTTACTATGACTCGATTCATCTTTCAGTAATCATTATAAAGGTGAAGGGTTCCATAAAATTTATTCACAAAAAAATCCATTTCCCAATATTAAAGGCTTGGGAGAATAAATCATTTATCAGATACAATAGGTTTATCAAAACACATCATAAAGGAAAGAACATAGAACATGAAATAAATATGTCCCTACCATGAAGAATGAATGTCAATATATACATTCCTATGTGCCTATCATGATGCATGAATACTCATTTAACACCATTCTGGGCCATGATTATAAATATCAAGAATCAAAATTCATCACTAAACAATACCATCACACAAAATACAAATCACCCAAGGTGAAATAACATCAACTTTTTCAATAAAATAACATAATAACCAATACCGTCCATATGAACACATATTTCCCCAATACATTGGCTAGATACTCCTATTCAGAAGCTCATTGCTATGTCTTGGCACATCCTAGTATCTCTTATACCTTTCCACAAGTAGTAATGTAATAGAAATTAAAACATGATTCTTTGATACCACTTTGCTACATCCCCCAATCCATCACTCTCTCATGTGGCCAAATCAAGTTTTTTATGGGACTTCATGCATTCCTACCCATATTACACAGGTCATTGACTAGAAATGAGTGTGATATTTATAGTGGGGAGACCATACCCTCAGGTATGTAGTTATATAGAAGTGAAAAAATCAACATAAATACAGGTCCATCCCGCTAAGTGAAATCGGGTCGTAGCCACTTCAGAATCACTAGCGAGCTAGTCCAAATATGTTCACCTAGTTACCTAGGATTTCCTTATGCTCAATTATGTTCCACATGTAACACATAACACCAATTTCACCAATACAGGTAAATCATTACATTGCAAACACTTTTTTCCATAAAACGAACCTTTTACCATTTTACACACACACAAAATGATTAGAAAAACACTTTTCAAACCACTTGAAAATTTCATAAAACCCATTAGGTACATTTCAAGAGAATAACATAATACATTCAACAATTTCCCTGGGATAACCCTTTCCAAATCATCACACAAGCTAATTTACCCTATTTAAAAACATGCTTCTCTTAATTTACACAAATAACTCATCACATTTAATGGGGAACAAAAAAAGTTTACATACCCAAAATAATTCATTTCCCTTTGAAACCCCATTTTTAACACATTCTCACTTCAAGTGCCTTTGAAAACACAATTCACACCCTTCACATAACCATAAAAACAATTCCATGAAACACCACAATAGAGAACATATTAAACATATCCATTTTTCTTTATAAAATCAATTTTCACCACATAAAAATGCCAAAATATATCCAAAACATAATTCACATTACACAATTTATCTATAAAACATGTTAAAATTAATTAAACAAAAAAAATCAAATCATCTAAAAATGATAGGGCATGGAACCACCTACATTGGGTGAAGAAATTGCTTAAAAATGGTGTGAAACCCCATTTGTACCTCAACCACACCTCAAAGAAACCCCAAAAAGGAAATATTTACCCAAAAACAACAAGATCAAACCCTATCCAACATGAAAAACCCTAAATCAACTACCCTACCTACTGGAAAACCAAAAACCTAAAGAAGGAGAAACAAAACCCTACCTAGAGGGGAATATGGTGCAGCTTCTGGGGTCGCGAGGGGCCGGGGGTCGCAGGGGGCCGGGGGTCGCGGGGTCGCCGGGGTCGCGGGGGAAGGAGGGTCGGGGTGGGGGGAAGGGTCGGGTGTTAAAAAAAACAATGTTTCGCGGCGGTTTATTATAAACCGCCGTGAAACCTTTTTTACAAAAGTTTTAGCGGCGGTTCCTAGAACCACCGCTAAACAACGGTTTTGTTGTAGTGAATCATCCAATAACTCGGGCTCTTCAAGTTTTCTTCTCTCTTTTTTTAGAATTCCAGATTTAGGATTTGTTTTCTCTATTTTTCTCATACTTTTAAATTTGAAGTTCTCATGTAAACTTCTCCCCTTAATCAATCAATCTCAATATTTTAAAATTTATTTAATTCTAGAATTCATTTCTAACTCATCTTCTAGAGGATTCTCATAACCAAATGGTACAATGTGATCCTTAGTGCATTTCCTCGGTCAACTTTTCATGTGAACATGACCGTGTTGTTATGACACGTCAAATTGATAGTGATTTAAAGAATATTTTTTAGTCTAGGGAAGAACCTAGGTCATCTCTCAAGGATCATTGATAGGTTTTGAGTGTGTATTTTTAATAAAAATTACTAAAAGAGGGGGAGGGGTGGTTTTGAAAATAGTTTCAAGAAGGTAACTTAATTTAAAGAGTTATAAATTTGAAAGAACAAGTGGATTTTGAAAAATATGAGATAAATAAGTGATCATTTCTAAGTTACTACATAACTTGAAGAGTTCCTTAGTCTTAACTGATTATTAAGTTTTAGTGTAATCCTTTGGTTGAGGGTTAACCAAGATCTTGGGTACCCACAAGCCTCTTAAAATTATGCGATTAAAACTAAATCTTGACATAACAATCATGTAGTCAAGTTCCAACCCCTTATCATGCTTTAATGTTTGTAAAGAAACATTTAAATCTCAAATGTTTAAGAAAGAAAAGGATTCTTATGGTGTCCAATTGGAACAACACAAGACACACACTTAAAATCGCACACCAATTGGTTATGAAATAAAAAGTGTTTCAATTAAATGCATCAAAACAAGTTAAGATACATATGAAATAATAATTAAAAACACAATATACATCAAACCAGTAGATAATTATGTGCTAGAACTCCCTCTTCAAGTGTGTAGCTCCCTCGTAATGATCACCCACTGCTTAGCTTGACATCGAGAGGAGGAGGAAGCTCGGGTGGAACTCCTTCTTCATTTTTGACCCCCCCTATGAGGATAGGGGCCTCCATAACTTCTAGGACGAGGAGGAGACTCCTATAGGACTCCAAAATTTTAGATCTTTTCTTCTGGTTTGAACATTCAAATGAGGTTCCCTTGGTGCCCTTTTATAGCCAAAATGGTAAGTGGTTTTGAGCACCCAGTTTTGGTGATACCACTTGAGTCTCAGTTTTGGGTTGGTATATGGAATTATCTCGACTTAGACAAAAGGGAAAAGTTTTTATGGTCTGTATTGAATATCATCATGTCAAATTTGGAGTCCATTAAATATCTACAAATGGAGATGTAGTCAGAATACCGAACCAAACTTCTAACTTCGTGCATATTCTGTCCCCTGGACAGAATGGTTTGGATGAGCCCTTTAATAGATGAATGGGGCTTGGGTTCCTTGAGATGAGTTGTAGCCGATGAAGTTTTGGATTGGCCCAAAAAATTTCATCCCTTTTGGAGATGCTTATTTCATAGAATGTTCAAAACAGTGGACAAATGTCGTTGGGCTCCCATGCAGTTTGGCCCATTTTCCTTCTAGATCATCTTCAGGGCCTTCAAATCACCTCCAACTACAATGAAATTATCAAAATAAGTAACATTTCCCTTTTTAATAGTGATAAACACAACATAATTTAATCAAACATAAAGTTAAATTTGTTATTATTTTTATAATTTTCAATATAAAACTAGTTTAACACAGCGGTGTAAGGGTGAAAACGAAACAGTGAATCACTACACGATCAGAGTATGTTCCCACAATCACCAAATATTATCTTCTTCATTTAACCATTGTCTCCAGTGTAATTCTAGAAATATCTTTCATTTATTCTCATTTTAGTTGAATAATGATGTTCGGGAAAACCTTTAGCTTTGATCACTATTCAAAACAATTCACATATATATGAATTTGAGAATTATAGAAATACCCACTAGTGATCTCCTATGGAATCCACTATATTAGCTTTGGTTGATGTCTTCAATCTGATCATGGTGTTTCATAACTCATTGTCGCACAACAACCCATGGTAACACAACTACTTCACATTTCTCACGCTTGATTACTCAACTTGACTCATAACACATGAATTTTCATGTGATTAATGAACTACAAAGCAACACAACATCATCCCATTTGAAATTTAGAATCATCTTCTGAAGTTTCTCATTTAACGGAATCAGTTTTGGTTGATTCTTATTTGTTTAGTTGTTCTCTCCATGTGATATTGTTCTTCATGCAATGCAAATCACAATCTCTTCATACAGTTTGAATCACAATTCATTTTTAATGTTTGAATCGATGAAGATCAGTTCGAGCATCGTCTAATTTAAATTCCCTCAAAATATTTCATTATAGAATTTCTCGGATTTTATAGACTACTGAAATCACAAATTTTCACACCAAGTGTTGAACCTTACAAAGTCTCGATGTTCAACCTTACGAAATATCATCCTTTTAAAGTATCATCCTTACAAACTCATAAATGATCCTTACAAAATTAGGGATCATCCTTATGAACTCACAAACAATCCTTGTGAACTTAGGGACCATCCTTACGAACTCAGAAATGATCCATACAAACATTTTTTTACCATTTTTCACACCTAAGTTAACCTTGCGAATATCAGGGTGAACCTTATGAAATTCATAGAACAACCTCACAAAGTTCATGAATGAGCCTTACGAACTCCAGGCTCAACCTTATAAAATGTCAAGACAACCTTACAAGGTCCAGGACTCTGCAATTTTCAGTCTCAAACACATAGTTCCAAAGTCTCTTCAAATAATCACAAAACCTCTTGAATCCATCTCATGACATCTCAAAGCTTCTCAAAAAATATTCTAAACAGTTTCAACAATATCTCAATAACCTCCAATGATTCTCAAACATGGTTGACAACAAATACAAGTCAACGAAAATTCCATAGGGCACTTCACAACCCATTTATTCTTAAAAATCCTTGTGATTCATTTTGAAAATAGTGAAATTATCAATCTCCTCTATGGATGTGGGGTACATTACCTGAATCATGTAAATCGGTGTGCTTGATATCTTTCTCTTTCTGTTTTTCATTCTTCGATTTCTGTTATAACAATATAAGGGAGATTTTGATCATGCCTGCTTCAGCTGTCCAATAGGGAAACTAGTTTGGTGTTGTCCAACACTGTGGTTGATTATCAAGGTTTTCGATCAAAGTTGTAGGTTGTTTCTCAACTGCCATGAAAGAGCAATTGGTCAGTGGGAATCAATGTGTGGTGGAGCAGATTTTGATTGTTGCATGTAAGCAATGATTTGATTAGAATTCGTTACTCATGGATTTAGAGAAGAGGTGTCATGGAAACTTTGGGAGCTCCTACAATGGATGATTCCAGAAGAAGAGTAGAAGGGAGAAAAAATAAAAGGACAAGAAAAAGATCACAAGACAATGAGATTTATGTAGTTCATGAATAATCATTACATCCACGAAGAGACATAATAATTTCACTAATTTCGATAGCAAAATTATAAAGTAAATCTCAAAATAACAAACCCCTAGCTCGAAATGAGACCATAGAGCAACACGATGTTACAGTGCCCCGCTTTGTTATAGTGTCAATCTGCACAGTTTGTCCACTATGCTATAGTAACAGTGATAGTAGTATACAGAGTTACAGTACCGTTGTTTATCAAAATCCAAGTTGCTGTAGTACAATGTTGACAAAGCCTGTACCGCTCTAATACCATTGTCGGTGTCGTCTGTCAACTCTTATACAGTGGTCAACATTGCCATAATTGTTGGCCCTCGGAGCCCTAAGTTGGGGCACGTTGCCCCAACTCCATTCAAAAGGATCATACACTTCCAATCTAATAAGAGATCCCCTTGATTTTAGTCTCTAAGGCTTTAGACCTTTAACATAAGTTCCATGTGCCCCGCCTTCAATGAATGAGTGAAAGTGATGGGTGAGTTAAGTGCATGAGTGAGAGTTTTCTCAAAATTAGTGTGGGCGTTCCTTGTGACCTATTCATGATGGTTAGTACTCACATGCGCACGGGCACACCCATTAACGATGGAGCGTCGTTGTGGTCCCGACGGCACTGACTACCGAATCGGTGACGGAACTCCGAGAACTACCGACCCTCTGCTGCTGC
Source organism: Viscum album (assembly GCA_963277665.1). Classification (NCBI taxonomy): domain Eukaryota; kingdom Viridiplantae; phylum Streptophyta; class Magnoliopsida; order Santalales; family Viscaceae; genus Viscum; species Viscum album. The sequence goes on along the minus strand of OY728163.1, from coordinate 378,871,636 downwards.
GAACGCCAGACCGATCGGGGCTGTGCGTTTCTCAGTCCCCGCATCATGAATCTACAGCCGTCCCTCGTGGGCTAAGATATTGGTTTCTCTTCCAGCTTCCAGCCTTGGTTCCTCTCATAAATCATGTCCGACGCTTTGATCAATGGACTGGCCGGAGCTGGAGGAGGGATAGTTGCTCAACTCATCACCTATCCTCTTCAAACTGTACTCCCGCTACGCTTTCTAAGCCTGTTATCTTCCTTTCCATGTTTTATGTCGCGGGACTGCTGATTCTGTTACATCCCCGTGGAAAATAATTGTTGATTTAGGTTAACACTCGTCAACAAAATGACCGGGATGTGAAGAAGGTGAAGAGGAGGTTTGGAACTATCGAGCAAATGTGTCAGGTTCTTCAGTCGTTGTCTTCGCTTAGTTCTCTGTAATTTATATTTTGTTCTTCTTTGCATGTTTTCTGGCCTTTATTTGTCCACCATGGGCAGGTTGTAAAACAAGAGGGATGGAATCGGCTTTACGGAGGCTTGACACCCTCTCTGGTGGGTACAGCTGCCTCTCAGGTGAAGGCATTTTAGGCGTCTTTTACGATGTGGGTAGATGTTTAGGGATTATACGGATGCCATATTATGCACGGAATTGTCTGAGCCTGGCTTTAAATGAATTTGATGGTGGTAATGGGGATTTCTCTCTTGCTTTGCTTTTGTTTTGGGAATCAAATCACTCTGTTCCTTTTCATTCAGAAGTTTCAGGAATTTGATGGGTGAAAATACTTGGTTGTTTTCCATGCTTTATGCATATTGCCCAGGTCTAATTTTTCACTGAAATGAAATTTAAATTTCAGCATTACAAGCTCAAGATCTTCAGTGATTGTGTAAACTAGGATGACTTGTGAACCATTGTTTTCCTTTTGCTGTTTAAGCAGCGTTGAGGCTCCGGATGCCTTCTTCTTTATCTTAGTCCTGAAATGTTTCGGGCTATCAGAACTCCGTACTCTAGCAACCTATTAGCAATTGTTGAGGGTTGTGGGACTCTGGTATGATACCGATGACTGGGTGCAATGTTCCTAGTTTAGTTGTGAAGTTGCCATCCTTTATTTTCCTATGGATGCAGGCTTTCCTTACTAAACCATATCAATCCCAGTGTTTTTTTTTCTTTTTTCCTTTTTCTCTTCTTGGTGATACACTCAAACACCTGAATATAAATTCCTGTGCTTGTGTTGCTTTTCTGAATTTAGTATGATGATATGCTCTCTTCATTCATCTCTCACTAAACTTACTCCTGGAAGGCATTAATATATATATATATCTATATATTTTCCCATTAATTTTGTGAACAAAGTGATTGAACTGCAAGTGTGGATGTGCATGGGTTTATTTCTCTGGGCTGCTGAACTTGACTTTTAATACGATACAGGGTGTTTATTATTATTTCTACCAAATATTCCGGAGCAAAGCTGAAGCTGCCGCAGTTGAACATGGAAAGAAGGGGATTGGGGATGGATCTGTTGGGGTCTTCTCTTCACTTGTTGTGGCTGCTTTATCTGGGTGATATATGCTGTCTTTGAAGCAGTGTTCAGAAAAATTAATTATTCCTTTTTTATGACTAATTTCGATTCCTAAATTTTTTACCTGTAGTCTTTCACATTGTTGTTGCTGTCTTTGGTCTCCCTGTATTCCTGTCTTGTGTCAAGGACATAGACATTAGACTATTGTGATGTCAAACTCATGTCCAACACTGGTTCTTAAAACAGTCATTTTTATCTTATCATTCTAGTAGCTGTGGTTCACAACATCCAATTGTCATATTTCATTTTCTCAAAATCTTCATGTAATTATTTGAGCCAACTTGTTTGGGCAGTGCCTAAAAGATAACAGTGGCACAATTTTTTTTACCAAAGGATCTGTATTGGTTTTGGTTGAGTTTCACGCTACAGGATTTTTCTGGCTTTGAATGTGTTCAGTACCATTGTCTATTCCCACTGAGATTTTTTTTTGTTTTAATGTGGCCTTTGGTGTTTTACAGATTTGGATGAAAGCGCTGTTTCAGCATCAGAAATTGTCCAGTGTCCGCATACTGTCTGATGAACTATTTTTAGACAAAAAAATCAGGGGCTAATGATTTTTTGTTTTAATGTGGCCTTTGGTGTTTTACAGTAACACAAATCCATCTCTTTTTGATGCTTCACTGTTGTTCACAACCACATGGTAGGGGTTTGCTGTTGTCAAGTGCACCAAAAGATCCAAAATCATATTGCTTTGGTTTGGCTCATCCCTCATTGCTTTGGTTAGGTGGATTGAAAAAGTCAAATTTAGTTTGTATGATCTCAATATAAAAATTAAATATCTGTTTGGTTATGGAAAACATTTTCTATTTTAATTTTCCAAAATTTATATTAGAAAATGTATTAGATTATGTAAATGGAAATCATTTTTTTAGAAAATGAAAATGGAAATGAGATTTTTAGCAGAAATAAAACTGTTTTCATGTTTTCTAGAAAATGAAAATGCACTCAAAAGGTTAATTATATCTTTAATTTTTTTTATTATAAAAAATATTTGTTAACACATTTTTGTTACTTTTTTGGATAATGAAAACAAAAACCATTTTCCATAATAAAACGGAACCTTAGTAACCAAAACAGGAGCAAAGGATATGCTTTGTGCCAGCTTCGTGACTTTATGTGGGAAAGGAGAATCTTCAGTCTGTCATGGTAGGACCTAGCATTAAAACCTCTTTTGTTTTTTGTTATCAAGTCTCATGTGGTTAGGTTGTGTGGAGCTTTTTCAATGGCATTGAAACTTTGCTGTCGTTGAACCTATCATTGTGAGTGCATGTTGCACTTCGCTCAAAATTTACTTTTCAGTAACAGAAAACATAGCGTTTATCTTGAACTAAGTTACTCGTTGGCCTTGTTAATTTGGCAAATTCATTAGGTAAATCAAAGTAAACTGTTTGGTTCCACATCCTGGATCATAAAGGAAGCTGATTTGTCGAGTTTGTTACTAGCCAATGTTGATGTTGACATTTTATTTTGTCTGTTTTTAGTGCATTCATGGGCGATGATGCTTACAAATTGTTTGGGTCTTTTATTGTGCAGATGTTTGAATGTGCTGCTAACTAACCCTATATGGGTGGTGGTTACCCGCATGCAGGTAAGGTTGTTGTTGACGGTTTACCACAAGCTATTCTGAGGTTGTTAGAAGGCAGATGTCTCTAATAAGCAAAGAAAACTGTACTTTTTCTTAATGAATAAGTGTTTGAATGTCAAATTTTATTCGCTAATCTTATTTTATTTCATTGAAAACCAAGATTCAATTTCTGTATAGCATCTGATGAAATTTTGGAGACCGGGTTTGTCGTCAGCAATCCAAACTATTGGTGTTGTACCCTGTCTTAACCTGGAAAAAATGAAGAAGAAAACTGTTATATAGCGAGCTTTGTGTAGAGCTTCTTAAATGCAGAAAAGGCTGTTCCACTTTTTTTCAACCAAGATCATTTTTCTGGTTTCATTCATAATAATTATGTTTCTTTTTCAGACTCACACCAAATCCAAGGCTTTGCAATCCCCTCGTGGAGTACCTGGTTTGATGGATGAAGCAATTCTTGCTGCAATTGAGCCTCCTTCCTACGGAACAAGCAATGCGGTGCGCTCAATCTTATGCCAGTTTATATCCACTCGTCTGTATAGATGTGTTGAAGTTTTATGCCAGTTTGTATCCACTGGCCTTTATAAGTATGGGCATTGTTGATATTTTCTTGTAGTTTTTTCCCATTCATAGAATTCCATACTGACTAGGTAGAAGCATGTCTCCCACCATTAAAATAAACTGATCTCTCATTTTTACTGTTCATTTCTTTCCACCATGCTGGAAACCATCATTTTTTTAATCTCCTTTCCCCTCTTTGTTGGCCCAGTTACAACCTCAAGAGAGGGTGGGTTTGAATTGAGGTATATAAAAACTAAGCAGAAGGATAAAACACAAATAGTTTGTAGTGGTTTGGGCATAACTATCCCTGTGACCATTGCTAAGGTTCAGAACTCAAGATTGAGAACTTATGGTTGGGCTTTGATATCAAGTGTTTTTCCATTAAGTAATCAAATATGGCTCAAGAGGGGTGAATTGAGCAGTAAAAATTTAAGCGCTTAAGAACTTATAATTCCCTCTTTGTATTATATTGTGTCAAAATAGAATTTATAATTCCCTCTTTGATATCAAGTGTTGTTCCATTAAGTAGTAAAGCACTGAACACAGGGATTTTTATAGAGGATCGGGGTCACCAAAGACAATTCCCTACTCTCCACCAAACACCCAATGCGGGTTTTGTGAGTTTAATAACAAGATCCTTTTAACCAGAGATCTTCACAGCTGAAGCAACTGACACTACAAATTACAAGAACTTTTCCTAAACTGTTTACAGCAAGACCTCCCTAGGTGTTAAATCCAAACCAAGTACAAGTAGCAGTAAAGAGTTTAGAATGGTGTAGCAACACAATTAAAAGAAAATAGACTGGGTCAGAGAAATGAATCCTGAAGATAAAGTTACTTTGGATCTGGATTCAAATCAGCAGTTGATCAATTTGATATTGAACCATAGTAGTCAATCGCGGATCGCGGCGTGACGCGGCGGGGTCCTATAGCGGGATCGCGTCGCGGGCGCTTTTTATCCAATCGCAGACCAATAAATATAATTTAAATTATATAATTCTATACATATATGTTGAAAAATTTAAATATGATAAATAAAATATAAAACAGAATAAAAATAACAAAATAAAAAAAAAACAAAAAGGTTTTTACTGTGGAAATTTTTAACTAAAACACATAAAATAAAACAAAACAAAAAACAAAATCAAATAAAAAGAATAAAAAATGAAAGGACCCGATAACCACATCGACTCGGGGTGGGGGAGTCGGGGTGCGGTTGTCATCGTCGTCGGGGATGCGGGGAGCGGTGTGCGCAACAGCGAATGGGGGTGGGGGGGGGGGTCGTCATCGCTGTCGGGGGTGTGGGGAGCGGTGTGCGCAACAACAAAAGGAGGAAGAAGGTGCGGCTGGAAAAAAAAATGTGCGCACAGAAGGGAGGGCTTTGTCGCGGCAGGAGGAGGGGGAAATATGATGGGTAGGGCAGAGGCGAAGTGGGTTTGACCGCTTACAGGGCAAAAAAAATCACATTTGTTTGACGCAGGAACAGTCGTGGCAGCAACGGCCTGGATCGCGACCGTCGCGCGACGGCCAGAATCGCGGGTGAGGCGGCGCGATCTCATTCTGCCCGCGATCCAGCCGCCTGAAGCGGCCGGGTGCCGCACCGCGCAGGCGCGATCGTGGCCGCGACGCCGCATTTTGACAACAAAGTATTGAACAAGCACAACAACCCTGATATTGAGTTGTCTACCAGTCGATTGTAAAATCAATGATGCACAACCACAAAATCAAGGAAAATCACTGAAAGTTGTAATCTCATGAAGTAGCTGATTTTTTTTAAAAAAATCGTTCATATCTATGTCGGCTTTTAGAATCATCTTATTAGAAGTCCAAATCACCTTCGATCCATCCATTTGAGAAATCTAGGAACACCCATGATTCTCGACTTTTAGAATCATCTTATTAGAAGTCCAAATCACCTTCGATCCATCCATTTGAGAAATCCAGGAACATCCATGATTCTCGACAATAGTTCGTGTTGGAGTTTGCGTCCCACATTGGACTTGTGGTATGATGTGACCTTTATTATTCATTATAAAATAACCTTAAGGTCTCCTTTAGAGAGGCACCTTGGGTATTGGGTCTTACCCCTTTTTATCATTTTATATGGTATCAAAGGAGGTTTAATCCTACCCTGAGCCGTCCCTCCCCTTTTTTTTCCGTCTAGGTTTTCCAGCAATTCTCCCTGGGGGGGCTCCATAGCCAGTAGGCCTCGTTTGCCACCGCCCCTCCGGCCTTGTTTCCCTCGGTGGCCCTCCACGTTGGCCCCTCCAGCAGCCGACCTCTCCTTTGGACGGTCCTCCTGCGCGCGTCGGCCCTTGACAGCCCTCCTCCTGTGCGCGTCGGCCCCCGACGACCCTCTCCCTGCGCGCTTCGGCGAGCCCAACCACGTTCGTCCCGCGCCGACACCTCCTTGGTTTGCGACTCCCATCGGATCCAGATCCGCCGCGTCGGTTCCTCTTATCCCGCGCGCAGCTCTTTTGCTTCCGCTCTGGCCTTCTGCACAGGCCCCCCCGACGCGATTCTACTGCGCCGACTCCGTCCCTGCGCGCAACCCTCCCGCTCGCGCCGCCGGATCGAGGGCTTCTCTTGCGCGCACCCTCCCTAACTGCGCGCGGCGATTCCAGGTGCACCCTCCGGCGACTGGCTCCCCTCTGCTCACCACGCTGTTCGCTGCTCTCTCCCGTTCGGCCACATCTAGTCGGCTGCGATTGGATCTCCTCTCTGGATCTCCCCCGTCCGCTGCTCCTCGGTAAGGCAGCCCTCCTCGCCGGTGTGGCCCGCCTGTGTGGCTTTCCTGGCGCTTCGACGACCGGCCCCGCCCGTGCGGCTTTCTTGGCGCTCCGATGACCGGCCTGCCAGTGCGGCTTTCCCGGCGCTCCGACGACCGGCTCGCTAGTGTGGCTTTTCCGTCGCTCTGACGACCAGACCGCCAGTGCGGCTTTCCCGGTGCTCCGACATTCGACACTGCCAGTGCGGCATTTCTGGCGCCTCTGACGACCGGCCTGCCTGTGCGGCTTTTCCGGCGCTTCGTCGACCGGTCTGCTTGTCCGACTTAGCAACCAATCTTTTTCAGTAGTATCATCCATCTTCTTGAGGGGCATCACCAGCCATGGCGATTTATCTTTTTTTGTTTTGTCTTGTTTTGTAATCAAACTGGGTATATCCTGCTTGAGGGGGAGTGTTTGCAGCGTCTGTTGATTGCTTTGTTTTTCTTTATGTGTTCAATCTAGGTACACCTAGCTTGAGTGGGAGTGTTGGAGTTTGCGTCCCACATCGGACTTGTGGTCTGATGTGGTCTTTATTATTCATTATAAAATAACCTAAAGGCCTCCCTTAGAGAGACACCTTAGGTATTGGGTCTTACCCCTTTTTATCATTCTACAGTTCACAACAAACTCCTCAAAAACAGCTAAAGAATAGGTCAACAGTCCAGTTCAAACAAACTTTACATTTGAGCCAGAGGATTCAATTTTAATCAAATACTGACCTTTAAAATGGACTTGCATTGAGCAGAAACATAATTTTTGTTGTTACATGAGGCCATCATCACGTCTCGGCCTTTGCCTGAGGTAGAAACAAAAACTCTGTCCACTGCAACTCTTAATTGAACAAAATTCTTCAAAATTACACCTACGTGAAGTAAGTTCCGTGTCTCAACCAATTGTGTGAAGGTAGACTCCACATTTTTGCTTTTGTGTGAGCTAAAAGATAATTGTTGTGCTGAGTAAATCTGATAGAGATATGTGAGAATCTGGAATTGCATGGGGGACCTAGGTGGAATTTGCTGGACTACGCTGGTTGAAATATCAGCCTAAAAGAATAACTGAAGGAGGCCCCCACCTGGAATCTGTTGGGGACACGTGGGTTCTATTGGGGAATTTGTTAGGGCCCCTTTTCGATTGTTATAAGAGAAAGAGGAGGGAAGAGGTAGGGGAAAATATCTTGGAATCGGCTTCAGCTTGGGACAACGGACTTCTAGCTTGGAATCGGCCTGCGAGCTTGGGCGGGATCTCTCCCGAGCATTTCTCCTACCTCCTTTGCTGTATTTCAGGTTCTTTTCATACTTGAATACAAGTGTTGGTCCTTTGTTTTCAATCATTGGTCCAACCTGCCAGTGTGCACCATCAGTTTCCGTTGGTGCGCACCCTTGGAAGACGTTCCTATCCTCATCCGTGGAGGCGACCTCTACCAGCAACCCTCATTCTTCTTCTGCTCTCACCCTACGGGGAGGATTGCCCTGCTGATCTCACTCGCGCGGGCGACAACACACCGTCAGAAGGGGGTGTGCAGGAAGGAGGCGTGCTATAGGAAAAAAAAAAAAACGCTACTCACGCTCAGAGGAGACGTGCCCGGCCGCATGACCAGTTTTGACTCGCAGAGGCGTTGCGACCTGCCGCCGGATGCTCGCAAAAGGAGGCGCTCGACAAACGCACGCACTGTCAAGCCTTCTTTCGAAGGGGACTCGCCTGGCTGGTTCACGATCAGAGGGGTGCACTCGTCATGGAGGCCTATCATCAGCCTCAACTTGCTGCCTTGGTCCAACGCTTGGACAACCTCAAAGCAGCTGTGTCCACTCTGACGTCGACAGTGAATTCACGTACACAGGACAACGCCGAGTTCTTGAGGAGCCTCTCTTCCTGGGTAGCTCGCCTGGACAAACTCCTTCCACAAGAGGAGAGGCTCCCGTCCCTCGAAGTAGTAGCTCAACAGGTGAACCTGTCTGTGTTCAAGGGGAGTGTTCTGCTGCTACGAGAGGAAGAGCCGCAACCATAGGAGCGATGTCCGCAGCCTTCTACCGGGCTGTTGGTATTGTTGGCAGAGGTGACCCTGCCTCTTCAAATGGCCATGCTGCCTAAGGCACAGACTGGCCTCTCGCACCTGATGTGGCCAAGAGAAACCACTGGGACCTGATGGGAGACTGGGGGAAAACGGCTTGATGCAACCTCAAAATTTCCCCTCACGAAGCAGAATGGTCCCACCATAGGTTGTCAAATCGGGTGAAGAAGCCAATCCAACTGAATCAACAACTGTTGGCACTGCTGATGGCTTGGCTGGAAGAATTGTCTCCCCTTAACTAGATTCAGGAATGCAATTTTGGCTTGGGCAATTTCATGCAGTTCAATTGCCTTATGATGGACTGTCCAGGACTGCTAAGATGGAGGAGAGCGGCTCTGGTATGGGCATAGAAGCAACCAGGATGCCAAGGTTATACGACTTGCCCGCGGGATCAGTGTACAATACGGGCAACGGGTGTGGAGGTTCTTCGATCATGATGGGTAAGTTCTTACTTGATCATGCCTTGGGAACGATCGGGCATGTTGTGGGTGTACCTAGAGCTGGAAAATCTGTTGTTACCGTTGCTTCAGAGAGGGGAAAGCTGCTTGGTGAATCTGTTGGCTTTAAAGTTCTACTTGAAGAAAAATTTGGTGGCTTCCAAGCATTGCTAGGTTTGATATTGGAGACATTTCAGAAGAGGGTCTAGCGGAATTGGTGGGCTTAGATGCGTCTGCTGCACATATTGCACAAATGCTGTCAACACCGCCTCATGATATCAAGCTCGGGATTGGAGGCTTCGGCATGGGCGTTGCCAGACAGGTGGATCTTGGCAACAGACTAGGCACACGCACTGACCTTCATGATACGTCAAGGAAGCATTCAGCTCCTAATCACATTCTCCACCTTGAGGACAAGGTGGATTTTAAGGGGGTGACATTGATAGAGATACGTGGGAATCTGCACGAGGGCAAAATTGGAATTGCATGGGGGACCTAGGTGGAATATGCTTTAATATGCTGGTTGGAATATCAGCCTAAAAGAATAACTGAAAGAGGGCCCCACGTTGAATCTATTGGGGACACCTGGATTCTGTTAGGGAATTTGTTAGGGCCCCTTTTCAGCTGTTACAAGAGAGAGAGCAGGCTTGGGCGGGATCTCTCCCGAGCGTTTCTCCTACCTCTGCTGTATTTCAGGTTCTTTTCATACTTGAATGCAAGTGTTGGTCCTTTGTTTCCTATCAAAATCTTACAACATGCATTAACTCCTGAATTTCGTGAGATAACTCCTGCGCTGCCTGACATAACTTCTGCGTTGTGTGAGATAACTTCAGCAAAATTGACTCACACAGTTGTGTGAGATCGAAAAATTCACTTTGCTTCATGCATTTTAATTTGGCCAAAAAATCAATACTTTATTAAACCTTAGAACCTCTCCAAATTAAAAACAATTAATTTTTCCCGCCACACATAAAAATAAAACATCAGCAATAAATATAAGGGTTTTTGTGAATCATCAGAACAAAGAATTATTGAGATTCTAATAGAGCACAACAAACTCTTCCAACACAAACGACGGCCGGCAACTATTGGTTCCTCTAATACATGTATTGTTCATCCGAAAGTCCACTTGTAATAGTTCAGTGTTCAGTTGACATTAGATCGACTGACACTCTACATTGACCGTCTTATAATTCCGTTGTTGAGAGCCTTGGTAAGTCATTGATGCTTTTCTATAACCTCAAGTCAAAAATTCAGTTGTGAATTATGGCTAGTTTGAAAACCAACTTATCAATCGAGAATAATACTTCAATTGAAATCCTCAATCGGCATGTCAAATTCACAAATGACACATCCATGGCCTTGTGACTCATTTGTAATAGATTTATCATCCGAGTGATAAATTTTGTGATCATTGATCGAAATCTTTTTGTGCCTAAAAATACGACTTTAACCTTATCATCTGAATTTTTTTTCATAGCATGTATTGTTGGAGTCTGTATCCCACATCGGACTTGAGGTCCGGTGTGGTCTTTACCATTTGTTATAAATACACCCCAAGGGCTCCTTAGGAGATAGACCTTGGGGGTTCGGGTCTCTTATTTTCACCCTCAACATGGTATCAAAGGAGGTTTTTTGAACCCCCAATCTCTCCCTCCCTATTTTTTTTTTCTTCCCCTTTAGGGTTTCCCCGTCTGAGGGGGCGGCGGCCTCAAAGCCCCGTAGGGTTACCGCCGCCGCCCCCTCCCTCCTGTGCAGCCGGCCCCCCATCACGCGGCCCTCTCCTCCGGCGCCTCTCTGGCCCTCGTCGCCGGCCCCCTCTCTTCCCAACGCGGCCCGCGCCGGCCCTCCCGTCCCGCGGCGTTCCTCCTCCCGCGCGGCCGACCCATCCCGGCGGCTCTCGCCAGCACCTCCCGGCGCTGCTCCTCCTACGCGCGCCCATCCCGTCGCCGCTCCTCCCGAGCGCGACACTCCCGGCGCCCCTCTGCTCACGGCGGGCCTCCTTCCCGACGCCGCTCCCTCGCCCCGTCGGCCCCCGCGCCCACGCCAGCGTCGCTCCCTCACCCGCCACCTCGCCCACGCCAGCGTCGCTCCTTCCCGACGCGGCTCCCGACGCCTTCACCCGCGCGCCCCGCCGGCGGCCTCCCGCTGCTCCCGGCGGCCTCCCGGCTGCTCCCGGCGGCCCTCCTCTGCGCGCTCCCTCCCGGCGACCCCTCTCCGGCCGGCGACCCCTCTCCGGCGGCCAGATCCGGACAGCTCCGGCCGAATCCGGCCGGATCCAGTGATTTCCGGCCAGATCCAGGCTACTCCGGCCGGCTCCGGCCTGATCCAGAAGGCTCCGGCCGGATCCGGCGATTTTCGGCCTCATCCGGCCAGATCCGGCGAGATCCGGTCTGTTCCGGGCAGTTCCGGGCAGTTCCGGGCAGTTCCGGGCAGATCCGGGCAGATCCGGGCAGCTCCGGACTGTTCCGGCCTCCACCCGTGCCGGCCGCTCCACGCAGGGGGCCTCCTCGGGTTTCCAGCGCTGTCTCCCGGTCTCCTGCACCCTTGCTGGCCTCCTCCTGCGGCATCCCCGCCTCGCCGGCATCTCCCGGCACCTCCCGGCAGCCGCATCTCTCTCCGCCGGCACGTCCTGTCACTAGCGCAGCAGCTCAATCACCTCGGATTTGGGTCTGTTGGCGCCGCCAGATCCCTCAACGATTTCTGCGGAATCCCCGCCTCCCGTCGCCGGCCCCGCAAGTGCGGTTTTCCCGGTGCTAGTTTGGATTTCCCGGCGTTTCATCGACCGGCCCCACTAGTGCGGCAGTCCTGGCGTTCCGTCAACCGACCCGGTCTCTGTGTGGTTCATCTGCTGCGTCTGCGACATCATCCATCCATCTCCTGCGCAGGAGCTTCGATCGTGAGGGGGAGCAGCCACCTTGCAGCGTTCTCTTTTTTTTTACTTCGTCTGGTTTTGTAATCAAGCTGGGCATGTCCAGCTTGAGGGGGAGTGTTGGTCTATGTTTTGTTGCTTTCTTTTCATTATGTGTCCAAGCTAGGTACACCTAGCTTGAGGGGGAGTGTTGGAGTCTGTATCCCACATCGGACTTGAGGTCCGGTGTGGTCTTTACCATTTGTTATAAATACACCCCAAGGGCTCCTTAGGAGATAGACCTTGGGGGTTCGGGTCTCTTATTTTCACCCTCAACATGTATGATAATCATCAGATCATAAGCTGCAGTGAGAAACAACCTTGCAATTACCCAAGTTAAAAAAAATTCTATTTTCAAACATTCGATACCTCAGCTGATTCAGCAAAACCCTCAAAATCATCAGCAGCCAATCATTCTTTACATCTGTATGATGATTTATGTTGGACCCCATTTAAGTTTAATGGGTATTTCTGAGTCCCACATCGGACTTACCCTCATTGTAATGTGTTTTACTCATCTATAAAAGAACGTCTATCCCAAGTATGATTTTCTTCCAGAGCCTGCAATTCATCCCGCATTGCTGCTAGCCACCTTGGGTGAGATTTTGCATCACCAACGGTTTGAGGAATCGATACTGTCTCCAGAGCTGACAGACCCCTGTATGAAGATACAAATAAAGGTGTACTCTGGCACGAACGAGTACCTTTTCGGAGTGCAATGGGCAAGTCGTCCGGTGTCGGGGTAGGAGCATCGGACGAAGCGGGGACGATGGTGTCCTCATCCGAGACAGGGGGTACAAGCAATGGGCGGCGGGAGTAGACCGCACCAAAATGGTGATCAGCAGCACCAGGGAGCGACTCCACAGGCATCGCCAACCTCAAGGCGCATCTTCACCACCACTTTCACACCAAAGATCTTGGTTCCCTCACCTACTTCCTTGGCATTGAGGTCTCCCGTTCTGAGGACACTATCTCTCTCTGCCAACGCAAGTATGCTCTTGATATCTTGCAGGATGCAGGTTTGAGCACAACAACTGCAGTGGACACTCCTCTTGAGCCTGGATAACGCTCTCTCCATGCCTACTCGGAACCATTTCCTCATCCCGAGAGCTATCGACGTCTGGTGGGTAAACTTAACTACCTCACCATGACGCGACCCGACATTGCCTGCGCCGTCGGCAAAGTCAGTCAGTTCATGGAGCATCCAACCAGATCTCAGTGGGATGCTGTCCTCCGCATTGCCAAATACATCAAGAAAAACCCTGCACGTGGCCTTCAGTACTCACATCATGCTCATTTGGATGTTGAGACCTTCTGTGATGCGGACTATGCTGCTTGCCTCGCTACCCGCAAGTCTACTTCGGGATTTGCCGTGTTCTTCGCCGGTAACCTCATCTCCTGGCGCAGCAAGAAGCAGACTGTTGTCTCGAGATCGAGTGCAGAGGCCGAATACCGCGCCATGACCACGGTCACCACTGAGATCCTCTGGCTTCGTCATCTCCTCTATGAGCTCGGCTTCCCGGCGCAAGCCTCTGCCCATATCTGGTGTGACAACCAGGTAGCCACAAAGATTGCCTCGAATCCCGTCTTCCACGAACGGACGAAGCATATCGAGGTGGACTGCCACTTTCTTCGCCACCATCTGGAGTAGCAGCATATCAGCTTTGGCCATATTCCGACGGCAGATCTGCTTGCCGACATTTTCACCAAAGGCCTCCCAGGAGCTCGCATTGACTCTCTCACTACCAGGCTAGGTATTCACAGCATCCATGGCCCAGCTTGAGGGGGAGTATGAGATGGTCTTTGTGTCTTGTCATCTTTTTTTGTGGGACTCAATCCAATCTGGGCATGTCCAGCTTGAGGGGGAGTGTTGGACCCCATTTAAGTTTAATGGGTATTTCTGAGTCCCACATCGGACTTACCCTCCTTGTAATGTGTTTTACTCATCTATAAAAGAACATCTCCACCTCTCATTGAGGTAAGGAGAATTCACCAATAACAATTTACATTTCAACTTAGCAATTTATTTGATCCTGTATTACTTAAAAAGGAAACAAAAATATTATGTATTTCAAACTTTGGGGGGCAAATCCATTTTTCTAAATTTATTGATGCTGAGATGTTGAAGGGCGATGATAACTGGGATGACCCCGGATTGCATTTTGTCTGCTTGGGAAAATGAACGGAGAGGCATTTTATCTTTTGCCTAGTTTCCTAAAACTGTTCAGTCCATTGCACATTTGATGATTTGTCTTAATTTTCAATTTTATTTCTTGTATGTTACATGGAGATAAATTCTGCCTGTACCTTTTTAAATAATGATAATGTGTCTAGCAAGAAATTTTTTATTTGTCGTCATAAATTGGTATTGCAACACATCGTAGATATTGCTTGCTTCTGAACTTTCTGTTAAATGTTTCATCTAATTCAGGGCAGGCTTCTACTTCATAAATTAAACCGTCTGTAATTTACAGATCCAAGAAGTCTATGATGAAGCTGGAGTTGCTGGTTTTTGGAAAGGTTTATTGCCAACGCTGATCATGGTATGTGAGGATGGGTTAACTGCTCTGAAGATAGAATATTTTTTAAAATTGTATCATTAAATTACACAAGTGAGGATCAACTCTAGGGCTTTGCAACTGGTTTGGAGGGTCATTGTCGGGTTGCTATTTGTTAAATTTTATTAGATTTTTTTTTATATTTTATGACAAATATTCTCAATTTCTGCATCATCAATTCATTGTTTATATTCTATAATGTATTTTTTCACTAAAAGTGAAGGGAGAGTGGAAAAGCCAGCAAACATCGAGTAAGATTACATGGTAAAATGTGCAAATCATTTATGCTGATAAAATTGGCTTAAATTCAGTCAAGCCATTTAGTTTGGTTTGTTGGTTTAGGAAGTCAATCGGTTTCAGGGCTGATCAACTAGCGACAGTTTAGGACCATCTCTTAACTGACCGTACCTATCCATTTTCTTCCAAATTTGTAACTGTAATCCGAACGCCTCGTTCAATTTTAACCAACAAATGCGGTTATTAACAGTTAGAAAGGAGTTTGATTGGTTAAAAAATTGAGATTTTTATGTCCAAAACTGAAGGACCCCGGGACACCCTGAGAGGGGAGGGGTGAATCGGGGTGACAACTTTTTCTTCTAATGTGATGGATCTTGTTCCCACGTTGGTAGGAACTTGTTGAACCTGTATGATGAATATGATTAGAAAGCAAACATTCACATGCACATAGAAGACACAACCCTTTTTACTTGGTTCACCACTAAGGGCTACGTCCAAGGAGCATACGCTGACAAGTTGCCGGTCGTACCAAAATCCACTAATCTTCACTAGTTGTGGATTACAAAAGTTCGGGCACAGTCACTCTGTCCCAGACTCACTGCCTTTACAACGGTTCAGGGATAACTCACTGCTTCCCTCGGGTCACTCCCGTTGACTCCCCCTGGCTCACTGCCGTTGGTGAAGTCTCACTCAGTTTATAGACGTGAAGGTCTCTTCAATAGATAGACATGAAGGTCTTTGTCTCCTGTTCAGCATGAGACTTTGCTTGCATCAGAGTCCTGAGTTGATGCTCTGTTAAAGTCCAAATTCTATCCACTGAGGAATACCCCCTTTTTCCTTGTCCACTGGGCAAACAACCTTTGGAAATGGCCTTCACAAAGTACCCTACTTCGCAAGGCTCCCAATTTTGCAAAGCTCAAACAAGCCTTCGCGGTGTCCCTGCCTTTTGGCGAAGCTCAATCGCGAACCACTATCGCGATGCTCCAGCCTTCGCAATGCTTGGCTGTCGCGGAGCTCCTGCCTCTTCGCGAAGCCCATTGAGCCAACGCGGGGCGCACGACTTTCGCGGAGCTAGAATAGCCGCCGCGAAGCTCCTCTTTTGCGAAGCACACTGCCTTCGCGAGTGACCTTTGCGAACCGAGAACAAAGGAATTTCTCTGAAATTCTCTCTACTTCTTTTGAGGGGGTCGACCTCTATTTATAGGCGATTTCACCGACCCTCGACCCTTCTGCGCGAAGTCAGCGCCACGTCAGCTCAAATCGCGAAGCTCTGAAGTTTCCGCCGAAATTCTCTCAAAATCGCGAAGCACTACGGCAATTTTCCGTTCGCGGAGCTCGTCGTAATCGCGGAGCGTTCCGTCATTTCCTTTGCGCCTTCGCCGCGAAGTTCCCTCGCAGAGCTCTTCGTCGCCGCGATGTTCTTCATCCTCTGCTGTTCGCGAAGCTTTGACGTAATCGCGAAGAATCACTGACTCCATACTTCTGGTCTTCGCGAATTCCAAACCATTAAGCCACTCTTCGCGAAATTCACGCCATTGCCATATTTAATTATGCTCTTCATTGAAATCCTATTTTTGCGATGCTCACTAACTTCCAAATTTTGGACCCCAAAAATTTGGCAAACACTGGGAAACGGCGCCACCTTCAATACTGTTGTCTGCTTGAATGGTATGTTCTCTTTGCTAGTACACGATCCGAACTTCCATTGAGAATTAACAACAAACACAAACCATACTTCAAATCATGCATAGAAAACCATGGTTCCAACAAAAACCATACAAAATGATAATTTTCAAATATTCATCAATTTTCTCATTCATTTGTGCAAACACATTTTGTACAGAACTATTCCATGTCTTCAACAAAAAAAAAAAAAAAAGAAAAATTCGGCGTGCAATACTAAATATTAAATAGAATGACACTGCACAGATCATCTTACAATAAGATTAGAAAGTGAATTTGGGACGATTGCTTTTATACCTAGTCAGGGAGGGGTTTAACGACAATGATTTAGTGGTCTGTTTTATTTAAGCAGTGAAGATTGGTTGTTTCACGGTGTTGGAGTCTGTATCCCACATTGGACTTGAGGTCCGGTGTGGTCTTTACCATTTGTTATAAAAGCACCCCAAGGGCTCCTTTAGAGAGACACCTTGGGGGTTCGGTTATTATCTTTTATTTCTCTACATGGTATCAGAGGGAAGTTAATCCCGACCCCTCTCCCTCCCATTTTATTTCCCCCTTCATCTAGGGTTCTTTTTATTTATCCCCTGTGGGGGGGCGGCGGCCCTAATGTAGGGTTAGTTTCTTTTTTTTTCTCAGCCGCCGCCCCCTCCGGGCTCGTTTCTCCGGCGGGTCTCCCCTGCTGGCGCCTGCTTCCCCGCTGCGCGCGGCGGCCCTCCCTTCCCGGCAGGCCCTCCCTCCCGTCCGCCTCTTCCCTGCCGGCTCCTGGTCGCGCAGCCCTCCAGCGCACGGCGGCCTGCTCTCCCGGCGCGCTTCCCATCCCAGCCGCCCCCTGTGGCCTTCCCCGACGGCGCGCCTCCCTTCCCGCTGCCTCCTCTGAGCGAGCCGGCCCCGACATCCCGCAGCGGCGCATCCCGTCGCCGCGCCTCCCGGCTGCTCCCGACGGTCTCCCTCTGCTCCCGCGGCCTCACGCTTCTCCCGGCTCCCGGCTCGCCCCGCCGTTCCGGCGTCCGCCGTCCTCCCGCGGTGCGCCCTCGTCCCAGCAGACCTTCGCCCGGCGCCCGCGCCCTCTCCCGGCGAACTCCTCCTTCCTGCGCGGCTCCCCGGCGCGACGCGGCTCCCGGCGGCTCCCGCTGCTCCCGCGCCTCCCGCGCCTCCCTCTGCTCACGCGCGCTCGCATCTCTCGGCTCCCGGCGGCATCTCCCAGTTCGGCGACCCCTCTCCGGCGACCCCTCCCCGGCGACCTCGCCTGCTGCTCTCCGGCGGCCAGATCCGTACAGCTCCGGCCGAATCCGGCCGGATCCAAAGATTTCCGGCCAGATCCAGGCTATTCCGGCCAGATCCGGCAAGCTCCGGCCAGATCCAGAGATTTCCGGCCAGATCCGGACAGCTCCGGCCGGCTCCGGCCTGCTCCAGGCTACTCCGGCCAGATCCGGCGAGATCCGGACTGTTCCGGGCAGATCCGGGCAGATCCGGACTGTTCCGGGCAGATCCGGGCAGATCCGGACTGTTCCGGGCAGATTCGGGCAGATCCGGACTGTTCCGGCCAGCAACCGGCCTCCACCCGTGCCGGCCGCTCCACGCAGGTGGCCTCCTCCAACTTCCAGCGTCGTCTTCCGGCCTCCTGCACCCTCGCCGGCCTCCTCCTGCGGCATCCCCGCCTCGCCGGCATCTCCCGGCACCTCCCGGCAGCCACATCTCTCTCCGCCGGCACGTCCATTCGCTGGCGCAGTAGCTCGACATCCTCGGATTTGGGCCCGTTGGCGCCGCCAGTCCCGCAACAATTCTGCGGAATCCCCGCCTCCCGTCGCCGGCCCCGCAAGTGCGGTTTTCCCGGTGCTAGTTTGGATTTCCCGGCGTTTCAACGACCGGCCCCACTAGTGCGGCATTCCTGGCGCTCCGTCAACCAGCCGATCTGAGTGGTTTCTTCTGCTGCACCCGCAACCTCATCCATCCTTCATCCTGCGGAGGAGCTTCGCTCGTGAGGGGGAGCAGCAACTTTTGCAGCTTTCTTTTATTTCGTCATATTTTGTCATCAAGCTGGGTATGTCCAGCTTGAGGGGGAGTGTTAGCGTCTGTTTTATTGTTTTCTTTTCATTATGTGTCCAAGCTAGGTACACCTAGCTTGAGGGGGAGTGTTGGAGTCTGTATCCCACATTGGACTTGAGGTCCGGTGTGGTCTTTACCATTTGTTATAAAAGCACCCCAAGGGCTCCTTTAGAGAGACACCTTGGGGGTTCGGTTATTATCTTTTATTTCTCTACACACGGTTTTTAATTGCTCAAGCCTTGTTGTGCCACCTTAATCCAATGACTTAAAACACACACCCAACTATGCCGACTTGGTGAAACCGGATCGATCTCAACCAAACTGAATTGAACCTCTTCAATTCGGCCGGTTTGGATTGATTCAAACAATTCTTCCCTGCCCCAATTGGTTCAGTTGAAAAAATATAAATGTTGGTTCATTCTGTTTTTCTTTCTTTAAAAAAAAAATAAAAAATAAAAAAAAATAAGAGAACTAAGTCACCTGCTGTTAGCACTCTTGCAGCCAGACCCCCACTGCTTTTTACTTACTAGTGTTGGAAGGGTAAGAAAGGGAATTCCAGCGGGTTGATTAGTTAGTTGGTTAGAAGGTGCGACCCATTATAAATTGGTGGTAGTTCTCCGGGGCTTCTCAGTTGGAATATTACTCACTTGATCAGGCGACAGCTGGGAAGCAACCACAATAGAGGGGAGGTCTCTCTCACACTATGAACAAACTACCACAACAGCTAGCGGAATTCAATAGAGGATGTCTCTCACGTTTCCAGGGTTGTAATCTTTCTTCAATGCTTATTCCATGTCTTTTTCCTAATACTGTAAATAGCTATGGAATATATACAGAGAATTAGCTCTTGTTTAGCTTTATAATTCCTGTGTCCTAACACTTTTGGCGACTTCGCTGGGGAAGAAAGGATACACGCCTTTGAGAATCAGGTTTGAAGGTAAGGATCGAACACGTTGAATAGACGACGTTGTGAAACGATTTGTTTTTCCGAGCGGATGCAAACAAGAATGGAAGGTAGCCTCGCTTCTGTCGAATCTATTTTTGAAGGATTTTTGCGTCAATATGATGAGCGGGAGCGGGAGCGGGAGCATCATCAAACCATGTCGTCAATACAAGAAAGTTTGGATAAACTAGTCCACGGGAAGAATGAGCATCAACAGGTGACGCACGAGCTGGTTCGTCAGCCAGAGAGCGGATAAACTAGATCGTGGTTCGGAAAATGATAAACCGAGTAAGGCGACTTCGGAGAAAACTGGTGTAGGAGGTCGTGATCAGGTGGTAGAAGGTAGTGGCACTGGTGGAGGTTATTTCCAAGGGGGTGCAATGTTAGCAGACAACTTAAGTGTTTCCAGACGTGTTGAGCTGCCGACTTTTTCAGGGGAAGATCCTTTTGCCTGGACTACAATGGCAGAAACTTATTTTCTGGTTAACCGAACTTCAGAGGACATGAAATTGCATCTGTCACAGATATCCATGGAAAACATGGCATTGTATTGGTTCTTGTCTTGGCGTAGTGCGAATCCAGGAACGAAGTGGGATCAATTCAAATCTGCTCCCATGGATCGATATGGGATATCTACTGAAGGCGATCCACTTAGATACCTGAAAACTTTCCACCAGACCAATACCGTGGATGAATATATAGAAGAATTTGAGCAGGTGGCATTGAGGATACCAATGTTCCCCGACACTTGGTATATGAGTCTTTTCATGGGAGGACTAGGTACGGAAATTGACAACATAGTTTCCACACATGAGCCCGACACTAAGTTTAGAATGATCACCTTGGCACGAAAGGTAGGGAGGGAATTAATCGGAGGAGTTCTCAGGGGAGTACACGGTAAAACAGTTTTTCCTACTGTTTCTAGGGGACCGGGAGTTGTGTTGCTTCAGATCAATCCCAACAGGGGAGTGGGAGAAAGAGACAAGCGAGAGGAGGAAGTGAGACGTGTAGTAGGAGAGGAGCGCTAAGGCTGACTCAAGTCAATTAGTCGGCAAGAGTGGGAAGAGCGGAAGCAAAAAAGACTTTGTTTTCGGTGTGCACAACTGTTTACTCCCATGCACTGAAAAACATTTGAGGATTTTGGTTTGGGAAATAGAGGAACCAAATTTGGAAGTAGAGGAGGAAGCTGAACTACAACATTGTGGTGGCTGTGATGGTAAGGAAGGGCAACAAGCTGAGGAAACTTTGGAATTTAGAAGTATGGGAAGCACTGTGACAGATTCGATGAAGTTTTCAGGCTTTGTATATGGTATACCAGCCTTAGTACTTGTAAACAGTGGAGCAAGTCACAATTTTATTTCAAAAGCTCTTGCTAAATTGGCAAATGTATTGGCCAGTCCAACCGTACCATTTGGAATTAGATTGGGAGATGGGCACCGAGCCATTTCACAAGGTGTCTGTAAACAGGTGGAATGACTGAAGAGTTTGGGAACTGTTTTGACCAATTGGAGTCATAAACTGTTTGGGCAGACTGAGCAGAGTTCCCGGCCATATGATTTACGACATAATTTTCATTCGAGAACCTTGTTTTTAGAAGGTTGGTTTTGGCACACAATTGCAGCCACCATAAAACATGCATAAATGCAGCAAGGATTTAAAACAACAACGTTTGGAGAGTCTGCTGCATTCAGTTTCTGTTTGACGAGCCAAGTGAGTTACCACCGTGCCGAACTACTGACCATGCAATTCCCTTGGTTGAAGGGGCTGATCCAGTTAATATTCATCCATACAAGTTAGCACATTATTTAAAGGACGAGGTCGAGAACCAGGTCACGGAGATGCTGACTAGAGGCATCATTTAGAATAGTAATAGTCCAATCAACCATGAATAAAGTGTTCAAAGCATACCTATGAAAGTTTGTTATGGTATTCTTTGATGACATTCTAATATCTAGTACAACTTGGACAATGCATATTGAACACCTCAGAACAACCTTCCAAATTTTATAGGCTAATTGACTGAAGCTCAAACCTTTTGTGGAATATTTTGGCCATGTCATTTCCGTTGAGGGAGTACGAATGGACCCCAAAAAGATTGAAAGTGTACTCCAATGGCTACGCCCACATAGCGCTAAAGGGGTACGAGGATTCTTAGGCCTGATAGGATACTATCGAAAGTTCATTTGTGGTTATGGGAAGATTGCTGAACCCCTCACGAAATTAACTAAAAAAGATGGTTTCCGATGGACCCCGGAATCCGAGCTAACTTTTGAAGCACTCAAGAAATGTTTAATTTCAGCACCACTACTGGTTTTACCGGATTTTCAAAAACAGTTTGATATAGAATTTGATGCCTCTGGCAGAGGAATAGGGGTTGTTCTTATGCAATTCGGAAAACCCGTCGCATACTTTAGTAAGGCCTTCTGAGAACCATCTTTCTAAACCAGTGTACGAAAAGGATGTAATGACTCTTGTTTTATTTGTGAACCACTAGAAACAACACTTGCTTGGCAAAAAAATTGTGGTATATACTGACCACCAGGTCTTAAAACATTTGCTCAGTCGACGTTTCCACATGGCAAATCAACAAGATTGGTAGGCTAAGCTTCCGGGGCTGGATTTTGAAGTTTGTAGTTGGTGAATTCTTCTTACCTCAAGGAGAGGTGGAGACATTCTTTTGATGAAAAGATTTATAAGTTAGAATAATCTGATGTGAGACTGGAAAACACCCTTTACCCAGAAATACAATAAACTGGGTTTAACACTCCTCCTCAAGCTAGCACATGATAGCTTGGAAAAGAGTCCCGCAAAAAAAAAAAAAAAAAGAAGACACTGACAAAGACCATACACATTCCCTTTTAAGCTAGGTCGCTGATGCGGTTGATGCCCATCTTGGTACAGAGAGTCAAGTTGAGCTCCTGGGAGACCTTTGGTGAAGATGTCGGCAAACTGATCAACCTTTGGAATGTTGCTGAAGCTAACATGGTGATACTCGAGGTCTTATGTGGTCTTTATTATTCATTATAAAATAATCTCAAAGCCTCCCTTAGAGAGTCATCTTGGGTATTAGGTCCACTCTCTATATCATTCTACAAAGTTTTCTATAAGCCGGGCAGATTTAATCAAGCGGCTGATTAGTTGTCTCGTTTAGCCGAGGAAGTCTTTTCAAACCAGACAGATGATAAGCTTCTTGGGACAACCATGTCAGAACCATTTTGGATGGAAGTTGCTACTGTTAAAAAAGAGATACTCCTTGATCCAAAACTATCCAAAATTGTTTCAGCACTTGAGCAAGATCCCAACTCACGACCAGGATATTCTTTTCGTGATGGACTGGTATTTTATCAAAACAAGTTGGTTTTATCCCGCCACTATGCTCTTTTAACCAAATTCCTTCAGTATTATCATTCTTCTGCTACAGGGGACATGCTGGATTCCTGAAATCCTACAAGAGACTTGCACAGCCAGTTTGTATTGGAAGGGGATGACACCGACAGTTTTGAATTATGTTCGCCAGTGTGATGTTTGCTAGTGGCACAAATATCAAACCTTGTCTCTAGCTGGATTATTACAGCCACTGCCAATTCTAGACGTGGTATGGCATCATATTTCCATGGATTTTATCTCAGGGCTGCCAAAGTCTTTTGGGTTACACTGTGGTTTTGGTTGTCCTGGGCCGACTATCTAAATATACGCATTTTGTGTTGCTACATCATCCTTATACAGCAAAATCCATGACAGAGGTTTTCGTTAAAGTGATAGTTCATTTACATGGCATTCCGGGTTCAATTCTTAGTGACCATGATCCGATTTTCGTCAGCAATTTCTGGAAGGAATTGTTTCGGCTTGAGGGGACAACTTTAATAATGAGTTCTTCCTACCATGCTCAAACAGATGATCAAATGGAAATAGTATACAAGTGTTTGGAAACTTATTTGAAGTGTTTTGCTTCGGAACACTCATTGGCACGATGGATTCCATGGGCAGAGTACTGTTATAATACACCCGCACATACTTCCTCTCATATGACTCCTTTCGAGGTTGTCTATTGTAGAAAACCTCCTGTTTTGCGTTTTGCAAGTGGTTTGACACCTCTTCAATCGGTGGCAGAGGCTCCTCGACCAAGACACTGTTCTCGCTCAGCTTCAACACAACTTGTGTCGGGCTCAGCAGCTGATGGTTCATTTTGCCAATCGTCACAGGAGGGAATTGGTTTTTCAAGTTGGAGAATCTGTTTTTGTCAAGCTTCCTCCGAATATCTAGACCTCCAAGTCTAAAAAGCTATGTCCAAAGTTGGTAGCCCAATTTTATGGTCCTTGTAAAGTTTTATCTCGGATTGGGGAGGCTGCCTATAAACTATCCTTGTCGGACACAGCTCGAATACATTATGTCTTCCATGTTTCGCAACTCAAACGTGCTGTTGGGGATTCACCAGTCCATTCTGATTTTCCAGAATTATGGGATCCCGACCCTTCAACCTGTTGGATTGGTGTTACCCGATCCGGTTGGGCCGAATGCTTGTGGCCCGCAACTGTCGCGGGTTGAGCTCCGCGGTGAGCTCGTTGGGGGTTGCAGGTGGCAACGCGCCCTTGCTCTGGGGGTCCTGGGGGCCCATTTTTTTGGTCACTGTAGCAATGCTGACCATTGTAGCTGAGCTGACCGACTGACACCGACAAACACTGTAGCGGCGCAGACTTCAGAGTCAACTTCACTGTAGCACTTTTGACTTCCAGCCGGCAGCCACTGTAGCGCTTTTGAAAAAGTTGGCCGCCGATCACTGTAGCAACGCGGACTTACTATTCGGAATAGTGGACCGTCTTCTTCATATGTAGCCCATTTCGGGCTAGGGTTTTACTACCGAAAATCCTCTGTAATTTTGTGCTCCTGATATAGTGAATTCTGCCTCTCTCATGGACGTAGAGATTTTTCCCGAACCACGTAAATCGCAGTGTCCTTATTTGCTTTCTTTCTTTCGTTTTTCTCTCGTTTTTTGTCGTTGTGTCTCCCGACGATTCCGCAACACAACCAAGTTTTGTCCCTGAACAGGTTTTGTCAGTCAAGCCTGCTCCTGGTCGTCCACATGGTTTATACCTTATAAAATGGAAAGCAAAACCTGTGGAGGAGTCAACTTGGGAGGATACAGTGTATATCTTGTCCCAGTTTCCTGATTTTTCCATTGGGGACAAGTGGGTTGTCGAGGAGGGGAATTGTTAGCACTCCTGCAGCCAGACTCCCGCTGTTTTTTACTTACCAGCGTAGGAAGGGTAAGAAAGGGAATTCCAGTGGGTTGGTTAGTTAGTTAGTTAGAAGGTGCGACCCATTATAAATTGGTGGTAGTTCTCCCGGGCTCCTCAGTTGGAATATTACTCACCTGATTGGGCGGCAGTTGGGAAGCAACCGCAATAGATGGGAGGTCTCTCTCACACTACGAATGAACTACCACGACAGCTAGCGGAATTCAATAGAGGAGGTCTCTCGCGTTTCCAGGGCTGTAATCTTTCTTCAATGCTTATTCCATGTCTTTTTCCTAATACTTTAAATAGCTACGGAATATATACAGAGAATTAGTTCCTGTTTAGCTTTATGATTTTCGTGTCCTAACACGTGCTTGCTCATCCCATCCTAGTGAGTTTGCTTCAACTAATTTTTTAAATGAGTTATAACTATGCTTTGGGGCTTTAAACAATCTCTGTATTACTTAAAAAGATAAAAGTCTATGTTAAGGCCAGTAAAGTGATAATTACCTTCAGAGGGCAGGGGCGTGAATCAGAGCGACATCAGTTTATAAACTTTTCTTCTAACCTTTTTGTTAGAGGATGTGAGTCCCACATCACATATTAGGTATTATGTCATCATTATTATTTATTATAAATAAACACAACGGACTCCAATAGGAGGTATATTGGGCGTTGGGTTACGGGCTCCTCCATTCTAACTTGGTATCAAAGCGCCCCCAAGCGTAACCCTTCTATACTCTCCTTTTTCTCTTAAGAAAAAAAAACTCTCCCCAAAGGTGGAGGTGTCTTGTTGACTTAGCCAGGCTCGCCTTTGGCCCAACCGCTGCCCCTCCCGTTGTGCCATCTTCGCAGCTGCGGCTCCCTCCTTGCGCGTCTCCTGTGTGTTGGAGTTGGTAGCTTAGAACCAACTACTTTGTACTTTATGATAAACTTGTATTCATGGATTTGAATATTAATAAATACCTTATCACATCTTGATTGTTCTTCTGCGTGACAATGCATGTGATAATGTCCTAAGGATAGCTGTTAGACTAAAGGCTCATAGCGGATCCCCGCTATGATGAGAACCCGGAAGTGCTATAACACTATTTTTGAATATATGTTCCCGAATGATGTTATTTGAGGGTCACAAATAATACAGCCATTAAAGGTGAGAACTCATAAAACCTTAGGCACCTTCTTATGGTATGCGCGCCCTTGGTAACATCCAGAAGGATATTATGAGAACGGGACCCGCCAGTAGGAAATCCACATTTCATAGTGTCATTGGATGTTCCTATCTGCGGACGTGTGTATTGGTCCTTAGACTTTAAGATTATTATTAATGGGTATTACAACTCGCGCACTTAGATGTATTGACGAAAACTGCGACGACACACTGTTCGCAGCGAGGTAGGATATATTGGGTGCGTCATGAGTAATATTGCATTAATAGATAATGCGAGAAAGGATTTGTCCCTTCTGTTCAATAACGAAAGTCGATATCTTAGAGCCTTTGATGGAATTGATATAGTCTAAATAAATTCATGGCCATAGTGAGGAATGAGCGAGTTCAATTATGGGAAGTCAAAGAAAGAATAATCGAGCACATGGGTTGATGACACTAGCATGCAACCCGCTTGATTCGAGATATCGAGACAAAGAAATTACATTACACGGTAAGCGTTCGTAGGTGGTGACACGTTATTGCGGCGTTAACTTCTTTTTCTATGAGTGCCTTGGCGTGTTGCTAGACGCTGACCTTGGACTTTAGACAGGCTCCGCCTAATGCCACTGAGAAAGAGACCTAAAGGGTCACACACTGAGTGTGTTCAAGTATCTCAGTTAAATATTCATTTAACAAGTTGAATAAAGATTATTCTTGATTGTGGTTTAATAATTATTCAAGGATGCCTGATTGTATTTATTTCGACACTAGTTATTCGAGAAAATATATCGTGGGCGAAATAATATATTTATTAGCGAGTAATGCAGTGATATTTATTTAAGAAATAGTCATTATTTAAGGTCTAATAAATGTAGAGGAAATAAAGAAAATGGAAAAACAAAAGTACACGCTGTGTATATTAATATATACACGCCGTGTGGTTTTTCTGAGGATTTGTGAGAAATAATATTATTTATTTAATTAAATAATATTAGGTGTAATTCGCTGGATGCATGTCAAGTGATAATAATAGTCAAATGTTATTATTAGACATGGGCTCTTACCGAAGAATTAAATGAAATGAATAAATGCCTTTGGGTAATTAATTCATTTTATTATTCTAAGTAATATAAGTCCCAATTACATTATTCTCATTAAACCTAGCCATTCTCTATGGTTGTGCACAACGGATTTGGAGAAAGCTCTGAAGCCAAAAGAGAATTCATTTCCTCCAAGAACGCTATCAAGTTACAAGAGAGATCCTCCACCGGATCAAAGAGAGTGCTTTGGAAGCGGCTCTTAAGGCGATCGAAGACGGACATCGCAAGAGAAGACTCTTCCGCACTAGCACCCGAAGATCCTTTCAGTGACGTCCAGAGATACATGAAGCACGTGTGGATCACCGCTAGAGGAAGCCTACACTTGGCTTCTACGACGCAACGACGAATCACATTGGATCGTGATCGGAAACATCAACGGAGAGAGAATTTCATCAAGGAAATTCTTATCTTTTAATTAAATTAATTATAACCAACATATGATGATCCTCTCTATGGTTCCGGGACTTCTCTCTTTCCTTTTCGTTCGTTTTATTCCGGAGATCCGACGTTTTATCATCGTGACAGATCTCAGTTTGATCGTTGTTAGCGGTAAAATTAATGTTGGGTGCACCCATCCATGCGCTTCCGTTGCGCTCAGAATCTACAAGTGGTATCAGAGCGGTCATATCGTTGATTATAATTATTTAGTTTTTCGTTGATGATTTACGCATTTAATAATTTAGTTGTTTCAATTCAAGTTAATCGTTCTGTAAATCTGGATCTCGAGATCTATTCCTCTTTCGTTTCTCGTTCACCTTACATAAACGATATTTTATTTTAATTTTGATTAAAATAAAATAGAGGATCTCATTCGGAGGTGCCAAAGGTTCCTGGCCGTAGAACACCAGAAAACACGGTGTGTATTTGGCAGTACACGCCATGTAGTCAAGGTTCAATGCATCGGCCAAACCAAGCCGTGTCATTGGAGTTTTTCTAAGTCTTAATGACTCCGTGTGTTGACCCGGAACATGTGGCACACGGTTTCCGGATTACACGCTGTGTGGCCCACTGGACACGGCGTGTAGTCCCTTCGGGTTAGGGTTGGACCGTGTACCCCGTACACCGCTTGCCCGACTGGAGACCGTGTAACGCAGATACTACATGGTGTGTGGCCCACTGGACACGCCGTGTACTCCGAAGATTTCCGAAGTACATCTGCACGCCGTATCCCCGGGCGTGTATTTTAGATGGACGGTGAACGACAGTATACGCCATGTAGTAAGAACTACACGCCGTGTACTCATCCAAATTACACAGATTTATTAAAATTTATTATTATATTATACAAACCCTTGAGACGTGTACCATGGTGTGGGTGTAAAGCTGGGACACAACACGTGATATGCGTTTTATATATATGTGTTTAATTTAACATCTGCGTAATATTCATTTCTACTCATTGGGTAGTTATGAACGAGAATTCACCGGGTTGCCTCCAAGGTAAAAACGTACAAAGATAATTTTAAATGAATTTATTTGTTTAAAATTATGATGGGTGAGAATCTCAAGGAAATTCAGAAAAGGGTTTAAGATAAAATGATTGATTAATTAAAGATGATAATTAATTGATTCAAGCGTGATTTATCTTAAACAAGAACGATTAAAGAATTGAATGCTAGTTTTATTTATGCGTAAATATCGTTGCATGTATGGATGATCATGAGCTAGACTGAGACCTTTGTATGTGGATGATTTCTTTTAATTTATTTATTTAAATTAAATTTGTTGGCCTGCGAGACTTCTCCTTATTAATATGTTGGGTCTGCGTGCCCAAAGTTTCTTTTATGTAAAACCCCATTTTACTCCTCACCTGCGTGTGAGATAAAAACATATGTAATGGATGAAGCTCCTAAGCTAGTGGTGGCGGTTCAAGTTAAGAGCCAAGGTGAAACCAACCCAAGGAGATACAAAGGTGGACAGGTGAAAAGCTGTAAATACGAACCCAAAAGGTTCAAGGTGTGTTCTCTTCTAGGTCTTGGGTTAGTTTATCAACCGCTAGATAAACTAACCAATAGAACAAGCTTATGATCTTGCCATTTATTTTATTTCTGTCAGTTGCATGGTTTATTTATTGTGGGTGTGTTGTCGCGATCAAACAATTAATGAATTAAACAAACATGCAAGATGAAACTAAAATAAGACCGGCTTATGCGTAAATATTATCTTAGCCATGGTTAATCACTTAAGTATATCCCACTTAATATTAACAAGCATGTAAGAATGATAATAAAAAATGACAATTTACGTATAAGGATAAAACCCCTCAAGGAAATATTAAGTCGGTATAGCCTTCCATAATCTGGGTTAGAATCGAACCATAGTTCAAAGTGCTTGACCAACCCTAGTTGGGGTGCTTTCAATTATCGGGGAATTCTAATTCGAGGTTTTGGGTTGACTTGACTTGGTTCACATCAAAGGTTGACTGTCACAGCAGGACTTGGTGTGACCAAGAGGCAAAGGTTGAGGAAATCCAAAATAAAAAAATTTCAGGATTGGGAAGTCCACTCAACGGATCAAGAAGCTGCGAGTTAATGATACACTTTTAGATGAGCAATGCCATGTGGGTCGCTCCCAGTGATAATGATATCATCAACATAGACAACCAGCAAGATGCAATCGGAGGACGTCGTGCGGTAGAAAACAGTGTGATCCTTTATATTCTGCGACAGACCAAATGTTGTGATGACTGTGCAGAATCTTCCAAACCATGCACGAGCAGACTGCTTGAGTCTATAAAGAGAGCGATGAAGCTGACAAACATGTGAATTGGCTCTTGAGGCAAGCTAGGAGGTTGTTGCATATATACCTATTCTTCAAGGAAACCATGTAGAAAGACATTCTTGACATCAAGTTGATGAAGATGCCAATGATGAACAGCGACAAGAGAGATGGATAATCGGACAGATGTCATATTCTCAATCGGAGAGAATGTATCAAAATAATCGACACCATATGTCTGGGCAAAGCCTTTTGCCACAAGTCTGGCTTTAAGGCGATAAAGAGTGCCATCTGCATTTAGGTGTACTATATAAATTCATTTGCTGCCGACCACCTGTTTACCTGCCAGAAGGGGGACCAGATCCCAAGTATGATTGTCGTTCAAAGTCTCAATTCATCTCGCATTGCTTGAAACCACCTAGGGTGAGATTTGGTTTCGCCAACCGTGCGCGAAATAGATATCGTCTCCAGAGCAGAAAATCCTCTGTATGAAGATGTGAAAAGAGGAGTATTCTGGCAAGAACGAGTATCTTTCCGCAATGCTATGGGCAAGTCGTCTGTTGTCGGAGCAGGCGCGTTGGACGAAGTTGGGAAGACGGTGTCCTCGGCTTGGATGGAGGACACATTCGATGGGCGACGAGTGTAGACGGTGCCAAAACAGTGATCAACAAAGTGGGACACCTATGGCAGTGGTAGGTGGATGGTGAGAGGAAGACAATCATCGATAGTGGTGTCTAGGTGGGAAGAGGGAGGAGAGAATGAAGAGCTCTCAACAAAAGATATACCGGCAGAGATGATATAACGTCGTAAGTCTGGAGAGAAATATCAGTATCTGCGCTGAGTACGGGAATATCCGAGGAAGATGCAACAAAGGGATTTTGGAGAAAATTTTGAGAGGTTGGGACGAGTGTCACGTACAAAACAAAGACACCCAAACACATAGAGTGGAAGCGAGTGAGGAGGGAGAGAGGAGAACAAAGCTCGAAAAGGAGTCTCCTCCTGAAAGATGGAAGAAGGAAAGCGATTTATGAGGTATGTAGCAGTAAGGATAATATCCCCAAAAAAATGAAGAGACCTGCATGTGGAATAAGAGGGCAAAAGCAGTCTCCAGAATATGACGATGTTTACGCTCGACCACTCCGTTCTGCCGAGGTGTATTGGAGCAAGATGTTTGATGAATGATGTTGCTATCCTTGAGAAACTGCTGAAAGGAAGTGGATAAATATTCTCGTCCATTGTCCGAGAGGAAAAATTTCATGGAGGTGGAGAACTGAGTATGAATTTCATGATAAAAGGTTTGAAAAGTAGTCAACACCTCAGAACAATCACGAAGAAAGTAAAGTCTTGTCATGAGTGAAAAGTCATTAATAAAGGATACATAATATTGATACCCTAACTGACTCGGGACCGCGTAGGGACCCCATACATCTGAATGGACTAAATCAAAGGGTTTGGAAGCCCTTGTTTCCAAAAGAGGAATATAAGATATGCGATGATGTTTTGCAAACTTACAGGACTCGCAATGAAAAGAAAGCTGCGGACTAAACTGAGGATAAAACTGATGAAGGGTGGAGGCAGGTGGATGTCCAAATCGAGAATTAAGATCCAGTGCACGAGCAAAGAGTGTCAAGCCGGCTATGAATGTCGGGCTATCGAAAATGTACACCCCATCACAAAGATGACCCCTACCAAGTTCCCGATTCGTCGACCGCTCTTGAAACACAACATCAGAAGGTGTAAAAATAATATTACAGTCGAAGTCCTTTGTGAGTTTACTGATGGGGGGAAGATTAAAAGGACTTTGAGGAACATGTGCCACAGAAGGTAGGCAAATACAAGGATTCAAGGAGCAGGTGCCAAATCCCGCAATAGGGATAGTGGATTCGTCAACAACAATAATGGATGTGGGGCCAATATACCGTCGGTACGTAGATAACATACTTGCATCACCAGTGAGATGATCAGAAGCACATGAATCAAGCATCCAAGCAGGTGGGCGACGAGTGACACAGGTAGTGGATCCATCGGTATGAGCAATAGTCACCTGTAGTACCCCCGGTTTCTGGTAAGTAACCCTTGTTTTATGCTTTTTAAGTACATGAAGCATATGAGAAATGGTTGGGAAAGTTTAGAGACTTTGAAAGTGTTAAATGGCAAAAAGTGGTGACGCACGGGCTTCGCACGGGTTGCCCAAACCGCGCGGAAGCCGTGCATGTGGTGGTCACTTTGGACAGAGGAGACCGCACAGTGTGCGCACGGTTTGGGCAAACCGTGCGAGGAGGCCGTGCGGAGCGCCCCTTCCAAGCAGTGACTACCGCACGGTTAGCACACGATTTGCCTAGCCGTGCGAACTAATCGTGCGCGGGGTCAACTTAGATCCTATTTTTAAGGATCTAATCCGTTTTATCATTAAACCCACTCGTTTTTGCTCATAGACGGCCCTAACTCGGGATTTCTCTCTGGTGAAGGTGGGAGAACACTTACCAGGCGTTTTGGAAGTGATCTGGAGGTTTGCCTTGGCGTTTAGAGGTCGGTTGATCGAGGTAAGTCTCGTTTCCTTTAGTTTTCTTAGATCTCATTCTTCCCTCTTGATGGATCTTTAGATCTACGCCCAAGGTTGGTAGATCTAAGGTAGTGGATGACTTTTAAGTTGGGTTTTGGTTTTGTTGGTACTAGGGGACGGAATCTAAGGAGGTTTCGGGGAGTAGTTGACTCGGTTTTGTTGGCGTTCTTCGTCCGTTGGTTGGTTTCACCTAATTTGTTGAGGTAAGTGGCTTCACTCCCGATTCCTCTTTCTTAGAACTTGAAGGCTTAGTTTCAAATTGTTTTTCTTGATTGAAATGGTTTGTTTATCTGCTGTGAAAGAATGGTTGAAACCCCTTTTAAGTAACGGGTGATGGAAATTGTGTGTTTTTGGAAAGAGTTTGTTGAAGTGAATTTAAAATGGTGATTTTAAACTGGTTATGGTTTTGCTGCTTTAAAGAAATGGTTTTCAATAAAAGGTTTGATGATTTATTGAAAGGTTTTGAACACACTTGGTTTTGGCATGGATTTGCATGGGTTGTGGTGTGTGTTCATATGCATTGGGATGGATAAGGGCGAGAAGTACCCCCATCAAAAGGTTGGGATGGATAAGGGCGAGAAGTACCCCCATCAAAAGGTTGGGACAAATAAGGGCGTGAAGTACCCCCGTCAAGGTAGTCCACTAAGTGACGACTTAGTGGAAGGATAACTCACCACTCGCGAGTATAGGGAGGTCGAGGTTGCATGCATTGTTGGTTGTGTGGATTTGTGAAATGGAATGAATGTGCCAAAATGGAAATGTGAATTTGATTGGAAACATTGATTGGTTGCTTTTTTTGAGAAAGATTGTTTTTGTTGAAAAATGGTTTTGACATGGAACTTGTTATATTGTGAACTGTTTTGGAATTTTTTTATATAAATTGTTTTATATAAATGTGCTAACATGTTTTATCCTAGAGGCATGGGTTGGGAAATCATCGGGGAAAACCTACTGAGTTTCATTACTCACCCCCTGCTTTGGCACGTTGGTGTTTTTGCAGATGTCATACACTGGGATGTTGGCAAAGGTAAAGTGTCACATGTTTATAGCACTACTTCGTGATACTTGGGCTGGTTCGTGATGTTGGAGTTTGGAGCTTGTGGAGCATGGAGTTGGGTTGTCGTCTTGTAGTCTTTCAGCTTGTCTTTCTGCTGTTTACTTTGATTTAGTGTTGGTTTCCGTTGTGGTACTCTTGGTTGGTTTATGATAAAATAAATGGTTGAGTTGTCTTAGCTTTTATCATGCATCATTTAGTTGATTAGTTTGGTTATGGTTGTTGGTTCTGTGGTATGTTTTAAAAGGGTAAATCGTTCCCCACTTGTATTCGAAACCTTTCGGCATTTATTGCCAGCCTTTGGCGTCTTGGGGATGTCGCTTAAGGCCTAGTAATGACTCGTTGAGCTCTCAAGCCAATGAGAATTAGCGGGTTATTACAAATGGTATCAGTTTGTTCGGTCCTTGGGGTATAAATGCAATCAACTTGTTCCTTTCTTTGTGGAACAAGTAGTCATCAGTTTTTGTTGGTCTTGGTGTTGAATTCTTACGTGTATTCCTTGGGTGGTCATCTTAGGAAGGAGTAGGATTGTCGGAACTTGGAATGTAGAGCATAAAAAGAGGTAGTTAACCTTTTTATGCTGAACTTCAAGTTACTAGGGAGTTGAGTAGACAAGTGTTTTGGAGACACTTATAGGATAACAAATCTCATTGTCATGGGTTTAGCCAATGAGATGAGCATGACATGCATTAGAGGAATGACTTCCCACTAGGAGTGCATATATCATTTTGAGAAATGGATTATGGTTTGATGCAAAAGGCTGATTTCTGAAAATTTTAAACTTGTTTTCAAATGAAAGATTTTGAAAAGAGAATGGTTGATCTATTTTGAAAATAGATTGATTTTCAAAAGAAAAGATTTTTTTTTAGAAATGGGTAAATGTGGAAAAGCTTGATGGTTGGAAATCAATGTTGTGATAGTGATTTGATAGAAATTGAAATGCTAAGCCTTCAGTTGCTAGGAAGTGATACTAACGACGTGTGTTGTTTGTATAGAAAATGGCACCCGTTAGGCGTCGTAGAAACCAAATGGAAGAGGCTGCGGAGAATGTGGTCGCACCTGAGCCACATGTGAACCAGCAGCTAGTCCAAAGTATAGTTCAAGCGTTTCAGGCTGTGGACACGGGGAATCGGAGGGATGAGTCAAGGCATGTAGACCATTCTGTCCAGTTCCAGAAGCAGAATCCACCCATCTTTCGGGGTGATTTTGAACCAGAAAGGGCAGAGGTGTGGATGAGTAGGATGAATCGTATCTTCGATTTCATTGGCACACCAGCAGAACTGAAAGTAAAGTTGTCGACGTATATGCTGGAGGATCTTGCATGACAGTGGTGGGAGCTAGTGGTGCAGACTAAGGTGGATCAAGGCCTGGGTTGGGAGGAATTTGAGGAATTGTTCAATAAACAATTCTATCCTCACACGTTC
The DNA here is from genome assembly GCA_963277665.1 of Viscum album. Lineage (NCBI taxonomy): Eukaryota > Viridiplantae > Streptophyta > Magnoliopsida > Santalales > Viscaceae > Viscum > Viscum album. Next base: position 378,837,041 of record OY728163.1, on the reverse strand, counting down.
AAGATCCAGAGGACGAAGAACTTATTCAGCCTGAAGCAGGAGAATCTCTCTGTCACGGAGTATGCGACTAAATTCATGAATTTAGTGCGCTTTGCACCGGAAGTTGTTGCAAGTGCGTCCTTGAAGGCATGCATCTTTGAATCAGGGTTGCGATAGGAGATTCGCTCGAAGATAGTTGTGCTCTGTATTACGGATTATACGGAGATGGTAAACAGAGCAACAATAGCTGAAAGAGACATCTCAGGAGTTATGGGAGGAGGAAGTATGATGATACCCACAGGAACGGGTGGGAACTCTAATGCTGGGAACAAGCGGAAGAGGGACACTTACTTCCAAGGTGGCAGTGCGAATCAGAATCAGACGGCTGGATCGGTGAATCTTCCTCCACGACCCATGATGAAAGCCGAGTGCTTTCAATGTGGCTCGATTGGTCACATAAAACGAGAATGTACAACACCACCGAGAGCATGCCACAATTGCAACAAGATGAGACATCTTCAGCAATATTGTCACAGTGCTCCACGGTCGGGTGTTCGTGACACTTCTTAGGTGTCGCAAGCATCTTATGCTTCGACAGAGCGAGGACAGCAAAATCAGTCTCGCCAGCAGAACAGAGCTAGCTATGGTGATTCCAGGAATACCATGACTCCTCAGGCAGGGCAATCTCAACAAGGCAATAAAGAGCAAAGTGCACCAACAAAGCAATTGTATGGAGCAAAACATGTGATTGTGGATGACCAGTCTGGACCGTCTACGGTGAGAGGTACGATTCTTTTGAATTCTACCCTCATGCAAGTGTTGTTCGATACTGGTGCATCGCATTCTTTTCTTGCTTATCGTATTGCTGATTTGCTGAACTTAAAACTTGAAATGATGTCTTCTGTAATAAAACTTCAAACTCCTCTCGGTGAAAGGAAATGTAGAGCCTTTGTGTGTAGAGCATGTTCTATAACTGTTGATGGAGCTGAGTTGAAATGAGATTTCTCTGTGCTGGAGATGGATGTCTATGATATAATCCTGGGTATGGATTGCTTGACAGAGTTCAGGGCTCACATCGACTGTTATAGCAGAACAATCAGTTTCGCGACTGAGGATGGCGTCGAGCATCTCTTTAGAGAAGAAAGAGTGGTGAAGGCAGGTGCAACGGGCTTGTTGGCACCAGTAGTGGCAACGATCTCTTACCAGTTGGCTGCGTTAAACTTGGAATCGATGAACGAAATAGCGAATAACAGTTTTCCAGTAGTCGCGGATCAATTTCCTGATGTTTTTCCTGAAAACTTCTCAGGGTTACCACCTGTAAGAGAAGTGGAGTTTACGATTGATCTCCTTCCGGGGACCAGTCCTATGTCACTTCCATCTTATAGGATGACACCAATGGAATTAAAGGAATTGAAAGTGCAGTTGGAAGAACTGGAAAACAAAGGTTTTATTCGGCCAAGCGTGTTTCCGTGGGCAGCACCGGTTTTGTTTGTAAAGAAAGCAGATGGAACTTTGAGGCTATGTGTGGATTATCGTAAACTTAACCAAGTTACGATAAAGAATAGATATCCACTTCCACACATTGATGACCTGTTTGATCAATTGAGGGGAGCTCAGTGGTTCTCTAAGATTGACTTGCAGTCAGGATATCACTAGTTGCGAGTTCGGAAGGAGGATATTCCGAAGACAGCCTTCAGAAGCAGATATGGCCATTACAAATATGTAGTCATGCCTTTTGGTCTTACGAATGCACCAACAGTCTTTATGGCATTGATGAATCGGATATTTCAGCGATATCTGGATTCTTTTGTTGTGGTGTTTGTGGACGACATATTGGTGTATTCAAGAACAAGGGCTGAGCATGAGCAACACTTGACGATAGTGTTGGAAATCTTGAGAGACCATCAGTTGTATGCCAAATTATCAAAGTGCGATTTTTGGATACAAGAGGTACGTTTTCTGGGCCATGTTGTTTCTGAGAAAGGTGTTTCAGTGGATCCAGAAAAGATATAAGCTGTTCTCTCTTGGCAACCACCGAAGAATGTGTTCGAGATACGCAGTTTTCTTGGTCTAACTGGTTACTACCGACGCTTTGTGCGTGATTTTTCACGACTAGCTTCACCAATGACAACTTTGACAAAAAAGAATGCTCTCTTCCAATGGACGGAAGAATGTCAGAAATCCTTTCAGGAACTGAAAGTTCGACTTACATCGACACCTATCTTGATCTTGCCAGAATCAGGACATGGGTATGTGGTGTATTGTGATGCTTCAGGATTAGGGTTGGGTTGTGTTCTCATGCAAAGAGATCATGTGGTTGCTTATGGTTCAAGGCAGTTGAGAGTGCATGAGAAAAATTACCCAACACATGATTTGGAGTTGGCTGCAGTCGTTCATGCTTTGAAAACATGGAGACATTATCTCTTTAGTGAGAAATTTACTGTGTTTACGGATCACAAAAGCTTGAAACACATTTTCTCATAGCGAGATTTAAATCTCAGGCAAAGGAGATGGATGGAGTATCTCCAGATGTTTGACTTTGACTTGATGTACACACCAGGAAAAAGGAATTCGGTGGCGGATGCATTGAGTAAAAAGTTATACGCTCAGTTAGCGAAAGTAGCTTCAGATGAATAACATTTGATGTCGGTCTTAGCTGACATGCATGTGGAATATGAAAACCGAGGTGATGTTGCTGTTTTCTTTTCAGCTACACTTGTTCCTGATTTAGTAAAGACGATCAAAGAAGCACAAACATCTGATGCAGAATGTCTGGTTGTAAGTTCAAAACTCAATGGTGGGGAGACCATTGATGGCTGAAAACTTGACGGGGGTTCAGTTTTGTGTTTCAGAGATCGGATGGTTGTACCTATGGTTTGTCAGGAACAACTCCTTCATGCTTACCACCATTCAAGATGGGCTGTACACCCAGGTACTCAGAAGATGTATAAGGCGTTGAAGGTGCAATTTTGGTGGAGAGGCATGAAAAGGAAGGTGGCCGAGTTCGTCTCACGGTGCTTAACTTGTCAGCAGGTTAAAACAGAGCATCAGAGACCAGCTGGTATGTTACAATCTTTACCCATCCCAGTGTGGAAATGAGATCAGATAGCAATGGATTTTGTTACAGGTCTTCCACGAACGGTCCGGAAACATGATGCAATTTGGGTGATAGTGGATCGTCTAACCAGCCCATTTCATCCTGATTCGTAAAACTCATACGGTGGAAGATCTTTCAAAAACCACGTCACAACCCGCCCACACACATTTGGACCTCACAACCGCATCTCGCCCGCAGACACCTGGACTACATACCACATCACATCTCGCCCGCACACACCTGAGCCTCACAACTACGTCTCGCCCGCAGACACCTGAGCCATATACCACATCACATCCCGAAGGCACCTGGGAACACAACACATCTCATCCCGAAGACATCTGGGAAACACAACACATCTCATCCCGAAGACACGTGGGAAGCACAACTCGCCCGCACACACTTAAGCCTCACGAATCACAACCTTCCCAAAGAATCTTGGGCTATCACCGTCAGGAAGAGGGAGCAGGGAAGAGCGGGTGGCCAGCCATCCATCCTCCCACCGGGATGTTTGGAAAAGACACTCGCCCCCGTGACAATGGGGGTGTTCGGCACATAGTGCTCAACTAGGGTCGGGTGCGTATAGAAATCATAAGGAAATTATAAGTAATACATATGTATAATGTCAAACACTCCTACCCAACCTATGGGTTCTCAGACAAACAACCAACTCACAAAACCGCCTTTGCTGCTACCTCTAATTGCACAACCACAAAACAAGCCACACACTTCAATTATACCCCCAGCCAATTCATTTAACCTATTTTCATTCTTCATTAACAATTCATTTGTTCATTCCATCTCTACCCGGACAACTACTAAACACAAGCCACAACAGGCAACACAACCAAAGTCATCTCAGAAGGCGAAGAGCCATATAAACTAAAGTAGCTTCACATTCCTCTCTGTTTAACACCCATTCATAACATAACATACATTGATCCCGAGACACCGGGTGAAGCTTTGGGCATGCTACTCATAGAGAAACTTCGGGCGAATTACCCATACCAACCACTTTCATCATCATTCTTTAAAGTCATTCCGCCCAATCCATCATCTCAACCACAACAAACCCCCAACTCACAGACGCACCCAACAACACATCTCACCACAACCATCCAACAACATAAACATAACACAACCCGATGGCAGCCCTGCTGTACAACACTGTCCATCCATTCCGCAATCAATCAATTTCTCAACCTGAGATTCCATTACACCACCTGTACCACCCCACATCACACAGCCAAGCCGACATTCCTACTACAACACAAGTCAGAACAAAACCACACACAACACACCACCGCACAGACCAAGGCAAAATATATTCAAATTTACCAAGGCATTCCTTATTCAATTTCCTTTTGTTAATTCAGGAGTTATCACAGAAATAGTTTGATCCCGGGGCCATTTATTAGCCGAGTTTACGTGGTTAATCGATTTCATATACATATAGTCGTTCAACAGAAGACCAACAACAAGCATTCACAAGCCATTCCAGGTGCACAAACAAAGACCACCAACGACCGTGATTTTCGGTAGGCATATAGCCCATACAAATTCACAATATTGATGAGAATATCAATAAAACAGTACGATCTTACATCTCCTTCCCGGCCTCGCATGTTGATCTTAAACCGATCCAATTATCTTTATTTATTTGGTATTATGATATCTTCACAAGAGACATTCATACACCCACCCCGCATGATACGTAAATTAAAGAGAGACGAAGGAATCCTTAGCTCGAAGAACAGACGATCGACACTTCTTTATTGCGCCAAAACAGGTGGTGCACAGGCAGCAGGAAGAAACTCCAGGGAAAACGCGATCCAACGTCTACAGCACAACACACGACTCCTCGGGGAAGAAAGGTTTGGGCCGCACCAAGAGAAAATAGGAGCGCACAAGGAAGAGAGGATCTCGGCTTTAGAAAGCCCAGATCCTATATCAACGAAAGGAACGGTTTTTAAAGGCCATTAATGGCGGATCTTGACCAAGACCATGCGGTTTGGATGTCAAGAGGAAATTTCCGGTTTTTAGAAGATAAATATGATTCGAAACAGCTCAAAAAACCATTAAATATGGTATTTAACTCATTTCACGTCAAATGAAACGTTAAAGGGGGGAAATTGGAAAAACTGGAGAATTCTGAAAATTTGTCAAACTGTCGGAAATGCCTCACCGTTGGGTGAGTCACCGTCGCGAGTCACCGATGTGAGTCACTGGTGTGAGCTACCGGTGTGAGTCACCGGTGGATGAGTCACCGGTGATGAGCTACCGGTGGATGAGTCACCGATGGAGTCACCATTGGGTGACTTACTGTTGGACGAGTCACCATCGGACGAGTCACCGCTGGCGACCTACCGTCGCGATCAATCGTCAACGACTCATCGCTGCGAATCACCGGTGTGAGTCACCATTCTGACTCACCGGTCCTGACTCACCGGTGAACGACTCACCGTCAGACGAGCTACTGTTGGAAAACTGGATTTTTGACAAACTCTTGAAATGAATCACCGTGACCTCCGGGAACACTCTTCACTGGATTTTTACAAATAGACCAGAGAGGTCCGGGCCATTACAGCTTGTGCGGTTATCAAAGTGAGTCAATTTATGGAAATCTCCAACAAAAACGCAGTGAGTGGTTGTTTTTTGCATTATTAGATATGTGAAAAAGGAACCAGGTTTAGGTCTTTTATTTTTATCATGGGCATATAGATATTGAGGCATTTCGTGATGCAGATTATGCTAGATGTCTCTCTTCTAAGAGATCTACGTCTGGTTTTGCAGTTTTTGTTGGAGGAAATTTGATCTCATGGCAAAGCAAAAAACAAACAGTTATCTCCCGCTGAAGTGCAGAGTCGGATTATCATGCCATGACATATGTGATTGCAAAGATTTTTTGGGCACAACAAATTCTTTACAAGATTGAGTATAAGACCAAGAAACCAGCATAAATCTGGTGTGGCAATCAAGCCGCTATCAAGATTGCCACAAATCCAGTCTTTCATGAGTGGACAAAGCATATTGAAGTTGATTGCCTTTTCGTTCGGGAAAACTTTGAGAAGAAGAAGATCGCATTCAGCCACGTTCACACCTTTGATCAACTTGCCGATGTTCTCACAAAAGGAGTGTCTGGACCACGAGTCCAATTTTTGTATAACAAGTTGGGCATGATAAATATATATGTCCCAGTTTGAGGGGGAGTGTTGTCCTTTGTTTTTGTTGTATTATGTATCCGGACTAGGAACACCTAGCTTGAGGGGGAGTGTTAGAGATTAGGTTGTGTCAAGTTCGACATCGGACTTGACGTATCATGTAATCTCTATTATTCATTATAAAATAACCCCAAGGCCTCCCTTAGAGAGATGTCTTGGGTACTGGGTCACCATTCTTATACTTCAACACTTTGAAATTTTCAAAGGACTCAGACTTATTTCTAATTAAGTGGACATAGCCATATCTACTCAAGTAATCAATAAAAGGTATGAAGTAAGAATATTCACCTCTAGCTTATATTAGAAATGGTCCACACACATCAGCGTGTACTAATAATCCTAGAAGCTTCGTGACCCTTTTACCCTATCCACCAAATGACGGTTTGATCATTTTTCCTTGTAAACAAGCATGACCTCTTTCAAGTGGTTTTAGCTCCGAAGAGTCTAAATAACCATCTTGACAGAGCTTTGTCAGACGCTTCTCGTTTACATGACCATGACGGTGATGCCATAACTGGGTGTTATATGAGTCGTGTGAACATGATTCGTTATCTATTGTCAATACTTGGTTTTCGTAATTTAATGCATAAAGACCGTTATTTAAATGCACCATACCATAACATATGTTGTCTTTATAAAAAAACAACTTTTATTTCCAAACTTGAAAATAAAAACATCTACATCTAGGCATGATACAAAAATTATGTTTTTGGTAATAGTTGGTACATAATAACAATCCCTTAAAACCAATATCATTCTTGTTAACAATGAAAGATGGTAGTCTCCAATGGTTAGAACAGCCAGCCTCGCATCATTGAGAGCTCACAAATCCACCTTTCCACTAGTAATTTTTCGGAATCTACTTGGTTTCTGCATTTGGATATAGATGTGAGCACCACAAGTTGTATCTAATACCCATTGTGTAGATATTGAAAGATTACACTCGATAACAAACGCACCTTTAGCTTCCCCTTGCTTCTGGGTGCAGTTCTTCTTCCAGTGGCCTTGCTTGCCACATGCAAAACATACCGACTCCTTTTCCTTGCCCTGCCTCTGGATCTTCCTCTTCTTAGAAGGACGATGCTCGGGAGCTTTAGACTTATTATGAGTCTTGGACCCCTTTGCCTTGTTCTTCCTTTTCTTATTCATCATAAGGACTGCAAGTTTGTCCCGCCCCATGTCCTTATCCACTTGCCGAATCAGAGTAGGAAGTTCCGAAAGTCTTTTCTCATTATTGCTCATGTTATAATTAACAATAAATTTGGAGGTCTCGGGTAGAGAAGAAAATACGAGATATGTGTGCAACTTATCCGAGAATTTAATCCTTAAGATGTTTAAGTATTCAATGTAGCCAATAAGCTTGACTACATGAGACCGAGTTGGCGCCGACTCTACAAACTTAGTTGTAAACAGAACATTGGAGATCTCATCACTCTTGTCTCGCCTTCTCTTGATAGAGATTCCGAAGGTGAGACATCATGTTATAGGCATCAATGTCCTCATGTTGCCTTAAAAGCTCATTGGTAATGGATGATAGCATGAAACATTGAACATTTGTGGAATTGTTCAAATGTTTCTCATAGAGTCAACTCTTCATCACTAGCCTCATTACCAGGCGCATCAGGTATAGGTCTTTGCCACTCTTGGAAATTTGTGCCGGTGAGATGGTTATCCTTCTTAAGTATGAATCGCAGTGATATGTTTGAAGTCATTTTATTGTTGTTTCTACAAATAAGATGATCAGAGTTTTAGTACTTTTTTTTTTGAAATTTAGACAAATAAACAAATATTATAATTATTAATATCTCATTATTTTATTGAAATCCAATATACCTCACCATTGGCTTCATAATATTTTGTTTGGACATTTTAGTGGTAAAAATTCATATTTCCCTTCCCATCACCCCAATTTTGGCTGGTCAAACAATTTGAAGGGTTTTAGGTAGACATTCCAAATGCCAACTGAATTAACTCACAGTTCCTCGATCTGTTGAGTAGACTCCCCAATCCTGAAATCCTTAAATTGGATTTCCTCAACTCTCTTGCCTCTCAGTTACACAAAGTCCTGTTTTGACTGTCTAACCTTTGATATAAACTAAGTTAAGTCAACCCAAAACTTCAAGTTAGAATTTCCCGATAATTGAAAGCACCCCAATTTTGGCCGATCAAACACTTTAAATTATGGTTTGATTTTAACCTATGTAGTGAAAGACTATACCTACTTAATATTTATAATTGAGTGATTTTATCTTTTATGCGTAAATTGCCAATTATTATCTTTATTACATGTTTGTTAATATTAAGTTGATTTACTTAAGTGATTAACCATGTCTTAGATGATATTTATGCATAAGTCAATTTATTTTAGTTCTATATTGCATGCTTCTTAATTCATTAATTCACGTGTTCACGACAAAAAATCCATAATGAAATAACCATGCAGTTTGACGGAAATAAAATAATAAAGTGGTATGTGTTTCGGAAACGTCGGGAGCAATGAAGCAAAGAATGAATCACAGAAGAGTAAAAGGGAAAAAAAGAACAAGGACACAAGGATTTACGTGGTTCGGGAAAAATCCCTACGTCCACAGAGGCAAAAAATTCACTATAATTCGGGAGCACAATTACAAAGTTTTTCAGTAACCCTAGCCCGAAATGGACTACAAATGGAGAGGAAGACGATCACTGTTCCACCAACCGCACAGGAAGTCCGCGTCGCTACAGTGAAAAGGCGGCCACTCAAGTCAAAAGTGCTACAGTGGGTGCCGGCTAGAAGTTCAAAATGCTACAGTAAAGTTGACTTCAAAGTCCGCGCTGCTACAGTGCCTCTGTCGGTGTTGGTCGGTCAACTTTGCTACAGTGTTAGAGATGCTACAGTACCGAAAAATTGGACTGGGGACTTCGGCCCTCGGACCCCAGAGCAGGGGCGCGTTGCCCCCTGCAACCCCCGACGAGCTCACTGCGGAGCTCGACCCGCGACAGTTGCGGGCCACAAGCATTCGACCCAAACATCATTCGAAAACCGGATCGGGCTACACCAATTCAACAGTATGATCATGAGCTTTTACTAATGGTTAGTTTATCTAGCGGATGATAAACTAACCGTCGACTTAGGGGAAAAAACACCTTGAACTAGTTAAGGTTCGCGTTGCAGCTTTCCACATGTCCACTTATGTATCTCTCTTGGATTTATTTCGCCTCGACTCTAAAAGCTTGAACCGTCTCCACTAGCTTGGAAGCTCCATTCATTACTGTTGGACCCCAATTAAGTATAATGGGTATTTCCGAGTCCCACATCGGCCTTTTCCTCGTAATTATTTTACTCATCTATAAAAGAATATCTCCGCCTCACATTGAGGAAAAGAGAATTCGCCAACAACATGGTATCAAAGGGAATATAATCCCGAACCCTCTCTCTATCTTTTTTTTTCCTCTCCTCTCGGGTCTGCCCTAAGCGGCCACCCCCTTCCCCGACAGATCTCTTCTCCCTCTCGACGGTTCCATCCCGGCGGATCACTGATGCCCTTTAGCTCCCGGATCCCTGCGCGACTCCCTCCTACGGTCTTCTCTTGCTGTCGTCGCCCCTCCCGGCTTCCTGCGCGTGACTCCATCCGCGCGGCTTCCTCTATCCCCGGCGGATCTCCCTCCTGTCCGGCGACTCCTTATCCCGGCGGATCCCGAGTGGGATTCCACCCAGCGCGACAGACCCGCCCTCCCAGCGCGCGATGCCCTACCTCCTGTCTCCCGTAGCGGCTCCCGGCGGTCTAACCTCCTGCGCGACGTTGGCTCCCGCATCACCCGCCGCCGCTCCCGACTTCTGCAGCGCCATCACCAGACCCCCACGTCTTCCTCGGCGGCACTCCCTTCCCCGACAACCTCTCTTCCCCGGCGGTACTTCCTTCCCCGGCAACCTCCCTTCTCCGGTGGCTCCCATCCTCAGGCGGACTCCCTCAGGCGGACTCCCCCGCCCCAGCCCCCTCCTGCGCGCGCCATCTCTGCTCTAGCCGTGGCTCCCGGCTCCCAGCTCCCGCCGCGTTCCCCGCCAGCCGCGCCTGGGCCCTGCCTCTCCTGCGACTTCCCGGCCTTGCCTCCCTTCCCGGCGTCCCGCTCCAGATTTCTTGCCGGCGCGACGGCCCTCCCTCCCAGCAAGCTGCGCTCCTTTTGTGCTAGCCTCCTTGCTCCGGCTCCGTCCAGGCGAACCATTCCCCACCAGCCCGGCGCCCTTCCAGCGGTCGCCCGGCCTCTTCTGGAATCTCCCGTTCTGCCGGCACCCGCTCACCGGGCATCTCTCCAGCGCTGAATGCCGAGTTCAACCGCAACTTCCGAAGACCTCCATTTGATGGCCGCCTCGGTCCTGCCTCCTCTTATGACCGCCTCCACCCGCTTGGTCGATGAGCGACTCGACTCCACAAATTTCGCCATCTGGCGGAAGACCGTACTCATGTCTCTCACCGGCATGGACCTCGATTCCCATCTCGAGGATCCACCACCTCTACCTTCCGACCCAAAATATCGTCCTTGGAAGCTGGAGGACAGTAAAATCTTTGCTTTGCTGGTCAATTCAATGGACCGCTCTGTCAAAGACGTCACCCGGACAGCCAACACAGTCAAGGAACTTTGAGATTTCTTGACTCATGTACTCCGAGACTAATAATTTGGCTTGGGTATCTGATCTTCTTCAGCGGCTGTCCCTCCGCCAGCAAGCTCGTCCATTTCCCGCATACTTCATGGAATGGAAGGCTCTACGAGATGAACTTCTTGAGCTTTGGCCCATTCCACAAACACCTGCAGAAGCATTAGCCCAGCGGGACGAGCTCTGTCTTTTCAGCCTCCTCCATGGTCTCAACCCGGAATATGCGACGACGGCTACAGAGATGCTAGCCAGCCCCTCGTCCCTAGAGATTTCGCAGGTCTATCATCACCTTGGGAAGGCTCATCGGGCCCTTGCCCCACCCATCTCTAGCCTTGATCACACTGCTCTCCTTGGTCGTGGCGGTAGCCGCCCTACCGGACCTCGTGGACGCGGCCGTGGAGACAGCCGACCTCGCCCACTCTGTTAGCATTGTGGCAAGCTCGACCACCTGGTTGATCGGTGTTGGGTCCTTCATGGCCGTCCCGCTCAGCACCCACGACAGTGCCAGACTGCGGTCTGCGATGCATCCCCTCCTGCTGCCGCTCTTCCTTCATCTTTGGATCTCTCCATGGCTGAGATCCAGATGATTCACGATCATAGGACCACCTCTCTACCGGGCTCTTCATCAGCATCTCTTGCCCACTCCGGTGGTCCCACTGCATTTGTCAGTCATCGCTCCCCTGCCTGGATGCTTGACTCAGGTGCGTCCGACCATCTTACTGGTGATGCAGGTATGCTCTTCAACTACAGTCCCTATACTGGTTTCTCAGCCACCACTGTTGCACTCTCCCTATTGCTGGTTTTGGTACATGCTCCCTAACCTCATCCTTTCACCTATCCTCGGTGGCCCATGTACCACGCAGTCCGTTTAACCTGCTCTCCATTAGTAAGCTGACTAAGGATTTCAATTGTAATGCTATCTTTACCTCGTTTTCTGTTATGTTTCAGGACTGGATGACGAACCGGGAACTTGGTAGAGGCCAACTTCGAGATGGGGTGTACATGTTCGATGGCCCGACATCCGTTGCCTGCACGTCTGTCTCTGCTCGTGCCTTGGACCTCCATTTTTGGTTGGGCGACCCCTCCGCCTCCGCTCTTCATCAGCTCTATCCATATATTAGTCAACATTTATCTTTTCATTGTGAATCTTGCACCGTTGCGAAACACCATCGCACTTCATATTTTCCTCGACTTGACACACGGGCCGCCAAACCCTTTGATTTGGTTCATTATGATGTATGGGGTCCCTGTGCCACCTCGAGTCAGTCAAGGTATAAATATTATATCTCTTTCATTGATGATTTTTCACGTATGACGTGGCTTTACCTTATTCGCGATCGGACAGAAGTCTTCTCCACCTTTCAGACCTTTTACCGTGAGATCCAAACACAGTTTTCTATCTCTGTAAAATGTCTCCGCTCCGACAATGGGCGAGAATACTTGTCCACTCCATTTCAGCAGTTCCCGCAGGCACACGACACCATCCATCAGACCTCTTGTCCTGATACCCCTCAACAAAATGGAGTGGCCGAGCGAAAACACCGACATATTCTGGAAACTGCTCGTGCCCTCCTCTTCCACCGCAAGGTGCCTCTTCTCTTCTGGGGGGATGCCATCCTCACTGCTACTTACCTACTCAACCGACTTCCTTCCTCCATCCTTCAGGGGGAGACTCCTTTTCATACTCTGTTCCCCTCTCTTCCTCTTCACTCCCTTCCACTCCGCGTCTTCGGATGTCTCTGCTATGTCCGGGACACTCGCCCAAATCTCTCTAAACTTTCTCTCAAATCCCTCCGGTGTATTTTTCTCGGATATTCCCGCACTCAGCGTGGATACCGGTGCTTCTCTCCAGACTTAGGACGCTATATTGTCTCTGCCGATGTATCGTTTGTCGAAAGCTGTTCTTTCACTCCACCCTCTCCTCATCCAGACACTACCATCGATGAGTGTCTTCCTCTCATTTTTCACCCTCCTCTGGTGTCTCCCCCTACTGGTCATCGCTTTGGGACGGTCTACTCTTACTCTCGCCGTCCATCGACTGTACCCCCGTCCAGGCCGAGGACAACATTGTTCTCACTTCGTCCGATGTTCCTGTCACAACACCCGATGACTTGTCGATTGCACTCCGGAAAGGTACTCGCTCGTGTCAGACTACTCCTCTATTTACATCTTCATACAAAGGTTTGTCAGCACTGGAGGCGATAACTATTCCCCGCATGGTTGGCGATGCCAAATCACACCTGTGGTGGCTCCAGGCTATGCGGGATGAACTGCAAGCTCTGGATGACAACCATACATGGGATCTGGTCCCCCTCCCTGCAGGCAAACAGGCGGTCGGCTGCAAATGGATTTATATGATCCGTCTCAATCCCGATGACTCTCTTCATCGCCTCAAAGCCCGGCTTGTGGCGAAGAGATTTGCTCAGACATATGGCATCGATTACTTTGAGACCTTCTCTTCGGTCGCCAAGATAGCCTCTGTCCGCCTATCCATGTCTCTGGATGCTTATCATCACTGACCGCTTTATCAACTGGATGTCAAGAATGCTTTTCTCCACGGCTCCCTTGACGAAGAAGTCTACCTGCAGTAGCCCCTGGATTTCGTGTCTCTGGCGCCGACTCCCATGTCTGCCGCCTCCGTCGATCCCTCTATGGCCTTAAGCAGTCTCCTCGGGCTTGGTTTGGCCGCTTCAGCACTGTCGTCACAGTCTTTGGCCTCTCTCGCAGTATGAAGGATCACACAACCTTCTTACGAACGACGTTGAGCGGCTGTATCTTGCTGGTGGTATATGTTGATGATATCATCACCACCGGGAGCGACTCCACTGGAATCGTCCACCTCAAGGCGCACCTTCACCACCACTTCCACACCAAAGATCTTGGTCCTCTCACCTACTTCCTTGGCATCGAGGTCTCCCGTTCGGATGACACTATCTCTCTCTGCCAACGCAAGTATGCCCTTGATATCTTACAGGATGTAGGATTGAGCCAGAAAACTGCAGTGGACACTCTTCTTGAGCCTGGGGAGCGCTCTCTCCATACCGACTCAGAACCCTTTCCTCACCCACAGAGCTATCGAGGTCTGGTGGGTAAAATTAACTACCTCACCATGACACGACCGGACATTGCCTGCGCCGTTGGCAAAGTAAGCCAGTTCATGGAGCATCCAACCAGATCTCAGTGGGATGCTGTCCTCCGCATTGCCAAATACATAAAGAAAGACCCTGCACGTGGCCTTCGGTACTCCCATCATGCTCATTTGGATGTTGATGCCTTCTGTGATGCGGACTATGAAGGTTGCCTTGCTACCCGCAAGTCTACTTCGGGATTTGCCGTTTTCTTTGCTGGTAACCTCATCTTCTGGCGCAGCAAGAAGCAAACTGTCGTCTCTAGATCGAGTGCAGAGGCCGAATACCACGCCATGACCACAGTCACCACTGAGATCCTCTGGCTTCGTCATCTCCTCCATGAGCTCGACTTCCTGGCGAAGACCTTTGCTCATATCTGGTGTGACAATCAGGCCGCGACGAAGATTGCCTCGAATCCCGTCTTCCATGAACGGACGAAGCATATCGAGGTGGACTACCACTTTCTTCACCACCATCTGGAGCAGAACCATATCAGCTTTGGCCATATTCCGACGGCAGATCAGCTTGCCGACATCTTCACCAAAGGCCTCCCCGGAGCTCGCCTTGACTCTCTCACTACCAAGCTGGGTATTCACAGCATCCATGACCCAACTTGAGGGGGAGTATGTGGTCTTTGTTTAATGTCGTCTTTTTCTTTGTGGGACTCAGTCCAAGCTGGGCATGTCCAGCTTGAGGGGGAGTGTTGGACCCCATTTAAGTATAATGGGTATTTCCGAGTCCCAGATCGGTCTTTTCCTCGTAATTATTTTACTCATCTATAAAAGAATGTCTCCGCCTCACATTGAGGAAAGGAGAATTCGCCAACAACAATTACATATGCTTTTACTCACGTAGGTGAGAGGAAGGGGTTTACATAAAAGAAACCACGGTTACGAAGACCCTTACATAATAAGTGTAGAGATGACACCCAAACCAACAATTTAATTTAATAATAAATTAAAAGAAACCAATCACATACAAAGGTCTGATCTAAGTTCTTGATCTTCCATATGCATGCAACGAATTGCGTAATTAATAAAATTAGCATTAAATTCTTAGT
The DNA here is from genome assembly GCA_963277665.1 of Viscum album. NCBI lineage: Eukaryota > Viridiplantae > Streptophyta > Magnoliopsida > Santalales > Viscaceae > Viscum > Viscum album. The sequence continues at coordinate 378,821,923 of OY728163.1, read as the reverse complement.
CATTTTTATTTGAGATAAATCACACTTGAATCAATTACTTATCTTTTTTAATTATTTCTTTATTTTTATCTTAATTTTCATCCGAATTTTCTTGAGATTCTCATCCATCATAATTTTTAACAAATTAAATAAATTTATTTAAAATTAGCCATGTACAATAAAAATGTTCCTTGAAGACAACAAAATGAGTACCCGTTCGAACTACCCAACATGTATTATATTCGTGTATTGTTTACTCTTGCAACATGTGGCTAACACGATTTATCAAGTAATATTATGACGTGTAATATCAACTTAATGATCACACGGTTTACATGATTCTTTTTTTTTAAACGCAGCGTGGAATGGTTCAATGTGTAGAGTAATAATTGTAATACGACTTATGCATGATATGTAAATCTGAACATTACGCAAAAATTAAGTAGACATTTATATATTTAAAAACTCATCACATGGCATGTCCTATCAACTTAATGACCACACGCAAGCACATGTTCATAAGGTTTACACAGTATAATAAATTATTTTTTAATTTTGTGTAATTTGGTGTAAGTACACGGTGTGTACAAGCAAGTTACACGGTGTGTACTATTCTCATTGTCTATCCAAGACACACGCTTAGAGACTCTGCGTGTAATCATGCCACAAAAAATATTGGACTACACGACGTGTATATAGGCTACATGACATGTGGTCTCCGAGTTACAAGTTAGGCCGTGTACGAAGATACACGTCCCACCTGTAACTAAGGACTACAACGCCGTGTACAAAAGTTTCACGGTGTGTACTCTAGCTGACCGTGTGCCAGGCTAACCCGATCAACTTGCGGTGTATAAATAAATTCACCGCGTGTAATAAATGCACACGCCTTGAATTAATTCTGAATTAATTCTTGGTGCATTAAACACCAGTACACGACTTGTACCTCTGGGTTACACGACATGTACTTTTGTGTTATCCGGCCAGATTTCTCGGCACCTCCAGATGAGGTTTTCGAATTTATTTCGTTCATAAAATTAATCAATTTGATTATATTTATGAGAAACAAAGAGGAAGAAGTAGATCTCGCTATTTGTATTTAAGAACAATTAAACTTGAATTGAAAACTAAATTACAAATGCGTAAATCAATCAACGATCTTTAAATAATTATAAATAATTATGTGACCCGCTCTGATACCACTTGAAGGTTCTGGGTGCAGCGGAAGCGCGTGATGGGTCGTGCCAAACTCTGCTTTCTATCATGATCAATGATCAATCAGAGATTTAGACGACGATAAATGGCGTGATTAGTGGAATTGTATAAAAGAATACAATGGATGAAACGTCAGAATCAAACCGCAAGATCGTTACGTATTATTTATAATTAATTTAAGCAGTTAAAAAATTACCTTGTGAGAAATTCTTTCTTCATTGATGGATCTGACAACGGATCTACTTCGTATCGCCTTTGCGTTATAGGAATAAAGAATAGATTCCCTTTAGCGATGATCTACATGTGTTCCACAAATCTTCGAACGCCGTCGTATGAATCTTCGGGTTCTAGCACAACATATCCCATCGCCTGCGTCGTTTATCTTTGATCGCCTTGAGAATTGATTCCAAATGATTCTATTTGATTTCTCGACTCAAAAGTGGAAGGTGGAGGAAGATCACTGTTCGTTCTCGGGAGTGTTGTTGGAGAAGGGAGGTCTCTAGGGCTTTGAGAGGATTCTCTGAATTTCGTTGTGCACAACAAAATAAATTGAATTGGCTCTCCTGAAAAATAATATAATTGAGTTTATATACTGCTAGGGTTAGAAATAAATTATTGCATAAGTGTCATTTATTATTTATTTAATCCCCGAAGAACTCCATGTCTATAATAATAATATTATTATTATTTCTTGACATGCGCTAAACTCGTGAATTAAATTAAATATTATTTAATCAAATAATATTCAATATATATTATTTCTCACCGGACCATTAAAACCATTCATCCACAATATTTACTGGGTCTTGAATAATGACTATTTATTTAATAAATAAATATCACTGTATTATTCGCTAATAAATAAATAAATATTTATGTGAATATAATCTCGAATAATTGGTGACGAAATATATGCGATCAAGTATAAATGAATAATTATTAAATCACGTGCTGGAATAATATTTATTCAATTTGTTAAATAATAAATAATAATATATTATTTAACTGAGATTCTAGATACGCTTAGTTTTTTGACCCTTTAGGCCTCTTTTTCAGTGGCATTAGGCAAATCAGCCTGAAAGTCTAAGATTAACGTCTAACAACACGCTAAGACACCCATAGAGAAATAAGTTAATACCGCAATGACATAATACCTCATATGAACGTTTACTGTGTAATATAAGCTCTTTATCGCGATATCTCTAATCAAGCAGGTTGTATGCTGGTGTCATCAACCTATGTGTTTGATGCCTCTTTCTTTAACTTTCCGGAAATCGAACTTGCCTATAAAATACCATGACTATGGATTTATTTAGGTAATATCATTTTCATCAAAGGGAATGAGATATCAACTTCCGTTAAAAAACAGAAAAGACAAATTTTTTCTTGCATTATTCATTAATGAAATATTACTCGTGACACACCCAACGTATCCTACCTCGCCGTGAATATATGACGTCATGATTTTCTTCCATCCATCAAAGTATGCGACTTATGACACCTGTTAATAATTGTTGAATGATAAAATGAGGTAAGACCCAAATCCCCAAGGTCCTCTCTAAAGGAAGCCTTGAGGTTCTTTTATAACAAATAATAAAGACTACATCGGACCACAAGTCCGATGTAGGATGCAGACTCCAACACTCCCCCTCAAGCTAGGTGTACCTAGCTTGGCACATAAAAAAAAGACCAAACCAAACCAATGAAAAACCAAGCAATCAGACTGTAAATACTCCCCCTAAAGCTGGACATACCCAGTTTGACGACAAAACAAGACAAAACAATATAAAAGATAAAGCTTCAAGGCTGCTGCTGCTCACGATTGCAGCCCCCACGCAGGATGATGGATGGATGAAGTTGTCGCAAGCATAGCAGATGAACCACACAGATCGGGCCGGTCGACGGAGCGCCAGGAATGCCACACTAGTGGGGCCGGTCGATGAGACGCCGGGAAAGCCACACTAGCACCGGGAAAGCCGAACTTGTGGGGCCGCCGACGGGAGGTGGGGATTCCGCAGAATTGTTGCGGATCTGGCGGCGCCAAAGACCCTAGATCCTAGGCGGTCGAAGTGCTGCGCCACGGTGGAGGAAGCGCGAGTGTGTGCCGACGGACAGGGAGGTGGTTGTCGGTAGTCGTCGGGAGATGCCAGTGACGGAAGGCGGGGATTTTGCAGGAGGAACGGAGGTGCGGGGCAGCGTCGCGACGGAGGGGCGCAGGGAGCCGGCGGGATTAGGCGGCTGGCCTTCAGCCGTCGCGTGCGCAGTGGGAGGACATAATTGGGAGGATTTTGACGTCGGGTGTCGTCGGGCGTCGGGAGAGCCGCTGGACTGCGGGAAGGAGAAGATCGACGGAGGAGGTTTGATAAACCCGACCCCTCCCTCCCATCTATTTTTTTTATTCCGCTCTAGGGTTTACTAAAGTTTTCTCCGTAAGGGGGGCGGCGACCTCCATGGCCAACTTTGTCGTCGCCCCTCCCCTCCCTCCCGAGCGCCGCTTTGCCCGCCGCTGTCCTAATGGCTTGCTGCAGCTTCTCCCGCCCGGTGCACCTCCAACGCTGTCCGACGACTCTCCTCCCTGTTGGCGCCTCCTTCCCCGGCGTCCCCTCCCCGCTGTGCGTGACGGCCCCGTCCCCCCGCCTGGCGGCTTCCGGCTCACGCCCGACTCGCGCCTCCCCTCTGTCGGTGCTTGCTTCCTCGGCGCCCCTCCTCGCTGCGCGCGACTCACGGCCCACTTCCTCCCGCGACATCCATGCGCGGCTCCTTGCGCGCGTCTCTCTCCCGCCGCCTCCCTTTCCCGGCGGATTCTCGGCCCCCTTCGGCTCCCGGCCCTCCCGCCTAGGTCGCGCCACCCGTCGCGCCTCTAGGCTTCGTCGGCTTTCCTTCCGACGTGCACACCTCCATCCGGCCCCGACAGCTTTCCTCCCTCCCGCGATGGCTTTCCCTCCCGGCAGATCTCTCCCCCTGCCGACCTCCCGTCGCGGCTCCCGACCCGCTGCCCTCCCTTCTCCCGACCCTCCCGATCCCAAGGCACCTCCTCCTGCAGCGCCTACAGATCCCGTAGCGATTCCGCCGTCCTGCGCGCTGCCTCTGCAAAGCTGCTCCCTCCGCGTCGGCCTCCTGCGACAGCTCTGCCTCTTCGCCGACACCTCCTGCGGAATCCCCGCCTCCCGTCGCCGTCATCTCCCGACGACCCCCGACAGCCGCCTCCCTGTCTGCCGGCACACCCTCGCGCTTCCTCCACTATGGCGCAGCACTTCGACCGCCTAGGATCCGAGCCCTTTGGCGCCGCCAGATCCCACAACAATTTTGCGGAATCCCCGCCTCCCGTCATTGACCCCGTAAGTGCAGCTTTCCCGGTGCTAGTGTGACTTTCCCGACGTCTCATTGATCGACCCCACTAGTGCGGCATTCTTGGCGCTCTGTCAACCGGCCCGGTCTGTGTGGTTCCTCTGTTGCGTCCGCGACAACTTCATTCATCCATCATCCTACGGGGGAGCTGCGATCGTGAGGGGGAGCAGCACCCTTTGAAGCTTTATCTTTCATACTGTTTTGTCTTGTTTTGTTGTCAAACTGGGTATGTCCAGCTTGAGGGGGAGTGTTTGCAATCTGTTGCTTGTTTTGTTTTTTCTTTATGTGTGTAAGCTAGGTACACCTAGCTTGAGGGGGAGTGTTGGAGTCTGCATCCTACATCGGACTTATGGTCCGATGTGGTTGTTATTATTTGTTATAAAAGAACCTCAAAGCTTTCTTTAGAGAGTATCTTGGGGGTTCGGGTCTCTCATCCTTTTATCATTCAACAATAATAATCTTAAAGTTTAAGAATTAATACACACGTTCACAGATAGGAACATCCAATGACACATATAAATGTGGATTTTCTATTGATGGGTCTCGTTCTCATAATATCCTACACTAGATATTACCTAGGGCCATGAGAACGTGCCTCAAAGTCCTATGAGTCTCTACCCTTCATAGTCTGTATCATTTGTGTCTCTCAAATGATTTTTATAGAACATATATTTAAGAATGATGTCGTGAAATTTTTAGGTTCTCATCATAACATAGAACTGCTATGAACTTTCAGTGCGACGTCTACACTTAGAAGATTATCGCATACTATGTTATGCTGAAAAATAATCATGATGTGATAAAGAGTTTATTAATATTCAAAACAACGAATACAAGTTATCGTAAAGTACACAAAAGTTGGTTCTAGGGCACCAACTCCAACACATCCTACAGTCACAATTACTTCAGGTGACGGTGAAACATACTCACGGTCACTTCAATCTTAAGCTCATGTTCAGTTCAAGTGATTGGGAAACATCCCCATGGTCGATCGTGTAAAGTCTAGACTTCATGGCAACTTAATCATTTTGTCATTCGTCACTTCTTTATCAACCCCAATGTAATCAAAACACTCCAAAAACATTCTAAAGCACTTTCAACATGTCAAATGCTGTGCCCAACAGCCTCTTGACAGAAAACCCAACTCAACACAAGATATGGGTTCAACACCAAGTGAGTTGTGACATTTTTTTTTTTTGCTCTTGTGAAGAAAAGTACAAAATTAAATATTAAAACGCTCTATAGGAATGTTCTTCCGTGAATGTTCATCCATATTCCTTCAGCACCATTTTTTCATTAGTGCTTAAATTATGTTTTTTTGGGTGATCTCCTTTCTCAGACAAAAAATTGTCCGCCGGATTATTTTTCTCTTGGTCTTTGTATGCCACTTATTTAATTGATCATCTCCTGTAATTCGAGTTCAAGTATTTTTTTCAGAAGCAGAACAAACACCACTCATTTTCTACTTATCATAAGTGATATATGTGTTCTAAGCAGTATCAAACAGAGCCTTGCTCATTTTCCTTACATTAATACTCACCACCTAGCTTTTATACTTTGATTGTGAACTTTAAATGCACTTTGATTATAATAAATCGCGATGTTCAGGCTAATAAGAATCATCATCGACATCGAGCATTGCCATGTCCTTTCATTCAATTGTTAGAATCTTAATGAAAGGCCCAACTTTATTAATTTTCTAATAGCCCTGTCTGAGTATTTCTTCGGTTGCTTTCAGGTGAGTAATCCGTCAATACAATTCATGCTGTATGAAATGATGCTAAAAAAGCTGAAGGGGCTAAAGCAAAGCCGTTTTTCGGCCTCAAACAGGGGTAACATTGGAGTCACTGCTTTGGAGGTTGGTTTTCTCTGAATTCTTCACAACCATTTTTTAGGGCCTGTTTGTTTGATAGAAACTGAATAGAAGTACAGGATGGGAACGGAAATGGGAGGAATGAAATGAGAAAAAATTGATTATAATTAATAAAAGAATCCAATACATCCCTTTTTACTGCCCCATTGCCATTATTTTTGGGGACTTGTAAAAAAAACTACTTGAACAGGTTACTTGATATGTACTTGAACAGGTTACTTGATATGTTGCTAGGTATTTCTTCTGGGAGCTTTGGCAAAACTCGGAGCCACTGTCACAACCTATCCCCTTTTGGTAATTAAGGTAAGGATGCAACTTCATGACACAATTGTTGGGAAATTCAACAAAATCTTCGGTTATGTTTGTTACGAGAGACTTTTATGGGAGATGAAAAAAGCATGGGAGTGGGAATGAAAAAGAGATTGGAGAGTTGTTTGGTATTCATGGAAAATGTACCATGTTAAATATTATATTATATAATATAATTTTTCTTCATTTCTGGACCTCTTAATTTGGTATGGTTTTCACGGTTCTGCAGTCAAGGCTCCAAGCAAAGCAAGCGACAGGCAGGGACAAAGAGCTTTATTACAAAGGTTTGTATCTTGTTGTTAATCTAAGTGTTGTACATTAGGGCTTCAATCCCCGGGCCCTCCCTGATCTTCAAGCTTTATTACATGGAGGTTGTTTTTGGTTCATGAAAATGTTTTATGTTTTCATTTTTTTAAAACATCCTAGAAAATATTTTGTAGAGTAGGAAGAAAGCTAAAAAGTTTGTAATCTACCTTTTAAAACGTTTTCATTTTTCAATAAAACATTTTTTTAATTTTGTTTTCTGAAACTTTGTTTAGAAAAAAAACTTGGGATGTGTGGTGTTGCTAAACGTTTCCTGCTTTCATTTTTCAGGCACGGTGGATGCAGTGGCGAAGATGGTCCGACATGAAGGGCTTGCTGGTTTCTATAAAGGGATGCGCACCAAAATTGCACAGAGCGTCCTTGCTGCTGCTGTTCTGTTCATGATCAAAGAAGAGCTTGTCCAGGGCGCTCGGTCGTTATTGAGATCCAATTCAAGGGAAAAGGAGCCAAAGCCTTTAAATGGAAAATGATGGCAAACTGAATGGGTGAATGCTCGTATTGAATATCTAAGAAAAAAAGAGAAATTTCATTGCACATCCGAGAACAACATTCTATGGGGACAATAAGATGACAAATATCAATGAAGGAGACAATAAAGGAGGCTAACCTGTAGGCACTGAGGAATCAATTTGAAGTTTTTTTAATGATTTTATCCACAAAACATCAAATTCTTTGGCAAGGTGCCTGATACAGTAAGAGCTATAAGAAGTCTAAATGAGACCATCAAAGACTTGGAGAATATTGAAGAGGATTTTTAGGAGGCTGCCATCACATTTCTATTCAAAGGTCTATGATTAAATGGACATAAGTACAATATGCATGGATGATTTTTAACACACCCTTGTGGTATATGAGATGAGGATGCAAGAAGATCCCACTGTTTCAAAGGAAGTGCCAAAGGAGATGAGCTTGAAACCAATGAAGAAACTATCAATAAAGAATTAGAACAGATAGATGGACTATTTATAAAGAAGATTACGAAGCAGAATAAAATTCAAAGGCAAGTTACCCTTACCCGCTTTAGTTGTGACAAAGTTGGTCATCCACCTACACAATATCATAAGCACCATGATGAAGACAAAGAAGACATGTCAAAGAAATATACTAGAAAATTCAGCAAAGGAATACTAAATACATGGTTTTAGAAGAGAAATCTCATGGCAATGAAAGATACAAAAATTGATGATTCAAATAAAGATGAAGGTGAAGGTTCTTAAGCCCCATAGGCGCAACCTAGTGGTTGTATTCTGTGGTGGTGTTTAGGGAAGTCTCCGTTTCGAGTCTTCCCACGTGTAATTAGTTAGGATTTTGTTTGTTAATCCATCTCTCCCGACTGATGTAATAATGAAGGTGAAGATTCTTAGAGTGAATAAGATGTCGCCCTTGCAACATTCATAAAGCATGTTGATGCTAATATGAGGAGTGCCAAGAGAAATATGAATGATGAACCCCAAATGTTTTGAAATCAAATCAAGTACAAAAGATTACAATAAAGGGGGTAATGCTTAAAAGCTTACCCAAGTTGGATGGAAATTCATTCTTTACATGAACAAATAAATTTATGTCATATTTAGAAGCTCATAATGAAATTGCTTTTGAATGAATCTTACATGGATTTGTGTTTAATGGAAGAAATGAAATAATGGTCAATGAAGAAGACAAGAGGAAACTCGAATTTGATGAGTCTTGTTGGACTCCTAATGTATTAATCATGTTTTAATGATAAAAAATCTCATTAATTATCACAAGTCTCATTAATGATCCCAAATCTCTTTAATAATCACAAATCTCATTCAACCTAATTAACTCCTATAAATTATATCCAATCATGTGTATTTATGTTTCAAGTTCACTCATGCTTTATAATGGTTAAGCTCAATCCATTTCATGCATATTACTGTTTAAGTCTGAATACAGTTATTTGCCTAAGTACCAGACACCGTAAGCCTGACACCGTGAAGCCAGACACAGTTAGCCAGACACCGTAAACTTGACACAGTGAAGCCAGACACAGTTAGCCAGACACCATAAGCCTGACACCGTGAAGCCAGACACAGTTAGCCAGACACCGTGAAGATCAGACACCGTGAACAAGACACCGTGACACTCAGACCATGACACTCAGACACTGTGAAGGAGACACCGTTTTCTCAACTTACCGTGACACCGTTTCTTAAACTATTTTGTCAACTTTCAATTTAATTCTTAACGGTCATATTTGATGGCTTTAATGCACTGACATAATTAATGTTTTTTTGTAAACATAGTATGAGGTACGAGACACGAAACACATGGAACATGTCGGCTAAAACACATGCATTCGAAGATAAAGAGTGGAGAGTGCCCAACAACCATAGCGCGCGATACTGAACAGAAAAACAAGCCTGTGAGCATGACCACGAAGAATACTTTGCAAGATTTTCAAAGAAAGCATTTTCACATGCATTCAATCCGACTCTGCCGAAGAACATACGAAGTACACTGGAATCCAGAGAACATCTTCACATTGTCAAAGCTCGTGGAGAACATAAGCTGAATCGCGATCCTCTATTTTTCAAGACAAAAACCAGAGAAGGACTCAGAAGCATTTCTGCTAAATCAAAGGAGTCCAGAGCTGCACTTCAAATCACTAGAGCATTCTAAACTCATATCTACTCTCTCTCAGTGATTCTTTTACTTACTTTTGAGCAGTGTGTATACTCTGTATATTCCATACACACACTGACTCTTGTGCTAAACTGAAGGATTTCTAAATCCTTACACCAAACTCTTTATACTCTCGTTTACCCACGACAACTGTGGAAGAGGTCCCTGTGTGGCCTGGTTATTATTTTTGTTTACCCACGAAAATTGTGGAAGAGGTTCCTGTGTGACCTGGACAGTCTGTGTATTGTTGTTAACCCCGATCCAGGGTGTGGATCAAAGTTTATTTATATAAACTGCTTGGTGGCAGGTGATCACCAAGTGGAGTGGATTAGGTCTCGGCTTGAGACTGAACCACTTGTTTCATATCCGCTGTGCTATTTAAATTTAGTCTTCTCTGTTTTACTGCTTTATTGCATAATCCAGAAAACTCTAATTTCACTTTGATAGTTAGTCTTGGAAAGAAGTTATAATTGATTTGTCTTAGTAGGACAACTTCAAAAGTAATATTAATAATACATATTAAGATTACTGCGAATTAATCAATCTTCTAAGAAGTTGTCTAAACAGTCAAACTCCTATAACAGTATAACCTTGATTAACTGGGTTGTATTTATTTTTGGGAAAACCATTTCTTTTAAAATAATATTTTTTTTGTAACAGAAATTTTTATAGTACTCAATTCACCCCTCCCCTCTTGAGTAAACTACTCCGACCAACATTTGGTATCAGAGGTTGCTTTATTAGGACTCTGTATAATCTTACTCAACTGTGATTGTAGTTGTATTTTAAAGATCTGTAAATTTCTGTTAATTCTGAATTTCTAGATCTTTTAAAGTAATTCATTTGTATGGATAATAGATTGGAAGGTGCTGCAACCAACAGACCACCATTCTTTAATGGAACCAACTATGCTCAATGGAAAATTAAAACGAAAATGCATCTAGAGAGTATGAGCTTTGAAATTTGGTCATCCATAATAGATGAATACAAACTTCCTGTGACTGATAGAATTACATGGGATGAACCTAAAAAACTTGCTTACAATAATAATTGCAAAGCCATGAATGCTCTGTACTGTTCCTTAGGAGATGAAGAATTTAATAGGATTTCTGCTTGTAAAACTGCCCATGAAATTTGGGATACCTTGTCTGTCTCACATGAAGGCACATCTAGTGTAAAGGAAATGAGATTTAATACTTATACTATAAAATATGATAATTTTAAAATGAAACATGATGACCCTATTTCTTACATGTATCTTCGGTTCAATGAGATTGTCAACATAATGATTTCTCTTGGAAGAGAAGTCACTGCCAAAGAACAGATCATGAGAATTCTTAGGTGTTTACCTGACAGATGGAGGGGAACCTCTGTTTCAATTAGAGAATCATGCGATATCAGCAAGCTACCTGTAAAAGAACTCATTGGGAAACTGATGATGTATGAGGAAGAGCTGAAAGTCAGAAAAGAAGAGGAGGATGAACCAAAGAGGAAATTTGTAGCATTCAAGACCACCTTCTCGAAGCACAAAGACAAAGGGAAACTGGAAGCTCCTATAGAAAGTTCCACCACTGAACAATCATCACCTGGCAGTGATGAGGAGATGGCTCAACTAGCCAGAAGATTCAAATGATTTTACAAAAAGAAGAACTTTTTCAGAAATCCTAACTTCAAGGGAAAGTATGATAAAAAAGGAAACTAGAAAAAGGACTGGAAAAGAAGTGATAAAACTGATGAAATTGTATGCTATGAATGTAAATGCAAAGGACATATAAAGGCTGACTGTACAAAGCTCAAATATAAGAAGAAGTATGAGGATAAGGACAAAAAGTACAAAAAGGCAATGAAAGCAACTTGGAGTGCCTCTGAGGATAGTTCAAGCGACTTAGAGACATCACATGATGAACAGGCTAACAAAGACAATATGTTTTTTATGACAAAAACATCTGAGGTAACACTGAATTCTTCTGTACATAATTCATACTATTCTGAAGAGGAAAGTGACTCTGAAAATATGACTAATGAATAAATGTTTGAATACTGTAACATGCTTGAAGAGACATGCAATGAATTAAAAGATAAATATAAATCATTAAATAAACAACATGCTCTCACTGCAAATGTTAAATCTGAACTTAATACTGAAAAGGAGAAAAATGCTCAACTGCTCAAATAAAACAATGAATTAAAAATGACCAATGAGCAATTAAAAAGTGACTTAGAAAAGTTTACTAATGGGAAAAATACCCTTACCCAAATGTTAGGAAAACAAATTGCCCCTAAATACAATACTGGCATTGGTTATCAACCTGGTAAAAGAAACCTTGGTAGAACGAATTTTATTTCCAATTCTAGGACATATAGTTTTGTTCCCAGTTCTAGACACAACTCATCTACCTTGAGTCATGATACATACTCTACTGTTCCAAGTTTTTGTGGACCAAATACAGTTTATTTTTCAAACACTTTACATAATGCTTATAGGAAACCTATGAGACAAATATGGGTTCCTAAAGAACTTATTACTAATGTTACTGGACCTAAACAAGTATGGGTACCAAAATCTATCTTTACTTGATCATGTTATAGGAAAGTTGCTTAAAGAGCTCCTGTAAGAATCTATGGTACTTGGACAGTGGATGTTCAAGGAACATGACAGGAGACTACTCATGCTTCAAGAATCTAATAAAAGTAGATGGAGGACATGTCACATTTGGTGACAATGCCAAAGGGAATATCATTGGCTTAGGCCAAATTGGTAACTCTGATTCGATTTTAATTTCTAAAGTACTGTTTGTTAATGGCTTAACATATAATCTGCTTTGTATCTAACAATTATGTGATGATGGATATCATGTTAAATTTGAAAATGATGCCTGTAATGTCTTTAATTCTAAAGATGAATTAGTATTTTCTGCATCAATTAATGAGAATGTTTATTCTGTTAATTTAGATTCCTTAGCCTCTCAAAATGTTTCATGCTTAAGTGTATTTCATAAATAATCTTGGCTCTGGAATAGGAGACTAGGGCACTGTAATGTTCACTCCCTTAGAAATCTAATTAGAAAAGGCCTAGTTAAAGACTTACCCAAACTTGAGTTTCCAAATGACAAAGTGTGTAATCCTTGTCAAAAGGGAAAACAACACAAAATCTCTTTCAAATCAAAGAAATAAGTTTTTACTTCTCAACCTCTCGAATTGGTTCACATGGATTTGTTTGGATCATCTAGAGTTTCTAGTTTAAATGGGAAGCACTATGTTTATGGTCTAGTAGATGATTTTTCTAGATATACCTGGACCTTCTGTAAAGACCCCGGATCCAGGGTGCCCATGGGGCATGATGTACTAAAAATTTATTACAATTAGTTACAATAATACATCATGTCCCATTACTACAGAAGATCGCGAGGCTCAGGATTCTGGGAAACCAGCTGCTTTTGATAGACTTCATTAGTACAAACCATGCCTGAAAAATTTTAAAACAAAAATGTAGGGTGAGAAAATATGCCCAGTAAGAAGCATTAACTTTTCTTAAAACATGAAAATCCTACATTTTTGAAAACCACTTGCACAGAGAAGAAGTACGTACTTAAAATAATCTTTAAAGAAGACATAAATCAGAGAGCGCAAGCATGTGAAGAATAGATGATGCATAACTTACAACAAAAAATTACTTCAGTTCTAAAATATTGAGTGTAAGTAGGGAAAACATTCATATCATGATTCATTGACACATAAAATTCTTATAACAATATACTACACATGTTACAGTTCATACCTCATAAATTCATTCTCATAATCAAGGGAATTTTCAACTAGGGGATGTCCTGTTAGTTGAACTAACCCCTGGTTGACCATTTATCATCACATGCAGAGGGAATCACTACTACAAAACTAGGCTATAGCCATAGACCTATATCCACGGTTTTGTAGGTCCGTGGCTATAGCCATTATATTGCCACGATTAAATTTTTCTTCCGTGGCTAAATCCATTTCATCTTTTTTTTTCTCCTATCTTTTATCGGGCTCCTCCTCCCGCATCCCTCCTCCCCTGATTTGCACACCACCCTCCTCCCGACCACGTCTCCTCCTCCTCCGCCCTCGCAATTACTCCTCACCGCGCCCTCCTCCCCGACACCTCCTCCTCGCCGCGCCCTCCTCGCCGCGCCCTCATCCTCAATGGCTCCTCCCCGACGGCTCTCTTCCGACGCCGAGGTCGACACCCCCATCTCCCTCCCGACACATTTTCCTCATCTGCAGCTGTCTTCCTCGGTAATTTGTTTTTTTTTTCTACAGTTCATCCACCTCTTCGAACCCCCTCCTCCTCCTCCTGTTTGCGATTTCCGTCAGGTGTTCTAGGGTTCTTATCATTCCAGGTGAGGGTATCACAATTATTTGATAAATGGAGTCATTATATCATGAATTAATGATGATTTTTTTTGTGATTAGTATGAACCATGATGATTTGCATATCAATTTTACAACATCTAGAGGAGTTGTTTTCCAAACAGCAACACTACACTTCATCAGAAAATAGAATGGTGGCTCAAAATATCTGGATATAGTTCACTCACGATGAAATGTTATTTCAGATTCATCATCTATCAGTATTATGTATTCAGTATACACATACAAGTACACTAAATCTTGGAACCAATTATATCTCGGTTATCAAATAGAAAAATTGGATCATGTTTCTAACTATCAACCAGTTCATGAGGTTGAAGGGGATATAAAGGGAAATAGTTGAACATTTGAGGAATTAGAATCATATAATAGAATCTATTTATTATGGTCCTCCCATTGAAAATATGAGATTTTGGTGTTTACCTTCCGATGATGTTGGTGCTTCTTCTCATTCTATTGTATCCACCCACCATGATTCCTGTTATCCAACTTCATTGAGTCAGTGGGAAACTATAAAAATTTATATTTACCTCAGAACTATATAGATCCTTGTTCAAAATAATGGTATTTATATACATGAAAATAGCAATATATAAGCACCTAAAACTATTTATTTTTCTAATTACATTGAGATGGTGGATTCCTATTATGAATATAGTAAATCCTATTGTCATTCAATGGACCTCCTTGATGAATGCCCCTCCCTGTTCTTGGCCGACGTCACCCTGAGACATCTTTGCGCGAACCCCCTCCCCGTTCCCGACCGACATCTTCACGCAAAATCCCCATATGGGGGGGAAGGATGAAATAGAGGTTAAATTTAACACCATTAGACAACATGCTCTGTGAGTGTGATGAAGGTTAGACCAATCCCATGAAAAGGGGTCTTGATCCGTTATTTTTTCCGTTAGATGTGTTCCCTTAACTCTCTCTTGATACTCTTTTTTTGTTGAATTGATGTTTTGAACATGTATTTAAGGTCTTTTTGATAGCACTAATGAATTGAAAATAACTTAATTTTTTTGTTTCTGGTTATGTTTTGACTCCTTCAGTTGTATAGAAACTATTTGATATTTCAAAACATGTTGAATATCTCAATTATTTTGTATTCTAAAACCCATTTTCTGTTTACTATTATAAAAAATTCTTATGATTCTTTTAATCCTTTCTTGATGCAGCCCTCATTTTTTTATTGCTATAAATGATTCTTTGTGTCAAGAACTTGATCATTGGTTATGGAAATGAAAGGTTTAAATAAGTTGTGTCAATTAAAATTCTTTAGAATCACATTCATAGGTTTTTTATCCTAGATTTAGATAAATCAATATCTAAAGATTCTTATTTCAATTTATATTAGAATTATGCAAACATTTGTTACTTGTATTTTCCACTATTTTGAGATTTTCTCACTGGTGTCATTGTAATTATTTGGTAATCCAAGAATTTAAGAATCTATTTCTGAATTATTTAACCTTTATTGGTTTATATTTTTTATGAACATGGTAAATTCCTATGTTTTGGAATTGCATTCTCATGTTTTTTACCCAGATTTTATGTGAATCTGTCTATGCAGATTCTTATTTTTTTCTATGAGAACTATCCATGTATTCCATACATGAATTTTCCACTGGTTTGTACCATCATTTTGAATTCCTAGAATTTAGGAATCCATATTGGAATTAGTTTATGTTAATAGGTTTAGAGTCAAAGAATCTTTACTTCCATGGAGCATGGAAGATAAACCTATTTACCCTACACACCAGGTGTTCAAAGATAATGTTAGATGTTTGGGAATCACCTTCAAACCTCTAACCATGTTGAATATCTCAAAAAAATATATTCTAAAACACATTTTCTATTTACTATTATAAATAAATTCTGTTATGACTCATTTAATCCCTGCTTGCTGCAGCCCTCATTTTTTTTATTGTTGTAGATGATTCTTTGTGTCAAGAACATGCTTATTGGTTCTGGAAATGACATGGGTAAATATTATGTGTTAATTTCAATGTTTTAGAATATTATTCGGTTTTTTTATCCAAGATTTAGATAAATTAATCTGTAAGGATTCGTATTTCTATTTATATGAGAATTATGCAAGCATTTACTACTTGTATTTTCCATTGTTTTGTAATTTTTTCGTTGGTGTCATTATAATCATTTTGAATTCTTGGAATTTAGGAATCTATTTCCAAATTATTTTACCTTTATTGGTTTATATTTCTTATTAACTTGGTAAATTCCTATGTTTTGGAATTGTATTCTCAAGTTTTTGACCCTCGTTTTAGGGGAATCAGTCTGTGTAGATTCTTGTTTATGTTTCTATGAGAAATATGCAAGCATTCCATTAATGAATTTTCTACTGGTTTGTGATTTGTTCACTGTTACATTCAATTGGAATTCCTATAATTTAGGAATCCATCTTGGAATTATTTTATTTTTATTGGTATAGAATCATAGAATCTTTACTTGTTCTAATATTACCACTTCATCAAAAATATTAACCATAAATTCATTATAATGTTTAGTAGCTTTCATCCCATAACTAATGCTACAACCTTCTAAACATAACTGTCACATCAACACCCTGCTTAATGAACTGCCACATTAGCACCCTCTGTGCAATAATGAAGATCATGAGCATGTGGCCAGTAAAGGGGACACATCAGCCGGGGTTTCTGAAATTTCCAATGACAAAAATATTTAGCCCAACTTTCATGAATATTATTATAGCCATTACTAATTATTGAATAAGTGTGGGAGGATATTTATATATATTTTATATCTAGTTTACCCCGATCTCAAGGATTTGATGTCATTATGGTGGTAGTGAACATACTTTCCAAGTGTAATAAAGAACCCAAATACAAAACTAGTTCCTTGGATCGAAAAGTCACATGTTTTCACTATGTTAAACCCATGCACATTAATCCCAAGTGTAGGAAACTCATGTGATAGTTAGAACACAAAAAACCAACTGACCAGCCTTTTATGGTTGACTCAAGATATTATGCTATTGAATTCCGGAATATATCCATCCATAAACTCAATCATGAGTGGGTCCTCAACTCTGGATATTATTGTAACTTGTGTCTATATATAGAGTCTTTTTTGAATCTATTCAAGAAGTTGGAAGGGTATGTCCTTTTAGGAAATAATAATAGGTGTAGGGTTGAGGGTAGAGACTCTATTCTAATAGAGTAAGATGATCAATCCATCATCCACTTACTTGATGTAAGGTGGGTCCCCAACCTTCAAAAAAATAATATCCTTAGGAGTCCTTGATCAAAATGGATTTACCTCTAGTTCATATAATATAAATGGATATTGAACATAATTAAATATTGATATAATTAATTTATTATAGTAATATTTCCACCTTCAATTTCAACCAAGAAGAAAACTATTTTCTATGAAATGTGTCTCTCATTCTCAAAGATAAATAATGATGATTTCTATTATTAATTTCTTTATGATATGGTTTATATTTTTCGTCATCTACCACTACTCAATGGGGTGCGGGGTAAGGCATAAAAGAAAACTGAGAAAAATCACTAAACAACTCAACCACACTAGAAATTCCCAAGGATTTTAGTAGAATGACAACATATATTTGTAGATATGGTTTATATTTTCCGTCATCTACCACTACACAATGGGGTGCGGGGTAAGGCATAAAAGAAAACTGAGAAAAATCACTAAACAACTCAACCACACCAGAAATTCCCAAGGATTTTAGTATAATGACAACATATCTTTGTAGATATGGGTTATATCTTCAAAATGTCTCTAAATTTCAATAAATCTTTGTAGATTTAATACAGAACATCAGAACTCATTATGAATTAACCCAAACACTTTTGGGAATTGATTATTATTATCTCTTAGATTTCATATAAACTCTTTTTACTATAATCAGTCCTCATTATTGGAACTTATGTATGACTATTCATGAATTTTTATAATTTAAAACATTTATGAATTCCCTAAACCATAATTTTAATATATTTGTTATAATTTTTTTATTAACTTGTTATTGATAATTACTTAATATCTTATGAAACGATACATATAATGTTAAGTCATTTTCTAGATTATTTATCTAATGTATGTTTATCTGCCTCAGAATGGATAGATACTGGATGTACAACATTGATCGGATCACTGATGAATTTCAGAAGGAGTTACAATATTTTTTGGACTTTGCATTCAATAATGATTCAGATGGCGGATTGATTCGATGCCCGTGTTTTGATTGTGTTGGAAGACCTTGGTTAACTCGTGAGGAAGTGAGTTACCATATCACTAAAAGTGGTTTCCAAAAAAATTATCATGTGTGGTATCACAATGGAGAAAAAGCTCAAGTGTTGAATGTCATCGATTCAGCGGAAAAGATTGGTATGAAAAATCTTATTTCTGATCGGTTTCCTTTTGTTTCTGAAGCTAGATCCTCATGTAGACCAGTGCAAGAGGAAATGAATACTGGAACACAGTTCTCATCTATTAATCAGGATGATGACGTTGAGAGTGTTAGAAAGTTAATGGAAGATGCAAATACCCCAGTATATCAAGCATGTGGAAAAATGAGCAAACTTGAGTTTTTAATGTGATTATATCATGGGAAAACAATGTATGGATTTAGTAATACTTCAGTCGACTATCTCCTTACATTTATTAAGGATTTACTGCCTGATGATGCATGTATTCCAGAAAATGATTACATGGCATCAAAGTTGGTTAACAAATTTGGATTTTCATCTAGTAAGATTCATTCTTGTCTCAAAGACTGTTGTTTGTTCTGGAAGGAGAATGAAAACTTGAGTCAGTGCAAACAGTGTGGCACATCAAGGTGGAAGACTAATAAAGATGGATCTCAATCATGCATACCACAGAAAGTGATGTGGCACTTCCCTTTAATTCCCAGGATTCAAAATTTTTTTATGTCAGAACAAATGGAAATGAATATGAGCTGGCATGCAGATGAAAGAAATAAGGATAACGATGAAATAGTGCATCCTGCAGATGGGTTGGCTTGGAAGAAATTTGATAGGTTACATCCTGATTTTTCAGCTGACCCACGAAATGTTAGATTGGGATTATCCTGTGATGGTTTCAACCCATTTCGCCAAATGCATACTGAAGTGAGCCGGAGCCGAACCTAGTGTTGGACCCGGTGCTGGTGCCGGTTCGGATGCAGATGTCGATGCCGATGATGATGTTGGTGGTGTGAGAGGTGGTGATGGTGTTTCTGTAGGAGGTGTGGATGAGGGTTATCATGATTTTGATGATACTGATATTGAGACTCACTTTTGATGTTAATTGTATGTTTGAATTGGTAATGTATGACGAGTTCCATGCATCTGATTACATTGCTTTTTTGATCAATATCATTAATATTTACCATATCTTATTGGGAATGAGAATGAATACTAAACTACGGTTCTCCACTGCTACAAATGCCTTTTCTGATTGGTCTCAGCTTTCTTTTAGTAGTGATAATACTATTTCTAAGATGTTCCGTAATATGAAACCTACAATTTCTATCCTTAAGGATTCAATAATACAACCTGCTAACAATGACACCTCTCTTGGACTAAAGAATGAAATCAAAATAAAAGATGATGAACTAGTTTCTACTATCCCAACTCACACTAATACTATTAGCAATCCTGCCAATTATGGGTACGCCGAGACACTAAATAAGCCCTGTAATACTGCTTTCGTGGCACCCAAATCAGTTGAACATGGTACCACAATATCGATACAGGAAACTAAGCCCATGCAGGTTATGAATGTCTCTATAGAGAAAATGCACTGCTGTACAGATCTAGAAAATATCATAAAACATCCCACAGATACTTCACAGGCCAGGTATAACTATTTCACCACCTATAGATAGTGAGCACTGTGCTATAAAATCTGGTAAATATTTCTAATCATAACTCTGTTTCTGATTGTTTTCTTGCATAATATTGATTTTGATGACGATTAAGATGATTGATTATAATGTCGAAGAGAATGATGGTATGAAAATAATGTATACCATTGCTGTTACAGTTTTTGTAAATGAATTCTAATAACAATTGTTCACTAGATGATGCTGATCTTTACTTATTGTAGATGAGACGTTCTATGATTGATCGTACCCACCAAAGTTCTGTACATTGGATGATGCTGATCATTTTTTTATTCTACCACAGCCACATTCTCCTCTCTGTTTTCTTGTCTTCTTTGGCTTTCCATTTTGGTCTTGTCTGGGTCAAATGATGGAATTTCGATTACCAAGTATACCGCAACTGTTGTATAATGAAACTCATTTTCCACTTCTCAATTCCTTTTACCACATCAAATTTGACGATTTTGCAGAGAGGGCACCAGAACTCGCTGGAGTGGCTGCCCATATATTTCCTACTGATGTTGCTGGGAGGGTTTCATCATCCTCTTATATGTGCTGGGTTTGGATTACTTTATAACGTAACTCGGTATTTCTATTTCACGGGATATTCCACAGGTTATTGCACGACCCCTACGCTGGACGTCATGAACTTGCATTGTAAGGATCGTTAATGGAAACACAATTTCATCAATGACAATGATTCTTTACAATGCAGACTCATGATGTTAGGTTTTAAGGAACAAAGTGATCCGAATGCATGAATTATGAAGTAAAGGGTTTTCATATTGTGTTTTTAAAATTCCCCATGGCAGAGGAACCGAAGATAACCGAGGAAAAAATTTTCGTATAAAACAGAAGATGGATGCAGTTGATGTGTTTCCAAAAGAGTACGGATATTTAGTGATTGTTCTTGTTCTGTATATCTTTCTCAACTTCTGGATGGGTGCCCAAGTTGGCAAATCTCGTAAAAGGTTCTATTCTTATTTTCTTCTTTCTTCACATTTGCTTAATGTTGCATTATGTGATGTTTTTTGTGCATTTTTCCTCTGTGACTTTCAGGTTCAATGTGCAGTATCCAGCACTCCCTGAGCAGATGTAGGGGACATCCACTGTACCTGCATGTAAGGCCACTGCCTGACCCAACACTCCTTGAGCAGATGCAGCATCAACAACCAGAGAATTATCCCGAGGAGCATTAGGACTAACATCGTGAGAAAACACTGGCTGAGCCTACAAATCAGCCTGAACAACATCCACAATAAAAGAATAATCCATATTTGTAGACACCTACACAGAATCCTAAGGAACCACAAAAGTTTCAGACTGCACCTGCAAGTGTACCTGATCAGATCCATCACCAGTACCCTGTACAGAGTCTCTAGGGGCATCAAGATGAACTGAAGAGGCCACCGGGTGACCCTGAGCTACCACTTGAATAGCAGGTTCATCAGAACCTACCTGGACCGAACCCTGTGAATTCTGATAAGCAAGAGGACTTGCACTGTTGCCTGGAGCATGCACCGGCCATGGAAGACCAGACCTATCAAAGGTCTTAACATGTGCCTATCCCTTCATACAGAAAGCATCTGAATGACCTTCAAATTTCATAGCCCACAATCTTTACTCCTCTTACAATCACCTTCCATGTGACCAAAGAAGTGGAAGATGAGGCAGAAAAGGTTCTATTCTTATTTGCTTCTTTCTTCACATTAGCTGCTTTATTGTATTTATTACTCAGCTCGATTGTATTATTATCACATGATCATCAGTAGTTGCATTTTTTTGGTGCTCCAACTCTTGTGTATGTAGATTCATATAATATTCTTTCAACTTTTCTACTACCGGGTATGTTATACCTGAATCGTCTGATCATAGGGTGTCTACTTAGCGTACAATTTTATTGGACCATCCGATGATCCTCCATTGCATATTGTATTCTCACAACGCATATTCTTTCCTCTGATTGTAGTGTACTCCATCCGATGATCAATCCGATATTCTCACTCTGCCCATTCGTGTCATTGCACGACCCCTTCCACCTTCATTTCAGCCCGCTGCCACCAGCATTCCAGCCCGCAACAGCCCCCCCCCCCACCACATTCGAATCAGCCCGCACCATCCCCCCAACACCTGCAACCAGCCCCCTTCCACCCGCATTCCAGCCTCCTCCTGCTCCCTTCACTCCTGGTCGGAAGATGCTGCCCCACGGATGTTGCTGGATCGGGCCAACACGCTGCGGTCATGCTGCGGTCACGCCGCGGTCACGCCGCGGTCACGCCGCGGTCACGCCGCGGTCACGCCGCGGTCACGCCGCGGTCACACCGCGGTCACGCCGCGGTCACGCCGCGGTCACGCCGCGGTCACGCCGCGGTCACGCCGCGGTCACGCCGCGGTCACGCCGCGGTCACGCCGCGGTCACGCCGCGGTCACGCCGCGGTCACGCCGCGGTCACGCCGCGGTCACGCCGCGGTCACTTCGCGGTCACGCCGCAGTCATGCCGCAGTCACGCCGTGATGTGGCCCTGCTCCAGCCACATCCAGCAGGGGGGAGGGGTGTCCAGCAGGGGGGAGGGGTGTCCGCGGTCACGCCACAGTCACACCGAAATATATCTATACGTTTGTAATCAATCTAAACAAAGAATAAGAATGGTGTACCTTACACCATTCGATCCAGTCTTTCGAAGCTTTTCACAAGTGTTTGATTGTGATCACTTAGAAGTCGCTGAAAGACTCCTTCAGAGGTATCCACAAATCATGGGAATCACCCGACACTTAGTAGGACCTCTCTCAATACCATTCCTTCCTGCTTGTCGAAGTTTTCACAAGCGTTTGATCGAGATCTCCGAGAAGTCACCGAAAGACTCCTTCTGAGGTATCCAAGGTTCATGGTAATCACCCGATGCTTAGGTAGGGTCTCTCTCAACACCACAGTCTGTTAGAACCTTGTTTAAAGGTGGGAGAGAAACAAGAGCTAGAGAGAATCGGCTTTGAGGAGTTCTAACGATCACATGATCTCATCCATCAAGTGCAACCACTTGCATAGGAATTGAACCAATTCATATAGGCCTTCGAGAACCTCAAAATGTTCATCCTATTCATGGTACGTTACACAAATGTCCCAAATGTTTCAGCTCATTTGAAGCGTACGGCTCAATCCCATTAGTAATCGTTTAACATTTAAATTAAACGATTATGTGAGATGTTCAAACTCCCCAAATCCATCGAAACAGAAAGAAGCTTCGAGCTGAAAGGCTCTAAAGCCATTTTATTAAAAACAAAAGATGACATAAGAGAGGAGATGGGGCTAGACATTGATAAAACTGCCTTCATAATAAAGCATTTCGTTTTCATAACCCCCTCCCCGACATCATCATCCCATTCCAAGTTGTAGGTAGATGAGCTATGAGACCTAGTCACCATCGTTGTTCTCCATTGAGAGCAGTCTTTCTTCTTCCTTGATTTCCTTGAATAGACAATTTGAAATCCCTCTTTATCAACTGAAGGAAACTTTCCCTTGATTAAAATATCCTTACATGGATCACTTCTATGGGCATAATCATCATTTTCTATTCCGGCCCAACTTCCCCCTATATTATTAAGCTCCATTTGCCGATTGATCTCTTCCTGGATCTGAGAAGGTTGAACCATTGGTTCATGCTGATCAGACCCATACTGAGGCTACCCCAGTGAAGCACCCAGCTTCTGACCCAGGTTACTGGCTCCTAGGCCCAGGGCCTGGATCTCCTGTTCCTTCTCCTGTAGGTCCTTGCGACTGGAAGTCAACAGGCCGCTGATTTTCATCCACGAACTGGACACAATCAGCCCGTGCTACTGAGAGTTTCTTCTGCCCTTGAACAAATTTAACCTCTCCAGACCCAATTCCAGGTTGCTCCAAGCCTGGATCATCAACATTTACCTGCACCTGTACACCTGATGAGATCAGACCTTGAACCCGCTGCTGAGAGGCAGCATCAAACTCTGACCTTGACTTATCTGCTCCTGGCCTCTGATTTTCATCCTCAATCCGGCCACTAACAGCCCCTGCTACAGTTAGTTTTCCCTGCCCCTAAACCTCACCAGCCCCAGTACAGGTTGCAAATATGGATCATCAAAATTCACCTCCTCTTGAAAAACTTCACCTGAAATATCAGAAGCATTCCCCTTCATATTGTTGACTCCAGTCCCTGGTTGATCACAACCTGTTCCTGCAAGACCCTGCCCAAGTTCCACACTTCCATTTCCTGCAACAGCCTGACCAGAGCCATTCCCAGCTCCAGGACCATTCTTTCTCTTCTTACGGAAAGTCTGAAAATCATGTCCCTTCTGCGAGAAAAAAGAGCAGACAAGTTTCATTCTGCATCTCTCTTTAGATTGCCCTATAGACAGACACTTGGAACAAAATGCAGGTAGTTGTTCATACTCAATTTTCAAAAACAAGTCATATTCATTTGTGGATAACACAACCCGATCAATGAGGGTGGAATTAAGGTCCACTTCTAGAAGAACTCTAGCAAAATGCACATTATTCTAGCAAAATACCCATAATGTGCCTCCTCAGTTGCTCTATCCATTTTGATGGGAATGCCAATTGTAGATGTAATGTCAAATAATATCCTGGGGGGGGGGGGCTGGGTGCAGGTGGTACTGGGGGTGCAGGGGGGTGTCAAGGGTGGGGAGTGGGTTGGGTTTGGGGGGGGGGGGGGGGTCTGTCCATGGGGTGTCTAGGGGGTCCAGTGGGGGGGGGGGGGGGGGCGTTTGTCCTGGGGTGTCCAGGGTCTGGGGGGGGGGGTCTGTCCTGGGGGGTCTGGGTTTGGGGGGGGGGGTCTGTCCATGGGGTGTCTAGGGGGTCCAGCAGGGGGAGGGGCTGTCCAGTCTTAGTGGGGTCACTACATGTGAGTCTTAGTAGGGCTGCTTTCTAGGGGGGTGTTTGTCCAGGGGTGGGGGGTTTTGTCCAGCAGGGGTGGTGCAAGGGCACATGGGTGTGTAGGGGGTGCAAGGGATGTCTAGGGGGTCCAGGTGTGTCCAGGGGGTCCAGGCAGGGGGGGGGGGGTGTCCAGGAAGGGGGGGGGGTGTCCAGCAGGGGGAGGGGTGTCCGGCAGGGGGGGTGTCCAGCAGGGGGAGGGGTGTCCAGGGGGTGCAGGGGGCAAGGGGGACCGGGTGTCCGGCAGGGGGAGGGGTGTCCGGCAGGGGGGGTGTCCAGCAGGGGGGGGAGGGGTGTCCAGGGGGTGCAGGGGGTGTCCAGTGGGGCTGTCCAGTTGGGGCATGGGGGCTGTCCAGTGGGGTGCAGGGGGGGGCATGGGGGTGCGGGGGGGTGTTCAATGGGTCTGTTCAAGGGGGTTGTCCAGGGGGTTTGCAAGGGGGTGCAAGAGGGCTGTCCAGGGGGGCAATGGGGGTCCAGTGGGGGTGCAAGAGGGCTCTCCAAGGCCGCTTCACCTTTCCTTTTTCTCAACAATCTTGTGATCTAAACCAAACTCACACCAAATTGTTAGTATATAAACTATAAAGAATTGTGTGACATACCACTTTTAGCATGAATTGATACCATTGCTGCATGCAACTTCTAGCTCTAAACCAGATCTGTTTTCAGCTCTAAAATATATGCTTTGTGAGCACACTTACCCCATGGATTGTATCTCCACTTCTTTAGGTTTGTTCACTTCTTCAAAACCCAAAACACAACCTGTTTTTCATTGAAAGCTTTACCACCAAGGATTTTTCTTTTCACTATAGGTTGATTTTTCTTTCTCCAAATCACCTTGCTGCTTGGACTGTCCCTGCAAGCATTTTCAGTACATACCTTGCCTTGGGGCACCCCTTTCACATGAATCCTTCTAGTTTTAGGATCATGTGAGTTCTTCTCATGCTTCCAAGCCCTTTTTGTGTCTTTCCAGGAGTTTTGTGCTTTAGAAATAGTCTTGGAGTTTTTTTTTACATTACTCTCAGCATAGGAGTTTTCTACATGTAGCCCCTGAAATTTGTTCCTCAAAGGAACATATTTGTCGTTGTATTCATGTTGATTTATTCCATTAATACCTACTGAATGCTTGTAGCCTGAAACTGTCGCGGATGAGGATTTTGTTGGATTGGTGTTTCCCGATCCGGTTGGGCCGAATGCTTGTGGCCCGCAACTGTCGCGGGTCGAGCTCCGCGGTGAGCTCGTTGGGGGCCCGGGGGCCGAAGGCCCCCGGCCCTTTTTTTGGGTACTGTAGAAATGCTGACTACTGTAGAAATGCTGACCGACAGGGGGGTGTCCAGCAGGGGGGGTTGTCCAGCAGAGGGAGGGGGTGTCCAGTAGGGGGGAGGGGTGCTAAACATGGTCTGTAAATCTGATGTAGTTCAGTCTGTTCCTGTCTTATCTCATGCTGCTAAACATGTCAGAATTGGTGAATTGGTACCTGTTAAACCTGAATCTGGCAGTGCTGAAGATGTTGTGGTTATCAGATCAGATAAACTTGGTTATCAGATCAGGGGGCAGGGGGACTAGCAGGGGACTGACAGGGGGCCTAGCAGGGGGCAGGGGGGCTGGCAGGGGGACAAGCAGGGGGCAGGGGGGGGCTGGGGGCAGGGGGGGCTGGGGTGGGGACAAGCAGGGGGGGGGCTGGCAGGGGGACAAGCAGGGGGGTGGCAGGGGGGGGGGGGGCTGGTAGGGGACAAGCAGGGGGAAGGGGGGGGGGGGGGCTGGTAGGGGCAGGGGGGGGGGGGGCTGGCAGGGGGACAAGCAGGGGGAAGGGGGGGGGGGGGGGTGCAGGGGGGCAAGCAGGGGGCAGGGGGGGATGGCAGGGGCAGGGGGGGGGGGCTGGCAGGGGGACAAGCAGGGGGGGCTGGCAGGGGGACAAGCAGGGGGGTGGCAGGGGGGGCTGGCAGGGGGACAAGCAGGGGGAAGGGGGGGGGGGCTGGCAGGGGGAAAGCAGGGGGCAGGGGGGGGGGGGCTGACAGGGGCAGGGGGGGGGGGGCTGGCAGGGGGACAAGCAGGGGGTGGCAGGGGGGGGGGTGGAAAGGGGACAAGCAAGGGGGTGGCGGGGGGGGGGGACTAGCAGGGGCAGGGGGGGGACTAGCAGGGGGGGTGTCAGGGGGCAGGGGGGACTGGCAGGGGGGGTGGCAAGGGGGACAAGCAGGGGGGGAGGGGTGTCCAGGCAGGGGGGACTAGCAGGGGGCAGGGGGGGGGGGCTGGTGGGGGGGACTAGTAGGGGCAGGGGGGGAGCTGGCAGGGGGACAAGCAGGGGGCAGGGGGGGGGGGGGGGGGCTGGCAGGGGGACAAGCAGGGGGCAGGGGGGGGGGGGGGGCTGGCAGGGGGGCTGGCAGGGGGACAAGTAGTGGGAAGGGGGGGGGGGGGGGCTGGCAGGGGGGACTAGCAGGAGGGTGGCATAGGGGACTGGTAGGGGGGACTGGCAGGGGGTACTGGCAGGGGGGGACTG
Source organism: Viscum album (assembly GCA_963277665.1). Lineage (NCBI taxonomy): Eukaryota > Viridiplantae > Streptophyta > Magnoliopsida > Santalales > Viscaceae > Viscum > Viscum album. Next base: position 378,794,512 of record OY728163.1, on the reverse strand, counting down.
GCCGGGGGTGGCAGGGGGGGGGTGTCCAGGGGGTATTTTTTTTATGGATTTGGACACCCTATAGCCACAGTTTTAAACCGTGGCTATTGATTTATTGCCACGGTTTTAAACCGTGGCTATAAACATAATGCCACGGTTTAAAACCGTGGATATAGATTTTGTCCGGCCTTTAGTATAGCCATGGTTGAAACCGTGGCATTAGGTATACAGCCACAGTTTAAACCGTGGCTATAAACCTATAGCCACGGTTTGGACCGTGGCTATAGAGTTAAAGCCACAGTTCCAAACTGTGGCTCTAGGTCTAGGCCTATAGCCACGCCAAACTTATCCACGGTTTGAGGGCCTATAGCCACGGTTTAGAACCGTGGCTATAGCCCGAATTTCCAGTAGTGAATGTATAATGCCAGACTTTGTCAAGGCCTTGTATCATGACCTTAAAACATAACTTAGTATGGGTCAAGGCAAACCGCCAATCCCGTTTCCCATAGTATCACAATCCAAGACTAACTGCCAAGACCGTCGCACATAAAAGCACAAGCCAAGGCTAACCGCCAAGACCGTCGCACATAACGTCTCACGAGACTCTTACTTTACCCAATGCATTGGAGTGCTATATAATTCCGGGCACACCCGTCCATAATAATTTAAGTCCAATACATCCCTCACATATCTTGACATGGTCTTTCATTCATAGGGTTTCATTCTTACATTCATTACATATCATCCCTTTTCATATGCAAATTTCATAGTCAAGGAAGAACAATACAAACAATAATAAAACTAAGACATAGGTAATAAAATCTGTACACATTAGACATTAACTTAACAATTGAAAACTTGGACTTAATGGAAAGATTCAAAATGAACATAAATGCCTTAGTACTTCATACATTGCAACCCAGAGTGAGCAACAAGGCCATTCACATTTAGAAGATATGCTGATAAATGAGCATGGTGATAGTTTATTTAAAACTGTGAGCATACTCTTATAATTACACAGTAAAGTTTACATGATGTGCGAATCGGTTTAGCTTGGGTAGTCAAGTATGTATAAATATGATTATATATATGCAACTGTATAAAGGTATACATGGTTATGTAAAAAGTCGTTTTCACACTAAATAAAGATCATCTTAAGACATTTTTTTAATGGATTCTGGATTTGAATGAAACATAATGATGCGAGGTTGTATATACCTATATAAGTATATGTTTAAAAGTATATACATATATACATAGGTTACCAAATTAACTATATTAAAAAGAATATTTCCCCAGATATACTCACTTTAAACATGGTAGTAGTTTGGTAAGACCAAGCGGAGTTCTTACACATGAAATATAAATGTCAAAAATGGTTTCCACAATACCCAGGTAAAATCACCTTTTCATAAAAACATAAGATTTGAAAAACATGATGATAAATGAGACTTGTCCTTTGTAAAACTATTTTGTTAT